>OZ038497.1:8128380-8765880 GCA_964036315.1 Acanthosepion esculentum
GAGCATACAACGGCCGAAACGTTGTAATAAATATGGCAACAAAGATGAGGACAATAGTCCAAAATTAGGTAAATGTTATTTAATTACAATAAATAAATTTGACTGGGGATTTTTGTTTGTGGTTATCATTAGACCAGAATTCCACTCGATCTTTCGAGTGAACTAGAGAAACTTCATCCTTTAATAAACTAGAACACAATGTGTGTGATTTATCCTTTATTTCCAGATTAAATCTAATTTCTAATTCCACTAACAGTAGGTGGCTAAGTAAAACATCACAATTACAGCCGATGACCAATAAGACAACCTCAAACAAAACGTGGCTTAATAGTCAGTGAAGTAATAATAATACCATACCGAAATTCTGTTCTCAGATTTCATTTTTTATATTTCTAGAAAAAAAATTTTTCTTTACAAAATACTGTATTATTTCAAATAACTGCTGTATGTGAATTCTTTTTAATGAAGAATCTTTTTGAATGTTACTTGCATCATTTATTCCTATTCCTTCCTTTTCTAAGGGCATTAGTGAAAAAATAAATGCAGACTATCTCAGGTAGTTTGAACTTGGCTCACTGATTCCATCTTATGTGCTGCTAACTTAGGTACCTCCACGAGATCGCTAAAAAAAGAGCATAGCATGATGAAAAAGACGCCAAACTTGACGAAAACAAAACTCTAAATGTTTATGTTATTATTAAGAGGAAAGATCAAAGTATTTTTGAAGTATTTTTTTACATTTTTTAATTGTTGCTAACACGTCCGAAAATTTTGTTAAAGATCTATTTTTGAGTCAGCAAAATTGACCATTTTTTTCCATTTTATAGAATCAATGAAAATCTGTTTGAAATTCTTTTAAATATCAATTATCATTTTTTCAAAACTTATTTTAAGAAAATCAGAAATTATAATGTTTATTTAAAATATTTTGAACCAAGCTTAACTTAGCTTCTGCGGTGAAAAGATGTAATTTGAAAATAAAACAAAGCAGGTCATAAACTTTCGCGTCACTTGACAGGTGTTGAATGACATATTGACGGATTCCGTGAGGATAATTTTTTCTACAGAAGGAGAAAAGTGAAATATTTTACATTTAAGTGAACAAATTATTTACCTTGTTATTTTTAAGGAAAACTTTCAGCACTCTAATTTTTTTGTTTTTTTTGTATTTAGCTTTCACCTTTACGATGCTTTATGGAAAATATATTATAAAGAAATTAAAACAAGACTGTTACGAATGAGATTAAATTTCATAAGGTATCTCATTAATTTATAGGTATCTTTCTTATGAAATTTTATCAGAAGTGTACATAAAATATAATTTTATTTACATTTACTACATTTTACTGTGTTATTTGTATTTCTTTTCATTTTATTATTAATTTTGATATTTCATTTATGGAAAAAATGCCATAACTGAGATTAATATAAAAATATGATCATATAAATTTCATAAGATGATACTGATACTTTTAGGTACCCTTCTCAGTTGAAATTGAAAAATCAAATTAACTTCTCCACACGTTTCACAAAAGTAAAGGCCTTAACAGCGGAGAACGATGCTTAACTCAAATAACACAACTTAATTGTATTCTGGTTGGTCTTCCGTACTTTATAATTACAGCCCGATTATAAACAACATTTCTTAATTACTGCGGATCTTCATATTAGTCAAAACGATACAATTTACAACGCACTAAAAAAAGATCTATCTCATAAGGACACTTACAAAACCTGATGCGGCCTTTAACTAATTTTATAATATTTTAACAACTTAAATGTAAAAATCTATTATAATTAAAAAATAACAAATAATTGTATTAAAAATTCATTTTTCATCAAAAAATTTTTTTGCTTTCAGAAAATACTGTCCATATTCATAAAAATAACTAAAAGCAAATAAAAGCATTTGAAATATTTCTGCCATGACTTTAATAAAAGAAAACATATTTATAATAATTTCAATCATCTGTGAATACTTTCTGAAAGATTCATCAACACTCGACAATTATTTTCATTTTTGCAAGATTTTCCAAATTAATGTGTGTCATACAAAAAAAAACGTGCTAAAAATTGTATAAGTTATTTTACTAGTTCCGGTGATACAAAGATAAACAAGGATTTTTAAATAAAAATGAAGATTGTTCAAAAAGAAGGAAAAATGTTTTAAAAATAATTAAAATAAACTTTGATCTTTCCTCTTAATAATAACAAATATTTAGACGATAAAATTTTGTTTTTGTCAAGTTTGGCGTCTTTTTCATCATGCTATGCTCTATTTTAAAGCGATCTTGTGGAGGTACCTATGCTAACTGCTTGGCCAATGGCACCTCCACTGGTATTTCTTTTAGAAATAAATAAATATTTATATAGACACGTAAAATTAGGATGTTCTGATATAAGATGTCCCTTTTTGTAATTTGCTCTAAAACAGTAGTTTGGGCCCTTGTAGTTACTTTGACCCTAGAGACCAGTAGCACTTATCCTATGTTCAGCCTTGAGTAAAGTTGTCCTTAGAGACTAATTTCACATCACCCCCCCCAAATGTCCAGCTGTTTTGTCATCCATAAAAACAATTGCTGGTTTACAATAATAGATTATTATCTTGAATTTATGAAGCACTGTCAATTATAACTTATTTATTCCTCAAAATGGCAACAAATCAAATCTTGCAGGAAACTGAATGAAAGCTTTATGGTTCGATCTGAACTTCTTTATGGTGCTGCCTTTATGATTTAACCAATAAGGTGGCTGTTGTGTAAAGACAAACTTCCAGAGAGTTAAAAGAAATACAAGTCTTAGTCTTTGGAATGGCAATCTGAGAAGTTGGGATAAAAAGCAACTGAAATTAAGATGAAAGAAACAATAGTCAAATAATTATGACAGTGCACCGATTGCTCTGAGGGTGGGATTGATATCAGTACAGTACTGTCTTTGGTGATTTCACTGTGGTTTTGACACTGGGTCGGGGGGTCAGGGTCAAGTACACTGAGTGTAAATGTGGAGCAGCAGAGAGTTAAAGATAATTGGAGGACTGAGATTGCATATTATTTTGAATGATTGGTGGGGGGGGGTCGTGTAGATTGGTCAATCGGAAGATAGATAGAATCAGATATTTTTTTTGTCCTTTGTACAGACAGGATGCTATAAGGACAAAATGTATCCCATTTTCAGAGGATTTTTTTAGTCCCCAGTTGATTGTAGTGCACAAAAACAACACCGCATACAAATGCTGAATGCTGAAAACTCTACAAAACCAACAAGAAACATTCCTCCAATATAAGTCTCTCAACATCTTCAATAAGACTTTACACACACACATTGTATGGGTAAGGACATCTCAATGAACACACTTTCATTTACCTCTCTGTATTCTACCTGTTAAGTTTTTCTAAGGCAATAAAATGTTATATGCACAATATTGATTTGAATTTTATTCCTGTCTTTCTCATCTCTCATATAAACATACCTACCCCCCCACCTCCAAAAAAATAACCTGGTGACCCTGGAAATCAGCAGAAAGTTACTTTGAAGAAATTGAAAAGGAAAAGTGAATGAAACAAAACCTCAATTTGCACGCTTACTTCAGCATATAGTAAGATTTCATTGCACACACGTTTTTGTCAGAAATGTTACAGCATTTTTGTTTTTGGGGGCGCATTGCCGAGTTACAGACAATGAGGATTATTACTGTTTACATCAATAACATTACATAAATATATCATATTATATATCATATTATATATCATAAATATATATATTATATAAATATTATTACTGCTTACACCAATACAGTCTGTTCAATACTATCTGTATCATTTTTTTCAGAATTCTAGATAATGTAACTGAAATGGCTATTAAGAACTGATAAAAGATGGTAACATTCTGTGAAGCTTGCCTTTCTACCAATGTGAACTCTGCCCAAATGATGGGATGCGCATTGTGGCATCATGGATATTGGCTCAGAATGAGAAATCAAAGAGCTGAGTTTGAATTCCAGTTAAGTTTATTGCACTCACTCGTGTAAATACCCTTGGGAAAGGTATTAATCCATCTCCCCCCCCCCAGGTATGGGTTGAATAGCAAGACAGACTGCATTCTATAGCCTTTGTTGGCAACCAGTCTACCGCAGAAAGAAATGACAACGACTATGGGAAAATCTTCTGCCTAGCCAGCCATGAAGCAAAAGAGACATGATCACCCAAGTGTGTATCATGTATGGCACTTAACTGACTGAACAGGAAATCAATTTCACAATATACCAGATGAAGAAAAAAAAAAAACAGAAACAATTAACTATAAGAACAATCCTATTATAATTTTGATTGTTTCACCATTAGTAAGTTATTTATCATGCGTGTTATGCAACTGCCATTACCTCAGATAAATAATAGACTGTTTTGTTCTGTTTGCAAGGAAAGATGGAAGAAAAAGATATATCAGAGATGCTGGTTAGTTAAAGTGAGAAGAAGAAAGCATACAAAAGAAAGGGAAGGAAGCAATAATACTCTTATGTTTAATGTCTGCTTCAGTGACATAGAAAACTGTCAATTTTTAATCTTTTCATTGGTATCCTTTTATTTCTTATAACAATCACCTCCATTTATATTGATGACTTTGCTCAAATATTTAATGATGTTTATTCAATCATTAACTTAGGAATTATGATTCATCAGAAAATTCAAATAGCAAAACTGAAGTTTTCATGAGTACTGCAAGTATTTTTTATTTTGAATAAATTTTCTTTTGTTATATTTTAGTTTTTGCTAATAAAATTTAACACTGGCTACTAGAATGAAACCATTTGCTCTTCAAACTTTTGCACACACCAACTTGAATCAAGGTTTTTAATAATAACAATTTTCTTTCAAAATATTTATCCAATGTTTATGCGATTACAATTAGTTTGTCAAAAAGACTGATCTGATCATAGACGTTGAACAATATTCTCCTGAAACGTCACTTGCCTTATTTTCTTTTTATTTTAGTTGAGGTCAAAACACGTTTGAACTCAATTGGAAATATATAATGCAAAATAAATGATCCAAACCTTTTATTATGCACAGTCAAAAATACCCCAAATCATAATATAGTAGATTTATGAGCGTAAATTTCTTAAGTTTTGAGGTGCAAAGTATCATAAGAGTTACTGACAGGGAATTTAGAATTAATGAACAGAGTTTAGCTTTCAGCTGAGGCTGCTTGGTTTCACTTGGTTGTATAAGTCAACAGATGTGTCTGATCCTTAGCATGCAACAACAAAAGTTGTCAGAGACAAACTATCCCAACTGCTCAGATAGCAACACTGAAAAACTGTTCCCTCTATAATCAACTTCGATGGGAATAAAGAAGCAATAAGCAAGGAATTCATTGTGAATTCAAGTCCAAGATACCTGCAAATTCACAGCAACACTGTTTATGTAAAAGAAGCTCACCGAAGGAAGAATCCAGTTAATTTATTTTTGTTGGGAAGGAAAAGATGTAATTTCCAAACCTCAAAATATTTTAAACACTTACCGGGAGACAAGATCTTTCCATTCCAAAAAAGGTTTATTTTCACCAGGACGTAAAACCACGCTTGCTAGGACTGGATCCAACTGTACTTCACTGGAACAATTACAAAAAACAAAGAAAATGTTGTCTATGATTATCTTGTACAGAAAGAAAACAGACTGTTATATGTCACATGTGCGTGTATGTGTCTATTTATATACATGTGAGAGACACTCCAAAAGTAATATCTCCCATTTTTATGAAAGCTACAACATGGAATGTTCTTGTAACATTGCAAATATATCTTATTTTAGTTGGGGAGGTGATGACGTTACTGTAACAATGCAATCAACATTTTTCCAGACTCCAAACTAATTGTTCATCCCCAACATTGTCACAAAGTTATGACAACATTGTGAAGTGCTGAAGTTGAAAAAATTCACCCTGGTCACTTATAAAATCAGAAGACTTTCTTCACCTAACAATATTTATAAAAAGTACCATATTTATTTTCATATTTCGTTAATTGAGAATCACTAATTTAAATAATGAATACACATTCTAATAACTTCTTGGAATTTATTAAATGTAACATTACAAGAACACATTGTGCAGTGTCTACAAACAAACGGTTTTGCAATCTCTAATATTGCAGAAATATTGTTGCAACATCATTTTGTTCGCTGATTATGCATTCTAACGTCACTCTTCATTTAGATTGACAACTATGCAAGGCCACCCAGAATGTAGCATGTCACACACATCACTACTGCTGAAGTGCATTACCCACTGCCTAACTGGGCTCACAGCCACTGTTTGGTCTCCTTAAGCATCCAGTAAGTATCAATGTATATTTAAATGGTGCTATTTTTGTCACATATAGAAATTCATTGAGCCAGACTCTTCCTACTCAGCTGCTATTTGTAACAAGGCAAAAAAATAATCATGGTTATTATTGGGAAAGTTTAACTTTTATTGTTACATCACCAACATCCACTTCTGATGTCATAGGCCAACATGATAAAACAGAAACCATATATTTAAAGATTCTATTAAAAGCACAGACAATGTCTGTTAAGATTTTTTGGTAAGTTTCTCTTGTGAAATTACTTTGAGGTGGAAACTTATAAAGTAGCAAATCAGACACAAAAAAAGTTACATAATTTTGGACTATTCTTCAACCTAATTATTCTGATAAGGGAAAGAAAACTAATTTAAAACCTCAGATGCCTTGTGGCTATGACCACTCCTTGAAATGGTTTCAGTATTCAACCTTAAAGAAAAATCCAGAGTTGGTATGCCTAAGACTGTGATTGAAGTCAGCAACATCCTGGCAACTCCTGGCACTGAAAAACTGTATATTGGTATTTGCCTTTCCATTAGATCATTTCAGCAACATGGAACGTGGAGACCTACTTTATGGGTAACAGTCTGTCTCCTATATCTGCCAACTCCAGGTTTTGTACACTTGAGAGATAGGAAGTGACGACTGAAACATCATCAAGAGCACAACTTCATATTTTCTCCAAGATTGATGAATGCCTAATTTAATCTAAAATTCTTCAGATAAATTTATTAACTTATCTAATTATGATCTCTCTGAAAATAAAGAGGATTTTCTCAACTTTGGTCCAAAATTGCCACTTACAATGAGTCAAAAGAAAATAAACTCCTCACTAGTTATTCCAGACTACATGACCTGTTGAAAACTGAATCAATTATAAGCAGATACCAAACATACATATTCCTCATCACTCCTATCCAGTTCTTTAAGAAACATTAATAAACAGCTCAAAAACAAGTCCAGTATCACCAGGGGAGATAACAAATCCCACATTTGTTTTCATTTTAAATAAAAAGGATTACAAACAATTCTGGATGACCATACTAAGTTTAGAAAATTGAAAAATACAAAACCACAAACCTCTTCAAAGCCCAAGTCAACAAGCTTATCAATGCTAATAATGCAGAGTTGGCAATGACCAACCTGGTTATATTTATGGTAATGTCAAAATTACACAAACTCAATTTCTATATATCCTATTATATTTAAAGTGCTCCATCCTGCTTACCAATTATGAAGAATGCTGGATCAATTAATAGCACTGTATTTACCTAATAAATAATGTATAAACTCCACTGACAAATTTATTAAGATTCTGTGTTCTGTCAAACCAAATAATCAGGTTCTTGCTTCATTTGATGTGGAAAACTTAACATTTTATCAATAATACTATTGAAATTCTATAAAAAAAATATTTACAAGCACTCTTCTCCTCCATCTTAAAGTCAAAATAAACACTATGAAAAATCCTGTAAGCATGAACACAAGTACCTTCCTATGATAATCTTAGAAAAAGTATTCTCACAAACTGACGGTGTAGACATGGGATCTCCCTTTTGACCTCCCTTATAAAATGGCCTACTTAGAAAACAAAATTTTTGAAAACAGACAAACCCACTCTCTATGTCTTGTACATCAATGACACATTCTTTCTTGCAAAAGATTTTGATGCAAAAGATCTTGATAATAAAGACAAAAAAATCTAAACCAAACTTTTGAATGTAATTCCATACTTAGTTTTACAAATGAAATCAGCACTGATAAAAAAATCTCATGATTTTGCTTATTGAATTCAATGATGTTTAAAACTTAGTATTAACTTCTTCCTTCACTATCAAATCAAATGCTCTTACTGATATACCCTATATGCTGGTGTACAAGGAAACTGGGCATATAAGACAACCCCCAAATTTTCAAGTAAAAATGTACATTTCAGGCTATATTTGCTGTACAAGATGACTTGCCACCACCACCAAATTGTATTTTAAAATGAATGCACTCAAAATTAAGTTGCTCTGTTTTGGATTTCCCTTTTGATGAATATGCATTTTAGTGTTGTTGTGTAATCATAGCACATATTATATAAGGTAAGAGTACTTTTATTACACCACACTTTTATTATAATATGAATTAAGCTGTCTTAGCAGAAAATATTTGTGTTGATAGTTACCAAAGCAGGGGTTGGCCTACCATCAAAAATCTCCCATGTTAGCAATTTATCATAAATCACACGATTTAAGGTTCATATTTTATACATGGAGTATAAGATGGCCCCCTAATTTGGGGGGAGGGGATTTTTTAAGGTTAAAAAGTTGCCTTGTACATCGACATATATGGTAAGAGAACAGCCATATAAATCTTGTTAATCATGTTGATTTAATCTCTTCTAAAACAATTTTAAGACGGAATTATCTAATATTAAACACTTGGTAATAATGTCTTTATTAATGGACATCATTGACAAGCAAAATTATTTTTCATTTTTAAAAAATTTATTTTAATTGTATTTATTTATTTTTTATAAAGAATTAGTCTCCATAACAATCTTGATTTAAATCACAACGAAAATACTTTTAAGTGATTTTACTATAACTAAATGTACTCTACTTACATAAAAGACAAAAAGCGACAAAAAAATATAATCAATCGATATATAAACTCATAGACTGTAAATGTTCAAGATTTATCATATACTGCAAAAAATTTAAAACTTTCAATGTTGTCTTTACCAGCAACACTTCTTCACAAAAACATTTTGCAAAAGATCAGTATTGTATTCCTATTTTCTTGTATTTTAGTATTTCTGTTGATAAGAAAAAAGAAAAACTTATATAATATATTGTACTACATTATACCATTATATTATTTACTGTACAACAGCATTTCTCATGAGATAACATAACCTCTTATCTCTTCAAGCAATATACAATGGGCAAACGTAACCCAAATCTACACTGCTGCTGATAATTTCCATTGGATTTTCGTGTACAATACACTAGTTCTCAGGCATTTTAACTATAGAAAAAATAAATAATTTTCTATCTCGGTGCTCATACATTAAAATGTCTTTAAACTGCAAAGTCATGTTTGTCATGTGATGTTAAATTCTATTTCATATCCATAACATGTAAACATTTCCAACTTTACAAACTTTGGTTATTTGAGGGAGGGGAATTTTCAATCTTCTTTCATGGAAAATGAACAACAATAGTGGGTGAAAGTACAGGGCGTTTAATTCTAGCAACCTCCTTTATTAGAGGTTTCTCCAAAGTGACTTTTTCAACACCAAGAAAAAGTCATGAAAAAGTTTGATATTCTGTCTGATGGAATAAACGATCAGTTCCAAGAAGATTAATGAGTACAAAGAGAAATACCTGAAGAAAGCTGAAGGGTACAAGGGTCAAAATGTTAGGTGTATAAAAACCAAAACAAACAAATCAGAATGTTAAATCCTCATCTGAAAAACTTTCTTCTAAAAAAAAAAAACTTGGTCTATCAAACCCCACCCCCCCAAAAAAAACAACAGTGTCAAGAGGTTTTTTTTTTTTTTTATTGACTCAGCTATTATTTTAACTACCTTCACATCTGGGCAATGTTTATTGTTCTTGAAAATTTACAACAAAAATATTAAACACTATTTATTTATGAGATTTTTTTTTATTTACAAGAATAATTCTATATTTACATTTTAAAAGCTAATTAAAACTAATGCAATGCAATATTTATCATTTACCAAAAGAAAGAAATATAAAATAAATTTTAATTCATAAATTTATAAACAAACCACTTATAAGAAAATCCTTATTATTTATCATTTTATAAAGTTCAGATCAATTGGCAATTTGCCGATCTTTGCCAACCATTTCAATAAACAATCAAATAGTGTTTATTATTTTTGTTGTCAATTCTCAAGAACAAAGAAAATACATAAATTTACTTTCAGGTTTAGGTTTTATTACAATTCTAATCATCACTTTTTAAAACAATAAACATTGCTGAAAAGTGGAGGTAGTTAAAATGATAGCAGTGTCGAAGGAAAAACTGTCCTTTTGACACACTGTTTTTTTGCGGGCACAAGGGTTCAAGTTTGTGAAAATGTTATTAGTTTTTATTTTTAAGTCTCTGTTTATCTTTGAGACACTCAGTGAAATTTCTCTTCTTTGAAATTGTTTTTCTTATTCATCTCTGTATATAGAAAAAGAACAGAAATATTTCTTCATATTCCCCATGAAAAATAAACCGGTAGAAATTTCTGTAACCAATTTTATATTTTATCATTTCTACTAATATATTTTGCCAAAAGATGAGCTAACATGCAGTATTTAATTTGGATTAAATATATTTACTGATAATAGAATCAGGACTCATATCTACTTGATAAAAAATAATCTTTTTAAGTACCCAGTAGATAAGATAAAAAAATCTCACAGAAATAAAGAAATATACATGAATGTTTAGGATTGGTCAAGTATTTGTGAAACTTCTTTAAAGAAATATCTATATATTTTTCGATCTTATTAATGAATAAATATATGAGAAATTTAAGAAGTTAGTGGAAAACATTGTGCTGAAGGAGTCAATGACAGAAAAATCAATTGAAAGAGAGTTGTTATTACAGAGACCATTTTAATAAAACTACAATAAAAGACTGTCACTTACGCTTTATTAGATTCTCTTTGTAAGTGTTTTTTCTTTACATATTCTACAACAACGTTTCTGACTTCATTCACTGGAATGGCACTTCCTTTCCTGGAGAGAGAGAAAAAGATAAAACCAAATTCATAAACATTTAAGTGATGAAACAATGTTAGAATCTGTTTTTAACCCTTTTAACTAACTAAATTAAAATTAGTCTTTCTCATGTCCTTCCACCTGCTAAAAACATATTTGATCTGATTATTTTGTTTTTCTTTTCTAAATATTATCCACAAGTGGATTCGTTTTATTTTAAAGAAGAAATAAAATATTTTTAAAAGTGCAATTATTAAAATAATTTCCTTAATTCTGTGGATATCTACATCTTGTCCTTTGTCTTTGGAAAGAATAATATCAATGGTTTAGGATGAGAAAAAACATTTTAATTTTAATGTTATGTTTACCCAGCACATTTTTTATTTTCCATATTATTAGTGATGCAAAACTTCCTAGATTTATCTTTTGCATAATATTAGGGAAATCTTTAAAGTGTCTTTAACATTTACTCAGCTCCTTATTACTTGTGCAGTCAGCCGACTGAAATTTGTTGCTTCTAATGTTTTGGAAATGGATTCCACATGAAAGATAGGTTGGTCTTTAAACGTATGGCAACTAAAACAGATTGGTCTTTAAACATGTGTCTAGTCACCAGCCTTTAAAATAGTTTGGTCTAAATGTGTCTAGTCACTGGCAACTAAAAATGGGTTCATGAAAATAAAAAGAAAAGGGAAAATAAAGACTATATTCAGGACAGCATTCAACATCTCAAATGATATCTATTGAAGAAAAAAAAATTATCAATCTACCTTTATTTATCAGTATGTGTTTTAGTGTTAACTGTGTGATTTAATATTCTCTGGAGTTTGCAAAAAAAATAAAACTTATCAAGAATTAACAATGAAAATTCTTCATTTCAGAAGTCTAATAACAGAAGGCAGTTACAAATTTCATCCTTTGTTTTATAAATGGCTGATGGCAAAATTACAATACACTATTTGAAGTATTCATATCATTGCTGACTGTGTTTAGTGGGATTCAGAGAGAAGTCTTTATTAAAAAAAAAATTCTGGAACCTGAACAAATTGCTAGTGCACCAAGAGCTTGTTTGAACGACACATTGGAAGAGGAAAAAATTTTTTTTTTTTTCTGAACAAGAAAGTCAATGATTTTGTTGCATCATACTACTTATCTTGATGTTGTAAACACAGCAAACAGTCATGGAGCTGAAATTGGAAATTTTTCCACAAGTTGCATATTCTCTAGACTGGTTGTCTTCAGAATGCTGTTTCTTTCTCTCTCTGAAACAGTTCCAGTTAGCAGCCCAAACAAGTTGAATATTTTGAAAGATTTCTCAAAGAATTTGTCAAATCAAAATTACATTTGTCCTTTGATGATAAAATAAAAAGATTATTTGTGGTCTAAGGTCATAAAAAGCCAAAGAAATGTTGAGGATTTAATAATAATGCTATGAATAATTTATATCCAAAAATATTAAACATTTGAGAAAACAAAGCTATTACGTAATTAAAGAATGTTTCTTGGTTTTCTAGATGTTTCTAAATGTCAATTATTATGGAACAAGGTTGTTTGCATACCGAACAGTTAAAAAGTCTGTTTGTGTGCAAAGTATACCACTAATTTCTTAATAGAATAAAAGATAGAGCACTCACTCATAACCGAGTTCCTTGAAAACTGGCAACACTGGTGCTTTTACTGTTCGCATTTCTACAATGGTTGGCACTTTGTATGGAGTATTTGAAGACTTTGGGTTATTTTCATTTTGATCCACATCAGGCACAACTAATTCCTTGAGACTGTACAGTTAAAATTATAATGAAATTAGTTGGAATAAACAGAACAGATATTACAATATATCAAACATTATAATAATTTTGAACAGGACTTACCGGACTTACCTTTGGCAATATTCATTTTATTTCAAACAACAAAATATAAATAGAATGAAACATTTTCTCTTTTTATCAATCTACCTTTATTTATCAGTATGTGTTTTAGTGTTAACTGTGTGATTTAATATTCTCTGGAGTTTGCAAAAAAAATAAAACTTATCAAGAATTAACAATGAAAATTCTTCATTTCAGAAGTCTAATAACAGAAGGCAGTTACAAATTTCATCCTTTGTTTTATAAATGGCTGATGGCAAAATTACAATACACTATTTGAAGTATTCATCATTGCTGACTAAATAGTCAAGACTTGGATTGAAGTTAGTGACAAATGACAATAAAATAATCTCACTTTGCTTCTTATAGCAAAGTAAAATAAATGAAATATATAACTAAGAAATATCTATTTTATAATCTTTGTCAATATTCACATGTGGGCTAAGTTTAAAAATTGCCTCTGCAAAAAGAAAATATAAATAAAATAAAAAAAAAATCAATATATCAAAAAGATGTTTTTTCTCTTGATACTACTGTTACTGTATATTACCTCAGTAATTTTTATTGTTTTACAAAGCTATATTTAGAATTTTAATAAAACTCAAATTTGAAAATGAAATAGTCCTTCAGTGAAAGCAGCACAAAGTGTAACTAGAATCATTTGGCATGACCTACAAAGAAAATTCAGGATTAAGACTTTGGATGATTCATTCAAGATTGAAAGAAGTAGACATTTTATTCAAATTTTACTAATTCTACAAAACAAATATATAAGACAATAACCTAGCAGATTGATCGTGAATTTGATGACATAGTAATTGTGAGTTCAATCCCTGGTTCAGGCAGTGAGTACTTGAATTCAGTGAAAACAGGCAAGCAATAACTGAGCAATACTAAAAATAATATCCGTATACATTGGCAGTAGAGCAAGAACAGTCTACCTCTGTCGATTAAATAAATGGTTCATTCAGAATTCCCTGTAGATTACTGAAATCAATATACACCTGGTGATTATAACAAAGATTTGAACATTACACTGGATATAAATAGTGTAAATAAATATATCACATAGATAATATTTATCATTTATTTTAAAATAATTTTCAATCTAAAAAAAAATGGATAAAACAAACATACAATCAAAACATTTCAAATTGCATTAAGAAAAAAGAAATAAAAGAAAAAAAGAAAAAAGAGAGAGAGAGAGAAAAGAAAGAGAGAGAGGAGAAAAGAAGAAAAAAGAGAAGAGAAAAAAAGAGAAGAGAAGAAAAAGAAAAGCGAAAAAGTGAGAAAGAGAAAGAGAGAGAGAAAGAGAAAGAGAGAGAGAGAAAGAGAAAGAGAGAGAGAGAAAGAGAGAGAGAGAAAGAGAGAGAGAGAAAGAGAGAAAGAGAAAGAAAAAGAAAGAAAGAAAGAAAGAGAAAGAAAGAGAAAGAAAGAAAGAGAAAGAAAGAAAGAGAAAAAGAAAGAAAGAGAAAAAGAAAGAAAGAGAAAAAGAAAGAAAGAGAAAAAGAAAGAAAGAGAAAAAGAAAGAAAGAGAAAAAGAAAGAAAGAAAGAGAAAAAGAAAGAAAGAAAGAGAAAGAGAAAAAGAAAGAAAGAGAAAGAGAAAAAGAAAGAAAGAAAGAGAAAGAGAAAAAGAAAGAAAGAAAGAGAAAAAGAAAGCAAGAAAGAGAAAAAGAAAGCAAGAAAGAGAAAAAGAAAGAAAGAAAGAGAAAAAGAAAGAAAGAAAGAGAAAAAGAAAGAAAGAAAGAGAAAAAGAAAGAAAGAAAGAGAAAAAGAAAGAAAGAGAAAAAGAGAAAGAGAAAAAGAGAAAGAAAGAAAGAGAAAAAGAGAAAGAAAGAAAGAGAAAAAGAGAAAGAAAGAAAGAGAAAAAGAGAAAGAAAGAAAAAGAGAAAAAGGAAACAAGAAAAAGGAAACAAGAAAAAGGAAAGAAAAGAGAAGAAAAAGAAAAGAGAAGAAAAGAGAAGAAAAAGAAAAGAAAAAGAAAAGAGAAGAAAAGCGACCATTTTTTTTTCAATTCTCTGATAATTCCTTGTTTTCCCAGTTGGCTGTGAACACTTGTCATGAAAAACACTAATTCAACAAAGATATGAAAGATGCTACATTTAAGATTTTTCAGGAGTTTTGATTTCCAAATGACATCCAATTTATTTAGATTTGTCCGTGCCTAGACAGATTTTTAAATCTTTTTCTGTGGGGGTGATTTGGCTACTGAGGTATTTGATAGTATCCACTGTCTTAAGAGAATGTCTATTTTCTATTCTAGTTTCAATTATTAATTTTTAACAAAACACTTTCTGAAGTTTTTGATATTTAAATTTTATTTGTGCTTCATAAGTAATTTTGTAATGAAATAAACTGTATAAATTTTAATATTCAGTTAATATTTTGCTATTAAATAAAATAAAACAATTTTCTGTCAGAAATGTATTACAAAAATAATAATCATACATATTTTTAAATCATTTCCCCCCAAGAAAGGGGATAAAGCCACAAAGACCTAAAAAGTTACTGAGAGTGAAAGAAATGTTATTGAAGGGAGAGGACAATAAAAGAACAGGATTCAAAGACTGAAGATGTGAACTGACATTGCATACTAATTTTTGAAAACTGTAGTTGACAGGAAAGCAAAAAGCTGAAAAGAGTTCCATAGGTGAGAAGTGTGAGAGAAGAAACTATTAACATAGAACTTACGGTTACATCTAGCCATTTCAGTCATAAAATGATGAGACATAGCTACCAATCTAGTATTGCACTTAAATTCATGAAGTCACGGTACCAAAAAAGAAAGCTCATCAGAACAATTACCATAAAAATATTTATAGAAAAGCACAATGAAGGTATGACGGTGGAAAAGTGGATGAAGCCGAGAGTTTTTCAAAATAGTGAGATGAAAAAATATTTAACAAAAAAAAAAAAAAAAAAAAAAAAAAAAAAATGTAAATTTTCAAATGAGCAAGTCAGTCATCAAAGCTACTTGTTAAAAAAAGGAAGTGTGAACAAAAAATAAATCAGATACACTAACCCTAATTTACATTTTTGTTGTCAGTTTTTATTATTGCTTTTCTGAATAATGATATGAAACTTAGCTTGTTAATGTCTACTTGTTGGACTGATTTGGTGATTAACTTATATAATCAAAAACTATTTTATTTTATTTTCACTTCATGAGATCATGAAATAATTCCTGGCATATAATGCCTCATCTTTACACTTGATTACTTTCCAAGTTGGATTTAAAACATACAGTTGCAGTCTTCTTTTATGCAAACTCTTACAATGTCTGTATTTCAGTGTGGCTCAAGCAATATACTAATATTCTTGTAGAGGAAAAAAAAAAAAAAAACTTACTCTGGATGTGTTTTATCAAACCAATCAATGACATCAACACCTTTACTTTTCTCTGTCACTCTTATGAAGTTCTGTTCCTCCATTGTCTGCAGGAATTTGGAAAACTTGTAGAAAATAAGAAAGAAAAAAAAAGAAATCATATATATTTAAAAAAAAAAGAAGGGTGAAATTGATAGTACAAAAAAAAAAAAAAAAACTTGTGGCAAGAGGTCACATATCATCATTATTGGGGTTGTGTGAGGGTGTCGCATGTTGTTATCACTGGGGTCATACGTCATCATTATTGGGGTCATGTGGGAGGAGATCACATGTCATCATTTTCTTTTACAATTTATAATTTTCAATAATCACATTCATCCCAATATATTTTTTTTAATCATTTCATCCCAAACAAGGCAATAAAGTCACTAAGACATAAGTGGTTATTTAGCAGGAGAGAGATATTATGAAAAAAAAAAAAAACATTATTAAGGAGAGAGAACAAATAAAAAAAATAAAAAAAATTCTTAGAGCTACAAAAGGCAAGAAGTTGTGGAGAACCATGATTGCTCACAACCTGTAGGGAAACAGCACATAAAGGATGATGGATCCAAGGCAATATCTAAAAACTGTGGACAGTGTCGGGAAGAAAAGTTATGCATCTTAGATGACCTGAAGCAAGAGAGGCTATTAAACAAGAAGCATGAATTGCTTTTTGAATGTAGACATAAGAACAAATATCTTTTTAACTAGCTACACATTGATTAAGGTTCTTATCAAATCTTCCAGGCTTATATGTTATAAAGAAACAAAATTACACTATTCTTCTTATGTGGATAATCCATTTTACTAATATAGTAGCTCTGTCTTTTTAATGTTGAGCACTGTTTTTACATGGACAAAATGTATTCTGATATTTTCAACACCATGTTAAATTAATTGCTGTGTTCAATCAAACTAACATCATACCTGTCAAAAATGATGGAATTATTTATGTATAGATAGACATTTCTATATAGGATCAGAGTATTTGTGTTTTCTGTCAAGGCTCAAAGTGTTGCTTGTTAGACCTATCCTTTAAATCAAAGTGTAGTATCTGTTAACATGGTTAAATCACACTAAAAGCACTAGTTCCCATTTGATCAACAAAGTTTAGCAGCTTCAAATTTACTCAGTACTTAGACAGGGAATTACTTTGGAGCACTGTAAACACATCTGCAGTGATCATGTCATCATATGATTCTGGTATAAATGACTGCCTTTGTTATAGTAGCAAATTACTGAAATTGTATCCAGCAACTGACAGGTTCTTGTCATTTGATCAAGGCTGTCTCATCCTGAAATTTCATTTAGTGTTGTATACTATGACTGTACTTCTTCAGGCTGAAGAAATGCAATCGTATTGAAACATGAAAGCTTTTGTGTAGTGATTTCAACATGTTTTTATTATAATCTTTTATAATAATAATATATTGCTCTACTTTGTATTCAGCACATTTTTAAAAGTAAATGCTATGAACATTGGATTTTTACTCCACCTGTTCTTTCTCACATTTGTGTGTGTGTACATGTGTATATATATATATATATATATATATATATATAAAGAAATATAGTCTTAAAGTGTGCTATATTTATGGTATAAAGTGCTCAATATCAGAGATAGAGCGTGTGTAAATATAAAAGTGGACATGGAAGTCAGCACTTACAGGTGACAGTCTGTTTCATGCTAGTGCAATCGTCAGGCGACTAGTGCTGTTATTTTTCTCGGCTATTTATATATAAGAGTCAGTGGTGCATTATGGGTAGTCTATTTTGGCAGTTACTTTTACCGGAAGTCGCTTATTTTTTTTATTTATTTATGTCAAATTATTTTGCTTGTTTCTTTTTTTAATTTTATTTTATTTTTATCTTATATATTAATTTATTTATTTATTTTTTTTACGTTAACAAAAAACACCAAAAAAAAAAAAATATATAAGATAAAAAAAAAAAATAAAATTAAAAAAAAAAAGAAAAGAAAAACAAAAAAACAAGCAAAATAATTTGACATAAATAAATAAACAAATAAGCGACTTCCGGTAAAAGTAACCGCCAAAATAGACTACCCATAATGCACCACTGACCCTTATATATAAATAGCTGAGAAAAATAACAGCACTAGTCGCCTGACTATTGCACTAGCATGAAACAGACTGTCGCCTGTAAGTGCTGACTTCCATGTCCACACACACATATATATATATATATATATATATATATATATATATATATATATATGTGTATGTATGTATGTATATTGACCACTAATATTATCAATATATATATATATATATATATATATATATATATATATATATATATATATATATTGATAATATCAGTGGCATATATATATATATATATATTATACAATTTAGTTTTATTACCAAATATATCTCGTTGGCATGCCTGTATGCCAGATGAAAGAAATAGTTTTCATTGAATTGGATTGGATTTTCACCATTTATAGCATAGTAATAATTTATTCAAATAAACTGTATCACCAGTTTATATATTGCAAAATACAATAATTGCTGTGTTATTTAAAAATATCTAGCAATATGTTATTGTTTATCCAATACAATTACCAAGAGTCACTTAAGGTAGACGGTTACTGAATGAAGTTGTTTTATTGATGTAAGAGGAAGTAAGTGCAGATTATAATTTTATGTAGGATAGATGATGCTTGACCCTAGACTTGAAGAGGTTAAGCTTGTAGTGATCAAGAAAGCACCCTCTAAAAGATTTGTTTTATTTACTAAAACGGTGTATTAAGCTATGTAACTAAGCAATGATCCATTAAAATTAATAATGGCCATCTCTCCAAAAACATTCAAAAAGTGATTTTTCATATTTCAGTTTCCAAAATAGTATATAGATATATCAACAGATATTGTTATCCCACTTTTTTTTTTAATGTGGATTCAAACAATAAGAACAGATAACATATGATTATCAAATCGTTACCTTTTTCAATAAAAGTATAATAATTAATAAACCAAATAAACTTACTTTTTTGTAGGAAGATTTCTTTATTTCCAATGTTTTTCCAGGAGAACTGAAATTATGAAAAATAAGCTGTAGGTTATTTTCTATAAATTTGAAATTTCTTAAGAAACCTGAAAACTGATTTTTATATTCACCTTGATATAAAAATCTTTGTTTCAATTATTTTTACTGTGAGCACTGTGGGTTATCCCACTTGACTTTCTTAAACAAAACCATCACTAGGCGGGATGCTCCTTAAGCCTATAGATACACAAAGATAGTCTCATTCATTCTCTATCCTTTTTTACAACTCTAGCTATAAGATGGAGTCATACACGGGGGGGGGGAAAGTGTCCCCCCACTGAGGCACATTCATTTTCGATGTATTACTTTTCTCTCATACCTTTTTGTACTCTTTCATACATGTTTATCATGTAGGCCGACACAAACTCCACACCCACATTCTCTAAATTTAATCCTTTATGAAACTAGTCTTTAAATCTTTTCTTTTATTGCAATACTTTTGTTAAAATATTCATTGTCATTTGTTTTATATTACTTTATGTGTTATTCGTTAATTACTCAGACTCACATTTGAGTCTGCAATAATTGTTATGGGAAAAATGATACCAGGAGACACCTGTTAAAACAAGCATTCCCATTACAGTATTATGTGATAAATGTCACTTAGAAATACCAAAGATTTATGTATTTTTTGTTTTAAGCATTTCACCTGACAAAGCCACTAAGACACAAAGGGTTACGGAGAGGGAGATAGTGAGAAAATATTGTTGAGGAGAGAGGACAATAAAAGAAGACAATTCAAGGTGACAGAAGATAACAATTGACACTGCATTTAAATGTTTGAACAGTGTAGTTGACAGGAGTGCAAGAAACTGGTAGAGATTTCCACAAGCAAGAAGTATGAAGGAAGAAACTATTAGGATAGAACTTACAGTTACATCTAGCAATTCCAATGGTAAAATGATGAGACCTAACTGCCAATCTAGTACTGTGATTAAATTCACAAAGTAGAGGTACTAAAGAGGAAAGCTATCAGAACAAGTGCCATGAAAATATTTATAGAATAGGTACAGTGAAGGTACATTATGCTGGTGGGGAAGTGACTGACACCAAGATGCCAGTTCCAGACCAATAACATTGCAGATTCTTCTTTATATTCTGTCAAACACCAGACCAGATGTTGCAGCAATGTTCAATGCAATTTGATGAACAAAGTAATTCTCTTAATATTTCAATACTTATTCACGTCACACTAAGAGAATTTTTTCTTTGGTAATCAAATACTGATTGCCTACAAGCATTTATTTTGATATTACTCTCAACATTTCTTTTAAAATTGTTCAAAATACAAGCTGCAATAATTCATTATTATAAGGAAACTTTCATTAACCTGCAGGCAAGTCCTGTAAACATAAACACCACTGTGGAGTATGAGGCCCCACAACCTGACTATCTTAGGCATTGCTGCATTGGTTTCTGTAGCAAGTTGTTTTTATGGGGGACTAAAGTTGTTGGCCTCATGCTCAACTGGTTTTGAATTCAGAGTTTTCCTTCTACTAGACTGGTTGCTAACAAGGCTAGAGAGTCTCTCTAGCCTATAGCTGGATGGTAGACAAGAAAGAGATTCAGAAGTTTTCAAGGGTATATGTGTGAAAGTGAATGCAATATCCTTAGTTGGAATTCCACTTTCCATGCTGATAACCACTATGCTATGCACGCATCCTTTACATTAATCTAGTTGGACTAATATCCTCATCTTTATTGCTATATTTTAAATGTTGTACTCTCCAACTGTCTTCAGGTAACTGTTATAGTTGATAACCTTGTAGAAACTTCAAACAGAACTCTCTGTTCAATCCATAAGAGTAGAGAGTTTTCATTCTGCTGGTTATGCTCAGAGACAACTGTTAATTATAACCAGTTCTTTTTGCCATCTTCTCATATCCCACTGAACCAGGGTAAATAACTTTTGACTCTCTGCTCCCAGTGATTTAATTCAAACCCAGTAGATAACAAGATACCTTCACATCCAATACTTTTATCCACAAAACCATTGTCATTACAACTGGATTATATAAATTATTAACATTTAGTATTTTATTTCAAAATAAAGGCTATCTCAACCAATGAAAAAAAGGTAGAGATTATAATATTAAAAAAGAAAGAAAAGAAAATTATATTAATAAAAAATTGAAATATTCTGACTCACATCATTAATTCATTCCAAAAGCCATGATGTAACCTGGTTTTTGATGTAAACTGTACATAAATCCTTTAAAAAGGTCTTAAAATGAGTACAAACACCATAAAACTAGTAGAAATAACTTTCAAAAGAATATAATTATTACTAAACCTTAATGAACACTAAAAACACATTTTAGTCAAATTTTTTGAAGAACAATGAACGCAGTAAAATTATGTTATTTACCTTGGGATTTGCCGTTAAAAATGCCTTAAGTATGAAGACAAAGACTTTACTAATTACCATAAACAACAGATGGAAGAATATAACTCTTGTTAAGGCATCAAAGAATTTTAAGAATGGTGTCTTAGCTTTCATTGTTAATTTTTATGTATTTTAAATATATTTTTAAGGAGAAAACTATTTCATGCCCTTTTATCATGATGTAGATGATGTTGCTGAGTGACATAACATTGAACATTCACTGAACTGAAATTTACTCTCGAAAAGGCAAGTTTGATGTAGGCCGAAATAATGTAAAGCTGAATACTAATGCAATGTGGACAAAATCCTTTGGGTCAGAATAGAACTGCTGGGAGAAATATGTGAAATCCCAATGGGAGTATTTTGAGAGTGATCAAATAAAATTTGTGAAATGTTCACAATTGATTTTTTATGCACAAAAGCTGGATCTTTTTTTAACATACCTCATACAAAAAGTAATATTTCTTTTATTTATTTGCAACATATTAACACAACAGACAAATTATACATGTTGCTTAAAAGTTGAAAATCTAAAAAAAAAATTAAAAAATCAATAAAAGAAAATACTGGATTGATTGAAAAGTGCATTTATGTCATTCAATAGCATCAAAAGACTTTTATGTAATTTCATTAACAAAAAGATCATTTTTGATTTATGTATTGCCATTTATTTGTTTATTGATTCTAACATTAGAGTTGGAAATAAAATAAGCAAGATGTTAAACATTCTTAAGAAAAATCACGTTAAATAAAGTAAAAGATTTGTGCATCTTATACAGAAGTTAATGTGAAGGATGCTCCATGGCTGATTGGATTAATTGAGATTGATAGCAGTTGAATCAAGATATTACTTGAGAATAATAACGGTTATATAGCACATGAAATAGGCAACATACTGAACATATCCAACCTCAATCACTGAAACTCATTTGCATCAGCTTGGTTATGTTAGCCACTTTATTGTGTAGCTTCCAGATAAGTGAAAAAAAAAAAACAACAAAAAAACAAACTACAAGCCAATATTTCCATGTGCAATTCATTACTTAACCTATCACATTTTTGGCAATATTTAATGTTCTAGCCCACAAAAGAAATGGTGTGTCAAAAGGACAGTTATTCCTTTGACTTTGCAATTACTGGATAAACTTGGCAATATTTATTGTTTTAAAAAGTGATAATTAGAATTTGAATAAACCCGAAACATATGAAAGTGGATTTATACATTTTCTTTATTCTTGAGAAATGACAACAAAAGATGCTAAACACTATTTATTTATTAGATTGCATATTTACAAGAATGATTTTGTATTTACAAAATCATAAAAATATGTGAACCAACTATCATAAAATATTTATTATTTACCTTTTCTTTTTATAAAGAAGCAAATAGGAAAAGAAATGTTTTCGTTGATAAATTTATAAAAATTTCAGAACAAGAAAATAACATTTCCCGGGCATTTCCTTCATTGGCTCTTGCAACATAAATTCACTAAAATAGGTGACAGCATCTCTTCCTCTGAACCAAACATTCTTTTAATTTTAGATTTTTGGCAAGACCATGAACAGCTCAATATTTTGAGTATGTATCTCCCTGTTCATTAGGGTTGACAAAGTTTTCCTGGTGTATAATTTACAGAATGTCTAATTTTTGCTACAAATATTGCATTGTAATTGGTTTACATATTTTGATAATTTTGTAAATTTTATAAATGTTTGAAAAAGATTTCTTTTTAAGTTAATTTCTTTATAAGATGAATAAAATAATAAATCTTTATAAAAGTTAAATAATAAATATCACATTGTACTTAGTTCACATATTTTTATAATTTTGTAAATAAACATTGCTGAGAGTCAAAAGCGTACACACTAATAATGGCCTCAAGGGAATAATCATATTTTTGACAGACCATTTTTATGCAAGAATGAAGGTTAAATATTGTTACATTTTTAAGCAAATAACAGGCAATAAAAATAAGTAGATATTTGATAATAATCTACATTGTGAGGGTAAGTAAAATGAATCCACACTAACCATACCAAAGGCTGAGCCTCATCCAGCAGACGGCTATGCATAGAAGAACTTGTTCTCTTTCTATGGAATTAAATGATTGAAACAAGTACTCTTTCCCAAAACATTCAAAATTATTTAATAAAAAGTGTGTAATATTTTATTCATTTTTATTGAAGACCAGACTAACACAAATTATTTTAGTCTGAAAGGAATATCTTCAGTTGTTTATACCAGATATTTCCCCTTTGGGATTATCATTTAATCTAGTCTTTCTATAATTTTCTTAATGAAAAATATTTTATTTTACTGGATGACTGCAAAAGACATCTTGAGTAGTTCTTTGTTGAGTTCTGGGTGAATGTAGTTAAGAAATTGTTTGAAAGATGAATGTGAAATAAAACAGTAAATATGTTGTTTAATAAATGGTCTTATTTTTACTTCACAGACCAAACAAATGTTATAGAAATAAATCTATTACTATTTCATGGATATTATTATTATTATTTTATATAAAAATTATTAATCGTTTCTTTTTCTCTTCGATCATAAACATTTCCACTTTTTGTTACTACTGTACAAAACAATTTTTTTAAAATCTAAATATGGATATTTAAAACTCATTCAACACTTACTGATTTGAGATTGGTTAATGTACAAAGGACACTAACTTTAAATTTTAAATGTGAAGTTTAGTTAAATACAGAGTAGTCTCCCCTTATTTTGTACTTCATTATAATGTAAATTCTATAAATAGAAAGTGATTTAGTCTAACGGCCAACTTTGGCAGTCTCTAAGCGAGTAAATAATCAATATAAAAGCAAACTACATATGATGCGAGAAGGAAAAGAGATTTCTGCAAATCCACAAAAGCAAATAAATTTGAATCATTTTATGTTGTTTGTTTTTCACAACATTTTCCCCTACAGTAAACACTTCAAAGTCATCCTTGGGCGTCTGTGGTGTTCTGGAAATGTTGTCAAATTTTTTTTTTTTTCTGGGAAAAGCATGCTTTTCTTTTCAAGAACAGTGGACGTTTGTCTTTATACTTGATTCATAAAATCTTCAGATACTTCTAAATTTTGATTAGTGATTTAATTACAAAATAGTCTGTGTCAAATTATGGCTTTAATGAGATGAAACTTAACAGACAGGTATTACCAATAGTAATGTCTGCAGTTGAAATTGAAAAATTTTAAACTCAGTGATTTCAACAAATATGTGGTTTGTGTGTGTGTGTGTGTGTGTGTGTGTGTGTGTGTGTGTGTGTGTGTGTGTGTGTGTGTGTGTGTGTGTGTGTGTGTATGTATGTATGTATGTATTAGACAAAATAGAAGGACAATGAGAAAAATGTTAAAAATTGGAATTTTCGGAAAAGATAGAATGAAGTTGGACACTTTTTGGGGTGGGGAGAGAATGTGTGTGTGTGTATATATATATATATATATATATATATAAAAACTGCGTCTAGAGATTATATGCAAAAGAGGTATTGTCAAATATTTTATGTAAAATTCATAGATATGTGTTATTCCAAGATATTCCAATTAAATAATTTGTACTATTATGTATAGCGAGTAAGCATGAAAGCAATTAAGTCCCAATTTTCAATTTCAGATTGATATTTAGTATTTTTTCAGTAATTATAGCAATTTTCAGTGTCAAGAGATTATTTGCAAGAACTAGAATTTAGTATTATGGCTTGTAAAAAAGAACTAACAATGAATGAAAAGAACTATATAATCAAAGAAATTAGCAAAGGAAAGTCTTCGCTTCAAATTTCTAAGGATTTGAAAAGGGATCATCGAACAATCAAGAAAATATGTCAAATGGGAATTCAACCAAGGAAAAAAAGTCTCAGGCTGAATTCAGGAATTTAACAAAGCGAGATCTATCACATATCCGAAGAGAATTAATAAGAAACCCAAATGCGTCAAGTGCGTTCATATTTGAGGCTGCTGGAGCTCCTATGGTGTCAAGGGAAACAAGGTGTAAAGCATTAAGGAAGTTTGCCGATGTAAAAAATCAAATAAAGAAACCCATTTTAACAAAAAACATAAGGAAAGAAGATTGCAGTGGGCAAAAAAAATACATGAAAACTGATTTTGGTAAAGTGCTTTTTACAGACGAATCAAGGATCACCCTCGATGGGCCCGATGGATGGGTTTGCAAGCAACATGACTCAAGAAAATTTTTTAAACGCCAACAAGGCGGTGGTGAGATCATGATATGGGCTGGGATTATTGGTAATGAGCTCGTGGGTCCATTTAAACTGAAAGATGGGGTTAAAATGAATTCAAAAAGTTACTGTGATTTTCTAGAGCAATATTTCTTTGAATGGCTTGATAACCAGTCTTTAGCCAAGCGTAAATCTATGATCTTTATGCAAGACAACGCACCAAGTCATGCATCAAAGTTTACTAAATCCTGGTTGAAAGAAAAGGGATTTGTTGAAGATTCTCTTATGGACTGGTCTTTAAATAACTGTGACGTGAATCCCATTGAGAACCTGTGGAGCATCCTCAAGAGATATTTATTCTAATGGAAGGCAATTCAACAGCAAGTGTGACCTCTGGGAGGCAGTTAAAGTTGCTGCAAACAACTTACCAGCTGCTAAAATAGCAAATCTAACATCAGATGTTGACAATAAGCTGCTAAGAGTTATTGAAAAGAAAGGAGCATTTGTGCAATAAATTTTAGGAGGTTCTTATTATTTTTTGTTAATATATCTTTTATTTTTAAAATAAAATGTTTGTTTTTTTATGTTTTTCCTTTAAGAAATTGACGAATTTGTTCTAAAATCTTTTCATATTATTTTTTTTACATTATTTTTACAAGGTATAATAATGTAAAATTATCAAAATAAATAGTTGCAAATAAACTACTGACAGTCAAATTAGCCTGTTTTGTTAACTTAGTAAAATTTTTTCCAACCAAAAACAATAGTTTTCTCTATCACTATATATCTAAGTTAATAATATTGAGTAGAAATTAAACAACATCATAATAGGACTTTTAACATTAAAGACGCAACTCTTTATACCAATTCATAATTTGCATATAATCTCTAGACGCAGTTATATATATATATATATATATATATATATATATATATATATATGTGTGTGTGTGTGTGTGTGTGTGTGTGTGTGTGTGTGTGTGTGTGTGTGTGTGTGTGTGTGTGTGTGTATATATATATATATACACACACACACACACACAGAACAACGTAATTTAAGAAAAGATAAAAATAAACTTTGCATATACAGAGACAACTTAGAAAAAGGAAAGAAAAACAATTATGTATTTACCAGTACTGTGTGTGTGTGTGTGTGTGTGTGTGTGTGTGTGATACGCCATGCAGTTTTGCTGAAATTAAGTAGTCAGTTTGCCCAGAGAAAGAGATCTTCCCCCTAGTGTGGATGAGTCTCAGCTTGTCCCTGCTGCATCCTGGAGCAAACAGTGAAAGTGTGAATGACTCCTTTCCTTTTATATCGCTTATTACCATGCCATCTATCAGGCATTAAGGGAAGGCCCCTAAACCCACAGAGCCCCAGGTACTATATCCCAATCTAACATAGCAATGTCACATTTGTTACAAGGATACATTTTTCTCAAAAATGTATCTTACATTTGAAAAAAAATAAAAAGAATAATATATTTAAAAAATTGGCTTATTTTCTTCCAGCTTCAATCAATAAACAAAAATAAACCAATTTGAACAATGATCTTTATTTAATGTAATTGAAGGTAACTTGAAGATAGGAATTTGTACGTAACTTTTTGGTAAATTTAAATTTTCCTTCTTTTTTTTAATCCTAAATAATCTCCATTCAGGTCTTTAATGAGTTGAAATTTATGGATTCATGCCTTCCCTGATTCTATCAATATCTTAAAATTCTCAAACAATTTCCTCTAATTTCAAAGAAGTTTCAAAAGAAATACAAACCAAAATGCTTTCATGTGGTTCCGATAGAAGTTAACTGTTGTGATTGGAAGGTCTTTATCTTTCAACCTGCTTTTCAGAGCACAAAGGAAACAATGCAATAACAATTCATCCATTTCCTCTGAAAGAAATTTAAAAATAAGATAACTGGCATTTCAGTAGGTGTACAAGTTCAAAATCTTTATACATCATCATTTCTTTAATGTTGACAAAGTCTGTCAGCAATAAACAGCATCTACAATAGAAAAATTTGTTAATACCAATTTGAATGACAAAACCAAAACTATAAAATTTTATAGTAAATGATACAAGTTTTGAAATATATTTTGCAAAGTAGCTTAATAAATGTTTTATCAATTGGGCCAATGACAAATAAATCAAACTAATGATTAATCCAATATCAAAATAATATTTTTGCCATTCACAGCAAAATGCTATCAGCTTCCTAGTAAAAATTATTACTTAATAATATTAATCAGTCACTCATCTTGGTACTGACTAGGCTATATTAATAACATTAATAATAATAACAACTTAGTAACTATAATGATTGCTTGATTTTCTTTTTTTATGGCTTATCAACTTTTGCAGGTTATTTTTCTACTAATTAACCTATAGCTGGGAGAAGAGGTGGTATTTACAAATAACTCAATATAATGAACCAGACTGTAACTGAAACTTGGCTCTCTGATATCCAATTCCAAGCCATTATCCATTCCACCCCCCACCTGCATATCCAAGCTTACAGCACCTGGGATTTCCAAGCAGTCACTCATCTTGGTACTGACTAGGCTCAAAGAAACTATACATTTTTGGTTTATATTAATAACATTACTTTATGACACTAACTGTTTAACTTTTAGCACACTGCATTATTAATATTACTTCCCTTTCAACTGCATTCATTTTCAAGGCCTTTCAATTGCAGTATCCTTATTGTTAATTTCACTTAAAGTTGTTTTCTGTTGCCATAGCAGGATATGACAACACAACTATGAAATTCAAGCACTCTATTGTTCAGGGATCAGAGTTATCTTCAGTGGCAGGATAAACTTTTTTTTAAAGCAATTGAAGTTACATAGGGATTGATAAAGTTTAAGCTAAACAGGAATTGTGTTATTATTTAATCAGGGATTTCAGATATTACAATTAAAAATGCAAACTAAAAATAGTAGATAGCATTATGAGTTCACAAGTGGATATTTGGTATTCTTGGAACATTTTCCAAGTGGTATGTGCTATATCTTGTCTCAGGATTTCAGAACTGATCTTTGTCTTAACTCCAAGTATCTGTCAAGTTATGATTATCTGAAGCTAATCAAAATTTGCACATGTTTAATTATTTATTTTTAAATCATCAGTTCTGAATGGTTGCTTTTTTTTCTGCCTATTTTGTAAGTGAAGTTATTGAAATTTTGTTGAAATGAATGATATACAATTAGTGTCAGAATTATTCACCCCACTGAATATTTGTATATTTTCTAAGGAAATGCAAATATTTTCTAGTATTTGCTGAATTTGCTACAGACAATTTATTCTCTATATACTTTTGAATAATTTATGAATTTTTTTAAACGTTTAGAGCTATTATGCTCATAGTTATAGATTTTTCTAAAAATTGATGCAATCCAAAATTAATCACCCCCCTCACTCCATGGAAATTATGAAATAATATTGCTCTATGGCGATTGTATTTTTTTTTTCATAATTATAGGAAAAGATGCAAATAATTCTGACAGTTTAAAAAATGATCAATATCTATATAAAGAAGTGAATCTTGGGTGCCTACAACACAAAATTCAGTCAAATTAACATTTTTTGTCATATTTGCCCCCGCCTCAACTCCATAACACAAAAAATACCCAAGACAAAATGTTTTTTTGTATATATTTTTTTTTATATATTAAAACAATTTAAATCTGCAAAATGTAAGAAAATTGTTCTCAGGAAGATATGTAAAATGTACTCAATTCCTTTCATATACTAAATTGATCATTACCTACTTTTGGCACTATATACTGGGCACCAAATATCTGTTTTTTGGGGGGTTTTATTTCATTTTATTTTTTTACATAACTTTCATTGTATTTATCATAAAATCATGATCTAGACCTCTATTTCAGTGTTTTTTTTCTCTTCTTGCTGCTGAATCCATTTTTGGCACTGGAAACCTCTCCCCACACCCAAATCTAAATGGGTTAAATGCAAAATTTAAGCTCATTTTGGAATTTTGGGCTCTTTATTGCAGACCAGAGTCTCTAGTCCTAAACACCTATTTTTAAATTAGAAATATGAAAGTTTCGTTTTAATCTTCCTCTTAAGTACAAATAACATTCATACAGTTCCACAATTGAACATAAAATCATTCAGGGGGCTCAACATCACAAATGTCTACTTGGATTTATTGTGCAACTTCACCATATACAGATTACAGTAAGACCTCATTATTCAAAGTCTATGTCACTATAGATGGTGAAATTCTCAGATAACTGAATCATACATTGTAGGTAAGTGTAAACATTTTCACTGCAACACTGACACTATTAAAAATAAATTTTAAATGTTCAAGTTTTTTTGTTTTTTTTGTTTGAAGAAAAAAATACTAAAATCATTGCCTAAAAATGATTATGTAAAATTGGGTTATCGGAAAGTCAATGCTTCCTTTAATCAGTAACAAATAGAACCTACCATATTTCATGATAGTTAAAAATTGTGGCTGGCTAGGATCCTCAGTAATTAAATACTTCACAACTGAAAATATTTTGATAGATATTTTACTGCAAAAAGAAGATACACACATATATATATATATATATATATACGTGCATGTGAGAGAGAAAGAACACTTATCTTCAGTTTCTTAAGAAAATTGACTCCTAATCAGGGGCAGATAATTTCACTCTAAAATAGATCAACTGAGCAGTCTGCCATATTTGTTTGAAATACATAACAGTTTTGTACTGTTCTTACACATTGTCCTAATTCCTGAACATAGAAAATCCTCTTCTTTCTGATTTTAAACAAACAACAGGGCATTAGTGCAGAAACATGTTCAAGAAAATTTTGGGTAGAAAATTGCAACATTCACTGTTTAACTACTTGGAATCAGATTACAAGATAACTTGTCAAGATTATACAAGTATTTTTTTGTAAAGAGCCAAAATATTCCTTTTCTACCTTCTAGACATGCTTCTGAATATCTATATATTAATAGTATTACATTAGTATCTGGCTCCTAACATTATCTATCCTCCTTATCCTCATAATCTTTATTTCCTCTTTCATTCATATAACCCACCATGGCATCCAACTCATTCAGAAATGTTTAAACTATCAGCTGCATAGAACAGTTTTCTCAGATTAATAATTAAAAATATTCTCAAAGAAATAAATTCCATAAATCTATTAGATATTCCTTGATCAGACCCTATAGACTAGCACTACAAAATCACAAAGATCTTTACCAAATAACAAAAACCATTTCTCTTGAAGACTTCCAACAACAGCAACAAAAAACTGGGGAGCACATTGTAAACTAGAAGAGAAAATAACAATATAGTCAAGTTATTAACTTTTCATGCCATCATAAACAAAAGATTTGAAGGAAACCCTCATCAATGCTAGAAAGAGTGATAATAGTGAACTTGAGAAGTTTATTTTCCTGAAAAACTATTAAAACACTTTTATAAATTTCAACCAAAAGTAACATATTCTGTTCGATCAATGACTGCTGAATGTTTCCTGGATGGAAACATAATTTTACTATGCACATTTGTTTAATAAATCTTACCTGTAATATCATGAGTTAGCTTTATATAACAGGCACTCAATTTTGTCTACATCTTATATTCTTTTATTTATCAGCAAGTCATGTGTATCTTGTATTATTTTTAGTACAGATATTACATCTAGCCACATCTTTTTACTACAGTTATTATATCTAGCTATATTGAAATGCTTAAAAAAAAATCAAAATAGTATAAAAAATGCATTACACTCATTGGGACAAATTGAGAAAAAGATAATTAGATTAATAAGTGAAAGCTAAACAAAGAAAACTGGTTCCATATAGTGAAAAGGACAATTTCCTGTTGTGTGAATGAAATTGAAGTCATGTAGTAATTAATTATTTGAAATTAGCGAGTACGGTTAAAGGTTTCAGATGTTTGTTTTTACCATCTTTTATAAAACTTTATCCTAATGGAGATTAAAATGATGATCAGAAGGGAAGAGAAAGAAGAAAAAAAAAACAAAAAAAACTCCAACACTTTCACTTACATCATTTAAGACATTTAAGCAGTCTCATGGAAGTGGCTACCACAGCAAAAAATCTCTTTGAGACTTTATTAGATTATTATTTACCAAAACAGTTATTATTTATTGCCATTTGTGAAAATATCAAAATCACTTAAAAATCAAGCTCTTTGTCTCTGCAATTTATCTTACATTAGGAAAATTGACAATGCAAAATTATAAATATTAACTTGTTTTACCTTGGGCACTGGCCTGCTCATCATCATCGTCATCATCATCATCATCATCATCATCTTCCTCTTCTCCCTGCTCTTCCTCTTTTTGTTCTACTTGACAAGGACTGAGGCTCTCAGTGGTTTCTGTGATGTTCAAATGATTCAACTCTGAAACATCAGCATCCTCTTCTGTTTGCGAGTTATTTCCTTTGGCTGTGCAGCTTGTCTCTTCAGAATCAGAAGAGTCATAACTAGACACTTCTGGAGATGAAAAAAAAAAAAAAAAAAAAAAAAAAAAAAAATGAGATATTTTATTTATTGACTTTTTAAATTAGATACAGCATTATCAACTAATTTTTGATTAGGATTTACTTTCATCTTCATTTTTTGTCTTTACTGAAACTTAAATAACTTCACTTTTTGAAAGCTTGAGCAAAATTGCAATAAAAAGCAGAAGTATTAAGATAGTAGTCAAAATTAATAATAATATCTGATAATACTTAATTTAAAAAGAATATTGCTACTATGAGTGTATAATCAAAACCAAGTATAGTCCTGAAATTATATATATATATATATATATATATTATATACACTCAGTTCAGGGGATTTGGAAAGAGTTGGAGAAATCTAATGGTGATTATGAAGATATGGCAGCTCAAAAAACTCACAGATCATTCTGAGAAGAAAAAAAACTCTTGAATTTGTTGGTGAAGGCCTCAGACTCAACACTGAGAACTACATCAAGTGCTTCAAGGAGGTAGTGCTGTCCTGCATCAAGAGGATGGCTGCTGGAAGACTAAGTTTGGCAACAGGACTCTGCACCATGCCACACAAACAGGAGAACCCAGTCATGGTGGTCAGACTATTTTTGTAACCACATCACCCCTTACATCTGTCCACCTAACTGCCCAGACTGCAACCACCTTAATTATTTTGTGGGGCACAGTTGAACGAGAGACCAACAAAACTCCTAACACCAAAGATTAACTGATGGCAAGAATTATGGCAGCATTCACCAAATTAAACAAGGTAGCTGTGGTTGAAGTTAATAACGATTTTATTGAATAAAATTTACTCTTTAGTATTTCAAGATATTTTTGTTTAATTTTGGTAAATATATCTGTTAAAATGAGATGTCAGTGTTATTTTCATTTTTGCATAATTTAGATGACAATTTATCCATCGCACCCTGCATATATATGTGAATAGATAAATTCAGTGACTTATCTTCCAACTCAAAAGTTTTATTGGTTTTTCAAAATGTTTGGTATTTGTGCCAGGTTAGCTGAAAAGTCATACAGGTTCATGAACAGGAAGTGATACAGTTCAATGCCTAATAAACAAAAGTAAGTAGGAAGGGTCTTTTTTGTGCGTGTGCATATTATATATATATATATATATATATTATATATATATATATATATATATATATATATATACATACATACATACACACACACACACATTAGTATTTAAATTGAGACTGATTTATGTGTTCTATGTTTTGAATGATATGACGTTACGGATTTAACCGTTTTCTTTTAATTCTTTCATATTAAAAAATAAAAAAAATAAAAAAAAACTTACTTTTGCTCTTGTATATAAATACTTGTTACAAAATAAAACCCTTACATTTGCCTTGATAAAGTCCCTAAATTTATAGACAAATCCTACAAATGCATGCTGGGATTTCTTCCTAACCAATAAAAATGAACAATTCTCAGTCTCATTCCTATATTGTTCTTGTTTGACTTAGAATTCTAATAGTGGATAAGTGAATGACAAAATAGGAAAAAACTTCTTACTGACACATTTTCTTCTGAGAGAACTTCTTCAGACTAGTAATGGTTTTATTGATGGAATCAGTCATATATATATATATATATATATATATATATATATATAACGGTAGAGAGAGAAATACAACAAACAATGGATACAGTTTACAGTGAAGTGTTAAAGATACAGTGATGTTCAGTTTTAAATTTCAATCAGCATCAAACCTCAAGCATAAAGTTACAATATAGACAGCAAAAAATGTCCCAAGATACGTATGGATGACACATCTAGGAATTTAAAATGAAAGGTCATATGAACATAAGAGATCTTTTAAACTAAATGCATTAGTTATTCCTTGTGAAAGTTCTGATCATAATTTTGAGTTAAAGAAGACAGATTTAAGTTAAAGAGAAGATAATTTATTAAGATGAAACTATTTTGAAAATGCACTAATTTTGATATCCTCAATGGAAAATTTACATTCAAGATCATAATCTCTATTCCTTACAACTTTTTCTGATACAATATAATTAAAACAACAATAATAAAAATAAAAGCAATAAAAAAGCTGAATAAGATAGGCCAAATTAAACATCTAAATACAGTGAATGTCAACATTGAAATTTAAAAACTGAGCATCTGTTCTTTAATGTTTCGATAAAACTGCAATCAGTGTTTGTTATATTTCCTCCACTATATTTTAATATAGAAGACTGATTCCATCAATAAAATCGTTATTAGTCTGAGGAAGGTCCCTCTTGGAATGAAACACATCACTAAGGGTTTTTGTCTTCTATTTAATCATTCACTTAGCCACACACATATAATTTGCATTCTGATAAGTGCCAGAAATGACACTTTGATCAAAGGCAGAGAACTACACCGATTCTAAACAGAAGTGCTGATCTACACTATTTACATTATTCGGACTATTGTCCTCATCTTTGTCACAATATTTATTACAACATTTCAGCCGTTGTATGCTCCAGCCTTCTTCAGGTGGTTAGAATGTCGAACTGAACCCTTTATTTCGCTCACTGGACACATGGCACAGTGGATAAAGGCGTTGGTTAGATCCAGTGACAGGACCCAAAGAGTGGGAGTTCAATACCTGGTTAAGGCAGTGGAGAATTTGCAGAGGGGAATTAAGACGAGATAACTGATAAATGACATCTATTAGACATGGCACGTGGAACTAGAACAGTCTACCGGCCGAAATGTTGTAATAAATATGGTGACAAAGATGAGGACAATAGTCCGAATAATGTAAATAGTGTACATAATACCTAATCTCAGAAATATAGACAGATACTGAAGTGCTGATCTATATGTAAATATTTTTTATGGATACTATGCTAGTACAAATTATAAAAAGATTATGTAGAGTAAGAGGCCATGGTTAAATGAAATGTAAATGGCAGAACTGCTCATCAAACAGAAATGATAAAGTTTGTAATAAACAATGAAAAAAAAAAGAACAGGGCAAAAAATAATATTAAGCAAACAGACAATATATGCAAGATAACACAATAAGGCAAAAAGTTCACTAAGAACTGGTATTGACATACAAAAATGGATTTGGATAAACAAACATAGTGTTTTGACTTCAAGACAAGACAGACCTGGACCGAGTCATAAGAAAAAAAAAAAAAAAAAAAAAAAGATTGGTACATGCATTTGCTATCAACTATGACTATTATGTATTAATCTAGTCAAACTAATGTCTTTATCATGGCTTCTATAGTCAAAGCATCCAACTACCGTACATTCTAACCAAAGAATGAATGTATGTCCATAAGGTAACTAGATGCTTCTTCTTACTTGCCGATCTTTAATCTTTGGTTTGGTGAAAAAACATAAGCAACAAAATGAATAATATGATTTGTGAGCTTTCTGTGCAGCTATAACAGAAGAACAACAATTTACCCCCACAGTTCAAAAACCATAAAAGGTTATTAAAAATAAGACATTTGAAGAAGAGTGACGGGCACAATGACTTGAACATTGTAATGAGAACCAAAATGAAGATACTCATCTGATAGATTAATGTAGAATAATGATTTCTAATATCAGAAATTCCATCAGGATATTACTTTAACATCTACAGTTTTTGTTATATGTTAAACTAATTATTTGCTTTGTGTCCAATAAAAGATCTGATGAAATCATCATATTTTGTATCCTATGAAATCACAGTCAGGTTTGTAAAAAGCAGAATTTAATATCAGAATAAGCATCTAATCTAGGTACCTCCACTTTTTCACTAAAAAAAGAGCATACCATGATGAAAAAAAAAGACCCCAAACTTGATGAAAACAAAGTTTTATCATCAAAATATTTGTGTTATTATTAAGAGGAAAGACCAAAGTGTTTTTTTTTATTATTAAATTTTTTAATCCTTTCTAATATTTTAGTCCTTATTCTGTAAAAATAAAATTTTACTTCATTTTTAAAGTAAAATTATTTTAGCAAAGTAAACTGAAAATTATTAAGATATATTGTATGGCATATAGTTCCATCTCCCTCTGCTCCCAACTATGTCTCAAAAAATATCTACTTGTTCTTATATGAGAAGTTGAGGTATCTGGTAGGTAATGTGTAGAGGCATACTGAATATGGATGCCTCAACAGCCAGACTAATCAAAGTTCATTTCTACCCATGAGGTTCCATGCATTATTTCTGTTTAAGAGACAAGAAAAAAAAATATCTTAAAGAACATGTTTCTATCTAATCCAAAGTGCTCCTGTGTAGACCAAAAGGCTAGTCTTTTGATTTTCCTCAATGTAAAAAGTTTTGCCCAACAAATCAGTAACAGGGAAATCAGAGATTTGGAGTCATTTTGGTTGAAAAGAATGAACTTGATAAACTTTGCAAAAATAAGTAAAACTATCATACACTATAAATATCTTCAATTTCCTGATCATTTCAAACTTTCTTTTCTTTACCATATTGTGATACCAGCATAACACTATAATAATAATAATTCTGTAAATATGTTTTGTTAATATATTTTATGATTGTTTTAATTCATTACTTGTTCTTTCTTTTCATCACAAGTCATGAAACTGCTATCTATATTGTCCATTCCATTTCACTGTATATCATTATTTTACCCTGATTGACATAAGGCTATAAATATTGTTTGCTTAACAGATGATCGTTTATCTCATCTTACAACAGATGTTTACTCAGATGCCACTGACTACCAGTACTTGAACCGAGCCTAACTCCAGAACAGTGTAATATTAAATGTAAATAGTGGAAGGAGAAGAATATATGTACCATCTAAATATAGTCATTTCAATTAATATTTTCTTAATTAAAATGAAAAAAAAAAAAAAAAAAAAAGAAGAAAGAAATGCAACTTCTAAAAAGAAAACAACAATTGATAAAAACAGTTAAAAGAAAGAAATAAACTCAAAAGATCATAAATATAAAATGAAAAACAAAAAAAAATATGATAAAGAAAGAAAAAAGTATGATTGAAACATTTTTAAATAGAGATGAAAAATCTGTTTGCAGGTACTGTCTGAAGACAATTATTAAGAACATACAATCATGGTCACCATTATTGGTACCCTTTCAGTTTTTGCTATATCTTCCAAAATAAATGGAAGAGAACCAAATTTATGCCATCAGAACTTTTTAATTGATAGTCCAAAGTTGTGCATCTGATGTTCTCATTTGACTTCTTCATTGTAGTAAAGGACAGTTTATCAAGGATGGGTCTTTCGGATTTATAACAGGTGAATGAAAATGACTTTTACCCATTTTTTCATTTTTGTTTTTTATAGGGTACCAATACTAATGTTGCAATAATCTTTTTGTATTTTTTCAACATATTGCTTTTTTTTTTTTTAAACTTGTTTTATTAGTATATAAAGCCTCCTCCTTTTACTATTTACATTTAATATTACACTATTCTAGAGTTCTTTAACAACCCTGAATTGTTAATAGATGAAAGCTGTTTCACTAGATTTGATTTTTTTTTTTTTTTCAGCAGATATTCTAAATTATGTACTGAAATTATCCCAGGTGTCAATAATTGTGACCAGAACTGTAAATGTTTGTTTTCTATTATTAATTTTTGACTAGCATTTCTTTAATCTTAATTTTAGTTGCTTTTTGTTGCAACTACTCAGAATACCAGCCTACAGCCATTAGGAAGTAGCACAGATATTTCCATAATGGCTGCTTTACCCCTCAATCGATAAGTTTTATAAGTTTTAATCATTTAAACTTAGAAGAAATAGTCCAATGCCTGAGTACTTTCACATTTCATAAGCCATTATCAAAGAGTTATTTTTGTGCTATGTCAGTTTCAGTGTTTTTCAAATATTGTGTTTTCACATCTTTTTGTGAAGTATTGCATCTTCACGTGTCAGTTCACATTTTTTTTTGTAAACTGTAAGAAACAAAATAATAGATGCATTAATCATAAAAAAAAACAATCAACATCAATAAAATATTAGCAAATTTAACAACAAACATGCTAAATATATTTCATAAATAAATATTTAAAAAAATCACTGAACATCAATAAAATGTTATCAAATTTAGGAAATAACATACATACATATATATATATATATATATATATATATATATATATATATATATATTGATGCATGTTTCATTAAATAATATAGACAAGTTTTGTCTATTTATTTTATGTAAATTCTTAAAAGAAAAAAAAAAATCACAATATTGATACATATTTTTTAATCCTATCTTAGCTTTTGGCTTAGATAAGCCATTAGCAAAGATGACAATTACATTACAATATATTAAACAATACACGGACAAAACAATGATGATAGTTTGTTTTTGTTTACATGGAAGATTTCCAAGCAACGACAAACTCGTGCATATGAGACGCTGGAAGTGAAAATCACACTGCAGCTCATGACGTCACACATGACCATGCGAGAGTGAATTCGAGAAGTATTAAGTATGAGAAGCTGTTGGTATAAACCAATGGCTTCTGTTATCAATTATAGGCATTTAAGAATATTTGTGGAGATTTCATAGTTTATTTTGTTCAGGTTATATATATAAAAAAAATTAAACTTAAAATACTCAAACATTGGACAATTTATATTTAAATTTTCATCAGAAATCAGGAAAAGATCTGAAATATAAGGGAAAAAAATGGACAAAAAATACTTAATAAATAACTTTTGTCAGTCTTTTACCAAACTTGTGTATAATAGAGATATGAATTTGCTTTTACTATTGTTAAAAATTTCTTTCTTTTTTTAAATGTTATCATTGTCAGTTGTTGCTTCTATGAGGAAAACTAAAGAAACAACATTTTTCAGATATCCAACTGAGGTAAGACAGATTTATGAATTACACTTTAAGGCTATACTTCTTTCACTATTACACATGCTGCTGAGAAAGTGCTTGGAATAAGATCTATTATTAATTAGAATCTAGTCAGAATGAATGCACAATTGTATCCAGAGTTGTGGCCATTGTTGCTCTAAAACCACAACTATACAATTTATTATGTTCATTCAAGCTCTTAAGAGGATCAACTATAATTGATTTCAAAATTTCAAGCATCCATATCACCATAGGAAGTTTTTAAATCCTGTTTACTATAAGACTCAAAAATATTGAAGTGAACAGTTTTAGGAAAAAAGGAGACAAAACTTTCCGTTTAATTATTAAAAAATTAATGTATATCTAGTGAAAATAGTCAATAACTGGAGATTATTATACAGGGAGGTATTGAAAAATTCTCATCCAAAATATGACCAAACATCAGATTCTTTAAGGACTTTTTGAATTTTTTAGTACCATTTCATATTTTTTATTCATGTTAGAAAATGCTATTTTATTCAGACTAGATATTACTAAAACTGAAGTGGTGAATGAAGGAAGTCAAAGCTTTATTTACTACATTAGATAGAATATAAAACTCACAAAAAAAATATTAGAATTTCATTAATTGGTAAGTGTGATAGAGTTAGTAGGTAGTGTAAAGTATTTTGTTTCGTTAAGTTTGTATCATTCATTCTTTTATAAATGAAAACTCCTTCCAATTAATTTAAATTAGTTTTGAAATAAGGCATAGTATTTTGTTTATTGGAAATATTAAATTTAATCTCTCAGCTTGAAATTAAAACTAAAATAAACGCTTCAAGAATGATTTTTACTTATTCATTTTAAATGTTCGGTATCGCATTTTTGTGGAGGTACTTAATTGAAAGCGAAGAATATTCTAAATCTTATGCAAAAGAGTTATGAAAGCAAGGGACGTAACCACTTGTGAATCCCATTTTGATTCAGCTTTATTTAAATCAGGGTAACTGGCATCTGACAAAGTGTCATTGCTAGTGTAAAGAATGACCCATGAATATGTGTCTGTGTAAGTCTTTTATATTTACTATATTTAGTAAATGTCTATATATGTGAAAATTTAATTAGATCAAGAGAAACAGGAAAATAATAGAGATTGAAACACTGCGGTTAACATTTTGTCAGCTTCTTTCACAATTTACCTTTTACATTTCAACAGGCTTTTCAAATAATCCAGATATAATCAAAAATCACAAGAATAAGAATTCTGCAGTATTTACATTAGTCGGACTATTGTCCTCATCTTTGTCGCCATATGTGTCACAACGTTTCGGCCATTGTACACTCCGGCCTTCTTCAGGTGGTTGGAATTTCGAACCGAACCCTTTATTTCGATCACTGGGGTAGACTGTTCTAGTTCCACAAGCCATGTTTGATGGATGTCAGTTATCAGTTATCTCCTGGTAATTTTCCCTCTGAAAGTTCTCCACTGCCTGAACCGGGTATTGAACTCACACTCTTTGGGTCTGTCACTGGATCTAACCAACGCCTTTATCCACTGTGCCATGTGTCCTTGAGGACAGTCTACCCCAGTGATCGAAATAAAGGGTTCGGTTCGAAATTCCAACCACCTGAAGAAGGCCGGAGTGTACAACGGCCGAAACGTTGTGACAAATATGGCGACAAAGATGAGGACAATAGTCCGACTAATGTAAATACTGTACATAATACCTCATCTCAGAAATATAGACAGAATAAGAATTCTATCTTGTCAATATCAAAAGGTACAGGCAACATAATTTTCATTGCAAAACTCACTCCTTGATCCATTTTTAATCAACTGATTTCTATCTTTATTTATATTATCTACAGTCAGACTAACGTCCTCATCTTTGTTGTAAGAATCACAAAATTTCTACTGTAATTTCCTTCAACCTTATTCAGGACTCTCTCAATCCAGGTAAACCTTCAGGGGATTAAAAACTGAACACTTTATTCAATCTACAGGAGTAAACTGTCCTCATTCCATGGTTAATTGTCCTTTTTAATACTACTCAGTTATTGCTTGTCCAGTTTCCGCGTTTGAGTCTGTCGCAGTTAGCTCTTCCTCATTTCCTTAACCCTTCAACAGGGGTCTCTCTCCCCCACGAGTATAAATACTGGTGGACCTTTAGCCTCTTCCTCTATTTTTACGGCTTACACACACGTGGGGCCAGCTATCTCGACCCAGGCCTCGGGCCGCAACCTCGCGTGTGAGGCAAGGTTTAAAAAAAAAAAAAACTTTCTCTTTTTCACTTACACCAATATGTGACCTCTCACACAAACAGCGTTTCCCAAATTCTGGGAACACGCTAAAAACAATATACGCATTCGTACGGACACTCAACACACTCACCATAACTTTTCCATACAACACTCTGTAACCCTTCATGTCATTGTAATTTGTTATTAATATATATTTGTTTGCATACATGTATATCGGTCTTGTTTGTTCTTTTATCTTCTTTGGACTCCATTATAGTCCAACATTTCTATGTAGCTGGACCAGCCAGCGGAAAATCTTAACCCAGGGATACATCCTAACACATCACGCCGCATGTTCTCCTACAAGTCTGTATTACTAGTCCTCGGAATTGAACTCAATTACTCTGCCACAAAATTCACTAACCACTGCTTTAATCCTTTACACCATTGTCTTGGAGACACAATCTTAAAGTTAGAACTTGGAACTTTAAATTTAATGTTCTTGCCTCTTCTGCTGCAGCACCTATTCTTTTCCCTTTGTTTTCTGTTCCTATTGCTACGCCCCATGATGTTATTAGTTGCAAGTATTTCTGATGCAGGATGTTTTTTTCGGGATTTTTTAATTAATGGCTCCAATATGGTATTTATATCTATGCTAAGAATATTGAGGCAGTCATCCTAACCTAGCATATTGAACAGATTCCTTCAGATTCTTCAGTGTTCTTCTGTTTAGCGTTTTTACTTCATTCAAAGTCAGTGAGCACCCCTTTACTTTCGTACATAATCAGCTATGTCCGATTTCATTGTCTTACTCTTAATTATGGCTTTTTGATGTGATGTTGTTACAGTATTACTTTTAGGCGTTTCGATCTCTATAAATATCAGACAATAATTATTAGAAAATTTTCATTGGCATCAATAATTTTATTTAAAAGAAATTTTTCTATCAACAATAAAAATTATGCATTTTTTTAATGCAATTTAAATAACTAAAATTTTGTTTTCAAAGCAAGGTTTTTCTTAGACTCAGAATAGATCAAGAACCAAGCCCAAACTTCAGCTGACATCTTTACTTCAGACAAATACAGTTTGGAAAGGCATGAGTCCACACTGTACTTCACTTTTGCTCTATACTATTTGAAATTAAAGCATGGCAGTGATGATGGAATGACTGATGGAAATATTTGTAGATGAGTGAGCACTTGGACAAACTATTGACCTGATAAGACAATAGTTGTAAGAAGCTGTTACTTTCATACCCACCCTTGACAGGAGACCATTATTGGCATATGTGAGGTTGGTTGGTTGGGTTTTATGGCATATCAACCACTGTAGGTCATTTAATGCCAAATTTAGTTATATATATATATATACATACATACATACATACATACATATTAAATATATAGTACTTGTAAACATCTATAAACTAGAGCTTATTTGCTCGCACACTGCGAAATAATTCCAGGTATTACTGTCTAGGACAAGGATTTCCATTTAGTATAGACTATTTGTTTGCACAATGTTAGAAGGTAGCATATATTAATTACACATATTATATTCTCGATAGAAGACCAATTCTTTTCAGAAAGTTTATTATATGACTTGGATCAATTTTTGTAAATAGTTCCTTTGTACTCTTAATGTAGAACTTTCTTCGAAAGTGTGTAAGGTTTGTGCATTCTATCTGTATATGTTTTACTGTGAAGCTCTGTGTCGGTCTTTGTGTAAGTGATTGTATGAATTGTAATTTCTAATGTTTAGCTGGTTGGTGTCCTTGAGAAATGTTTTTTGAAGGCATACAACTTTGGGGTTATATTTATTGAGGAGTATTAGAAGTTCTTCATAGTTGATTCTAATTCCTCTGCAGTTCCATTGTAGGAATGAATTATTTTACGGTTTCGTTATGTTAAATTAGATTTATTGTTTTTCCTAGATTTGTTTATATTGCTCAGCTCTTCCGTCTCTATTCTTTCTATCAAGCTAAATCTATTTTTGGTATCAACCTTTGATGTTGATCATTCTGTAGATTGACTTTTAAGTTCAACAACTTTACACGTTCCCGTGAGGATGAAGTTTGAGTATTGTCTATTTTAGATTGTGAGTAACATTCTGTCTTATCATTGTTTGGTTCGGGGTTTAATGTTTGATTTTTCCCAAGATTGTCAATTTTATAAGTAGGAGGACGGCTTGATGATTTCTGCGACTTTTGTTTCTTAGGAGTGATTTGTGTCTGCGCTGTTGTTTTTGTAGTCGTTTTAGTGGAAGATTTTCCTTTGTCCGCAGGATTACTTTGAAGAGTTGGTGTTTCTGAAGCTGTAGCTGTATTATTTTTTGTCAAGACCACGCAAAGCTTTTATCTTATTAATAAAATTTTCCCAGTCTCCCAGGTTCAGCTGCATTAATGTTTTGACAAATTCTTCATATTTGTTCTGGTGTTTTTTTTCCTGAAGGACTACTTGGGAATACATGGTAGTGTTCGACCCTACTACCATCTACCATGCTTCTGGGTAAGGAATGTTATTTTTGTGCATAATTTTCTTCATTTTGGTGTACTGTAATAAATTAATTTTTTTTATTAACATTAACTACCTTCTTCAAAAATTATTATCATTATTTTATATTAAACAAGAGAAAAAAATATTTAAACAGATTTGTGTGCCTTTCAATAAATTAAAGTGTAACCCAATGGCTCATCTCTTGAAATATCCTAAAGCTTGTAAATGACATACTACAGTTGATTAATTGTACAAACAATTGAGAACTAAGTAAGTAAACCCCAAAATACTTCTAAAGTTTTGCTAATACCATACTAAAGATAGTTCCTAAAACCTTTGCATCAAATGATTTTAATTTATTTTTTTATAACCTAGTTTTTTAGAAGTATTAAGGTGGAATGAATATCATTTTATAATATCTATGATTGCTGTTTCTTTTAGAAATTGCATAACCATTCCTGATTAATAATAGTCTTTCCCAAGAATGGTGAACTTTTTATATATTACTCCAAAATACCTATTAGCTCTTAAATGATGTATTAAATTCAAATTACTTATGTTGCTAAGTCCTGTTTGCAAGTTGGCTAATTAACCTTGTAAAGTTTTCATTAGTAGAACATTTTGATGATGTCAATAGTCAGCCTAGAATTTTTTTCAGATATCCATTAAAGAGATAAAATGCATGCCAATTTCAAGACGAATACCTTGGAATATGTTAATTATCTTGGATTTCAGAGACCAATGGTGTTTTTATTATTATAAAATTGATTCTAGTCAATAGAACAGACATACAAGTCATGTTCCACAAGTAATGCTTCTTATAGAAACTACAACAGATACTGGGAGCACAATAATACTGTTGGATAGAGCTAGTTTTTTCCACATAGGAAATGAACAAGAATTTGTACAGAGCTTCACAGAATGTGGCTTGTCATACACATTACTATACCACTTCTGAAATGCATTGCCTACCACCTGTTTTGTCTGTTAATGTTCAGCATTTTTTAATGAAAGCAATTTTTTTCTGCATAAATGAATTCAATGACACTTCTAATTATACACTTTCATGTCAGAAGACATCTTACCATACTGTGTTTTTGCTGCTATCACTAAAAAGGAAAAAAATGATGGGTTATTGGCAGGAAGGTTCAACCTCTACAGCCATACTACTAATGTAAAAGGCATTAATTTTGTAGCTGACAAAGAGAGAGAAGTGAGAATGAAAAACTTAAATTGCAAAGCATTTCTCCTTTGATTTTTATGACTAACACTCTTTGATTTAATATCATCTCACAAGAAAATTTGTGAATAAGGAAATTGTTTTCAAGCAGTTCACATGGCCAAGTGTTTAGAGGGTTAGCGTTCTGACCATGAAGCCTGGGTTTGTTTCACACTATGGTTGATTTGTGAAGGAGGTGAAGTATTGTCCTGGGGAGAAGATCTCAGCATTTGGCATTATTGGGAAATGTTTGTAAAATCCTTCCATGACTTAACCCAAACCATATGAATGAAACTGGGTATACAAAACTGTTTGGAAGCTGTTGATAGTTATGTTAGCACAAAATCGTAAATGCTCATGTCTTGATAAAATCAACCTGACCACACACTGGCATGTCTAGGCATAAAAAAAAAAAAAAAAAAAAATTTCCTACAGAAATTCTTAAAAATGAGAATTGTCATATGTTTGCAATCTATTGCAGACAGAAATAGCATGACATGTTGGCACTGTTCATCATTAGTCATTTTTGCCCCGTTTGAACATACATAAAAATAGTAAAAAAAATAATATAACCATCTTGTCATCTTCATCTATCTGAATGTTAAACCATTACATAAGGATATCTCCAAAGCTTTTTAGACCATTGACCTCTTCATAGAATAATTGACCCCTTATTGACCAACAGGCACTTATATTGAATAAATAATTAGGCTGATGAGCAGTTTTCAAAGACAACTGTATATCAAATCTTGTGAAACTGTTGTACTATATTCCTTGTGATTATTCTTCTTGAAATCTAAGGACACAAGAAGGAAAATCTCTTGTGTTACTTTGAAAATCATGAGAATTGTACAATATTGAATATACACGATAGATCAAATGTTGGGGGGTCACCTTCAGGATTTAATAAGTAGTAAGTTTCCTACCTTCTTTAGTTTGATTAACTCCTATTAAGCTCGGATAATGAAACTATTTAACTCATTAGTGCATGGAATCTAATCCTTTTAGAGAGGGGGATGTAACTAAAATTTAAAATCCACCAGTCCTAAGGTAACCATTAGCCATCAAGCTAGATTAGATAAAAAGAACTAAAATTTAAAGGAAACTTTATAAAATTATAGGGTAATTTATTATTATTATTATTGAATATATGATAAAATCATTCAGGAAGAGAAAGTCTCACTGGCCCAAAGTAAGCTAGTAAATTAGTTTTGAAAAAGGTATGCAAACTTCAATTTTTAGGTGAAATCCAGAATATACAGAAAAACAGCAGGATAAATGTTGCATGAAGTATGAGAAAATATACAGTTTTGAGAATCAGTTTGCTTTCATTTAATAGAGAGAGAGAACAATCAATTTGTTTTTTTTATCCCATCATGCTGAACAAGTTTTGAGATAGTCTTTCCATATCCCTACACTCATGTAAAACATTTTCATCACCCCTAATATCAATAATAAGAGAAAATAACTTTCTAAATAATGTAGGTAATATTGAATACATAAAAAATAATGTATCTTATTGGGAAGGATGTATTTGATGATCATTAACAAAAGAACAAATATTTGGAGATTGTGAGTTTTAGTCATAAGTTACGATGCATTTCCAGTTTCAATCTATTCCTATGTGGCATTAAAACTGAATTTGTGTGGTTAGAACCAGTTCTAAAATGCACTTGAAATATTTCATAAGAACTTTTACATTACTCTCATAGTAATTGAGACTTTTACCCTTGAAAAATGATTAGGCGTGAAATCCACAATCTTCTCAGATTCTGTGTCAGCATTTTCCATATCAAAGAATCTAACAATCCAGTCAATGACATTCATTCCCCCCCCCCCAGATCTTCAAGCCATACTTTAAAGTCACACCTTTATTTTTCAAGTCGCTTTATGCATATCTTCAGATCAGCCTGAGAAGTTATTTCTTCCAACTGTCATGTTTGAAAAATACTTTAAATCTCTACCTGCCAAAGAAAATTTAAAAAAGGTTTGACTAGAAAACCCATTAGGTTTTGTTCATGTCTGAATGATAGTAATACCTTGAAAACATTTCTGTACATTAAATTTTGAATAGGAAAAGATGGCTCTTATTCTTTTTAACTTTCTATATAGTGACACATCTACATCCATAAGAAAATTGATAGTCTATACATACAAATCAATAAAACCTGACAAATTATCACCTCTTAACCAGCACCTTACCTCAGAATGCAAAAGTAATTAATTAAAACTTTCATTTTTTTCACATATCAATACAAAAATCAGAGGACATGTTTTAATTTTAATGACTGACTTGAGACACACTATTAAAGCATTATGCAGGTTACCATTAGCATATGTAACTCAAAGAGAAAATAATGACATATCAAGATTTTGACATTCCACACTACTTCAAACAAAAAGTTAGAAAGGAAGCCCCCATTAACACAGGAAAGAGTATTAACAGTTACTGGATTTAAGAAACCTATTTTCCTGAAAAATTGTTTTAATAGAAAGATTCTCTAAATATCAAGCAAAACTATCATTAGCTGCTCAGTCAATGAATGCCGAATGTTTCTTTATAAGGAAACGGCTAATATTACCATTGAGTTTCTTGGTTACAAGATGGTGTCTGTGTAATACACAGTGAAAGTATGAAACTATTTCTTGAGTAAGATAGCAAATATTATGTAACCATAAACCATTGTTAACACACTGTCAGCAGTCACGGTGGTCCCAAGCAAAATATTTCAAATCTTTAAACAACAGTCCAAACATCCAATATTTATCTTGCTCTTCACATTAATTTTAAGACACCTGAAAAGCAAACTCATTTAAGTTTGTACTGTAATATCTCTCACAGGCCAAAAGAACATCTAAATTGTCAAAAGTTATTTTGTAGGGTTGGATGGAAACCATACAATGTTGAAGCTCATGATAAAGTTTTCTCCATCTCATCAATGTACCAGTTCACTGCACTTAATGCATGCATTTTAGAATAGGCTGAATGCTTTTTCTTCATAACATTTTAAACCACATCTTCAATTACTGGTATTATAGGTTTAGGTTGGCTGATTTTATGACATGCTGGGCTAGTTTTATATTGAAATCAACTTTTTTTTTTATAATAATATTTGAGTCTATATGTATTTACTTCAGGAATAAGTAAATATTGGTCATTTATATTTGAGTCTTTCTCTTGTTAAACACATAAAAACAAATTCATTTTTGGACAAGACATCCACTGACAATAAAAAAAACAAATGAAAAAAAAATTATAGCTTGAACAACCATCAACATTACAGCCTAAATTGAATTCTTTGTGTTTAGTGGAATTTAAAAACAATTCTTTATTATGAATTGCAGAGTCTTGGACAAACTCATGATGCAACATAACAATGAGCAATTTGCTTATTTGAATGATGCCTTAGGAGAGAAAAGACTTTTTATCTATGCATGGCTGTTGACTTTGTAAATGTGATGCCATAAACAATTACGAAGCGGGAAAAAGATGTTCTTCTGCATGCAGCATGAGAACCCTGTCATATTCAGATACTTCCTTCCTTTCTTTTTTTTTTTTTCATGCAATGGTTCTTGTCTAGTCAGTGGATCAAACAAGAATTTACCAACTCAAAATTGGAATTGTCTTTCTGTGCCTTTTATGACAAAATATGCAAATTACTTAACCTTTATCACTTTGTATGTGACTTCATTTCATAGTTGTGTTGTCATATCCTGCTATGGTAACAGAAAACAATTTTAAGTGAAATTAACAATAAGGTTACTGCAAGTGAGAGGCCTTGAAAAAGAATACAGTGGGAAGGGAAGTAATTAATGTAGAGTGATAAAGGTTAGAAACTAGTCAGAGAAATCCTGTGAAAAAAATGGTGATTCTACAAATTTATATGAACAAATGAGATTGTAAAACATTAAGACTGGAAATTTTACCATCAGCTTAATAGTAAGAATATATTCATTATTTTTGCTTTGCTTTTATTATTTATATCTGAAGATTTCTTGTGACGCATTGGACTACCTACCTTATCATGCAATATTACTGCAGTTTCAGTAGCAAGTGAATTTTTATAGGATTATGACGCTAACACAACACCCAAGATAGATTGACTTTAAAGAACAAAAGAGTTCCAACTGGCCTACTATTTACTTATAGATGGAGAGAAAAGTAGATTCATGTTTTTACTAAGGTCATTAGTATAAAGAGAACACAAACTGTTCCAACTGGTGTTTAAATGATGTTTACTAAATTAATTTGGTCATTAACCATTAAGGCATTCATATACTGCCTTTAAGGAATATTATCTATGTATTAATAGTGCAGTACTGACCTACATTCCAATGTAAGGTGTGTCATGCTCCAAAAGAAAACAACAAAATTAAATAAAGCGCCATCCACTACGAAGGAATTATAAAACTCAAGACAATATATTTATCTCTATGACTTGTCCATTTCTTTTCACTTACTTTTCTAGCTTTCTTACTTACCATCTTTCCTCCTTACTACTTTCTTTTCCTAATTTTCTTGCCTCGTGGAAATTAACAGATATATAGTTGATAGCAATAGTTTGTGTGAGAGAGAAGGAGAGAAAGTGTGTGTGTGTGTGTAAAAAGCTTTTACAAAATGCCCATATTATACTGATCCTAGACAGAAATGACAAAGTAAGACTTTGATCTTTGGCAGGCTACACAGATACAATGATCAAAGGTAGATGTTTATCCATATACAGAGTGTAGCAGTAATACCTCTCACACAATGGTAAGACATTAGTGGCAATGGTGTCTTCCTCTAGCTAATGTCTTACCATTATGTGGGAGGTATACACGCTGTATAAATAATCCAGACATTTCTGACAGGGACTATACTAGCAGTAATTAAATGTTATCTGTAAAATTACCTCATATTTTGTTTTAAAAAGCAAGAAATTATAACCTACATTTCATGTTCGTGTGTAGAGCAAAGCATTTTATTCTTTATGTGTGACAATTTTTCACAAGTTCACTAAGACATGTTTTTTTTTAATAAGAGCAATAAGACTGTCTCTGGAACAATTCATCAAATACAAGGAAAATAATATAGAGTAGAAAAAAATTCTTAAACAAAGAATTTTCTTTTACTAACCCAACATCTAAATATGACAAGCAATATTTTCTTTTGCATTCAGATTACCATCTTCTGAACCCGGAGCCAAGAGAGGAAAGTCTATTATTGTCTACATTCTATGAAGCAAAAATTTTTAACTTCATGTCCAACACAAAACTACTTAATTCTCAATACAATTTTCATATGGAAAAAAAAAAAAAAAAAAAAAAAATTATGATATTCTAAGTTTCATCACTTTCTGTTTGAAAATAAAACGTTCTGTCACACTATATACCATGTCCTATCAGGTTGTGGATGGCCATTGGTCCTGCACAGCTTCCTGTCATTTTTATAATCTCTCTTGCCATTATAGTATTTGTTTTCTATCAAATTTGTCAAGTTGGCTACTTGCTGCTACTTTTGATATACACACTGAATGTTAAATTATCCAAATGTTCTGATGTATCTAAAAAAATCCATCTGTCTTTTTCTGGTTGTTAGCAACAATTTCTTTGTAGTTCCTATTCTTTTAAAAACTTAATTTGCCACATTATATTTGACAGTTGTTAGTAGAACCACACCCTGGTCACTTGAAGTCTTTTCTTCATTTGTGATGAAACTGTCCAGTGTTCACTACTATATAGAAATACCACTACACTACCCAAATAGTGTGTGTTTTAGTAACGGTAAATTTCAACAACTTTTTGATTGACATTCTCAATGTTTAACTTACACCTTCGGTGGGCCATTTTACTTGTAGAGTAGTAACATCAGACATATTATATGGAGGGATGTTCTTTTAAACAACACCGATAGTCTCCCAACAGTATAGGACTAACCCATACACATGTGAGGCTCTAGCAGCATGTAAATGGCACCAATATAAGCAAGCAACTACAAAGCAGTAGGAAGGCAGCTCTTAACTGACAAACACTTTACATCCGTCACTCTGACATTTTACATGGCATCACCAATAGGATTTTTTGTATAATACCACAGAAAATTACCAACATTCAAAATTCACAACTTTGTAGCATGGAGATGAAAACAGTATTTGCAGCTCATGCAACAATTTGTTGAGTTACAAAAAGAAAATATTGCACTACGAAAGGAAGGATTTCATGGCCAGCCAAACAATCCCCATGTCAAATAACTGGATCAATCTACAATAGGACCAGACTCAACTGACAGCAACTGGGCGATATTTATCGATACATGGAACTGTTACAAAGAAATGTGCAAGCTGATGGACCTGGCAGTTATACGGAATGAGCTGAGAATAGCATGCACCCCTGAGGTGAACAGACTGCTCTATGACCGGGTGAAAGCCGAGACACTCAACTCTGCCACAGAAGGACAGCTATTACAGCAAATAAGACTCGTCATAGTCAGAGGGCTGCATAAAGAGGTACACAGATAAAACTCCCACTATGAGGCAAAAAGAGGGTGAATCAATCACGCACTTTCTAGCTCGTTTACGATCCCTGGCCAAATTCTGCAAGTTTTCAGTAACTTGTCCAAATGAAACAAACCGTGTGGTTGGCAAGTAAACTATTCCAGCAACATAGTGGCAGGACAAATGGTGGCAAGACTTGCCAATGTCAAACATGAGAGCAGAGGCTGTGTCCGTAACAACTCTAGAGCAGAAGTTCAACAGGCTAGTCAGTTTAGAAATGACAGAGAAGTCAACACCTCATCTCTATAGCACCATACGCCCTGTCACATTATCCAACATGTAGAGGTCGAACAATATCCTGTTTAACCCATGGAGAAGAATAGATCTCGATTGGAACAATGGATGCTGATCATTTTGGGTCCAGCACATTTAATGTATGTCCACACCAACTGCTACAGACCATAAAGGCATGAACCCTGGACATTACCTTTCTTCCGGGTACAACACCAACAGCAGTTCACACTCCAATCCTGCTTCCACATCACTGGGAAATAGTGTCAAACAGGACATTGACCAGGATAGGGCACTGGCCATCATTGAACTAGTGACAGTGGGTACGCCTACAACTTGGTGTTCTAGGATGGTGGTTACACCAAAAAGGATGGCTCATCTAGGCATACAGTAGACCTGTAGAAGTTTAATGCTGCTACCATCAGGGAAACCCACTATACACAATCTCCATTCAATCAGGCATCGTTAGTGCCAGTGTAAACTAGAAAAAAATGTCTTAGATGCATGGAATGGCTACTAGAGCCTTCTTTTCTCCCCAACTGCACAGGACGCAACTACTTTCATTACTGAATGATCAGATACCGATACATTTGGGCTCCACAGAGATTTCATGCTTTGAGATATATATATATATATATATATATACGCGCGCGCGCAGATTTGACGATATAACCATTGATATGGTCTGGAAAACCAGATGCATCAACAACAGCATACTCTGGGACAACACAATAGAAACATCATTCTGGCATACAATGGATTATATTACCCACTGTGGCAAAAACATCATTTTCAACCCGGAAAAATTTCACTCTGAGGAAAAAAAATTTCGATGTTGGACATGTCGAACAACCCAACAGGGCCAGGACCTCGACACCAACAACCCAGAGAATGAGCCACACCTGTTGGTACAAATCAACACGCAGGACTGCAACATGTTCTACCAGACCAAATCCCCAGATACAGCACCAGAGGAAATGGAAGTAGAAGACGCAGATGGCCTGGAAAGGATGGAAGTCCCCACAATGATGGAGGTTGATGAAGACCAATATCAAATAAATCAACCACCACCAAGCCAGAGCCCACATCGCAGCACAAAAATATCGCAACTGAACAGAAAGGTATCGCCACAGATGCAGGTATGTCGCACAAGTATTTAAGTATGTCTTGGCAAGTGACCACAACCCAAATGTTTTGTGGTCCCATGAGGGTGGGGCATGTAGAATAGTATGTCAGACATATTATATGGAGGGACGTTTTTTTGACACAACACCCGTAGCCCCCACAACAATATTGAACTAACCCGACCACGTGCGAGGCTCTAGCAGCAGGTAAATGACACCAATATAAGCAAGCCACTATAAAACAGTAGGAAGGCAGCTCTTGACTAGAAAACACTTTACATTACTGACAGCCATGCATTCCTTCTGCTTGCAATTAATGTTTAGTCCTCTTTCCTGCTTGCATCAGTTGTCTTTCACCTCATCTAATAGTTTTTACCAGTTTCCATTCTGGATTTATCATCTGTATATATTATGACGGTTACATCAAATAATAAAAAGTGTTGTACTTTTATAAAACCACTTATTTTTGCCATCTTCCTTAAAATCTTTAAACAATGAGCTAAAAGTTCAGAATGAATATTAATGTTTTCAGTCCATCTTTTTATCTTCACTGTGTTCAAGATCTTCTGTGAAGTACAATATCGAAAAAAATTTCTTCAAAGTAAAAATGACAAGGGAAATACTTTACCTTGAGGTATATCTGGAGGTTGTGATTTATCTCCAGCAGCCCTAAAAGTAATGAGGAATATACATTAACACAAAGCAATACAAATTTAAGTTTGAGTAATGATATAAATAAAAAAAAAAAAAAAAAAAAAACCCCAGAAACTAATGAAAGTTTATATGAAAAGTTATGTCTATATTTCTGAGATGAGCTATTATGTACATTATTTGGACTATTGTTCTCATCTTTGTCGCCATATTTAGTACAACGTTTCAGCAGTTGTACGCTCCGGCCTTCTTCAGTTGGTTGGAATGTTGAACTGAACCCTATATTTCGCTCACTGGGGTAGACTGTTCTAGTTCCACGTGCCATGTTTAATGGACATCAGTTATCTCCTGTTAATTTCCCTCTGAAAGTTCTGCAAGGTGTTAGATCCAGTGACAGGACCCAAAGAGTGTAAGTTCAATACCCGGTTAAGGCAGTACAGAACTTTCAGAAGGAAATTAACAGGAGATAACTGATAACTGACATGCATTAAACATGACACATGGAACTAGAACAGTCTACCCCAGTGAGCGAAATAAAGAGTTCAGTTCGACATTCCAACCACCTGAAGAAGGCTGGAGCGTACAACAGCCGAAACATTGTAATAAATATGGCGACAAAGATAACAATAGTCCGAATAATGTAAATAATGAAAAGTTATGTGAATTATAATTTATTGCATATAAGAATGCCTTCTTATTTTCAGCCGGAAAGGAAAAGAACTGTTAGAAGAAACATCCAATATTACTGGAATTTCATCAATGTTTATTTTCTTGCATTTATTTAAAATTTATGAAATAAAATTTGGGAGACAAGTGGGTGCTATGCAAATTCAAATATGGTAGGTATTCTCATGGAATTAAAAGAAATACAAAAATATAAATACAGAAAAAAGTGTCTATTTTTTGTATTAGGAAAAAGCAATAATTTTTTATATCGTAGTTTTGCAAACTTGAAATAAAAGCAACACCTCCCCCACAAAAACTAGGTTTGAAACAGCATAATTAATTGAGCAAAATAATAGCATTGTTTTTTTTGCTATAATTGAACAGAAGAGATATTATACTTTGATTTCAATAAAGGTATACAGAAAAAAAGATTTTGCATTATACAAAGATAATGGACTTTTCGAAAAGTTTTATTGGCAAATATGGACCTTTGAGTCTGAAAAAAAAAAAAAAAACAAAAAAAAAAAACGGAGTGTCAAAAGCATGGTTTTTTCCATGACACTGTGTTATTTTAACTATCTTCACTTTTCAGCAATATTTATCGTTTTAAAAAGTGATGATTAGAATTCTAATAAAACCTAAACATATGAAAGTGAATTTATACATTTTCCTTGTTCTTAAAGAATTGACAACAAAAATAATAAATGCTAATAGATTGTTTATTGGAATGGTTGGCAAAACATTGAGTAATTGCCAATTGATTCAAATCTTATAAAATGGTAACTAATAAGGATTTATTTATAGTTGATTCAAATATTTTAATAAATGTTTATAAATTTATGAATAAAAAGTTGTTTTCATAAATTGGTAAATGATAAATATTGCATTGCATTAGTCTTAATACAATTGTATTAGTTTTTTTTAATCTAAATATAAAATTATTCTTGTAAATAAACTAATAAATAAATAGCATTTAATTTTTTTGTTGTAAATTCTGAAAAACAAAAAGATGTATAAATTCACATTTATCATATGTTTAGGTTTTATTACAATACTATCGCTTTTTAAAACAAGAAACATTGCCAAGGTGTACTTAAAATAATAGCAGTGTTACTGGGAAAAAAACGCCATTTTGACACTTGGTTTTTGTTTTTTTTCAGGCACAAAGGTCCATTTTTGCCATTTTATCTTATGTCTTTATAATTATAGTTCAATTTAAAAATAAATATACCAAAAGAAATAAAACATTGATAATGATACTAAACACTGTAATGGTAATGCTGGATAATCTTATCAGTAAAACAAGTGTAACTTACCACAATTCATCTCCAAAATGGTGTATAATACCAATTCCCTTGCCTTTCATATTACTATCATACATATCTCTTCCGGACATAAGCATCCGGCCAACAGCCACAGGTGCCCTGCAATAAAATAGGAAACATAATGAAAACAAGTATAATGAGGCTCAACTTAACCATTCTTCAGTTATTAAGTAAATTTTTATTGAATTATATATATATATATATATATATATATATATATATATATATATATATATATATATATATATATATATAAATTTATATATTTGGTTCAGCTAACAAAACTTAAATAATGCCAGTATAGCATATACTGTGTGTTGAAAAGTTGTCTTCAACAGACCCCAAAATATAATTCAAAGTACATACAATTATCTGAATCCTTAGTAGACTATATTAAACTAATCTGTTTAATTCATACTTTAAGTCATTTTTCAAAACAAGACAATACACTCAGTGAACTATGATTTTATTACAAACAAAACTATCCTTTTGTGATTCCTTCAAATTTGTAAAAATGCACTGAAACCATAAAGAGAATTTCTTTCCCCATACCAATAATTTCCATTCTCATAAAGCCCTTATTACACAAGTGGTATGGCAATTTAATTATAGTTAGATTACGTACAGATTTCCATGAAGGTTGACTGAACAGGAATCTCCCTTCTTGATATGCTTGAATGTCCATGGCCGAACTTCTTCATCAATTACTAATCCAGGAAGCATTAAATCTGAAAATGGAGATTTAAATTATTACAATTTGCTTGTTGATGAAAAAAAAAAAATTTAAAAAGAACAAATAATAAAATACCATCAAATATTCTGAGAAAGAATATTGTGTGTTTTTTTTTTCTTCAAACTTTTGCCAAGAAAATACTAAAATAAAATTTATTAAATTTAAAATATTTCATTTTTCATCTATATGTATTATACAGAAGCCGAGTAGCTACTATTAACAAGTTAATCACCCTAGGTGACCGATTCTTAATTATGCGGAGATTAAGCTAATTTTAGTAAATCCATCAATATTCGAAAATTTCATTCTTAATGATTAAAATTAAAACAATATTGTGTTGTATTTTCAGTTTTTTTTTGTTTTTACATGGTTTAGTTTTATGTATTAATTAGAACAATGTGGAAAGGAGTTCTGAATATTGTGTGTGTGCTTCATGGGATAACTTTTTTCAATACATCTTACAAAAAGTTTTTCAATTTTTATAAGAATGAGCCAATAATAATATTTATTTGTACTTATATAGTATTTGATGTTTTTCCATGCCAACAATATAGGAGAATATAGGTTTATCACTTTAAATGTTATTTTTAGTGGGTACTCGTATTTGAGTAGACATAAACAGTATATTCATTTATTTTCATCTACTGGCCTGAATGTTAGAGTAATCTTATTAAAGAAAAATTATGCTCTCTGGCAGGATTTGCATCCGTGTGCCTCTGGGCAGAGAGAGAGCTACTGTTAAATTCAGTATGCTTCAAGTTACAAAGAACCAATCAGTCAAGCAATGGATTTAACAGTAGCTACCTTTTTCTTTTTCTTTAATAAGATTTCTTAAACAGCTCTCCCTCCTACCAACACTCTGCCCATCTTAACATCATGACACAAGGCTGGCAACTCAAACAAGTGGCATTGGGACTAGCCGAGGGGAATCTGTCTCCTCCTAAGAATGAAGCAGCACTCCACTCAGTCTCAATTATGACTGTTAAGAAAGATCAGCAACTGAACAATAACTTGCATCATCAGGAGAAAATAACAATAGCCAATTGATATCCCATATCATCCAAAACAATGGACACCTGATGATGACCAGAAGGTGCTTGATCGAAACATTGTGTCTATAATAACATCTATAACAACTAAGATGAGAACAATAGTTTGAAACAAAGTATAATTTTATTAAGCTTCTTGTAGCTGCCGTAGTTTCCACATAAATATATAGAGAGGCATCATTATTTGGAAATATATATAACATTTTCTGCAGGAAACCTGTAGAGAGGGGGGGGGGGGAAAAAAAGAAAGATAAAAAAATTACTGACTTACCAGCACCAGCAGTTAACTTTGTAAATACAGCAGGCCATGTTGTAAAAGACAACATAATTTGAGGATGTTTCCACAAGAGGTAAACTGAAGAGAAAAATTTGAATAATTTGGTGTTGATTATTTTGAAATAAAATTAGGTAACATTTTTGATATTTTATCCACATTTTCTGAAATATTAACATTAACATACATACGACCATACATCAACATGTCTGCAGTTTAATAAGGAAAAAAAAAAAGTAGCATTTATTTTACAAAATATATTTTTCAACATTATCTCCTTCCTTGCCAATACATTTAAATCAAGTGGGGAATATCAATTACACATATCATACATTATACAATGAAAATTTCAAATCAAAATTCAACTAATATATTTCAGGCTGAGTATTTTTTAATGCATCCTAATAGATTCAACAGCACAAGGAAGTAGTTAACAATTTTAATAATAAATAATTTACTTTTATTAATTTTTGAGTTAAAGAATATTAAGTAATATTTAACTTTCATGTCCACAAAACAATATGTCAAAAGAACAGTTATTACCTTGATACTGCTATAACTGTACACACTTTTGACTCCTTTGATAATGTTTATTTACAAGATTATAAAAATATGCAAACCAAATACAATGCAATATTTATTATTTAACTTTTTATAAAGAAAGAAATTTGAAAACAAATCTTTTTATTAAAAAATTATCAAAATATGTAAATACAATATTTATTATTTACCATTTCATAAATAACTAGGAAAACAATTTTTTTAAAAATTCTAATCATTGTTTTTTAAAACAAACATTGCCAAGGGAGATAAAAGCGTATACACTAATAACGGTGTCAAGGGAATAACTGTCCTTTTCAGTTTTTTTTTGCAGGCATGAAGGTTAAACATTAGCAAATATTCTTTTAGGCCAACTTTCCTTGTAGACAAGATATGGGAGAAACTATCATATTAATTCTGTTTGTCTCCCTCTATTAGGAGTAAATATAAGTTAGCATGTGTAATATGTCCTGCTATCACAGATTGCACTCCCAATTTCATCTTCAAGTGCTTGAAACCATTTTCATTAAGTCTAGACGGCCTTCCCTGTGTAAATGGAAGGGATGGCTACTTGGTCTTAATATGATCTGAATTTAAATCTATTATTTCAAGTCACGTCATGCTCAGGCCTTCTAATGGTAACATGTAACCCAGTACAACTTGCCACATGGATGCATGGTTGGCGTCTAAACCATCTCCTCCACTAACTGGTAGCTGGTAAGAAGGGTGGCATGTCACCCCACAGGATGAAAAACAAGACCTGTCAAAATGTGTATGAGCTTATTATAGGAGCCAATGATCTCTCTCTCTCTCTATATCTATATATGTGTGTGTGTGTGTCAGTCATTTGCAGACAGTACTGTTTCACAGCTCCTCAGTGCAACTAGACATCCGAATGCCTCAAGCTAGGATTAAGACCCAACCAATTTGGTATCAGAATTATATATATATATATATATATATATATATATATATATATATGAATGAATGAATGAAATGGCCAATATGAAAACACAAAATGAGAAAAACAGCAGTTAATTGCTGAAACTTCCTGAAGGTTGGATTGAACAATTTTAAAAAAGTTAATCTACAAAACTCTAAATTTGAGGTGCTTATATATACATATGACTATGATAGGGTCTCAAGCCTTGAATGTCAATCTTCCTAAAGATGCCTATCATTACAAAAAATGGGACCGTGAAAGTTCATGGAAATTATTTTTTTCCATACAATTTTATTAGGTAAGAAAAAGAATTTGTTTTAAAACTCATGAATGTAGAATATGAAAAAAGTATTTAATTTAGCCCATGAGTAGCAAGTAAACAACACTTTCTTTACTAATCTCCTTTTGTTCAATTCAGCACTTACATATAATCAAGCTACATTTACAACTTTCCTTTAACATTGCAATATCTGTATTAGTAAAAGTAATAATGCTATATGAAAACTGAAGATTTATCAACAACAACATAATATGCACAATGATTTTTTGATTCCATTCTTGTGCTTACAACTGGTGTCTAGCTTTGCATTTCAGCAACTTTTAGATAAACAATTACCTCCTAAGCATAAATCAATGTTTTTTTATGATGTATGATTATCTCAATTATACACCTTTTTTTTTTTTTTTTAAAACAAATTACCTTTGAGTTTCAAATAGTCTAAAATTATTCTTTTTTTGGAAAAAATCCATCTGGGACATCTATATTCCAGCCACCCTTTTAGTATTCTAGTACAAAGTGTTTCATTACTGAAAATTATTAAAAATTTCCAGCAACCCCTTTTTATTCTAATCACTCCATCTATTTGAAACTAGAGTGTAATTTACATTTATTCAAGCATTTTTCTTTTCTAAGGTGATGACAAAAGAAAGTTTAAAAAAAAAAATAAAAAAATTCTTGATATGTGTTCCCTTAGTAACATGACCAACTTGTTACGCAGATACTGATGGTCTCCCTGAACCTTTACACAAATATTCTGCTCTTTCAAATTCTATCAAACAAAATGCCTTCAATATCATCTACAGACATCTTGTCCCACTGCTTGCCAAATGCTCATTGACAATGAAAAACCTGGTGCTTCCAGAAGTTACACCAGAAAATGTACATTTATATTATATTACTGTAATAAACCTTGAGAGTTTCTCCATAAAACTGTACATTGGAAGTGTCAATACCTTAAATAATTTTGGTTTAATAAATTTTTGAAACTATTTTTGTATTCACCTTGTAAGAAAAATTAAATTCAAATTCGTAATTAAAAGAGTAAACTAATTATTTTATAGTTATTTATTTATGAAAAAGGTATCTTGGAAAAATAAAAAAATAGATAACTTTCAGACTGACAAATTATGGGTCAATTTTCAAAGTTTATTTGGTTTTGTTTTAAAGTGAAGGTAACATTTTTAAGCAAGATAATGGGTATTTCAAACTTTGAATAATGTACATGTTATTTTTAAGAAGACATTCATTACAATAATGACAACGATCATTATCTGATCAGTAAAAACAGTGGATATCTAAAGTATTTTTTAGAAAAATATTAAAGTTGCCTTAATCAATTTCCATTTTGTACCCTAAAAGCTTTGGCATGTAGATGAGAAAAGTTTTGTAAATTACAAACACAAAAAGTCCAATAATACACTCAATTCAACATTCATTAAACTAAAAAATTAAGGGATCTTTTGAAGAGGAAACAGTGGGGAAACTCTTTCAAAATCATTTTGTAGGGGGGAAACTCTTTCAAAATCATTTTGTAGGGGGGAAACTCTTTCAAAATCATTTTGATGGGGAAACAGTGGGGAAACTCTTTCAAAATCTTTAATAAGTTTTCAGTATTTGCTGTAATTTTTTTGTGGAAGACCCAACTATAAGGTGATATAAAAACTCATTTAAATATTTAGAGCTTTTGATTTTTAACTACAAATGTCCTTGTACTATGAAAATAGAAAAAATATTTGGTTGCTTACTTGTATTACTCTTGCTTCCTTAGTCTCCATTTTTGTATTCTTCCCATTTCCAAACGTTAAATTCCACAAAATTATTTGGTAAATTAGATTTCTCTTTTGAATGACTTGAAAATTTACAAAATGCAATGTCTGTTTTCTTTATGAAATAATTAAGACAGAAAATAAGAATTAAACAAAATTGGAAGATAAAAAATATGCAGCTGACCTAAAATATGTTTTAAACTTATACACTTGGATTATTGGGTGAATTTTTAAAATAAATTTGGCTATTTGCAAACAAAGTTAAGTATGTAGCTCCATGCACTTTTGATGGATTTAGGAGAAAGAAAAACAAACTGATATTACATTGTTATAATGTTTGTGCTTTTAGTAAAAAGAAAGAGAAAATTTTGATATAAAACTAGAACCAGCAATATGTGTAGTTAAATTGTATAAAACGGCATAATGTAATAATAGATAGGAGCATTTTTATGTAAAAAATGCATAGATTGGAAAAAAAAAATTATTTATTGCATTTCAATATTTATTTATGAAAAGTGTATTTTTTTTTTATATTCCTCCCTGATCATTTGAACAAGGAGTACAAGTTTATCTGTGCTAGTTTCCTGTTTAGGATTGGGTTTCTAGTTACTTCTAAAGTCTATTTCAACTCTATATGTCTAATATCTATTTCAGAACTCTGAAATTTTATTTATTTTTGTTTTCTCTCTCCTCAACTGGAGTAGATAGATTTGCCTATCTTTCAGTTCACACTCCTACCTGGTCTTTTGAACAAGAGTAGAGGTTTATCTCTTGTTCAAGACCAGGTTTCTGGTTCCTTCTAAAATCTTTTCATTCTTTTAGTAGCATTATTACCTTGCTTGGGACAAATTGATTAAAAAAATTAAATTAACTAGTAAGATGAATAATAAAGCAAGGCGATAATATAACCAACCTGTAGGGAGGATTGTTTTATCAAGTTCAAAAAACATTGGATTTTTTTGAAAGAAATAAACCAAAGCATTTTCTCCACTGTTTGTGCAGATCTTCATCACTGTGACATCACCTTTGTTGGGTAGGACTTCATTTAGGGATTCTTCATCAAGGGAATTGAAAACTTTCAGGATGTCAGCTTTGATTTTCTTTCTGAAATACCAGAAGGACATAAGAAATAAATTCATTAGAATTTTTCAGAAAAAAAAAAAAATAATATATATATATATATATATATATATATTATATAAATAATTAAATTAATTAGGATGCTTGGGAAGTAATTACACTTTACCAGAAACAATATAAAAACAAATTTAAGTTAAATTTATTTAAATATTATTTGTCAAAAATGTAATCATCTTTATTTTAAATAATTGCAGCCTGATGAGAAAGCAAATTTTCAATTTCAAATTTAAAGAAATTTGGTCTCCTACCCCACCCTGAAAAATGCTTCAAAGACTATTTTCAACTTGTTTCTGATTGCTCTGTCACTCATGAAATGTTCTTGTGATTGAAACAAATGAAAATCTGTAGTTGCTTAATCTGGTGAGTATGAAGAAGGTGGAGGAATTTTTCCATCCTAACAATCTTATTTTTTTTTTGGGGGGGGGGAGGGTATGAAGAATGTGCCCGTTGTTAGGCAAGAGTATAATACCTTTTCTGTTCACCAAAGCAGGGCACTTTCAATGTAGGGCTTTGTTTACCTGATCAAGTTGCTACCAATAAAACAATCTACAGTGATGGTTCTTCCAGTAGCTCATAATCAACAACACCTTTCATATTCCATCAGACACATAGCAAGAATTTCCGAGGATGGATTCCTAGTTTTGATGTGGGCACTGGTTGCCAATTTTGCAATAAACACAGTTATTTTTTTGTTTTCTGTTGACATGCAAAGGCCAAAACCAATGCAGAGCAAAAATGGAAGGTTGGCATTTCTGGTTCAAAGACTGCTGCAAATGATGGAAAAAGCTCATGAAGAAACAAAATTTGTTCTTTGCAAGTTTTCCCCAGAGAAACTCTGAAATACACTATAAACAACATTGTCAGATAGAAAAGATGATAAACTAATTCTAGACTGTTTCCAATTTTGCTTGAATGATTTGTAGTTTATAGTCGCGAAATAAGTGATTACTTTCTGATCATTTTATATTTCTAAGAAAGATAAAAAATTAGGGTAAAATCGAATTCACTTACAAATAAACAGATTTAACTTTAAAAAAATCATTAGTTCTCTGAACTGTCTTGATAATAAATGTAATGAAGATGGAGTACCGTATTGTACAGTAAAACCTTACAATTATGACAAAGAACTATGAGTTTTTATCACATATTTGGTCCTTCTAAAAGAAAAAAACTATCAACAATTGAAAAATTATTAATGATCCTATTATAAAATAATATATTAAACATAAAATTCCTGCTAAAATCTGTTATATAATGGGATTTAATAATTATTCAACTATTGGTAGTTTTTCTTCTAGAGTAATTGACTGATTTGTTTTTTATGACTTATCAACCTTTTGCAGGTTATTTAAAGCCAGAAAATATTTTTAAATTGTAAGAATTTTTTGGAGGTAATAAGGATTTACTGAGATGAGTCCTACTAATTAACTCATAGCTGAGGGGAAAAAGAGATGGACTCATACCTTTTCCAAGGGTATTTGCGCTTAAGTAAATATAATGAACCTGACTGGAATCGGAACTTGGCTTTCCAATTACTAATTTCAAGTCTTTATCCATTACACCACCCACACATCCAAGCTTACAGCACCTGATATTTCCAAGCAGTCACCCATCAAGGTACTGACCAGGCATGACATTGCTTAACTTTGATGATCATATGAGAATCGATGTCCCAATGTGAGATGGCCGTAAGCATTTTTATTCTAGAAGGAACATCTTGTTAAAAATAGGCAATGTGCATTGACCTACGGTGAGGATATGTTTCCTGTGTTAAGTAAATCACATTCTGACTTCCATCAGAAAATTCTAGAGACAGTTTTTACTAAATCGAGACAGCCTTTGTGTAAACAAAAGGAATGGTTGAGGAGTCTCGAAGTGATCAGTTTATAGCATAATTATATGTCAATATATTATTGACATATGTGCATTTCATATCCTTATTCCCCATTCTTTCTTTTATTCTTTGTTTACAGTATTTTAATTCCTCAATTATGAAAAAGAAACAAAAACTGGGCAGTTGTTTCTAATCCTTCTATCTCTTTTGACATTTATTGTTGCTATATCTCCCCCTTCTCCTTTTTAGTATTTCTTCTTTTTTATAACATTGATTAAATTTTATGACTCCAATAAGATCTTTGAAAATAATTTCATTAAATTTATTGCAGCTAAAAAGAAAGTATAATATACTTAAAAATAACTTTGAATTATATTTATCAAGTGAAAAACTTTCAGATTTGTAATTTTTGTCAGAGTGTTTGTTTGGTTTGGTTTGTTTTACAGCATATCAACCTCAATGGGTTATTTAATGCTGACAAGATTTTTATTACTAGTAATATTTTGTTTTGTCAAAAATCTATTACTGGTAATATTTTTCCTTCAAAAATGTATTGCTGGTAAGTTTTTATTGCTGGAAATCTCTGGTATTAAAGCCTATTTTTACACTTTCATAGTTTTTTTTTACCCCAGTTTGGGGATTCACTATTTGCCCATAGCTGGGACCCTAACAGGTGCTACCACCCTGGGTGAGGGTGGACCTGAGAACACCAGATCAACAATTAAGAGGTGGTTCCACATGCCCCTCAAAACCTCCTGATCAGAGGCCTTGCTGTTGGACGTAGTTTATCGTCATACCCAGAACGGGTCAGTACTGTGTGTGTGTGTGTGTATATATATATATATATATATATAAAAACACACAAACACAGAGTGTGCGATGGGTAAATTGTTGCCATTTCATATTTTTAATTTTGCACATGCGCTGCGTTTCATTCTGATTTTGTCAGCTGCACTGTATAGTAGGGTCAGTTAGGCACTGTCTGTGAGAAAAAAAACACCAGAAACTGCCAGAAATTTGGAAACAGCATGATGTACTACTTGACATTCATGCTGGAAACTCTAAAACAAACATTTCAAATTATTTGGGTGTCAATCTGAGGACAGTGCAGAGGATGTTGTGTCTTCAAAAGATGTACCAAGAGTGATGAAAACCAAATATTCAGTCAACATCATGGTGTTTAGTGATCACTAGTATGATGACATTATACCTCAATTCATTTTCCCACAGGGCTTCAGACTCAATACAGACCTACATCAAGTACCTTGAGGAGGTAGTGCTGCCCTAGGTCAAGAGGGTGGCTGCGGAAGACCCTATGTCTGGCAATGAGACTCTGCACTATGCCACACAAACAGGAGAATGCAGTCATGGCTGTCAGACAATTTCTGTGACCACATCACCCCTTACATCTGGCCACCTAACTTCCTAGACTGCAACCCCCTTGATTATTACATGCAGGGAGCAGTTAAACAAGAGACCAACTCCTTGTAACACCAAAGATGAACTGAAAGCAAGGATTATGGCAGCATTCACCAACTTAAACAAAGAGAAAAATTACAGGAAATTCTGAAGTCGTCTGGAGGCCATGGTTGAAGCCAATGGTGATTTTATTGAATAAATTTACTCTTTAGTATTTCAAGATATTTTTGTATAATTTTGGTAAATATATCTGTTAAAATGAGATGTCAGTGTTATTTTTATTTTTGTGTAATTTAGATGACAATTTATCCGTTGCACCGTGTGTGTGTGTGTGTATGTGTGTGTATTTTAAAGCAAAAATACAAAAATTACCTCAACATAGTATAGTCTATTTCAAGCTGTTCTGTATGCGGCTATCATCAGCCCCTAAGTGTCTGTCTCGGAGCATGGTTTTAAATTTATTTTCAATGTCAGTCCTCCTCTGGGAGATGCCTTGTTAATGAGAATTGGTTTGTATTACATATCTTCATACATACATATATGTACATTTACATGTCCATAAATATATGCCACTATACACACACATACACCCCAACATATATACACATGTATTCTTATGTAATTTGGAATTTATTTCTATATCTACATTTTGTAATTCATTCTCTTTGTTGATTTAATAGTTTGCATCGATCTTTAAATTTTATTATCCTGATTTTCTCTTCTAAACATAGCTCACTCCTGCACTGTTAATATGAACCAAATTATTAATTCCCATAACAATTACATTTTAAGTAAATTCATGTGGAAAACACTAAATCTAACGTGGAAACCCCCTGTAATTGTAGAATTAAGGAAAGAGGGCAAGTGCAGATCCACTAGTGTAATATACCAGGCAGCCCTTACTCCTAAAGAAAATATGACAAACCATAATATTTATATCGGCATTTCTGCAGGAGAATTTAAAAAGAGAGATGATTTATTTATATTTTTATATATATATATATGATTTATATGTATCATCGGAGATATATATATATATATATATATATATATATATATTAAACTACAAACAACTGTTCTGGATATAAATAAATTCCAACCCCAGACTGCTTCCCCCAGGATAAGATACCTTATACCCTCACTAATCACTAACACAAGCCTATTCTCATTAACAAGGCATCTACCAGAGGACTGACATTGAAAATAAATTTAAAACAATGCTCCGAGACAGACACTTAGAGGCTGATGATAGTTGTGTACAGAACGGCTTGAAATAGACTATTCCCATGTTGAGGGAATCTTTGTTTTTGCTGTAAAATATACATATGCTTCGTTATAATAAAGACATTGAGTTCTCTGTGGATCAGTTTTAATAATATTACTAGGATTCACCTGGATTATATACCAATGGATCAATTACCTGGACTAGAGAGATAGATAGATAGAACAGACTGAGATAGATAGATAGATAGAACAGACTGAGATAGATAGATAGATAGAACAGACTGAGATAGATAGATAGATAGAACAGACTGAGATAGATAGAACAGACTGAGATAGATAGAACAGACTGAGATAGATAGAACAGACTGAGATAGATAGAACAGACTGAGATAGATAGAACAGACTGAGATAGATAGAACAGACTGAGATAGATAGAACAGACTGAGATAGATAGAACAGACTGAGATAGATAGAACAGACTGAGATAGATAGAACAGACTGAGATAGATAGAACAGACTGAGATAGATAGAACAGACTGAGATAGATAGAACAGACTGAGATAGATAGAACAGACTGAGATAGATAGAACAGACTGAGATAGATAGAACAGACTGAGATAGATAGAACAGACTGAGATAGATAGAACAGACTGAGATAGATAGAACAGACTGAGATAGATAGAACAGACTGAGATAGATAGAACAGACTGAGATAGATAGAACAGACTGAGATAGATAGAACAGACTGAGATAGATAGAACAGACTGAGATAGATAGAACAGACTGAGATAGATAGAACAGACTGAGATAGATAGAACAGACTGAGATAGATAGAACAGACTGAGATAGATAGAACAGACTGAGATAGATAGAACAGACTGAGATAGATAGAACAGACTGAGATAGATAGAACAGACTGAGATAGATAGAACAGACTGAGATAGATAGAACAGACTGAGATAGATAGAACAGACTGAGATAGATAGAACAGACTGAGATAGATAGAACAGACTGAGATAGATAGAACAGACTGAGATAGATAGAACAGACTGAGATAGATAGAACAGACTGAGATAGATAGAACAGACTGAGATAGATAGAACAGACTGAGATAGATAGAACAGACTGAGATAGATAGAACAGACTGAGATAGATAGAACAGACTGAGATAGATAGAACAGACTGAGATAGATAGATAGATAGAACAGACTGAGATAGATAGATAGATAGAACAGACTGAGATAGATAGATAGATAGAACAGACTGAGATAGATAGATAGATAGAACAGACTGAGATAGATAGATAGATAGAACAGACTGAGATAGATAGATAGATAGAACAGACTGAGATAGATAGAACAGACTGAGATAGATAGAACAGACTGAGATAGATAGAACAGACTGAGATAGATAGAACAGACTGAGATAGATAGAACAGACTGAGATAGATAGAACAGACTGAGATAGATAGAACAGACTGAGATAGATAGATAGATAGAACAGACTGAGATAGATAGATAGATAGAACAGACTGAGATAGATAGATAGATAGAACAGACTGAGATAGATAGATAGATAGAACAGACTGAGATAGATAGATAGATAGAACAGACTGAGATAGATAGATAGATAGAACAGACTGAGATAGATAGATAGATAGAACAGACTGAGATAGATAGATAGAACAGACTGAGATAGATAGATAGATAGAACAGACTGAGATAGATAGATAGATAGAACAGACTGAGATAGATAGATAGATAGAACAGACTGAGATAGATAGATAGATAGAACAGACTGAGATAGATAGATAGATAGAACAGACTGAGATAGATAGATAGATAGAACAGACTGAGATAGATAGATAGATAGAACAGACTGAGATAGATAGATAGATAGAACAGACTGAGATAGATAGATAGATAGAACAGACTGAGATAGATAGATAGATAGAACAGACTGAGATAGATAGATAGATAGAACAGACTGAGATAGATAGATAGATAGAACAGACTGAGATAGATAGATAGATAGAACAGACTGAGATAGATAGATAGATAGAACAGACTGAGATAGATAGATAGATAGAACAGACTGAGATAGATAGATAGATAGAACAGACTGAGATAGATAGATAGATAGAACAGACTGAGATAGATAGATAGAACAGACTGAGATAGATAGATAGAACAGACTGAGATAGATAGATAGAACAGACTGAGATAGATAGAACAGACTGAGATAGATAGATAGAACAGACTGAGATAGATAGATAGAACAGACTGAGATAGATAGATAGAACAGACTGAGATAGATAGATAGAACAGACTGAGATAGATAGATAGAACAGACTGAGATAGATAGAGACAACCAACCACATTATCATATATCTACCACAACCCTACAGACACCCAACCTTCAAGAGCCATCACCCAAAAATCTGTCTAAAATCCATCTCCTATTCCCTAGCACATAGGGTTTGCACTATAGTAGTCAACAAATACTCCTAAAAAACCCGCGTAGAAGAACTACATAAAACTCTCAAAAAACAAGGTTAACCCATAACACTAATAAACAAAGGTTTTGCACTAGCAAAAAAGAATACTTTTTGATCAAGGACGAAATCTAAAAAAACAATGTTGAACAAATTCTACCATATTTCTTAACATACAAGAACAATCCAGAACTATTTACAGAAATTACAAGAAATCTAGACATACTTAACAAGAATGATAAAATGAAAAATATACTAAAAACAACAAAAATAATTAAAAGCAAATCAAAAAACCTAAAACCTCATCCAAATTTAACCAATATACAATACAGGGAGTCACAAAATGTAACAAGAAAAGATGTGGGGTTTGTGATATTATAGAAGGAAACTCCTACACTTTTGAAAACCCCACAACAACATTCACAATTGAGAAAAATTGCAACTCCAAAAATGTGATTTATGCACTCAAGTGCACATAATGCAACATGTCCTATATTAGGTATCATCAAGCACTAAATAAGTTGCCCTCCACAAAACAATATTAAATTACCAGACAACAGAAAAACACTTTGTATCACAACATATCTACAAATATAATCAAGGTAAATTTAAAATTATGCCAATATATCAAACAATTATTCTTACCTACAAATACAAGAAAAAAACTTCATAGACTAATTTAAACCAGCACTAAGCAACTCATAACCCCCCACACACCATACACACATAATGGCTGAACACATTAGTCAGACCACACACACAAATGTCTACAGAGAATGAATATATACACATATACTGACAAAAACAAACACACTAGCCAGACCACATGAACAGAAACTACACACCATACAAAGTGTGTGTGTGTGTATATATATATATATATATATATATATATATATATATATATATATATATATACACACACACACTAATTCCATATAATAAAACAATATATATGTATGGAGAAGGAATATGTATGCACATACTAGCAAAAACACATGCACAATACACAAAAATGGAGATCGGTTTAAAAAAAATACAGAGGTCATAAAAAGATAAGAACAAAGACCTTTTTCCTCTTTCTTTGACCAATCCTAATTGTTTTATTACCCCTTAAGCAGAAGAATATTTTCTCCACAAGCCCAAGAAAATCTGGATTATTACTACACACAAAAGACAATGGTTAAACAATGGAAAACATAAGGAAAAATTAATTTCTTTAAATAATATGTGGAAATAACTCTTCGCCTGATGAAGATTGCAAGGCCTGAAACGCGTGTAGCAAAAACATGGAAAATAAAATATAATACCTATTTTAAAAATCCACATAACCAAAAAAGTTTGCGGCTTCTCTTTACTCTTTAAAATATACTCTTTTCTCTTGTTGGAACAACTATGACCGCTTTTATTATATATATATATGTGTGTGTGTGTGTGTGTGTGTGTGTGTGTGGTAATATTAGCAGTTTCCTTATAAGGAAATCTTTGCCATTCATTGACTAAACCACCAGTACTACATTTGAATGAAATTTATAAAAATCTTTCTCTTAAAGCAATTTTTCAGGAAAATAGGTTTCTCAAGTCTGGTAGCTGTTATTGCTCTTTTCAGTATTGATGGGAGTTTCCTTTCTAACCTTTCATTTAAAGTAGCACAGAAAGTCAACATCTTGATTAAGCCATTATTTTCTCTTCGAATTATCCACGATATCCATTTTAGCTGTTGCTGCTGTCAAGTCATCAAATTATGTGGTTTCTTTTACATGGTAATGTTCTTTTGTTTGTGATTCTGTAGCGCCATTCCACAAGATTTGAAAGAGGATGGCCTTAATCAAGATCCATAGGCTTCATTAACTCAAAGCCATTTTTAACCATTGATCTTAGAATTTTCTTATCTCTTATACTAAATTTGCTATAACTGGTCCATACACCAAAAGTATTTGAAGTATTTATTATTTACTAATTCCACAAGCTGAATTTTTTATGGTGGATTCCGAAAAGAGAAATATAATTCTCTGATAATTATTTATATTTCAGAGTAAATAATAAATGATTTCTTTTCAAATATAAACAGTAATTAAATAACACTTGTTAAAGAAAGAGAAATGAGAGTTAATCAGCATCTGGTTCCAGTTTAATGAAGATGACGACAAGCAGCTGACAAAAAATATGGTACTTTTGGGTTATCTGTTGACAACTTTTATAAAGTAAAACTGTCTAGGATATAAAACCACTAAGCTCAAGGAGGCTGTCTTCCAACATTTCAAGGTTAATCATCAATACAGTTTCATAAATGCAGATATTGAAGTCCATACTCAGAATATTGAACATTTGTAGGGATCAGCAAAGTGGAGGAACAAGTGTCACAGAGGAACGGAATAACACCAGCTTGAGACCTACTTGGCCAAGTTCATATGGAGAAGGCAAGTACTCAATGGAGTCAACCAATTCGATGCCATCCTGCAGGCTATCGCCACATTCATGCCACCCAGATTAATGTTTTGCCATTTGTAGAAATAAACATAATTCAAGAAGCAAATCGTATATTTTTAAACATCTGTATTTGTGAAAAAGTTGGAAAATTAATTTAAAAAGTGGCAATGGATAACCCACAAGTACCAAAAATATCAAGAGTAGATGGGAAATGTTAATCTAGTGCTTATATCAAAGATTACAATCAAAATAAACTTGTCCCATCTTATTAAAAAACTTATCTGCAAATAACTCTTAACCAAATTGTAAATGATGACAAAATACCATATTTTTCGACATATAAGGTGCATCCTTATTTTGAAGACAGTTTTGCTGAGAAAATTGAAATATCAATCAGGCAATTACTGATGTTAACTGGATAAGCATTCTAATTTGTGATGTGCATTTCACATTTGAAATCAATACTATTATTGTGAATAACACATTTAAAGGAACTAAACTATTCCTTATTATATATATATATTATATATATAATATATATATAATATATATATATATATATATATTATATATATAATATATATATAATATATATATATATATATTATATATATATTATATATATAATACTTTGGTGTATATTATGCAAACAGATTTTGACATAATATAAAAGGTTAAAAAAGTGTGTCTTATATATTGAAAAATAAGGTAATAATCTCTATTTTTTTTTTTAAATTCAAAACTCAGAATTCCTTTTTAAAATCACTTCAAAATATTTTAAATTTTTTGAGGATGTCACAAATAAATAAAAATATTCATTAAAAAAAAAAAAATGGAATGCATTGAGCTATTAGAAGCTTCTGATTTCTTTTACAAGTTGAGAATCATTAATGTGCAATATGTTATGGGGGGGTATGAAAAGTTCTTGGCTTAACCTACTTTCCAAAATCTGAGCATTATTTTGCCACAGAACTTGGAAGGAAAGAGCATTCTTTGTAAAGTGCTAATTCATATGATCTTTGCAGTAATTTTTTAAAATTTGTTTCAGATCCATGGAAAATGGGGAATTTTCAGGTGTTGAACTCTGGGCTGTCCTGCAAAAGAAAACTCCAAAGCAAATGATGTAAATATTTAAGTGACATGTACCCACCATATTCAAGTGTGATAGAAATGGTGTACCAATTTCCAATGTGGATATTTTGAAATGCAAGATGTTATTACAATCTGAGAGGGCTTCAACTCTTGGTCACACCCAAAAGAATTGCTGAGACAGAGATATCCAGAGAATGCAGTTATTGGATATGCTGAAGCTACCAGCCAAATGGGTGCTAAAATGTTAGAATGTGACTAGAAACAGTATCAAGTGGACATGTCCAAAATGATTTTGCAGCAACCTCATGATCATTTTTGTGAACAAATTGGTTGGTTGGTTTAGTTTAACAGCATATCAACCTCTATGAGTTATTTAATTCTGAAATCTAAATATTTTGAATGCAATGGTATGCCTTCAATTACAGATAAAATGTTTAGTTAGTATTTTTTTAATAAAAAAATATATTTGTTGGTATTTTTATTATAAAAATGCATTTTTATACTTTCATAGTGTTATGCTTTTATTGGGGGGGGGGGTTACTATTTGTCCATAGCTGGGACCCTAACAGGCACTACCACCCAGTGTCAGGGTGTACCTGAGAACAACAGCAATTAAGAGGTGGTTCCACACTCCTCAGAACCTCCAATCTCCCAGTTAGAGGCCTTGCTGTCAGATGTAGTTTATTCACATATGTGAATAAGTTATCAATGTTGCTGAAACATGGTTATACTACTATAATCTTGAGATCAAAGTGGCAGGACTCAGCTTCCCCCACAGCTAAAGAAATTCAAGCCCCAAAATTTAGCAGGGAACTTCATGACCAATGTTTGAGATAAGGAAGGTATTTTAATGACTGAATATCTACATGAGAGGCAAAAACAGTTTCTGCAGAATATTACTAAGACTTACTTTGCAGATTTAAAGGAGTAATTAAAAGAAAAATAGCAAAGGAAGCTCAGAACAGGACATACATTTGCTCAGAAGGCAATAATAGTAGCAGAGCAGTATTTCAATGAACAAACTTTGTTTTGAAGGATTAAAGAAACTTATGTGTCAAATATACATTGAACTGTGGAGTGAATATGTAGGATTGTGTTTTTATGGATCAAAGAATGCCTTTCTTGGCTGGACAGGAACTTTTCAGCACCCTTTTGTTGTAAGATTCCTTATTTCTTTAAATATAATTTTTCAAAATGGTGGAATCGTAATTCATTATTTATTTTAGTGCTTTTTGAGAATGTGAAAACTGAAGTGTACCGTGTAGAGTTTGCTCATAATGGTAAAAAATGGGGATGGATACAAATTGAATGATCTTGCTTGAGTCAACAAAACCTTTAGGCTTGACTTGAAATGAGTGTCAGTTTGTTTCCTTATCACAAAACTTATAGCTGAATTTAAAAAATATTAGAAGCAAAAAATTATTTCTCTCTTTTTTTTTTTTTTACTGACACGAAAACATAAGGTACATATTTTTAAGGTTTAAACAGGACCTGAGCATATCAACTTCTGTGTAAGCTTGAGGCAAATATCTCGTAGTTAATTTGTATTATTTTTTCTTAATACTTACAGATATAAAACAGAAAATTAGATGGCTTCATATTTTAAAGCTCGCTGATGACATTATTTTTCAGGCTGTTTACTAACAATATTTTTTTTTTTTTTTTTTTTTTTTTTTTTACAAAGAAACAAATAAATTACAATTTCAAAATACAATCAATTCAATTACATTGTGGTATCTTTTTTAACGGTTAAAAGTTTAAAAAGCAATCTTTATTCATTCTTTGTAAATATAAATTCTAGTTCATTCGAATATCTCTAACTCGCTTTGAGTTTGAACGATTGTATTTTTCCAAAAATCATTTAAAAAAAAAAAAAGGGCTAAAGAAAGAATTAAAAAAAAAAAAAAAGACTTTAAAGACAAATTTGATAATACACGATGTGAATAGACTTTTTAAACTCGGGAGTTTGTTCCACTTATTACTGAATTACACTTTTGTTAAAATTTTTTTTTTTTTTTTATTATTTTAAAAATCCGCTTTATTGACAACCAACTGTGGAATAACATCGTTTAAGCTACTTCAAGTTTGTGAATTAAAAAGGTTTGGTGGTTATTCAATTTCTTTCATTAAAAAAGTTAAATCGCTTCTAAAATTATAATATGCATAATAACCTCGTAATTAAAAAGTGATTTTTCTTTTCATTTTATAAAAAAAATTCAATTACACCATTCATCAACACACCACCAAATGAAATACAAAAAAAACATTAACACGCTTTTTCGCTTTGAATAGAAGACAATTTCTTTCTGCAATAAAAAGTGGAATGGCTGGAAAAAAAAATCAAGCGCAGTACCTGTCCGACCCTTTCAAGGTTGTATGGGTCTTCACTCGAAAGCTTTTCTTAAACATCTCTAGGCTTTTTCTTTTGTTTTAAAATTATTTCTACACTGCAAATTAATAAAGATAGATGTTACTCTTAGAGTAAAATAATGGGAAAAGAACACACAACACCTCTAACCACCATTAGTGCTTTTTATTAGATTAGAGAGTTCTGCTTCCTGCTCTAGTATTGTGAGCACGGAGACGTAATTGGTAACAAGAATTAAAACGTGTTAATTCAGTAAATTTCAAGAAAACTTTATTGGATTTTTAAATTTGTAGTAAAAATATTAAGCCATTTAATGTTTTACATAAGATAATAAAAAAAAAACAGTTTCTAAAACTAAGATACAAAAACTGTTTATTGTTCGGTAAGCAGACGATCGAAATGATTCTGTTTTTTTTTTAAATTCCGCTTTTTTCTCCAGTTTTGTTATATTAAATTTTTAATATGAATACACTCAGTCGTATCGCTAGAAAATAAGAACACCCTTTTTTTGTAAAATTAGAATTTGGAGTCTTAACAACGTATGTATCTAAAAATCGGCCCAATTCATAATCAGTGACAATATTTCCATTTACACCGCCGTGTTTGATAACGTTCGCTTTTTAGACGACGTGTTTTAATTTAATCACTCGGCAGGCGTAGTCAAGTTCCAATCCGATGAATAATATTGAGAAATAGGATACCTGTTTTTTTCACTTTATAAATTTACGAAGGTTTGCAGAGAATCACACCGTTTAAATCAGAACCTAGCAATCGGTCATTTTTAGTGGTACTGATTTTTTTGTGAGGCAAGTTATTTTTTTCTTGTCTTTTCTCGATCTAATTATAAAGGTACTTCTCAGGAGTTTGCATTTGAGGGAATTTTATGAAAAATAAAAAGTAAATATTAGTATTATTAACTGTTTTTTTTTTTTATTGTCATAAGAAAAGACACTTAAATTTTTTTCAAAATATTTTTTAATGGTTGTTACAACAATGTGTACTTGGAGTTTTCGACCGGGCGTATTTTTTTTTTTTCAAATAACCTTTTTTTTCTGCAATTCTTCCCTACGAGTCCATGAAGAATAATTGAAATAGTCAAATTAGTATAATTATTTATATAAAAAGTGGATATTTACACTTAACGCCTCGGGATTGGATGGCGAGTTAATTGGGTTGACCATTGGCATAAAACTACTAAAAAAAAAAACTAAATGAGTTCGATCCTAACTTGGTAACGTAACCTATACTGATGCGAAATTCATTCACTAAGTTGTCTGTTGTTACTTAATTCCTTGATTCAACAGAGTGAACTCAGTGTTTTTAAAGTTATATAAATTTTAAATGAATTCTAAAAACCCCCCAAAAAAGTCAAGTTCATAAGCTTTTTAGCAAAAAATATCACGATTACTTTTTTTTTACTATGATGGATGTATTTTTTCTACAATTCATTAAAAATTTGTGAACATTTTTGTTTGAACTAACAAACAGTTTGTACGTGTTTCGAATCAGAAAGCAAGAAGTAAACTAGACAACAACAAAAAAAAAGAAGCCAATGATCGATCAATAAAACAGCCACGCAAACAACTAAAAAAAACCTTGCTCAACTAGAAAAACAATGTTTCTTTTATTTTAAATAGCAAGGCCAAAGTGTAATTTTTTTAATTTACAGGCGCGAAAATTAGCCTAAAAAGTTGAAATTAAAAATGACATACCTTTCCTCCTTGCTGTTAGTTCCAGAATCTTTTTGAATGTTTTGTCTTACTTTTTTTTAGTTAAAAATAAAATGTATTATTTTTATCTGTTAAAGAGAAAAGGTTCGTCTTCTTTGCTGTTTGGACCCTTCCCCGCTTCATGAAAAAGAAAGAAAGAAAAAAAAACGGCCATGTTTATACAGCATAAGTGTACTTAACATGTTTTTCGATTTTTTTAGAAGAAAATTCAGAACCTTTGCTGACAAGCTGTGAATTCGATTTGTTATTTTTTGTTTTGTTATTTTAAAATAATTAAATAAAATGATCAAAATACAATTTTATCGACAGCTGGGTAGAGTTATGGGCACAAAAGCGTGTGTGCATAATTCTAATTTAAGTAATTTTTACCGCGCCTGTAAACTATAAAATTTAATTACACAGTATCTGATCCGGTGATAATTAGTGATTCAGTTGCACTGATGTTGTATCTGGCAGTCTGACAGGGAATTTGATGGAAGTTGAAACCGTGAAAGGGGAAACTGCAGTGTAAAAATAAAATCCCTTTTCCAAACCAAAGCATACAGAAAACTAAAACATGATCAACTGTTTTTTTTTTCGATCAAAAACTGATCATATCTCTTTGAGATGTTTTTCTTCTTTTTCATCACAAAAGTCAGTAATCTTGTCACCCAAATTTGTACCTTTTCTGATCAGATCTCAGAAACTATAAAAACTTGAAGTGGGATTGCAGAAGGATACTTCCTTGGTTATGATACTTATGTGTAAAAAATCAATAGTAACTTTATTACATAAACGTTAAAATATTTAAGAAACACAATTGGCTGGCCAAAATAGTAATAGTAAGAAATTTATTATAATAAAAGTAGCAGTCACAAATTCTCAGCATGTAGACATCTGCAGCTGGTCACCCAGTAACAGTATGCTGTGTCACCTCATTTGAAGTAAAGAAAATTCTCAACATGAATGCAGCATGTTTTTTCTTTCAATTACACAATACTTAAATAGACATCAATTAATTATTCTTTCATCTTTGTTTTATTCAGGTGAACTGTATTTTAATAATATGTGACTTTAAAGATGAGACTTGATTCCACAAAAGACTTCTGTACAAAAGAAATTTATTTTCATGACACTGTTTAAGTTCAGTGTATATTACTTTTATACTTTTGATACTTAATTATATTTTTCCTTGAAACATTTAACCTCTGTAAAAACTTTTCATTGCTCACCATGTTTACATATTTTCAATGTTTAATTTTTTTTCTGATATACTGCTTTTAGCAATACCATCTAGTGGTTCTTAGCAAAGGTTATTTGGCTAAGTGGGGTAATACCATAAATAAGTATTTTTTGAAGAGACAGGTAAAAACAGACTTTATCCAACTGATCTATATCATGTGAATCAAAAAATTTTAATTTTAAAGTTTAGTAAATTCAGTTTTTTTCCTGAATTTATAAAGTGGCAGCAAATAAAAATACACATTTTTGTAGCCGTGAAAAGTGCTTTCAGCTTTATCAATAAATCCTTTCAAAATAAACCATCCAACGATATTTGTTATTTTAAGTAAAAAATAAATAAAATAAAAATGGTTTGTAATTATATTTGTTTCTTGTATTCCTGATATGACATTTTGTTTAAAGAAAACTCTCACAGATTATAATATAACTATACAATTATTGACCAAACTTTTTTTTAATCATTTCACTCCAAGCAAGCTGGTAATGTCACTAAGATGCAAGGGATTACTGGGCGTGAAAGAGAATGAGAAGATTTGTACAACAGGACTACGACCTGCAATAAAAGAAGGCGTGACCTAGGGTCTCCACCTCCCCATCTCAGCGAACGGAGTTTGAAGATTTTTCCAAACCCGCCGAACAAAGTCTTTTGCCGACCCAGAGGGCCGTACGAATCACCAGCCAGGTGAGTGATGCCCCACCAAGGCCATATTGAGCGAGACTCTTGCTTCTTAACGAGCTCGTCAATCAGATCATCTCGTACGGATCCCCTAACACATGAGACAACGCCCGGACGTTTTAGAGGCCATCCGACGCCCGTAAGAGGTGTTTCAGAGCAATACGACATTCACGATAGAAGAAGCACACGCCTCGAGGTAAATGTGGGGTGGGGGGCTCCACCTCGCACGAGTGTACACCTTTCAGGGATGGGAAGTTCTTACAGACGTCTTCCTTCCAGAATTCGTCCTCCTCATCCGAATCGCGACACGTTCGATCTAGGAATGCGATGCGAAGCGTATATTGACATACCTAGATCGTCTTTAAAAGGATGGAGGTAACAGATCTCCCGGGGTACCTTAGCAGACTTACTTCCCCACAAGAAGGAGAACAAGAGTCTTACTAATGAAATTAGTGTGGCAAGACAGAAGTGGAAATACAGAAAGTCAGTAAAGGAGAATCGGGTAGATGTGCGAGGCAGATACTTCCGTCCTTCTCTTTAAGGAAAGATTCCTCCAGGACTACAGTCGAACTGCGACCTCGGCTTTCTCCTCCACCTCCGACCAATTCATTTCCAGCAAGAGATCGGGACCGAACCAGACACCAAGTATCTTGACCGGCCCGTCCGTCCAGAGGAAAGGTTCGAGAAGAGAAACTCTCTTCCACACATCCAACCGCAAGCCAATGGACTTATCGCGGTTGATCTTGGTCCCTGTCACCGTCTCATACCCTCTGATTTCTTTGTTGACTTCGTCAATCTCGGCCTTGCTCGACGCAAGAACCGAAATATCATCAGCATAGAGCAGGTAGAGAATTTCCGCGTAGGACCTGATTCGTCTTTAATTTGCAAGGGAAAGGTTCCAACGCAAGAACGTAAAGCAAAGGCAAAACCGGACAACCTTGACGAATGGAGCGAGAAAATACAAAATGCTCCGATCGAAACCCATTCACTTCCACCAGCGCACTGGAGGATGCATACAGAAGTCGAATCCAGGTTGCTCTGAATAGTCCTGCCTTTTACGACACAAGTCTGTTTCGAGCCAATCAGACTAGAGAGGACAGTCTGCAAACGGTTGGCTAATATCTTGGCTAAAATCTTTAACTCTGTATTTAACATCGTTAAAGGCAGAAAGTTATCTATCCCATCCCCACCGTTTTTGTCCTTGCGAAGCAATTGATCACACCCCTGGTGGAGCGTTGAGGTACAGACTCCTGCTTCAACCGGTTGTTGAAAATCAGTGCCGGCAAAGGAACGAAAACTGGCGACTACCTCAAGTACAGTTCGTAGGGTAGACCATGTAATCCCGGAGATTTATCCTGGCCAACCTGCTTTAGCGCTTCCAAGATTTCTGACTTTGTGATGGGACCCTCGCACCCAACCGCTTCAGATGCCTCGAGGCAAGGGAAAGTCGGCTAAATAGGCGTCGCGCTGAGCAGTTCTCATACCGGGCTTACTGGTGAACAGATCCTGAAAGTAGTCACGAAAAGCCTCACATATGCCCGCGTTTGTAATCACGGTCAGATTATCCAGCAATGTAACGCACGCTGTATGTCGACGAGATGCATTCCTAACCCCACAATTCAGCGTCCATATTCATTGCCTCAGAAGACATTCTTTTTAACCTAACCCTAACTACCAGAGCCCGATCCTTATTGATAAGCAAGGAGGCCATCCCTGCCTTAGATAAAGCTACGTCTCGCTATCACGGGATTTTATTGCCTGATCGACTTTTTGCTCACATGCCGTTTGTGCCGCTAATCTATCTAGATTGAGTCGACAATTATATTCAGTAGCAAACGACCAAATTTTGGATTTTAATTTATCCCACCACATATTCCCAACCACAACACCGTCAATTCCCCCGCTGTAGCATTAATAGTAGCTGGTCCTGGAAATTTTGCTCATCAAATAATGATGAGTTAAATTTCCAGTATCCAGCCATCTCAACCTTAGGCATATCTAAATTTACACGAACTCGGACGAGCCTATGATCCGAGTAAAGTATATAATGGAAACTTGGACACCTTAAGAGACCTACCTCGACTCTCTTAACTAAGACTCTGTCGATATAGCTAGAACGCATCTCCGTAGCCGAGCCGCCGCTATTTGTCCAAGTCCGCATTACCTCCCGAGGGTGCTCATTACGGTACTTATCGATGAGATCAAACTTATTGATAAAGTCCCGAAATGGTTTCACGTTTCGGGTGTTAGTACCCGATCTTGGCTCTATACGATCTATATTGGGGTCAAGGAAGGCATTTCAATCGCCCGTTAAATCTAACTGACGAGATGTCGCACAGAATGGCTCGATCCACCGAAACAAATCAGGCCGCTCAGAATGGTCATTGGGCGCATAAACCCCAATGAGACAAAGAGCCTTATTCTTTATAGTAAGTTTATAGTAACATCCAGCACGCAAAGCCTGTCCGCCAGATCTGCGAAGACAAGAGCACACGCCGCGTTTAAAGACTTGCTCACCAGCCAGGAAACTCCTCCCGAGCGACCATCAAAACATGCTGAATAGAGGGAAAACGCTCTAAACAGAATGCCCTCATAATCTAACCCGATTAGAGTTGCTCTTCTGCATTGAACATGACCGGGGTAAGGACACCGACGGCCTGTCCCATTGAACTTATTCCCGTGACAGTATTGACGGTACTATCATGAGACAGGCCACCAATGTCCCAAGGAAATGTTAATTTTAAGGTTCTATAATTGGAGGGGTGAAAAAAATCGGGAACCTCTCAGAACAAAACTGTTTTAATTTTTGGGAATTTGATTCATTATGAAAGGCTAATGGTGGAAACATTTCAAAAGCATTGTTCGCTTCATCCACCATGTCCCAAATCTGTTGACCATCCCGACCAGATCTTACAACTGTTAATAGTTTTTCGGCCTTGAAGATATTTCTTGGGTTTTCAGTGTCTAAAGCATTTAGAGATTTGAAATTAATTAAGAATTTCAGGTCTTATATATTTTTCGATTGAGTTATGTCCTCTCTTCTTGATCTTTCGTAACCCTGCACACGTCTTCCCCTGTGTTATAAATGGGTTTAGACTTTTTTTTTTATTTGTTGTTTCTGTGGACTTGTAGTTTTGTATTTTCGAATTTCTTTGGTGTGCTGAAGGGAGTTTGGATAGGGGTGGATTTGGGGTATTGGTAGGAGTAGTTTTTTTCTTTCATGACGATTTAAGGTAGTCATTTTTTAAGAGTGGGAGATAGGGATTTAACCACTGGAGAAGGAGCCATTGATGGGGAAGACGGTGCCGAGGAAGAAGGGCCAATTCTTTTAGGGAGACGCTTCTCCTTTAGTGCCTCTTTCAGTTTCTGTAATTTCTCGGCTTTCTCAAATGACGGTTCATATTTTATTTATTTTTCTTTTTGTCTCAGATGATCTGCGTAGCTGGTAGAGGGAGTGGGACTGTCTGTCATTATCCGTAGGGGCTTCTGTGGAACCAGGTCCCGCTGCCTGGAACTTCTCTCTAGCCCTGCCAACGATCTGCCATTCTCCCTATTCCTTTTCCGCAACCGCACAAGCGGCGAGCAAAGGCGGACCTAACCGGGTGTTAAAACTTGGGCATGCCAGCAACCGGGACAAGTGTGGTAAATAGCACCAGAGTTCCGATCGCTGGCATGCCCATTAGAGGCGAAACTGAAATAACTCGACAAGAGGGGGATTTGAGTCGGCAGAGACCATAACTCCAGAGACCTTTTTCTCTGGGCAGCAAGATAAGTGGTCCTACGCCTGTCCCCATTTTCTGTTTTCAGAATAATGTCATTGGTTATTAAGTCTCGACTGGTTGCGGCTTCACAGTCGGCAGGTATGGGTAGCAGTATGTTCCACATGAAAAAACCCTTTTCCTTTCATGACTCTGTAGTTTAGCCCCAATGGACATCAACGATTTTATAACGGTGTCTTTTGTGGAGTGACAAATTTTGCGCGAACGCTTATCTACCTCAAAAAGTAACAATTCTTTTTTCAACTTTCTGTAATTCCACAGGATTTGTCAAGAGCCCATCTTCTGTAAAAAAGATGAGTGTAGCACTTGGCTTTCTCGAGGAACTCTGTCATGTTGATTATATATTTTGGTGGGGACTTCCAGCAAGAGAGCATCTCACGACCACTAATTTTTGTCTTTGCTGTTACTCTTGCCTTTCTCATTAATTGTTTCTCCTGAAGTTTGGACTTTATCGGCCGCCATACTTTCATATGTTGACTGTTTTCTCTGGTCAGATGCATTTCTGATCTCCTCCGGATTTTGGCTATTACCGGCTACCATACTTTCTTGATTTTTCAATGAGAGGGCATCTTTTCCTTTACCCTTATCAGGAGGGTCTTTCTACTTTTTTGATCCAAAAAGATTTTTTGGGTTCGACATAAATATGTCAGCCATATTGATTTTATTTTGTTTTTTTTAATTAATTAGTTAAATATATTATTTTTGAAAAACACAAATTTTTTTCAAAGAAAAAACTTTATTTTTCTTTTAGAAATAACAAAAATTAAAGATAGAAATTAAACAGATTTATAAAAGAGAAGAAAAGATAAATACAGAAAAAAGTTTAGACGCAAAAATCAAAACACAAAATTTCATTTTTGAAATGAAGAAGGAAATAACAAAATTAACAAGATATAATGAAAAAAGTTCAAATCAAAAAAATGGTTGGATGTGCAAAAAGTTTACTTAAAAAGAATAAACAGCATACAAAAAATGACACAAATAAAGACAGATGAAAAAAAAAAGAAACAAAAAGTATTATATATAAACATATAAAAAGTTTTTTTTAAAATTACAACAGCAAAAAACAGGAAAACAAAATACTACAAAGATCAAAACATGTAAAAATAACAAGTCTTATGACTTAAACCAAAATGGGCAACATTACACAAGAAAAAACAAGTCTTGCTAAGAAAAAATAACACTACAAAGTAAAAGAATTGAAAGATCGACAAGAAAATAAAACACAGAAGTTTTGAGAACTATTTACTCAAGATAACAAAACAAATAAATGAGGTAACACGTAAAAATATACAAAGATAAACAAAAGTTATAAAAAGGACTAACTGAAATTAATGTCAGGTGGAGAATACAAAATAAACACAAAAAGTAAGTTCAATATAACTAAAAAAATAAATAAATAAATCAAGAGGCCTAATAAAAAATAGGTGTAAAACAAAGATAAAATAAGAACTGGGGGAGTGTGTAAGAAAAAAAACTGAAAAGGAAAATTCAAAAACTTTAGTCAGAAATAATCAGCAAAAGAACGTAAAAGAATAAAATTTTTAAAACTTAACATAAACTTAAGTGATCAAATTCCAAGATTGGAGCAGCAAAGATAAAGTCAGGCACTAAGCACTGGTCAAGCCAGTCTGTGAAAAGAGAACTCCCTCTACAAAGGTAGCATATTGAAGGTATTATTCTCAATAGTATTATCTTCCTTTGTCTAGATAATTACCTAGGACTATTTATCATGTATGGATCAGTCCATTCATTATAGTAAGGAGGGTAACTGGCTTTTACTACAACAATTTTAAATGAGGTGTTTAAAAACCCCATGATAATAATACTGTGACAGTGCCCTACAGTATTAATGGAGGGTTAAAACAGTTTTTCTATTATGCATTTAATACTTAGATTTTTATGCATTTAAATTTTTAGATTTTTATTCATTTAGTACTTAGATTTTTGTGATTTTTATGCATTTAAAACTTGGATTTTTTTTAATTTTTTGCATTTAATACCTAGATTTTTAAATTTTTATGCATTTAATTCTTAGATTATTTATGCATTTAATTCTTAGATTTTAAAACCATGTGCTTGGAACTTTTACACATGGCTAATACTTTTAGCCTCAAAATTTTGAAAAAATAAAAAGTAAAAAAGAAAAATATAGTTTAAAAAGTATAAATTTATATACTGAATAGTAAAACAGCATAGAAGTATGTGTTAGTTTTAAATTATGAAAACATTTTACAATTTTCATATAAAATAATGCTTGTTACTTTAAATTTTTACTATGTTTTAAAGAAGCTGAAATTATTGAAGCCAAATAATAAAAGCAAAATTCATCATCTGCCCAAAACAAAACTGTTATTTCACACTGTAAGCCACATTAATTTTATAGATTTTAAAAAACTTCCATGGCAAACTTTGGTCAGGTTTATACCTGCCAGTTATTGCAACTTATTGTTCCTTTACTCTCCAATGCACGATCGTTGCTTTTCTTGAATTTCAAATTAGAATAAATACAGTTGAGTGGTTCTTCTTACAAAATGATAGCATATCACATTTGTATTCAAGTCATTAACAAAGAAGCAATCAGAGCTTTAAATTTTGCTTAGTGCTTAAATAGGGCAAGAGAAACATTAATTCTTGTTTCTCTTTGTGAAGCTTTGCATTGATGTCTGACACTTGATATCTGGCTAATAATAGAATATAAAACAGACAGACTATTCTGCACTGAATAATTATAAATCATCAATTTTTGTTAGTCTTTATTTGATGAACATTTGAAACAAAAGTCAAGCATCTTAGCAGTATTCCATCAAATAAAGATCTTGCACTTTTTGTCTTTATACAATTAAAAGATATTTGAAGATATTACAATCATTTACTCTTTAAGGCTGGAAGCAACAAAATGTGCCCACAAGTTTTTGTTGGCTTCAGTCCCATTAGGAATGATTATTTATTGTAATTTAAATTACAATTTTGATACGAGGCTGAAGGGGGTGTGGGGTGAGGCTGGTCTACACTAACTATCCTAAACTTAGCTAATCCTATTCACAAACCATTTAACTTAATTTTCAATGTTTTTTGGGATATATCAATTTATTTGCACTAATATCATATATTCAGATTTTTCAACAATTCAATCAGGTCTCCAGAGATTTAACAATAGAAAATCTCTTAAAGACTGATAGAATTAAACAAATTTATGGAAATTTTTTTTTTTTTAAGCTTTTCACCCCAGGCAAGACTGAAAGCCACTAGCACGCAAGGGGTTACAGAGGATTTGGAGCAAGAGCAGATAGGAGTGATAGAGGAAAGGATTTGGAGAAGGATAGTGGATAGATCAATGCAACTGAAGATGTCGATTGACATTACATTTGAATAGTTGGAGATTATAGTTGTCAGGGAAACAGGAATAGGGAAGGGAGTTCCACAGGCGTGAGGTGCGAGATATGAAGCTATTGGAGTAAAAGAGACGTCTACATTTAACAGTTTCAATAATGAAAGGGTGGGAACGGGATGCCAACCTCGTATGACGCTTGAATTCATGGAGCCTGGGAACCAGTGATAGCAGCTCATCGGAGCAATTACCATGAAAGTATTTGTAAAAGAGACAAAGAGAGGTGACGGCGCGTCTATGAGAGAGAGACTGCAGACAAGAAGCCAGATCAGGGCCAATTACATTGCATACCCGTCTCTGGATCTTATCAAGAACCCCAAGGCGAACAGAAGGGGCTCCAGACCATATATGGCAGCAATACTCTATGCAAGGGCGGATGGTTGACAACCGATTGAAGGTCCTTTTCGGGAAGAACGGCCAGGTTAATTTTGTCAGCGACACTAGATTTGTTTCTGAGACAGGAGTAAATTGTGGTGTCATCCGCGTAGATGCCAACTTGGGAATCTATGGCGTCATTTATGAATATAAGGAACAGGGTAGTGCCTAGGATGGAGCCTTGCTATAGGTGGGATAGGAGCTGGAGGAGAATCCGTTGAGAACGACCTTCAATTCACGGTTTGACAGGAATGATTGTATTAGGTCAAACAATCGACCTGTAATACCATAGCCCTGGAGTTTGCGAAGAAGGCCGGCATGCCAAACCCTATCAAACGCCTTGGATATGTCAAGGGCCATGGCGCGAGCTTCTCCGTTATTATGAAGAGCTTGGTAGACAAATTCAGTGATGGCCGTAAGCACATCAGCTGTAGATCGGGCAAAGCGGAATCCATATTGCTTGTCAGAGAGCAGATCAGGTGACGTAAGGTGATTAACCACTTCGGTGTTGATAAGGGCTTCGAAGACCTTGCCAAAGAGTGGTAGGAGACTGACAGGACGGTAATTAGAAGGGTCGGTGGGGTCGCCAGAGTTCTTAAAGACAGGAACAATGGATGAGGACTTCCAGCAGTCAGGAAAACAAGATTCCATGAGGCAGTAGTTGTATAATTTAGAGAGGGCGGGCGCCAATTCAGGCGCGCATTTCTTCAAGACAATGGCTGGTATCCCATCCCCACCACTAGCCTTGTGGGGGTCTAGATTAGAGATAATGCCCAATACCAATGACGGGGATATGTGTAACCCGCTCAAAAGGGCTTCAGTTCTGAGAGGGAAATCGGGTATGGGTACACCGGAAGAGTCAAGCGTTGAGTTGAAAGAAAATTTCCGAGCAAAGCATTCAGCCTTGTCGGCAGAGCAGGTCAGGACGTCAAACTGGTTGAACAGAGGAGGTATAGAGGGTTTGCAATTGTTCAGAACACTCTTGCAGAGACGCCAATAATCCTTGGAGCCGAATTTGCAAGATGCGATGCGTTCCTTCATCCGAGCAGCAAATAGAGACTTAGCTTCGTTGAGGACACGCTTACACTCGTTATGGGCGGAGGCAAAGAGGCATCTATTGTAGTCGGACATATTGCTACGAAATAGGTGGAAGAAGTTGTTCCTATGGGCAATGGCGGCTGAGCAAGCAGCGGAGAACCACGGGAGAGGAGCGCGATTTGACCTTGAATTTCCTTGAGGGGATGAAAGCGTCAATTCCAGCTTTAACCCAGGATGAGACCTCTGAAGCATATTCTTGAACTGGGAGCTTAAATACATCCCAAGGGACATCGCGGAGGAAATCACGGAACGAGTCCCAGTCAGCTCGTTGGTAGCAGAACGAGGTTCGGGTGGTAGCAGGCTCTTTGCAGTGGGTGGGGTTGAAGGAGATGTTAATAGACACTACCACATGATCAGAGTTACCAAGAGGGCAGAGCTGCGTGGCACTACAAGAGTCGGGGATGGAGGTAAAACACAGATCGAGAAGAGAGGCCTTACTGTCCTGGTTGTAGGCAAAACGCGTGGGGAAGTCAACTATCTGCGTGAGGGATTGAGAAACTGAAAAGTTAATTGTGTGTATGCTTGCGAGGTTAGTAGTAGCATTCTGAAGCCACTTGTTATGGTTGGCGTTAAAATCGCCAAACACAAATATGTGAACGTACGGGTGGAGAGAGAGATCCTTGTCTATGCTGTCAGAAACGACATCAAGTATTCCACAGTCCTGAGAGGATGGAGAGTGATAATGGAAGAAGAGATAGCTTACAGCATTGAGAAGAGATAGCCGGAGATACATGTACGAATGGTCCGGCGATTCGAGGGAGAACTCTCTAGCCAGAGGGAGATGGTCCTTGACGTAGACACCAAGGCCATGCATGTGAGTTAGAGAGTCTTTTCTGGGGAGAGGGAGGTAGCCAGGGATCAAGAGTTCAGAGGAGGAGATAGATGAGTCAAGATTGGTCTCACACAGAGCCAGTATGTCCGGGCAGTTTGCAGTGAGGAAAGATTCCACACTGTAGAAATTGGTTCTAATGCCATGGATGATGGAGAACGAGATGTTGAGGGGTTTAGGTGATTTTTGGAGGGCTGGTTTAGGTTTACTTTTTCGATCTTTGTAAGTCATCATCATGTGGGATTATGGTTGGAAGATGAGAAGGACTGAGGTAAAAGAAGCCGACGGTTATCGGCCGTGATGTGGAAAGAGGGAATTGGGCACAGCCTGCAATATAATGTGGCCTCAGGGTTGCACACCGGGGGTGAATGCAGGGACACCTATCCATGCGCGACATGGCACTACAGACACTCCGGTATTATACAACTGTTGATCAGAGCAGCCGCTCAAGACGCTACGCAAGAGTTAGAGCTCCTAACTACCAGCCGGAAACAGCAACCAGGGAACTGTCAACCGTGTACCCTCAGATTGAAGAGGTTATGTCACAGACTGTGCACATCACGGGAGAAACACAGCAGCATTAGTACAGAGGCCAGAGAGAGAGAGAGAGTTCCGGGAACCCCTTCCTAAACAAGAAACAAGGTGTGAGCCTCTATTCATGTCCAAGAGAAGGGGGAGGAGTGTTGACCGGGCGGTAGGAGAGCCTACCTACTCCTATTACATATAACACATACAGTAATGACAAAAACAACAAAAACAATTAGAGAGGGAGGTAGTTCGCAAAGTCTCAGGGCAGACACTAGATATGTACTGGAAACAGTTTAAATGCTCCCGGGCGGGGAATCGAATGCAAAAATTACTGATAATCTCTGTAACAAGATATAACAGCATTATGATTGGATGACTTCCTAGTCTCCAAGCATTTTAGGCTTAAATCCTGATTTTTATTTTTCCTTCTGCTATCTTTTTCTACAGTTATCAAACTTTTTGATATTTGCATTTGTTTATTTATGTACAATTCTTTAAGAATTTGTCTTGCTTTCTTGTGTTTTTGTTTGTCTAACATTTATATATATATTTTTTAAACCCTTAATTTTTGGGGAGCTTCTAAAACACATAATGTACATAATGGACTCATTAGAAATGGAGCAAGCAATAATAGAGCAGTACTAAATAAGATCGAGATGAGATATCTCAAGATATGGTCAGTGGAATGAGGACAGTCTATCCTCATAGATTAAATAAAGGGCTCAGTTTGAAATTCTCTGAAGGTTTTCTTTCATCATTTCACCCCAAGCAAGATGATAATACCACAAAGACGCAAGGAGTTACTAGAAGTGGAAGAGAATGAGAAGACTTTAGCGAGGAGAAAGGATAATAAAAGAACAGGATTCAGGAGATGGAAGTTTATGTTGAATTTAAATTTTTGAAGATTGTAGGCAGCAGAGAAGCAAGAAACTGGAAAAAAAAGTTCCAGAGCTGAGAAGAAACCATTAGAATAGAACTTATGGTTACATTTAGCTATTTCAACAGTAAACCAATGAGACCTAGTTGCCAATCAAATAGTGCACTTAAATTTATGTGATCAAGGTACCAAAGAGAGGAGCTCATTAGAACAACTGCCATGAAAATATTTATAGAAAAGACAGATGAATGTCATGTCACAGCAGTGGTAAAGTGACTGAAGTCAAGATGCCAGGTCAGGACTGATAACATTACAGATCATTCTTTGGATTTTGTCAATAATCACAAGATATATAGCCAAAGCACCAGACCAGATATAGCAGTATTATTTAATGTACAGATGAAAGGTTATCTGGATTGACAAGCACCTGATGAAGGCAGAGGACTTAACAGTTGAAATGTTGTAAATCTTCTTCTTCTTCATCTTCTTCTATGTACTGTATTCCTTCAGGATGTGGGCGAACATGGCTCTCCACCATTTCCTGTCCTAACCAAAGATGAAGACAATGCTTCACATGTAAATAATAACTGCTCATACCAGAAATTCAGACAGAAATTTGGTACATTTTGATTCTTTGGCTCTGATATGAACACAAAAAGTGAATTTGACACAAATGATGTAACAAAAAAACCCCAAAAACAAATCACATTTATTAATAAAACAAAAAACTCACAAATTTAACAAGGCCATTTCACCTCTTCTAGAGACTAACATCCGAAATGCCTATCTTAAAATGAAGATAATTAAAATTTCTAGGAACAACATCCATAATTTGATAACTAACTGATAGACACATCAGTAACAAGAATGACAATGACAGTAGCAACTGTAAAATCAAAAAGGATAATGTCACAAGTAATTGATAATTCCTGTTAATTTCAATATGCAAGAACAATGTAATTTTCTCTTGATCATGCTCCATGCAAATCTCATAACACCCCCAGCACCAAACCTACTCCAAGCCAATCAGGATCAATTGTGTTAACTGATTTTCCCATTTATTGATTTTACAGTTTCCTAATCGTAGCAGGAAATATGAATATATTCACCAGCCCATTGATATTTATTTGCAGCTGCTATTCAAGACGATTTGAATATTGAGTTGGAAAGCAATCCATTTACAACTTGCAAGTCAATCTTTAAAAACAAAAATCATTATTTTGAAATGAATGGTTTCCTTTGTTTTATAATCATGGTAGGAATCACTTCAATATTATCATTAAAAATCATGAAGATTTTGGCATACATACATACATATATATATATATATATATATATATATATATATATATATATATATATATATATATATATAAATTTTTCAAATGAATAATTTTTTTGTATTATCAGTAAATTCACATAAATATAAAATAAAATTATATATATATATATATATATATATATATATATATATATATATATATATATATATATATATAATAGAAATGCCCTGAATATTCCATTCAAGCATGAAACAGACTGTCACTGCTTGGGGATGACCTCAGTGTTGAATTTTACATTTATATATATATATATATATATATATATATATATATATATATATATATATATATATATATATATGCATTTGTGTGTGTGTGTATTTGAGCAGCACTCCCTATTTTAAACAAGTTTCATTAAAGATGATTGACAAGTTACTGTAAGCTTTTTATCCAATTTTTATTGCATTCATACAAATTGTTTTCTTTTCTGGACATAAAATGTGTAAAAACTGTTTCAACATTCTATATATCTGAGCACTTTCAGTTATTCTATTAGATATTTTCAAGGTTTTTTTTTAAACTAAATATAAAATTTCTTATATATCTGTGTATCTATACTGATGGGAATATTTTTTTTTATTTTCAAAAAACTGTCACCATGTTGTGGCTGTGCTCATAGTTGATATTGAGTGTTGTATTTTCTTTTTTATTATATATATATTTATTTTCTGGCCATGAGACCTGGATTTGGAATTTCTCTATAGTTGATTTTACTTTTTGACAATAACAGTGTGGGAAGGCAAATCCAGCATGTGGCACTTTTGAAAAGTGCCTGAAAACCAGGTCATGGGTGAACCCAAGTCTTGTGAGTAAAATTGGGCAGAGGGAACCATTCGAAAGCTGTCGATAGTTGTACTAGCAAAACGTCAGTAGTCATCGTGACTGAGGATTTGCGCATGCTGGTTTTGTTAAAAAAATGATCATGTCAGAATATGCACGCTCTCCCAGAAACTGTAACTAAGGTCTGCTCAGCTTACTTACTGTTGCATAAACCACAAAGTGGAACCTGTGGGTTGAGCAGGCATTTGTAACAGTGATTTCATAGCTGCCCTGACAGATGGTTGTGCTCAGAAACACATAGTAGTTGGGCGGCATAGATATATATATTTAAATGGACATTTTCTAACAACTCAAACACATATACTCACTAAAAATAATGTTTATAGTAATAATATATACTATAAACATATATATATATATATATATATATATATATATATCTCATATATGTCTCATTGTATAATTTAGACAAGTTTTGTCTACTTATCTTCAATTGGATCCTTTCATATTCACAGACAAGCTTTTTTGGGTGTCATTATTAAAGGAAGAAAGAAAATTACCATGTTGGGTCATATTATTTTATTCCAAGTACTTTCGACATAGCACAATGTCATCATCAGGGTGTTGTTTATTTCAAGACAAATATTGTAGTATTCATCATATTTAAAGACAAAATTGCTGTGTTCATCTGAAAGTTAAAATGCTGAGTTGAGTACCGTGATTGGCTTGACTAACACTTCAGGGGAGGTAATTAAGTATGGTATTTTGAAGAGTTTTTTTAAGAAATAATTAATTTTTTAATATAGATAGCCTTGAGAATTTTTAGTTTATGTTTATTATTTTCATGAAAAAGTATAGATGTATTTTCAACAAGAATTTTTCTGAATTGCAAATGTGGACAGGTCTGCTGTTGTAAAATATAGCTCATTCTGCCTGTCTGTTAGGATGGGTAGCTAATCCCTGTTGAAGACGCCTTCTCTGGCACATTTTGATTTTGTTCAACAACCACAGACAGGCACACTGGCCCACCAGGATACCAGGAAATTTCCCGGTGGACCCCTATCAATTTAGAAATAACTGATAAATGTAAAAACCGAAAAAAAAGAAAAATATTGTGTAGATGCTGAGAAAATGTAACATTTTATTTGCCTAAAACCTTTACTTTTATTTGATTCCTTTGAATACATTTTGGATTGTCGGTCTTTTTGACTCGGCCCTTTTGCCATTTTTTCTGTTTGAAATTTTGACCCAGTCCACCACTGCTTACAGAGCTAACATGTGGTTTATCTTACTGATTGGATCTTAGCTACAGTTTCAGGGAGAGAGAGCACATAATCTGATGTGATCACCAATTCCAAGGCAAATACACTCAAACTCTCAGTCATGATGACTTGTGACTTCTTGCTAGCACAACCATCAACAGCTTCCAAACATTTTCTTCTCCCCAATTTAACTCACAAGGCTTGGGTCAAACATTTGTATGGTTTGCAGGCACTTTCCAATGGTACTACATACTGTGATAATCTCCTCAGTCCAATATTATCAAGGGGTTACTTCCCTGACAAATCAAGTGTGTGTGAATGTGATGTGCCACGTGGTTTGTTTGAAATTAATTAGTCAGCTTGACTAAAATGTCTCCCTAGAAGGGAAGAGTGAAGTGTTGTCGTTACATAGAAGAGCAAAAAAAGAGAAGAAGAAGAAGGTTTGTTGTCTTTTCTTTTTATAGTCCTGAAACAATGCTACATAATGGCATCCTGGCAGACTAGGTGGGGGTAATTCCCACAAATTTAAACCAAGAATAGAGATTCTTGAAGCAGTTGGATGTCATCTTTGTCTTCTTGCAGCAACTCTTATAGATAAGCTAATGCCAATACATATCAGTTCCCAAAATGTACATTTCACAGGGTTCTGTGAAGCTTCAATCGGCCTAGCAAGCTGGAAGTGGATTAAATAAACTGTGCAAATAAAAACACCAAAAGAGAAATGTGAACATGAAACTCTTAGTCATGGCTGACCGTTGGAGACACCTTTCTTACAAATAATATTTGCTCTTTTATTAAGCATTGATCACTTTTTTTCTCGAAAGTTCATTTTTTACACCTTAGTGGATATTTTTACTCATTATTAAAGTGTATGAATATATATATATATATATAATTTTTTCAAAATTTAATATTCTCAGCGTATCTCGTTCGTGCGCATGTGTAGTTGCATCAACATAAACAAACCCAGGCCGATGAAGTCCTAAGGAACGAAACGCGTCACACAAAAAACTTTTTCCACTTTGTCATACATCTTTCATCCAAAACTGTTCTTGGTATATAAAAAATTATGTATCGTTATCCCATATATTTATATTTATATATATATACACTTTAGCAAAAATGATCTTTTAAAAAAATTATATATCGTTATCCCATTTATTTATATTTATATATATATATACACTTTAGCAAAAATGATCTTTTAAAAAAGATGTTCAACAAAATGAATTTAAAGATCAGCTGTTCTTGCATGAACAATATAGAAAAAATTATTAGCTCACATAATAACAAAATTTTGAGAGATCTTAATAAAAATCAAATACACACTGATCGTAATGCATCCCAAATGAGAACATCAACATGTAATTGCAGGGCAGGATCAGATTGCCCAGTTGAAGGAGTATGCATGGCTGAAAATGTAATATATGAGGCAACAATTTTCCCCAAAGAGAATATGGAACAGAAGAAAAGATACATAGGAATATCGGCGGGAAGTTGGAAAAATCGATTTTATAACCATCGCCAGTCCTTCAAAGATAAATGTAAAAAGAACCAAACGGCACTGCCAAAGCATTATTGGGATTTGTTGGAGGGTGACTTAACCCCACAAAGAAAGTGGAAGATCATCTCGAGAGCCAGAACTCCAATACATTTCAAAGACAGATGCGACTTATGTCTAAAAGAAAAGATCCTCATTATAAAACATAAAGATCCGGATGTATTACTAAACAGACATAATGAACTAATTTTTAAATGCCGACATAAGAACAACCTCAACCTAACGAAATATATTTAAAAGTAACTATATAGGAAGACTAATATTACTTGATCTTTATTTTTTGCTTTTGAAATGTTGTTATGCACATATGAATGTGAACACATAACTGTATGTATACAGTAATATGTAATTGAACTGAAACATTGATACGTCTTTTGACATGTATATGTATATGTTTTTATATAGAAAAATAGGCATGCATTGGTGTAATTGTGTATTGTGAACACATATTTGTAGTTGGCCGGTATGAATATTGATATGTATATATATACGTGTTGGTATATAGGTAGGCTTTTGTTTTTTTTTGGGGGGGGGGTAAATATATGTAGTTGCATGTATATATGGGTGTATATATGAATATATATGGGTATGTGAGTACTTGTATATGTATGGATGCGTGTATGTATATGTATATGTGTGTGTATATGTATATGTGTATATATATATGTATATGTATATATATATGTATAATATGTGTGTGTGTGTGTGTGTGTAGGTATATGTATATATGGGTATATATGTGTCATACCACGGATATGTGATTACGGGTAATCTGTGTATGTATATATGTATAAATATATGAATTTGTGAGTTCGTATATATAATATGGGTGAATATTGGTGAAATATAATAACGTAGATACGTTTGAATATTGACATATTTTCTGCACATACGGACATGTGGGTGTAGGTATATATGTGTATGTGTGTGTATGTATGTGTATGTATGTATATATGTTTATGTGTGTATATATGTATATGTATTTATACGTGTATGTATGTATATGTATGTATAAAAAAATGTTTCTAAAAAAATGGACTTACACGCATGTTATTGATGTTTTACCCCACTTACAATACGTTGAAATTTTTTAAAAAATGAATTACCCTTTAATAATCATTATTAATGATAAAATATTTAGATTTTTGATAATTGAATACTAAAGTCATTACCTAATATTTTTTAGAGAAGCTTTTTTAGGGAATTCTAAGGGCACACCTATATATATATATATATATATATATATATATATATATATATATATATATATATATATATATATGTGTGTGTGTAAGTATGCGGAAATATTTAAAAAGATATATGTAGGTATTAATACATGAAATTACCCATGTATATCGGTACATATGTACCTGTATGAGTGACTGCAGATGTAAAAGAACGTATGTATATGAAATTTACATGGATGTGTTTACAATATATGATAGAGCAAGATCACTAATATTACATTCAAATATCACTCCATATTAACTTAAAACTAAATTTTAAGTAAGAGAAATTACCAATCTAAAAATAGTCGCTAATTGAACTCATGAATAAAATTCAAACTTATAATCAATTACAACTAGAAGTAAACTTATATTTGAAAATAAATGTTGTGTTTTAATGTAAATTCTATGAATATTTTTCTAATCGACTATTTCATATTAAATCCCCAAAATTTTTGTAATAAAGTTTTTAAAAAAACTTTAACTAACATTTAATTAAATTCCTTAGACTGTTTAAACATTCAAACTTAAATTCAATCATTTATACACACACACACATATATAATATAATATAATTTCTATATATTATATATACGCGGTAGTGGTAGAGCTAACATATTCAGTGGTATGGTTATGAGTTTGTTTACGACTGAATATATATATATATATATATATATATATATATATATATATATATATATATATATATATATATATATATAATTTTGCTATTATTGCAAATTTCCAAACGATTACATAATTCGTGAATTTTTATTGATCTATTAGTATATATAAGGAAATCTTGAAAAAAAGAAAAGGTAAAAGAACCGGGCATAAGAAAAAGACAAAAGTCAGAACCAATAAAGAACCTACCAAAATAATGAGCAAAGTGCTCAAGAATCTAGAAAGTTACAGCAAGAAAAGCAATCTCGTACTGGAATCCAATCCAAAAACGTACACTTTTTTTTTTTTTTTTTGGTAAGTAATTTTCTTTTTCGCCACAGTTTCCGTCGTAGGATACACGCGGCGCGCTGTCGCTTGCTTTGACAAGGTAAGCCGCCGTTTTCTTCGCTATATGGTCCTTTACTGTTATGAATGCTTGCTGTTCAGCTATGCGGTTTATGTTTTTTTCTATTTTTAGTTTAGCGGCTATATCTTTGTCTTCCTGATTTATGTCGTTTTTTGCCCTTGAAGTTGTCTTCTTGTATAATTGTGTATAATGTTATTAGCTATAAGGTTTTTGTGGACCGTAGGTTCCGTTGTGTATATGTTTGTTACTTTGTCAGCAAATATGAATACTTTCTTGGAGTTCATTATTTTTATCGTGTCCTTTATAATTTTTTCTGGAAATTATCCAAGTTTCTTTTAAACTTTATGTTTCTGACCATGTCTGTTATGTCATTTTCGAATTTTAGCATTTAGGTGGGCAATCTCTTTTTTTTTTTTTTGTATTCAGGTTGAATGTTTCGGTTTTGCCACTGTTCTCGTTTGTTGTACTACTGTTATGGTGAAAGACACCTAGTCTATAGATAACAGACTCTCCCATCTATTATAAGTAGGAGTCAGTAGGAGTCGAATACAAAAAGTATTCAGCGACCACAACTCGATTACTCTGCGTAATACTGATTATTACAAGTTCCTAACGTTTTTGTACGTTGAACCTATTTAAGACGAATTTAGTCCAAATACAGTTTCCACTGAGGAAATAACTCTACAACAACTTTTGGCGACGACGATTTGCACTCATACGGAGGAAGAAAAAAAAATTCGTTCGCCAATATAACTTTGGCAGCGAGGATTTGCACTCATACGGAGGAAGAAAAAATTTGTTCGCCACAAATAACGTGGGCGACAAAGTCTCGGATTTACACTTAAAAAAAAAAAAAAAAATGGAAAAGTTTTCCGCAAGCCAAGACGTCAATTTAGTGACGAAAAAAATCTGTCGTATTCTCAACTGAGAAAAAGAAATATTTTTCTTGATAAGACAGTTTGATAAAATAGGGCACGAATTGCCAATTCGTTGAACCTCCTCTACAGTATTTAGGTATTGTGTAAATTTTTTGAAAAAAAAAAAAAAAAAAAAAAATGGAGGAATGCAAAAGTCTATTCCAGGATTTTTTAAAGTTCCAGTTGGAACAACAAACGAAAATATTAGAACAACAAAAAACATTCCAGATGCAGTTACAGGAGGAAACTTTCAATAAACAAATGCAATTCCAACAAAAAATGGAACAGATGCATGGGGAGTTTCAAAGCAAAATTCTGGAAATAACTGAGAACAGGAAAGAGAAAAGTCTACAAAATGATTCTTTCCCAGAGAATACAATATGGAATTCAATTGAAATATTCACGTACAGTCCAGATGAAGAGATAACTTTTGAAGAATATTATAAAAAATATACGGACGTGTATAACGAGGACTGCCACTTGTGATCTGAAAGAAAGAAGGTTAGGCTTCTTTTAAGCAAATTAGGAACTGCTGAGCATAACAAATTGGTAAACTACATTTTACCGAAAAAAACTAACGAGTTGACATTTACCGAGGTGGTAAATATATTAAGTGAATTATTTAGTAAAAAAGACATCTTTGTTCCACAAGAGGTGGAAATGTTTGAATTTGATGAAAGATGACGAACATGACTATATAACGTACGCAGCCAATGTGAATAAGCATTGTGAAGAATTCAAGCTAGCAGAGTTAAGCGCAGACAATTTTAAGTGCTTGGTGTTTGTTCAGGAGCTGGTAGCAGAAAAAGACGCAGAGTTGAGAAAATTAGTACTGGCAAAATGGGAAAGCAATCCAAGTATTACGGTACAGAAATTGGCAGAAGACTGCACAAGATATGTTAGCGTAAAAAAAGACGCAAAAAAGATAGAACAGTCTGGCGTTTCGCATGTAAGGAAAATACGGTACAAAGAAGAAAGTCAGTCTAACAAAAAGAATTATAAAATTGCAGATTATCAAGCAATAAGTAAAATACCAGAGAAAGACAAACAAAAACGCCCGAAGCCATGTTTTGCTTGCGGTGAACTACACTGGTACAGATATTGCAATTTTAGGAATAAAAAATGTTTCAACTGTGGAAGAGTTGGGCATAGAAGCACACATTGCCGGTCAAAAAATAAAGGCAATAAAATAAGAAAACTAAAGTCTAACGAGGTAAACGATGGAATAACTAGAAAATTTGTTACCGTCGAAATAAATAATAAAAAAATAAAAAAGCAACTTGACACTGGTTCGGATCTCTCTATCATAAATTTGCATACGTGGAAGAAGTTGGGGAAACCAACTTTAATGAAGACAAAGAAAATCGCGAAGTCAGTGACGGGAGAAAAAATACAATTTATTGGAGAACTTGTTACAAACGTCACGTTAAATAAAAAAACGCGAAAAGTTAAACTATTTGTCATGGAAAATACCACGAATTTACTTGGTACGAATTGGATAACAGAATTTCAATTATCGGATCTACCGATAAATTCTTTCTGTTACAAGGTAGAAAGTTTAAACTCCGAAGCCAAAAAGTTAATAAAGAAACTTAAGGAAACATTTCCTACTGTTTTTTCTCCAGGGTTGGGAACGTGTACTAAGATGGAGGCAAAATCTTTTCTAAAAGAAAACGCTCAGGCGGTATTCAAAAAGAAAAGGAATGTTCCGTTTGCCTCAATGGAACAGATTGATAAAGAATTGGACAGATTAGAGAAATCCGGTGTACTCAAAAAAGTTGACTATAGTGATTGGGCAGCTCCGACGGTATACGTGAAAAAAAAGTCTAAATACATTCGTGTTTGTGCGGATTTTTCGCCGGAGTTAAACGCGACACTCAAAGACTATAATTATCCTCTACCAACAGCGGAAGAAATATTTGCGAAGTTTAATGGAAGCACAATATTTTCGAAGATAGACCTCAGCGATGCATATCTGCAAATACCAGTAGAAAAAGAAACGTCTAAACTTTTGTGTATAAACACACATCGGGGTCTATATAAATTTAACAGACTACCTTTTGGGATTAAGGTCGCCCCCGCCATTTTCCAATGGATTCGATGTTGGGTGGTCTGGATTTTACTGTAGCGTATCTGGACGACATCCTCATGAGAAGTACAAGTATAGCAGAACACGCGAAACAAGTAAATGCAGTAGTTTCCAGAATACAGGATTTTGGATTTAAACTCAAGGAAAGTAAATGCGAGTTTTTATGGAGAAAGTGAAATATCTGGGACAGATCATCGATAAGAATGGTAGAAGGCCAGACCCAGAGCGAGCAGTGGCTATAAAAGACATGCCGGCTCCGAATGATATTACCACATTACAAAGTTTTTTGGGATTAGCTAATTATTACCAAATATACATCCCTAAAATGTATGATCTGCGGGAACCATTAAATGAACTATTAAAGAAAGGAAAACACTGGAAATGGACTAATGAATGCCAGAAAGCATTTGAAAAGATAAAGGAAGTGTTAACCTCGGAATTATTTTTAACCCATTATAATCCGGATTTAGAAATCATAGTAGCTTGCGACGCAAGTGCGTATAGAATAGGAGCATGTATTTTACACAAAATGACAGATGGTCAAGTAAAACCAATTGCTCATGCTTTTAGAACACTACTTCCGGCTGAGAAGAATTACTCTCAGATAGAGAAAGAGGCGCTAGGAATAATATTTGCAGAAGCGAAATTTCACCGTTTTCTCCACGGTCGACATTTTAAGCTACAAACCGATCATAAGCCTCTAATTTCGATTTTTGGATCGAAAAAGGGTTTACCGAAGCATACAGCAAACCGACTACAAAGATGGGCTACAATATTGCTAAATTATAACTTCAGCATGGAGTACATAGCATCGAATAAATTTGGCTATGCTGATGGGCTGTCCAGGTTAATTCCTAAAAGGAGCGAACCATTAGAAGACACGGTAATTGCCTCACTGAAGTCAGAAGAAGAGCTGAAATTTACTGTGTGTAATGCAGTTCGGGAACTTCCAGTAACTCTAGAAAAAATAAAAGAAGAAGCCACCAGGGACGAGTATATCTTGAAAGTAAAAGAAAAAATATCCAAGAGGGACCAGTACACAACAAATGTGTTTTCGCTTTGCGATACAGTATTGTTATATAGAGAACGTGTGGTGATTCCATACACACTCCAAAAACAAATATTAAAGGATTTTCATACTGGTCATCCAGGCAGCACTAGGATGAAGAGCCTAATGCGAAATTTTGTTTATTGGCCGAATATGGACAGGGACATTGAGAACGCTGTGGCAAAATGTAAAGGCTGTGCTTTGGCTGCAAAGACACCCCCAGTAAAATTTAATCCCTGGCCAAAAACAGACCTACCATGGTCTAGGTTGCATGTGGATTTTGCAGGTTCACTGAATGGATACCATTACATCATAGTAGTGGATAGTTTCTCAAAATGGCCTGAGATACAAAGGATAAGAAAACCGACGACGCAAAGTACGAAAAACTTCCTGCTGGAATTGTTCGCAAAGTTTGGTGTAGTAGACACAATTGTGACGGACAACGGAAGTCAATTTACGTCGAAACAATTCAAAGATTTCTGCAAGGAATACAATGTCGAACATGTTACCACAGCTCCATATCACCCAAGATCAAATGGGTTAGCTGAAAAATTTGTGGACACCCTTAAAAGAGCTTTAAAGAAAGCTAGGGAAATACCTGCAGATGAAGCCCTACAGAAGTTTCTACAGGTATACAGACTTACCCCAAATAACGCAACACCAGCCTCACAATCGCCAGCCGAGGTGATGTTTGCACGTCGGGTAAGATCTATCTTCGACAAATTATTACCAAAAAAGACAAAGCCAGGTACAGAAAAAATTATTCAAGTAAAGAAATACAATCCTGGTGAAAAAGTATACTTTAAGGTATATAAACAGAATAAATCATTCTGGGAGATTGGAAAAATAGAAAAGTGGATTGGCAACATGATGTACTTCGTGAAAGGTGAAAAATTCACGTGCAGACGGCACATTAACCAGATCAGACGACGCTCTTCAGACGTGGTTGACAGCGGTCCAGTGGAAGAAACACCTATGGAGGTGATTTTTGATACATTTGATCTACCAACGCCAGCAACGATGTTACCTGAGGTACGCCGATCCAAGAGAAAAACAAAGGCAACTGATCATTTAAAAATGGATCCAAAACATAGGAGATACGCTACGATGTTGCTAAAAAAATGAAGTTTTTTTTTCCTTTTCTGTAAAAAAATAATAAAATAAAATTAAAATTAAAATTAAGAAAACTGTTTTACTCCTACGGAGTAAAGTTTTAGGAGGTGGATGTTATGGTGAAAGACACCTGGTCTATAGATAATAGACTCTCCCATCTATTATAAGTCAGTAGGAGTCGAATACAAAAAGTAGTCAGCGACCACAACTCGATTACTCTGCGTAATACTGAATATTACAAGTTCCTAACGTTTTTGTACGTTGAACCTATTTAGGACGAATTTAGTCTAAATACAGTTTCCACTGAGGAAATAACTCTACAACAACTACTGAAGTAGTAGTGTGCTTTCCATCTTATTCTTCTGATAAGATTTTCGATTTTTTCATTTAGGAGAAGTTTATACGAAGATTGGGTGGGTATAGGAATGTTTTTCAGCGAGTATCCTAAGTCGATCTAATCCATTTTGTGTAAGAACGGATAACACCAACACAGCTAGGAAGGAAACTACCGAGAAAATGGTAGAACACTAAAACGCAAGAATACCAAAACCACCAAGACATAACCACCAACACCTATCATTAACACCGTCTGCACTGTTACAAAGACTACCCCCACACCCACAAACACAACCAACACTATAACAATTAACACAGACCGATAAAACTAGCAGCATCGTTACCTACACTGCTATCACTCCAATCACTACATAACCATCTCCACTACCATTAGTACTGCTTTTTAACACTGTCATTGGGCTTATTATCGTTATTATTGTTGTTATTATCAGTATTATTATCATTATCATGGTTAGCACAACTATTATCATAATTACGATTGTCATTATTTCCCCCCCCTTTTCACTACACTTTCGTTTCCATCAGCTACATTTAACATTAACACGTCAATAACTATTATTAACATATTAATAATAATTAATATCACAGTTATCATCACTATCAGCATAATCACAATCGCCAATAATACATGAGCAGTTAGCGTTGAAAATACAATCATCATCACCATGTCCACAAACAGAACCCAAGTTTACCAAAGTGGTGTTGGAAGGCCCAGACCAATAGGAGTGTATGTGCGCGTCTACATGTGTGTATGTGTGTATGAAGAAGTGTAAGTTTCTCTGACGTTGCAGGCGGACGATCTGAAAAGCGTCAAGAACACCCCTACCCGCTCCTTGTTGAAAGGAACATAGCTACATATATAATAAAAGCTACAGTGTCGACACCGAAATAGAATTACAACTGCGTATGTGTGTATGCCCAAACGCACGGATATGTATCTGCGCCTAGCCTCGAATTGTTGATATGGACGAGTTTGTGTAAACTAAAATGCGTAAACCTGTAGGTATGTGCGTCTATGCGTATGAGAGTGTCACCCCAAGCAAACACAGAAGTAAATCCCCCTCCCACCATCAAACATAGTCAAACAAACATAAATAGATCCAATTTAAAAAAATAAACCAGTTTGTCTGATTCTCGCAAAAGCGTGTAACCCAGGGTCACAAACTCATATCCATAAAACTGAATATATATATATATATATATATATATATATATATATATATATATATATATATATATATAGAGAGAGAGAGAGAGAGAGAGAGAGAGAGAGAGAGATGGTGTATCAAAAATACTTTTACAAACCTTGGGGCGAGTTCCTCATACCAAAACAAGAAAAACAGTCCATAAAAACATATTTCCGCTTATCCTTCGTTTTGAGTTATTAATTTTAAAGAAAGTTTACGGTAGATGGCGCTGTGGTAGGTAGACTAGGTTACATTTTTTATTCATGTGCATTTGTGGCTAGTCTCTCTTTAACGTTTAAAATGATCAATTCTGCTTCGTTTATTTCGCGCCAATGCTCTTGGAAAATGCATAAATCTCTTTATGGATTAAATAGCAATCGAGATAAAGTTCTTCGGTGTCTGTTCTTCGATACTGCCCCACCACTCTTCTACATCTCAATTTTTATATTTTGCCAAGTGGGTAGGTGGATCCTGTGTTGTCAAGATTCCTAGTTGTATCTTTTTTAAACAAAATTCTTTTCCTCTCTTGCCGCTTAGTGTCAAATTAGTTTCAGATCAAAGAGCAAGGTAGATGGCAGGTGGGGCACAGAAGACTAATGTCGCGTTTAACCTGTTGTAAAAAAAAGATAACGGGTTTGGACGAAAAAAGACCTCAGAATAACGTCAACATTCGCGAAAATCTTTCATCCTTTAATAGTCTGTTATGCTTAGTTTAATTTGTAATTTGTATAAATGTAGGTAGAAAAAAACAAATGTTGATAAGATAACAAGGGTTACAGATCACTGCTGGGCTCTCAATCATGCTTTGGCCCCCACCCTCTTGGGGGTTCTGGAGTAGTACCTTTCGGCCCTAGTTTACGCCATTTCTTTGTTATCAGTTTTCCGATCTCTGTGACTAGTCTAGCGGTTCATTTCTCAAAATGTTCTACCCTCATACATTGAAAGAATTCATCATATTTATAACAATTTTGGAGTAATGATCGCTTAAGACGTAAAACTGATAGCCCCACGCTATAGGTTGTTTCTATGGTTTCCGTAATGCGGGGTAACTGGCCATGGTTAAGTGTAAAATGCTTAACAAACGGAATTGACAAAGTGTCCAATAAACAAGAAGAAAAACAAGAAAAAGAACAGAGTAAAATAATACTGAGCAAACAATATATATGCAAGGCAAAAGTAGGCGAAGCAACAGTAATAAGGCAAAAATAACACAAAGAATGATGTTTACAAAAAAGATACAATCAGATGATTGTAGCGTTCTGACATCAAGACAAGAAAAAACAAAAAAAAATGGCTGATGAGGTCGGGAAGTGGTCCAGTTTTGGGTTAGGAAGAAATCCCAACATGCATTTGTGAGATTTGTCTATAAATTTTGGGATGAAGTTTACAATCATTCCTATCGAGATTGACTCTTGTTTTCTGAAATTATGTGTGACATTTTTCCAGGCCAGTTTTTGACCATTTTTCTGTTGTTTGCATTTGTTGTGTTGTCATTGTTTGTTTTCCAGGCCGGAAAAGGGTTTTTATTTTGTTGTTGAAGCGTGTTATTGCTTCTCAGCATGACTGACAAAAGGTCGGTTAAAATGGACCTTTTTTGATGCACCTGTAAGGAAAAAACAAAAAAGTTTCTCCAGAAGACCGAGTTGCCTCCCAAAGAGGCTACAATATTAACATGTCATTTCCCAAAGAGGCAAGTCAATAGATCAACACCAAAACAAACAATGCAATGACAGAGGAAATACCTTGTAACCGGAAGTCACCACCAAAGTGCATAGTAAACTTAGCGGAATTCTTGGAGAAGGTCGATGGGTACGCTTATCTTATTAAGGTTGGTGGACCTTCAAGAATTTGAGAAGTTCGAGAAGCGAACCATATCCGTCTTCATATTTGACAAGCGTACGCGCAAGATTTGTCGGTCCAAAAAAGACACCTTTGTCAAGGCTCTGACGTCTCTGGGTATTTTGCCCTAGCAAATTATCAATGGCGTCGGAATGTTTATGTGAGACAAATTGCTGCCCACGCCCGAAGATTTATGTCCGCGTTCAACAAGGAGTTCATCACTAAATAGCTGATCATCCACACGGAATACAGTGGCATGGCAAAGACCGGTGTAGCAGTGTATAAGGTCCCTCCGAATATGAAGGGGGGGATGTTGGCTGTTTATCTGAAACAATACGGTCAGATTATCATGGTCTTCTCTAACCTCAAGCACGGAGAATGAATCTTCGTAATTATGTTGACAATGCAGGCTTTCAACACCATTCCCAACTGTTGGTGTTGGGGAACGAACGTTATCGTGACGTGTAGGAAACCAACATGCTGGAAGGAAAACAAGATTGATCACCTGATCCCATCCTGAAGAAGAGGGACCCTGGCCATAGGTCCCTGGGCAGAAAAGGGCCTATTCTGGGATAAGATATAAAAGATGAAGGAGGACCTGGAAATAAAATTTACCACAGAAACATAACCAGCAAAGACTGTGCGTCTCTCGCCATCTGTCCCATCTTCCGCATCCCAGAAGAAGAAGCAGTCGTCTCCTTCACTGAGGGTCCTCTCGTCTTCTAAAAAGACGCCAAAATGACAAAAATACCCTGGCTGAACCCCTGCCAAGAAACATTGTGTAGTGTCAGATAAGAGACAGAGGAGTTTGTCGGAGGAAGAAGAGGCGGAAAGCCAAGCCCAGTTACAACACGGGGACATGTGTTGTGTTTCCGGTGAGAGGGCTCAACGGGCCAATGACTTTTGCCATAGAATAAAAGAACTTAAGGTCCTCCTATCCATATACAAATATGGAGATTTAGATAGGAGGACCATACCAACTTTTCCAAGGACCAAAGTTTACTCACGGCTGTCAGCATCAGATCGGCAAAACAGCAGGCGTGGGGCAATGATTGTGAAGGCGAACAAAAGCTTTTCCATGGCTTCCCAATGGCAATAATAGAGAGCGAGGATCTCCAAAAATTGAAACATTTTTGTTGCGGGAGGGTCCAAGTTTTGGTTCACTCCTACCTCTAGTCAAAGCTAACGTTTCCCTGCGGCATTGGCGACATATTCATGGATGGCACCATTAAAACTGGTATGGTACTTTGGTTGGCTACACTGAGGCCTACGGTCAGAGTCTCTCAGATTGAGACTCGTTCGTGATCTTCAGCGTCTCGGTATGTGTATATGTTGTTTGCCAAACACCTGACTGATTATCAGCGACTATGAGGATATTCACCTCTACTCAGTTTAGATAAAACCTGCGAGCAGGTCCTTGAGCTTAGTCAAGACCCGTGAGCAGGTCCTTGGCGACGCCGTCTATGCTTCTGTGTTCGCGGATCCGGAAGGCAGGGTTTGTGTTTTGGACGTTACCATAAAAGGTAAGACTCTTCGCTTCATTGGGGCTTATGCACACAACAACAAAGCGGAGCGGGTGGACTTTTAGATTGCAATGGGGAAAGATCGAGTACTAACAACCCGGATGCAAAATCATTTCTGAAATTTATTGACCGATCTTATCTGGTAGATAAGTCTAGAAATAAATACCCTCGGGAAGTAGTGTGGACTTGGACAAATAAGGGCGGCCTGAATATGGTAGTTCGTTCGGCAGCAAGACCTCTGATTGAGAGGTTTTGAGGAGTGGGTAACCACCTCTTAATTGCTGTTGTTCCCAGGTCTATCCTGACCCGGTGTGGTACTATCTGTTAGGATCCCAGATATCGGCAAATAGTTAACCCCAAAACTGAGGTCAAAATGCTACGAAAGTATAAAAATAGATTTTTATAGTAAAAATACCAGCAATACATTTCTAAAAAAAAATATTGCCAGCAATATATTTGATTCTCGACAAAACCTCTCTTTACAAAAATACTTTAATGAAACCTGATCTACAAACTGATTTCTTACAAAGAATACATATTCTATTCATACGAACCTATCCTATAAATCTTGTCGGTATTAAATAACACATTGAGGTTGATATGCTGTAAAACAAAATAAATCAAACCAAACCTAGATTGACTGATTAGTGGAAATTGAACAGGTGGAAGTGGAGGATTCCCGGGATGAATTATTATTAACTTTAGAGAGGGAATTGACGTAGAGTGTGGTTGGGAATAAGTGGTGGGACCACCTTAAATCTCTGATTAGATCATTTGCTACTGATTATAGCTATCGTTTCAATCTAGAAAGATTAGCAGCGCAAACGGCAGTCGGATCTAGATTATAGGGTGCCATCAAGTCGGGCGGTAGTTGGGAAATAGCAGTAGCGAGGGTCGAGCAGGACGCCTTGCTTATCAAGAAGGACCAAACTCTGGTAGTTAGAGCTCGCTTAAAAAGAGTGTCTACTGAAGTGACGAAGGTGACCGCTAAACTACGGACAAAGGAATTGCGTAGCGCTTCGGATCGTCATCTCCCAAACGTCACATTGCCGGGTGGACGACAGGTGACGACAAACGAAGGCATCTATGAGGGTTTTCGGTCTTATTTTCAGGAGCTGTTCACCAAGGAGTCCGGGATGAGTTCTGCTCAGTTCGAAACCTATTCTACCGACTTTCCTCGTTTTGATACGGACGAAGCGGCTGGATGCGAAGGGGTACCACTCAGGTGGAATCTGGAAAGCGCTGAAACTTGTCGGCCGAGATAAGACTCCAGGGATAGATAATCTTTCCTGCTAAGTGTACTTGAGGTAGTCGCCCGTGTTTGTTCCTCTGCCGACACTGATATTTGATAATTGGCTGAAGAATGGGAATATACTCCAACGATTCACCAGGGGTGTCATCAAGTTGCTATGTAAGAATATAAACAGTGGAGATGGAAGAGATAATTTTCACGCTTTAACAATGCTTAATGCAGAGTTAAAGGTTTTGGCAAACGTCATAGCTTACCATTTGAAACTTGTCCTATCTAGTCTGATTGGTTCCAACAGGACTTGTGCTGTGAGAGGTAGGGCTATTCAGGACAATCTTCATTTGGTTCACTTGATCATTGAAAAAGTCGACGATGAAGCCGCACTGATCAATTTGGATTAGTCCAAGGCATTTGATTGGGTGAACCATCGATTTCTCGAAGTTGTTTTCGTGTGTTCGTTGTTTCGAGCCGTACTTTCGCTCCTGGGTGAGTCCCCTGGGAGCGTTGATGGCGTTAAATGGAATTAGGTCGAAGGTAACCTAAATTATCAGTCAGTCCACGTTAGGATGGATTAGGACAATTTGTCTTTTTGGTTTGGCATTTCTGGTCCTTTTTCGGTTTAACTTAGCTAGAGTATATAAGCTCATAGCCCCGTTTATTTTTGTCCTTCCTTCTTTATTTTCTATTTCGCATCTCTTCTCTTATTAGGTGACAGATTTCTCAGTTCTCTGGTGGGTGTAAGATATTTTCGAAATTTTTTTTTTTTCTCGTTTCGATTCTTGCATTGTTTCGCCCAGTTAACTGAAAATTTCTGACACATGTAGTTCTGTGGGGGGAAGAAATACTAATATTATTTTGCTTAGTTTGTTGTACATATATTTTTTCTTTATATATAAATCATTGCTGATTAGTTATTTTGCCTCTCCCTCCTCCAAAATTTTATATGTCATTTTAAAGTTAGGAATTCCATCGAGCAAATGAGGTATTTTGGTGCCTGCGGTGTGAATATTAAGATCCAATGTGATGTTATGGTGAATGGAAAATTATTTGTTCGGATAGGTCACTGAGCGAAACTAGCTAGATTAAGATAGGACTATAGAAGACCGGCCTTCTCCATCCCCCATTTTAGCCCTTGTGGCACATTTTGTAGGTCATGTGCAAATAAATATACATTCCTATACGATTGGAATCAACATATAGCAAGTAATTTTTGTCTGAATTTCTGGGTTGAGGAGTTATTTATTTACACTATTTATATTTGGACTATTGTCCTTATTTTTGTTGTTGTTATCACAACGTGATTTAAAAAAATAACCATCAGCTATCATTAAAAACTAAAATAAATAACATCTACATAAATTTTTGAAAATGGGAGAAAAAACAAATTAACTTTAAGCTCATAGTCAAGATAGAAAAAATTGTTGGAGTTGTAAAAGAAGCAATTAAATCAGTAATAATAATAATTTTTTTTTTATTTTTGTTTTTCATATTGTAAATTAAGCGCTTCAGATCACGGATATAAAATAAAGTTAAAATGAATTTCAAAATTTATTAAATTTTATAAACATTAAAAGGAGAATCCCTTTTGTTATTAAAATTAATTGTAAACTGATCTCTGTACGGACGCCAAAACAAAATACGTTAATATAGCGCGATTTTTTACAATTTAAAAATTTCTTTTATTTTTAATTCGTAATCTGAAGTTCTTCATTGATGATAATATGTGGGAAAAACAACTCCAGATTACAAATTAAAAAAACATATTTTTTTAATTTTTAAGAAATCATGTGGTATGATGAATATATTTTGTTTTTGCTTCTGTAGATTGGTTTGTTGGGATTGCTATGAGTTTGAATTTGTTATCAGAAGGTTTTAATATTAAGATGGTTAGTTTACGGGCATGTTCACCATATTAATCCACAACAATATAGAATATAGGCATTCAAAACGAATCAATCACAAGGCAACTGAATAAGAAACAACGGTAATTAAGGTTTCAATAAAAACAACAGACATATGTACAATTAATATACAATTAGAAAACTTGTGGTTTGATAATGCAAGAAGTGACCATGTATAAATTGGGTGTCTTATTGATTTACAGTTCAAAATTGTTCATGTGTTAAAGAACTGGTCAATTAGAGTAAAATGGAAAATATTACTTATACAGAAATTTGTGTAGTTTGTGTGCGTGATTAAAGTAGAGTATAAATGTCTTAATTTTCTAGAGTTGTTTACCTTGGATTGTTCTGTGTCTATCTTTTGTTAAATACAATTTCTATCTTAATAGTGTGTAAGAACACTTTTCTTAGAAAGTTGTAAGTGAATTTTGAGAGAATAATGTTGGTGTTTGAGTCAGCAGTTGACGCGCGAAAAGTTTCTTAAGTCAAAATAGTGACACGCGTGGATTCGTGTAGCATCTCTCTGAAGCTAAGTGACTGACTGGTGAATTGGGTAGAAATGGTCCTTTTTATTTGTTTTGGAAATCCAAAGTAGGCTCCGGGGAACTTGGCGCAAAAAATAGGTTTTCGACAATTGTTACACATTTTGGTGTCGTCTCGACCAGTAAAAAGTCGAGATTTGCAGTGTGAGGTGTTGATTGGTTAAAACTGATTTTGATGAAAGAGTGTATTTTATCACGGGGGTGAGTAGAAAATATGGACGATTCTATCAGGTTTGATTTGTTTTACGGCATATCAACCACAATGGGTTATTAAATGCCGACAAAATTTCCTTTTTTTTTTAATGTATAGCTGGTAATATTTTTATTTAAAAACTGTATAGTTTGTTTTGTTTAATGGCATAACCATAATGGGTTATTTAATGCTGACAAGATTTTTATTTCTGGTAATATTTTCTTTTTTCAAATATTTATTGCTGATACTATTTCTGGTATTAAAATCTATTTTTACACTTTCATAGTATTTTGAGTCAGGTTGTGGGGTCAGCTATATGCCCATAGCTGGGACCCTAACAGGTGCTACCACCCCGCGTCAGGGTGAACCTGGGAACGCCACCAATTAAGAGGTGGTTCAACGCTCCTCAAAACCTCCTGATCAGAGGCCTTGCTGCTGGACGTAGTTTATCGTCTTACCAAGGACGCGGATGTAGTTTATCGTCATACCCAGGACGCTTCCGTAGAGTTAATTTCTGTTTGCAGTTAATTTACATAGCAAGCCGGCTTCCCTACTAACTTCTGTAAAATATAATAGCTCTAAGATAACAAAAATAATCAAACACTTGTACGATTTCTAATAGTTGGATAAATATATATTAATTCTCAGCTAGCAGTAAAAATAAACAAACTCATGCCAATATCCAGATTATAGGTAAAAAGTTTAATATAAACCAAACTTGTCTGCCAGAAGATTTCACTTAACGCTCGCTTGGTGGTGTTCTAATCAGTAGTATAACAGGAAAGTACATTCTCTCTCTCTCTCTCTCTCCCCTCTCTCTCTCTCTCTCTCTCTCTCTCTCAGGATGCGGTAAATAAATAAAAGATGTGTCCAGTCTCCTCCTTCGGGGAGATAACAGCTGGAAAAACCAACTACCTAATTTCAATCAAACCACGTGGTGCACCACACATACACATACACGCACACTACAACTAAACATATAAATGTTTTTCGTTTCTTTTCTCTGAGCTCTGTCTGTCTTTTTTCCCTCTTTTTTCTTTTGTGAACTATATTATCCATCAGTATATAAATATATATTAAAGATCCTCCACGTGTCCAATTCGTCTATTTTAAAAGTGTGTCACTTTCATCTTGAACAAGTGGTAACCTTCCCGCTACAAATTTTTCAAAAATTTCAGATAATAGGAGAAATGTTTAATAATTATCAGCTAAAATTAAAAATAACATTTTCCACAATTCTTGATTTATTAAGACGAAGCTAACAGTAGAGATAAACGAATATTTGTATAAGGAATAATGTTTATGAACGCTAAGTTAACAGTTGTGGTTCTACAGAAGGATGCTGAAAATATCAAAAACTGAACATAGTAACAACGAAGTTTTAGGGAAAATAAAATCAAAACCGACATTTAGTTTTAGAATACGAAAGATACAATTGAAATTTCTAGGGCACATAATGAGCAAAGAGGGCGTGGAGAGTCTGACACTCACAGAGCAGATTAAAGGCAGTAGGACCCGAGGAAACAGCGAATAACCTACCTAATGAGTTTGTGTAAATGATTGGCAGATCATGGATTAGGAGGGATCGCAAAAAGACAAATCTTACTAAGAGCTACAAAATAGAGGAAGTTGTGGAGACCAGTGATCGTCTATGTCTGGCTATATAAAATAATAAAAAGAAGTCCTGATATTAAAAGAAAGGTTTATTAAAACTTATCTAACATTAAAAAGCAACAAACTCTTTCAACAATTCCTCATAATGGGAGAGAAAATCTAATTCGACGATTTCAAAATTTGCTTTTTTGAAGTCGCATTTTTAGCAGAAATGTTAGTGAAAAGTTTATAATCTGCTGAAAAATACCATTATATTATAATTCTGTCTGTGCCTTCATACATTAGCATGTACGTTACGCTCTGCCAATACCTCATAAATAATGTACTATTCCGTTTTGTTCACGATGGAAAACGGAAAAGACATATCTGATATGTTGTTTGGTCTCAGTGAGAAAAAGAAAGAAAGAGAAGATAACGCTTTCAAGTGTTTAACAACTGCTTCAGTGAAATAGAAAACTATTCAATTTTTAATCTTTTCATTTGTACTCTCCTACTTCTTAAAATAGTAACCTGCGTTCATACTTATGATTGTTATTGCAATATTTTGTTAAAGTTGAAATATTTAACGATGCAATAGGGGAATTTCCACGGGTATTTTTGTTACAGAACTCGTGAGGGGCTTATTCAATCATTAACTTAAGATACATCATAAAATTAAAATAGAAAAACTAGTTTAAATTATCACAGGAAATTACAATGATTATAACATCTTTGCAAGAAAACATTAGTATTATTACTATTTAGGTCACCCACAAAACATAGCCTCTTCGCTCTGATAATGCGTATTCCTTGGACTACGTCGTCTGAAGTCTGGTCGAAACATATGACCAACCAGCTGCCCCACAATAACAAAGATTCGTTGAAGAGCATCATAATGAACGTGATAGGCAATGTGAACGAAAAACACCTGACTCGGGCATTAGATCGCTTTCCGATGCCGCATTCAGACAACCCGTCTGTATGACAGATTTTAGTGGATGGGAGAGACTCCATTTTGTAGTTATAATTGAGGAGAATGGTTCCCCATCTTTGCAGTCTATTAGCAGTATGTGTTGGCAGATCCTATTTTGACCCAAAGATAGTAAGGACTGGACGATGGTCTGTCTGCAATAAAAAGTACCTTCCATGAATAAATCTGTGAATTTAGTTACCGCAAAAATGATTTCTAAGGCTTCCTTTTCTATTTGCGAGTAACCCCTTTCAGCTGATAATAGCGTATTAGATGCATGGGCGATTGGCTTTACCGAGCCATCTTTTAACTTGTGTAAAATGCACGCCCCAATGCCTTAGGATCTACCATCGCTGGCTACAATGATATCAAGGTTTGGATCGTAATAAGCGAGGAACAGATCTGATGTAAGAACCTCCTTTATTTTCTCAAATGCTTCCTGGCATTTGGTTGTCCATTCCCACTCTTTATCTTTTCTCAATAATTCAGTAAGTGGAGCTCTCAAACTGTGCATTATTAGGACAAAAACGTAATAATTGGCAAGACCTAAAAAACTTTGAAGAGCCGACACATTTTCTGGTGCTGGCATATTCTTTGTTGCCGTTGCCCTATCTTGGTCGGGACGTCTTCCATCTTTGTCAATTATTTGCCCCAAGTACTTAATCCTCTCTAAGAAAAACTCACACTTCCCGTCTTTTAACTTGAATCCGTAATCCTGGATTTTCATGAATACCTGCCAGATGTACGATTTGTGTTCCTCGGTGTTCTTGCTTTTCATTAGGACGTCATTGAGATAGGCCACCGCAAAATCCAAACCATTTAATATCGTGTCCATGACCTGTTGAAAAATGGAAGGGGCGATCTTAACCCCCAACGGAAGTCTTAAAAATTTGTATTAAACCCTTGTGGGTGTTTATGCAAAGGAGCTTCGAGCATTCCTCGTCCAGATATCGTCGGAGATATGCGTCGCTTGTCAATCTTAGAAAAATATTAGAGCTTAGCGAATATCTCCTCTGGACTTGGGAGGGGATAATGGTGAGCTTTTAGGGCGCTGTTCAGCTGTGGGAGATTCCCATTCACTATATTCAATCTTTTCCAGAAATCCCATTTCCTCAAGTCGATTCAACTCCTCGTCAATTTGATTTAACGAGGCAAATGGAACGTTACGTTTTTTCTTAAAAACTGGGTTTACGTCTGGCTTTGACTCAAACTTAGCAGACATTTTTGTGCATTTTCCTAGTCCGCAACTGAAAACGTCGGGAAAAATTTTTTTTTAAGTTCACCTTTCAACGTTCTGCTTCGTTAGTCAATTTTTCGACTTTTTGACATAATGAGTTAATAGGCATATCCCAAAGTTGAAACTGTTTTAACCACTCAGTCCCGAACAAATTACCCAAATTCTTCATAATATATGCCTTTAGTTTTAAAGTTTTACCTTTGAATGACACGTTCGTTATAATTTCGCTCATGAACTTAATAGGGTCGCCAGTTATAACTTTAGCTATTCGGTTCGTTCTTAACAAAGTCGGCTAACCCAGTTTTTCCATGTTTGATAATTATGGATAAGTCTGAACCTGAATCAAGTTGTAGCTTTATATATGTGTTAAATATTTGCACTTCAATATATTTCCTGATGTTACGACTTTCTGGTTCATCAGACTTGGTCATTTTTACAAAACTTTTTTTTGTCTTGTTCTTAATCCTACAGTGGGAACTTTTATGTCCCAATTTATCGCAATTAAAACATTTTTTATCTTTAAAAGGACAGTCTATATACCAATGTAATTGGCCACACCCGAAACATGGTCTTGACGGCAAAGTAACTTTATAATTTTTTGGTTGACCCTTTTTAATTTTTCTTTGGTGTATTTTTTTTTTAATGTGAGCCATGCCACTCTGTTCGATGTTTTTCGAATCCTCTCCGACGCCCACGAAACGTTGGCAATCTTCGGCAACTTGCTGTAAAGTAACGTCGGGCTCGTTTTCAAGCTTGTTGAGTACCCTACGACGTATTTCAGCGTCTTTCGCTGAAATCAAACACTGGACGAAAAACAGGCATTTAAAATTATTGGCGCTTAATTCTGCCAATTTGAAGTCATCGCAGTGTCTATTGACTACACTCGCGAAAGTAGTATAATCTTCGTCTTCTTTGCGTGTGAGATTCATGCATTTCCAACGTTTGTGGTACAGTGATGTTTTTGAACTGAAGAGTTCTGTTAATAATTGAACCGCCTCTTTAAATTTCAAGTCGCTGGTTTTCTTAGGCAAAATATAGTTAACAAACTTAGTACATTCTGCTGTTCCTAATTTCCTGAGGAGTAGGCGAACCTTTTTATGGTCAGCCCAACTTGCACAATCTGGTAATGTTTAAAGTACGAAGCGAATGTAATTTCTTCTTCAGGTGCAAATGTGAAGTTTTCAATAGCATTCCATAGAACATTTTGAGAGAATGCGTTTTCGCTGTCATCATTTTGGTTTTTGATTGATATATTATACAAGTGCCTTTGCTCATTCTGTGTTTGAAGGACCATTTCTCCAGTTTCTGTTGTCTAACCTGAATTTCTAGGTGCAATTCCTCAAATTTCTTCTGGTATTCTGCTTGTTCTCGTTGGAATTTCTCTTGTCTTTCTTGATATTTCTGTTCCAACAGTAGTTGTTGTTCCTGTTGGTGTTTCATCAACACTAGCATTGTACTTTTAAATTCATCCATTTTACTGGGGTGGTACGTAAAATTAAGAAATGGAGGGGAATGGTGGAATTTTTTCTCTTAACCTTCTTAACCAACAATAAGTCTGTTTGACTTGTACAGTTCTTTTACTGATTTGTTTGAATGGAAAAAATAACAAGGTTCACCAACCTTCTTCCCAACCATTGAATTGAACTTGTAGAAATCCTATTGTTTTGAGGAGTTTCTTTTTTTCACTCTCAGTGTTGTAATTAACACTGGATACCCTTTTGTCGTAAAGTTTGATTAGAATTCCTTTCTTCCCTACTGTTGTAGACACTGGCAAAAAGTTTTTTTATGATTTACGTGAAGTCCGTTTCTTCGAATCATTCGTCGCCAAGATGTTGTGACCAAGTAAATGGTTAAAGAAATAGCAAGACAAGTGTTGCAGATATATCATATATTAACAGTAAGTACAACAGAAGAATATTACACGACTAGTGAGTGTGTGTCGGTTGACCCAGCGTTCAATCTATTCGACTGTTCCCCCCAAGGCCTTCTCTCCTACTAATCTTATAGTAGGCGGAAGAGTCCAAAATAAACTCTTTAGAGGGAGGACACCATAACAGTTAAATTTGTGAACCTATGAACAGCAGCAATTAAGAGGTGGTTCCACGCACCTCAAAACCTCCACTATTCTAATCAGCGGCCTTGCTGCCGGATGTAGTTATACTCAGGACTAGAGCTTGAATATAAATTGCCCAATGTCTTTAATAAGCCATTATCAAATTATTTTTATGGGTTAATAAGGTTGTATCGAAAGGCATGCACAGTGTTTCTTTGAATTTTCGTGTAGTGTTGCATCTTCACGGTGGATGTCGTGTCAGCTTTTTTTTCAAGTATCGTGTCTTCACGTGTCCGTTTGTAGTGTCTTGTTTGCTTTTCTTTATTGTTCTAGCTGTGAAATATTTCATATGCTTATTCGTAAGTTGAATTAAATTTTATTGATGCTGAGTTGTTGTTTTTTTATGATTAAGATTTCTAATATCTGTAGTTGGTTTTTACAGTTTAAGTGTATAGTATAAGTATTTGTCAGACTTCTTGTGCTGGTTGGCTATTTAATTGAGCTATTATCGGATAAATGGCAAGTTAACCGACGCGATAATTTAGTAATCGTGTAACAATTTTATTTACATGCGGACTATTGTCTTTATCTTTGTTGTTATCACAACGTATGTCGGTCCGAGTAAGCTATAGGGAACTCCGAATTGAACATTTTATTTAATCTACGGGTGTAGATTGTTCTCGTTCCACGACCTACATGTCGGAATATCTCGTTTAATGCTTATTTTTATTACTACTCAGTTATCTCTCGCCCTTTTTTTTTCACTGGGTCCAAATACAATCCCTTGGTCGGGTAGTGTGTACTTTGACTCAGTGGAAACAGGGTGAGCAATAAAAAAGCAGTACTAAAAATAAAAAAAAATGGGCGAGATATATCTAGACATGGATGGTGGAACGAGAAGAGTATAAACCCGTAGATTAAATAAAGTGTTCAGTTCGGAAGTCCCTGTAAGTTAGCCGGATCGATATAGACCTGATGAAGGCCGGAAGATACAATGATCGAAACGTCGTGATAATAACAACAAAGATGAGGACAATTGTCTGCTTGTAAATAGCGTAAATAATAATAACTCATCATCCCAGAAATTCAGACAGAAATTGTGTAACAAATGTACTTTTGTTGGAATTTATTTGAAAGACATTCTCCAATTGGACAAGCGAATTCCTAAACAACATTGGTTCGCTGAAGTTTTCATTTTTTGTTGTATCCTTAGAGGATTTTTTTTAGTGAGTGATGAGTTTTATTTGTTTTTTGTTTTTTTTATCAATAACTGATATGTATATATGTGTTAGGTTTCTTATGTTGTCGTCTTGTTTGTGGTCATTGCGTTGAATACTTTCATGGTTCCGTTTATGTTGTGACCAAGTAAATGGTTAAGAAATAACAAAACAAGCGGTTGCAGATAAATCGTGGATTGAACAGTAAATGCAACAGAAGAGTGTTACACGACTTGTGAGTGTGTGTCGGTTGTCCAGCGTTCAGTCTATATCACTGTTAATATTTAACAGCCCCCCCCCCACAACGAGGGATGTATGTGGCACGAGGCCGAGTTTACTGTGGGTTCTCAGAGCCCGTAGGCTCGGCCAAAAATATTCCCTTAGAACCCGTATAAACGGGTTCAGGACCTGTCTACCTCCCCGGACGAAACTTTGCCCTTCGGCAAAGCCTCGTCCGGGTTCCTCTCTGCTCAAGGCAGAGAGTTTGACAGTTGAACAAACTAGAGCACTGTTCCCCCCGAGGTTTACTCTCCTACTAATTTTATAGTAATAGACTCATTGGAGGGAGGACACCACAACGGTTTATATTGATTTATTATTTTTATTCTTTATTATTTTTCTAAGGTTAGTTTAATTTGTTTATTTAATATTTATTTATGGACATTATTGTTATTTTTATGTTTTTGAATTTGCTTTAAAATATTCTGCATGTAGAGGATATGACATGTAATAATCTGATTTTTTTCTCACTTGTCAGCAGAGCACATCCTGATTACCATTTGGAAGTGCTTGAGATCGGGTATAAAAATTTATATATAAAAAAATGTAAACTAAATGAATGATTAATAAAGAATTGAAGATAAAAAGTAAATATTATAATAGACTAGGTTTCTTTATTACTCTTGATTTTAAGAGAAGTTTTTAAAATAATTAAAAGAGCGCCAGGCGGTTAGTAAAAAAAATAACTAATAAATTTAATGGGAAACATTTGTTCGTTAAAATGTATAAAAATAGAATGGCTCGGAAAAGAAGTCACCGAAAATTAGTTGGTCAAAAGTAGGCGATTTGTTGCTTGTAAGATTTGATTTTCAAAAAGAGATACAGCATTTTCTTTTCTTTTTTTTTTTTTTTTTGACCAATGAGGAAGATGACCTCACCCCAACAAACACACACACACGAAAATTTAAAATGTCTGGACCTGTAGAAGACCGGGGTGTGAAGATGAGGATGAAAATCTCTGGGCTAAGATTTCCTGCTGGCCGGTCCCGCTACATAGGGATGTTGGACTTTGATGGAGTCCAAAGAAGATAAATAAAACAAACAAGACCGATATACATGTACAAAACAATTATATATTAATAACAATAGATTAATATACATAGACATGAAAAAGTTACAAAGGGTGTTTGTATGGAATATTATGTGTGTGTGTTGAATGTCCGTACGGATGTGTATTTTGTTTTTAGCGTGTTCCCAGAATATGGGAAACGCTGTTTGTATGAGAGTTCACATATTGGAAAATAAAATGAGAGTTTTTATACCTCGCCTCGCGCACGAGGTGTCGGCCCGCGGCCTAAGTTGAGATAGCTGGCCGCACGTGTCGTAAGCAGAGAAAAAGAGAAAGAGAGAAGGCTGAGCAAGTATTTATACTCGTGGGAGAGAGACCCCTATTGAAGGGTTAAGGAAATGAGGAGGAGATAACCCGATAGACCCTAATTGGGACATGTACAGTATAAGAAGTCGAGTTGTTCGGAAAACTCGAAAAATATAAAGGAGCAGAAGTGAGAAGGGCATAAGTTAGAGAGAAAGATTTCAGAAGGATAAGGGATTTTGGTTGTCACCGGTGGATGAACTTAGGCTGTGCCCTACGAAAGAGGTAAGAAGCAAAAGAAGAAAGAAACAGAAAAAAAAAAGAAGAAAAAGGTAAAAAAAAACGGGAAAAGCGAAAAAATCTTGAAGTTTATAATCGAACTTTTAAAAAAAAGAACAAATTTATTAAAGTCCCAGCGTCTCTAATCTGTCAACGTTTCTCAATTTCAACTTTCAAACGAGTGTTTCTTTTTAGAAAGTATGAATATTTTGAACTTTTTTTTAAAAAGGAATTGTATCCCTCGAAAAAATTTTCGATTGTTGAAAGTTTTATTGAATTTTGTGCAAACTTATTTGTAAACCTTGTATTTCTGTTCTATTGTTTTTTTTATGTTATTGAAATGAATGTTTGCTTCTTTAAAATTTCACATCGGTGTTTCGAGTCTTATTTGTAGTATTTGGGCCTCATAAATAATCGGGTTAAGAGACGTGACGTCCTCTTTCCTCCCACTCTACCCATAGTAAAAAAATATATCATTTTACATGTTAATTAAATTTGTAAGCAGAAAGAATGGTAGTTTGATCTTAATGTAATCTGTCTGTGACTCATAGTTATAATTCTCTGGTAGTATTCCCCCACTTATTGCAGGTGTTGCGCACATATTTATGTTTTGCCCTAGATTGAGCTTACAAGAAAGAGGAGCAATAACCGGCTTTTATATATATATATATATATATATATATATATATATATATATATATTTCGATTCACTAGTTGACGCTGAGTATTTTTTCTTATTCTTACTCTTCCTCCTTTTTGTTTTAATATATTTGTATATATTATTGAATCTATAGTATTTTAAAATATCCGTTTTTAAAACCATAATAGATGTATTTTATTCATTAAATCCTTTATGGTGTATCTGTCTGAGGATTTTCAGTAGTAGTTGGATAAATATGGAAATTTTAAAGTTATTATTCAAATCGATAAGTACGTCTTAAAAAGGAATTCTTTTATTGGTGCTAAGTTTGTATATCAAGTTAAGAATTGACTTATTTTCAAAGGTTGTTTTCATTTTTTTAACTTCTGTATTTTTAGTTGATATGAATATAATAATTTTGTAATCCATCACACGTTCATAATACAAGTAATAAGAGAAAGACTTCAATGTAAAATAATAAAGTATTTAATTACCAAACGCAATTAAAGTACATTAACAACAAAGAAGTAAAGAGTCAATGGAAAGATTATTGATTACTTATCAACTGATACACAACTGTGTAGAGCTGCTAAGAAAAGTACTAGCTCAGTTAAAGACATGTACACTGAATTTTTGTTGTTAGTTTTTTCTTTGTTTTTTGACTTTACACAATGTATTTACCACGTTTACATAGGTTCTATTCTTTTTCCATATTTTTTTTTGTATTTGCAATGAGTACTTTTGTGTTCAATCTTTCCACATCCGTAGCATTTTCTGTTTTTGGAAAAAAAAACATTACTTTCGAAATGTTTACCTCCACAACCGTGGCAAGCATTAGATATTGAAAAAGGTCTGTAATCTTTTCTTTTTTTTTTAATGGTCGGAGGTTATGTACGTGTGAAATGTCTCTTTCCTCAATCCTTGCGGTATCGAGTTTAAGGTTAACAATGCGCTGACACTTTTCGGTTATTTTCAAGAGAGTTAACCTAAGGTCCATCTCTAATTTAGCAAATATCCTGGGTCTTATTTCCGCGTCCTTATTAGCAGTTAAGCCCTGCACGAATATTAGGCATTTGAATAAATTCGGTGTTATTCATTTAATTTAAATTTTTCACATTCCCGGTTCATTACTCTTGCATAAGTGACAAAATCTTCATTATTACCCTTTACTAAGTTAAGACATTGCCAGCATGTATTGAATAATGAGCTTGTCGGAGTTAGCTCCTCCTTAATTCCCAAATTGTCACTAGGGGTCATTCTCCCTATACTATAAATACTTGGCGACTTCTCGCCTCGTTCGCTTTTTCATTTCTTCATTTCAACGACTACAATGTAAGCTCTCTTAGAAGATCCGCGTCTTCCCATTTGTGGGAGACGCCATGAACATTATACACACATGCACGTACGTACGAACATTCACCAAAAAACAGACACAAACGTTCACACACACACACAAATATTATTGTCTATGTCCATTGTAAAATTGTTTTGTTTAATGCATACATTTGTTTATATATATATATATATATATATATATATATATATATATATATCGGTCTTGTTTGTCTTCTTTATCTTCAGTTGGACTTAATTCAAGTCCGGCCATTTTCTTGTAGCTGGACCTTTTAATCTACCAGGAGTTACACACGTGTTTCTAATACAACAACACGCAAACACACGCGGTCCTCTACAAGCTCCTATCACTGAGTTGCATTAAAATTTATCTCACCTGTTTTTTCTTTTGTTTTTGTTTTTTTGTAAAATAAAATTCACGTACTTTTCATGTTCCGCAGAAGACAGTTTTCTTAATAATAAGTGAACTTTTTTTTTCATCATCCCAGTACAAACAATCATATCTGAAAATTTCTTCGTATCTTCTATAATAAGCTGGGAATTTTATTCCTTCGTGTGGATGGTATAAAACTTCGTTAATTGAATTGGCGACAGTATCTGACGTTCTTTCCTCCATAGTTTTATTTAATAATAATTCCAGAACTTTCTGTTGTTGTTATAATTGTTGTTCCAACATTTGAATCATGACAGATTTTAATTCTTCCATTTTCTATTGTATGTTTATTTAATTTTGGTTATCCATCTGTAGTCCTGCGAATATTTTATAGTTCCACGTGTCGTCACTTTTTCCTTCGTGAATCCTTGTTCACCACTTTTCTAATCCATCTCACGTTCATAATAGAAGTAATAACAGAAAGACTTCAATGTAAAATAATAAAGTATTTAATTACCAAACGCAATTAAAGTTTTGAAAATTTTTAGTTCAGGGAGAACAAGAGACACTCACTGTATTACTGGCCCTAAGAACCTGCTGATATTTTTTTAAAGGACTGTGATTGGACGGTTCAAGGGTAACTGCCCCTCTTTGAAACGGAAGGGAGAACTGGGACTGGACCTTAGCAGCAGTTGGAAACGAGACCGCTTAGAGACAGGAGGTTCGTTTTCTCTCTCACTGCTGAAAAGGCAAGCAGCGTTTGCCCATAAGTGAAGGATGCATGGGTAAGTGTCTAATTAAACCAGGGGTTGGTTCACCGGAAACCTCCCCGTTGCATCAATAGGACTTGAAAGAGAAAATCTAGGCTAGCTCCGTCCACACGAACCAGGCTCGCCTCAGTCACCCACCTTTCGCAGAAATCTGTCGAAATCAAACGCTTTCTATCAGATTTGATTTTCCCCTAAGCTGATGCTTAAAGAAAACAAACAGATCCTAATGCGAATAACATTCATCTCACAAGATTCCCTCCTGTCGCAACGTTCGCAGCATCATTTTTACCACGGTTAGCAACGTAAAAAAACACCATCCGTTTTACCCTGGAAAACGAGGGCGACACATTGTCACATGCGTACGCGAGATCGATGGACACGAGCCGATCGGAAGCATTACTCGTCGTCAACTCGCCGACATAAATCCCAGAAAGGGCGCACCTGAGGACAATGGTAGAAGACGTGCGAAGCCGTTCCCTCTAAGCCGAGGTCGAACCAATGACAGTCGGGTAAGTCTGCTTCGCTTCATCTGAAGCTTACGTTATTGAGAGGTAGCACGTTCCGAATCAGTCGCCAGCTAAGCGAAAACTCAGTGTTGCTGTGATAATCCGCTGCTGGCGCCCAAGACAAGAAAGAGCGCAACTCTGATGCCGACAAGCCGAGCCGGCCACACAGAGGATCCTTCCTTGAGGCGTGTCGATGACCATGTCGAATGCCTTGGACTGATCCAAATTGATCAGCGTGGCTCGTTTTTCATCTTTTACACTCTCTATGATCGTGCGGATCAGATGCAGGTTGCTTTGAATTTTTCGTATCTTCACAGCACAAGTCTTCTCAACAAGCTCGCGACAACTGACTGCAAACTCTCCGTCAGGATCTTAGCCAAAATCTTTAACTCGGTGTTTAGCAGAGTTATGGGCTTGTAATCGTCTAAATCGCGCCCAACATCCTTGCCCTTTTCCAACAGCGTGGTCATACCCCTGGAAATACGGTCGGAGATGGACCCCTGTCGGAGCTAGTTGTTGAACAACACTGTCAAAACTGGAACAAAGATGTGCGACACCTTCATAGGGCAGACCATCAAGTCCCGGAAGATCTACTTGAACGAGTTCCGCCAGAAGAGAGCAAATGGACCTCCCCGTTAGTAATTTTAAGAAAGAAGGATTAAGATCTGCGCATTTGTGGTGACTACAAAATAGGTGTAAACCACAAAATATGTGCGGACTCATATCCTATACCCAATGTAGAATGGGCTTTGAACTACCTTACGAGTATGAAAACATTCTCTAAAATTGATTTAAAGTCGGTATATCATCAAATACCTATTGACAGAGACTTTAAAGACTCGCCAATAGGTTTATTAAGATTGAAAAGAATTCGGTATGGAATTAAAACTGCAAATGCGATTTTTCAAAGAGTTATAGAGCAAGTTATTGGTAGCAATATGCTGCCGGGATGATATTTGTGTTGATGCAATTAACGACGAAGAATTAAAATGGAAAACCACTATGGCTTTAAATAAGTTAAAAAAATGCTGGATTAGCGAAAAAAAAATGTGTACACAATGCTAAAAATATCATTTTGGGGATATTCCATTTCTAACGAAGACATATTACTAGACCAATAGTTAACGTTAATTGACAAAATATTAAAAGTTGAAGTACCTAAGAACAAAAAAGAATTGGAATCTTTCTTAGGACATGTAAATTTCTACAGGCGATATGTAGAGCGATACTCAGAATTGACAGATTCTTTTTCTGCTTTAAGAAAAAAGAATGTGGAATTTATTTAAACAAAAGAACAACAAGTGACATTTGAAAATTTAAAATCTATTCTGGCAGAGAAGCCAGTAGTAGAAATATTCGACCCTAGAAAGGAAAAAGTAGTAACAACTGACGCAAGTGAACACTCAATTTCGGGAATATTAGCTCAGGGTGGTCATCCTATTATTTATCTTTCGGGAAAATTGTCAAAAGCCGAATTGAACTACTCAAATATTGAAAAAGAAGCGTCGGTCATAATATAGACGATAGAGCTTGTTAGTTTTTGATTGGAAATAAATTCCTACTAAGGTCCATTCATAGACCTTTATAATTCATATTTAATCCTAGGAAGGAACTTCCTAATGTAACACCTTCTAGAATTCTAAGATGGGCCCTAATGTTAATGGATTTTAACTTTCATATTGAGTACATGAAAGGCAATACCATTCTGCATGTTGACGCTTTGTCGAGATTGAAGTTCATTACTTCTGAAAGTAAGAAAGAGGAGGAAAAATTCGAAGATACTTTCTTACACTTGCTCGAATCATATTTTATCGATAGACAAATTATCTGAGGATACGAAGTGAGATCCCATATTGAACAGTATATTGTTCAGGATAAAAAATAAAAAGTGGAATAATTGCTCACGGACAGAAAGGCGTTTTAAACACAAGTTAACTGTAGAAAAGGGCGTATTTTGCAATGGAGACGTCGTGGTTCCGCCAGCAACGCAAAAGAACAAAATTATAAAAAGTATACATGACGATGTCCATTGCGGAATAACATCGACGCAAAGAAGATTAAGGCTAGAAGTATGGTGGTCAGGCTATTCTACAAATGTAGAAGAATACATAAAAAGGTGTAAAATGTGCAATAACAGAAGAAAATTTAGGCAGACAAAAACACATAGATGGCCTAGAGAGTCACAGCCTTGGGACAGAGTACACAGGAATCATGCCCATGTTAATGAGTGAGATTATTGCTAATACTAGTAGGTTCGTATTCAGGCTGGTCCGAAGTAATACAGGTCTCCAACAAAAGAAGTTCGACCGTGAAACAAGCGATATGGATCATATTTTCAAGAAATGGAATTCCGAAAACGCTAGTATCTGACAATGCCCCTGAGTTCTGTGACGAGGAACTATTTCAATGTTTGAACAAAATTGGATGCAAACCATATAACCCCGCCCCGTACTATCCGCAATCAAACGGATTAGAAGAAAGGATGGTGCATACTATAAAAACGGATTGAAGATATTTCTACAATGGAAAGAAAAGATAGAAACATTTCTTCCTAGATTGTTAAGTTATTAACAATTAAGTTATTATTATTCTTCCTTATTGCTAAGTTATAGAACAATACCAAATGCTGGAAGATCAAAAATCCCGTCCGGCCTCATGGGTAGACAAATTAGCGCCACAATTGACCATGTCCTATGCTACCAACGAAAAACTATGGTATAAAAAGAATAGTGAATCTAATCTATAATAGACAAGATTCATAATGCAGAGTGGAAAGAACACTATGATAATAGAAACAAATGGAAATGGGATATTAGCGCATGCAAACCAAATTAGATTGCAACACGATGTTGATGAAGAAATGTTTAGTGAGCCTGAAAGTAATGAAGGCAAAAGTGTCATGTCAAGGCAAGGCAAACATGACAGTGAAATCGAGAGTAATATAGACTCTAAAGATGAACAATCGTTGGAGGATTACTCCTATGGAAAAAAAAGATTACACTCTTCCAAATCTAGACAATGTCTTAGAGAGAGGGGGAAGATAGTGAGGAGACAAAAGCTCCCAGAAGAAGTACCAGGGAAAATAAGGGGATAAAACCTCTTCGGTACAGGGAGATGAGGGGTGACTCATTTGCATATGAAGTCACAAAGACTATAAATAGCTACGGTTATTACCCATGAGGCAGTTGAGTCAGTAACACTACACTACATGCATTATTAGCAGGAGTAAATTTACTTATATATTTTTATAGATTGTTATTAGGGTTTTTAGTCAGAAGGACACAGAATGCATGCTGGGATATTTTTATCCTTTAACTACTAGACAGACATACTGTGTTCACTTGGTCGACCTTGCTTTTGTGTACAAACACCAACTCCTAGTTTGTGAATTCTTTTACCTTCTTAGCAATTTTGATTTGCTTTAACTATTTTGTTTGCTTTCTTGCATGATTGTTGCTCTTTCATCCTTTGAGCGCTTTTCTTTTCATTGCAAACTTTATTAATTCTGATCGTGTTATTTATCTTGCACTTTAACAATGGTTTCTAACTCATCAATCGTATAAGATGGTCATAAGTTTGGATGGTCATAAGTTTTAGTCATTTTTCTTTAAGGACACAGGTATTATTTTTGTCAGCGACTCTAATTGTAATATCTTCTTTTAGACGCTGTTCTTTTGCTGCGTTTATTAATATTTCGGATAAGGGTGTGTTTTATTTGTGGTAATTGTATCGACTCTTTATGCATTCAGCTTTTACTGGATCTGATAATATTCACTGCACTTGTATTTAGTTGATAGATTAGTTTTTGAAATGTTTGTTTTGTATAGGAGTTCGGTTTCCTTTTTATTTGTGTGTAATTTAAATCTAGGTCACAGTTTTTGGAGATATTGAAATTAAGCTCTTAATTGAGGAAAACGTATGCATGAAAACGAGATACTTGAAAAACCTGACATGACATTCACCGATGCATGAAAACGCGATACTCAGAAACCAGCAATAAAACTCAATGCATATTGTCCACTACAACTTTATTAACTCACAAAGAATTATTTCATAAAGGCTTATGATCATCGGCGAAACACTTCAAAGTAGCTACCAAATTGCGATCTTCAAGTTTGAATATACTAAATTTTAACCATATACATATATGTACTAGTAGTTTAAAAACCACAATAAAAAGACAAAACGCCAGAAATTTCAAAACTAATATGCAGCAAACATTGTTAACAGTAATATATGCAATTGTAGCAATAAAAACAGATGTCCATTAGATGGAGTTTTCAGAACTGAAGCAGTAATTTACAAAGCAGAAGTAATAAAAACAAATGATCACAAAAATATACAGAGGGTGTAATTTTAAAAAGAGGTGGGACAAGCATAAGTCATCTTTTAAGCTAGAAAGTCTTAGAAATTCAATTAAACTAGCCATTTGTGAAAATTAAAGGAGAAAAATAAAATAAAAAAATCCGACTCTAAACTAGAAAATTAAAAAAAAACGCAAAACATTATAACAATCATAACAACATCTGTAACCTTTGTCAACAAGAGAAATTATCTATAATAACATTTCCAGACCAAAGAAAACTTTTAACCCAGAGATCGGAAATTATGTCGGGTTGTATACATGCTAAAAAGTTCATTTTGAGTTCGTTTGAAGTGGGATGAAAAGAACGTTTGCATATTTCATTTAATCCCCCACCAATACACTTGATTTTCCCCTCCTGCTCCACACCTTCTATCACACATCACGTCGTGCGTGTATTCATTTATTTTTTTTTAAATATAGCGTTCATAAATATTTATCTTTAAAAAATAAAACGTTAGGAAATCAATTGACCGAAATCACCTGAAGATACCGATAAGTTGAAACTAAGGTAACGGAATTGGCTGATTTCCTAATTTTCTTTTACTTAAAAGCTCTACATGTTATTTTTTAAATCTTTTTTATGTGTATTGGACACTTTTTAATACTACTGTTTCCTGTTCTAATTCAACTCTGATCATTAACTTCTTTATTATATATATATATATATATATATATATATATATATATATATAATTATTTAAAAAAAAATATGATTCCTTCGCTACATAAGAGTTCTCATGTTTCAAAAACGAGAGCCAAAACCCTCAATATAATTATTAAAATTAAATTGAATTAAGGTATCAAGCCCTAAATTTTCGCTTCAGGATGAAACAGGGCTTGATACCTTAATTCAATTTAATTTTAATAATTATATTGAGGGTTTCGGCTCTCGTTTTTGAAACATGAGAACTCTTATGTAGCTAAGGAATCATATTTTTTTAAAAAATAATTATAATTTAAGCTCTACTAAAGAACTCCGGATTATTTAGCTAACGTGTTCTTTCTTATTTTTCTACATACCTGCACACACACACACACACACACACACACACACACACATATATATATATATATATATATATATATATATATATACCGATTTACTAAGAGTAGCTTAGATGTGGCACAAGGCTGAAAGTATGAAGCACTCAGCGAAGAACAAACACCCTACTCAGATATATACATACATACAAGTATAGGTAGGGTTGGTGTAGACGGAATAAAATTCCAAAAACTAGAAACACTATTCATAAAAGAGTGCCTAATACAGAGTAGAGCATGTATACTTTTCACATCAGTGTTGATTTTACCCGATATATTGGCCTTTTATATAAGAATAAGAATAATACATATATACATTTATATTTTTCTTTTCCACCGTTACATTTTTGAATAACTTTATAATATTTTAAACCTAATGTTCGATTTAATTTGAAATTTGAAATTTCTGATTTTTAATTTTTAATTTTATCCTAAGTTAAAGGTTAATTATTCCATATTGATTTTTGGTTTGATCTAGCATTAACTTTAATCAACTAACGGTTTGTTTGTTTTTTTAATTTTCATATATTTGCATTCTGATTGGTCATCATAGGTTATGTAATGGGGGGTGATTTGGTTCAGAATTAAAAAAACACTCTTTATTTCGCAATCAACACTATCACTTGATAAGACACCAGAAGTGTTAAAAAATAGCTATTTTTGTAGTGATGTTATAACATATCTATGCTATAATTTTATAATAAATACTATATATATATATATATATATTTATATATATATATATATATATATATATATATATATGATGAAAATGTGGAAAAGACAAAGCAAAATCCGAATACGTAAGTTTACTGTTTTTATTTTGTTTTTTGTTTTGCTGTCAACGTCAGACGTTTCGGTCTAATAGACCATCTTCAGGACATCGTCATTGGAGACATATTTATATTTAAATTTAAGTTAACATATATATATGACAGATGAAATAAATATGGATTAAAACTGGTAAAATGTGAATAAGGAACAAATAGAATAACTTTATAAATTCCGTTTTTATGTTAGCTTCATCAGAAAAATCAGAATTTTTTGGAAATAGGAAATTACAAAAAAATTCTGATGTAGCTCAAATATAAGCGAAACATGTGTATATGAGAAAGACACGAATCTATCTCTTCTTCCTTCAATTATGGTTTAAACAGGAGAGTAGTTTCGACTCCTATGGGTTGATTGTCAACTATTCTCAGAGAAGGAAATCTCTGGTTTCTAAACAAAGAACAGAAAATCACTTGCACTGCCTTTCCAAAAAGTGAACCGGATAATAAATAAAAAATCACTGAGGAGTCATAATTGCGTATATTCTAAAAGGACATGGCATTAAAAATATTTGATCTATGCAATTAATGCAATCAATATTCACTACTAAATGACATGGATGCGCGTAGCATTGTGCTTATTGGCGCGAAACTTGTGATTGGCGTATTAAGTACAATTTCCATTTGAATCTGTTGCATTTGCTCTCGCATGAATACCACTAGAAAGATATAAATCCATCTCTTCTCCCGCCACAACAGCAGAGTAGACTGGGCTTTTTAGCCTTGGTCGGCAGTTAGTCTAGAAGAAGGACGACCGATTTGGTGTGGGGTCAGTAACTCTGTGCCGTAAAAATCACACTTGCTCCTAAAATCAAAGCAGTAAGTCCTTGTGTAATTATGAGACTGTGGCACCGTTCTTCACATGAATCTTCAGATTTAATATACATGCTGAATTAAGTGCACGGAAAAGAAAGAAGTTTATGTTGAAAAATATTTGTTGTATTAAAGGAATGCTTTTTTCATAATTAGGCTGTAGATTTATTGATGTACTTGCCTCACACACACACACATAAACACATACATATATACATACATATATGTGTGTGTGTGTGTGTGGCACTTGGCTCTAGGAGTATCAGCTGAAAACTGTTTTTGTCTAGGTACATGAAATAGACATGGGAGAATGGCTTGTCAAAGTACATACTAAGCCACGTTTTTACTCTCGTTAAAACCATTGGATGTGCGGTGGTGTAATGTCAATAAATCCACAGCCAAATTATGAATTATGGAGCTCGGAATGAGAAATCGGAGAGTTGAGTTCGAATTCCAGTCAAGTTCATTACATTCATATACCTTTCTTTGGAAAGATATTAATCACTTCTCCCTCCAGCTATGGGTTAAATAGTAGGAATAGTATCTGAAAAAATCATTGTTATATCCCAAAAAATTTTAATCTAAAAAAAAACAAAATTAGTCATACAATCCAAAAATATGTTTCGGATTTAAATAATCCACAAAAGTTGGATAAACCGTAAAAAACAATCAATCAATCCTAAAAACCAATGTGGGATCTTAGTTCCAAAATAATTTTTGCTAATATATGCTTCCAAGAGATATAATATAGGGAGAAGTGTGTTCGTGCCTTTTCCAAGAATATTAATACGAAGTAAATATAAATAGCTACAACCAAAACTTGAACTTGGTATACTGTTCTGCAGATTGGAAACTGTTATTCCACATAGTGCCAATGTAGAGGACCGTGGGTTTAAGTGTTGTTGAATTAGGAATACGTACGTTTATTTCCTGCTAGAAGGAGATCCAACTACAGGAACATGGCAGACTCAAGTTGAGTCCAACCGAAGATGTAAAGAAAACAAACAAGACCGATGTATATAAACAAATACATGTATTAAACAACAAATTTACAAGTGACAAAGACATCAACATTTGTATTTGTGTGTGAACGTAAAGAGTTTGTATATTGGTGAAAGTTCGTACGTACGTGTATGTGTGTTTCATGGCGTTTTCCCACAAGTGGGCAAAACGCAGATTTCTGCGAGGGATCACATTTTTAAATGTGTCCGCTGAAATTCAAAGTAAAAAAAGAGAACGAGGCAATAAATTGCCAAGTATTTATAGTGTAGGGCGAGCGTGCCCTAGTGACAATTAGGAAATTAAGGAGGAGTTAACTCCGATACCAACATAGTGAAGCCACACACGGACAAACGTGCATACGCAAATGTACACACACACACACGCACACGCACACGCACGCATACACAGACATACACGCACAAAAAAATGTTGGTTCTTTTTTTTGTTTTATTTTCTGCAGTTAAAATTTGAGTTTTTGGCTAAATCTTTAAAATTTTCATCGTCAGTTCATTTTTGTATTTGTAAAATCCGCTGTATCCATAGTACCCAGGAAATATTGGTTATCAACAGAAACTTCCTAAAAAACAAAACAAACAAAAAACGCATTTTAAATAATTTAAATATCTTCTTCGAAGTAAAATTTTGATATCTGAAAGATAATAGCATCCGTATTAAGAAGAGAAATAAATTTCCGAATGTAAATAAACGTTTTAGACATTTTTAAAACATTGGTACGTTTACTCGTCACTCATGAACTTGTCCGACAGCCATTATAGACAACAAATGTAAACCACAAAGCTCACTTAAAAATCCAATACTTGTTCTAGACATCTGTTTCAAAGTCACTTAGTAAATTTAATGTCTAATTAACTGTAATTTTTTGGTAACGTAATGCTTAGCCTTTGTTTAAAATATAATGAAAATAACATTTATTTACTTACAGTAACCTGTGATGTCATAGGTCACAACTCTAAATTTCTACTGCCATCCCTCTCTTAAAAAGCGCGCGAATAAATTAAAAAAAATAAAGAAATACGGAACACTAGCAGTGCAATAAGCAAGAAATTTATATTTATGTTTAAAAAATAATATTTTTAACCTTATATAACTAATAGTTTAAGAATATAATTTTTATTCTGTACACTTTTATGCAACTTACTAGAATGAAAAAAAATTATTTTTATACTACATTAGATGTAGTTTTTTTTTTTAAGTTAAATGATACTTTTGGGTTTAATACATTACTTTTATTTTTTCATTATTTTCTTACCTGTTTAATGTCATAAAACATTTGTGTGTGTGTGTGTGTGTGTTTTTTCTTTTTTTTTTAATTATTCTAAATTTAAAAATTATTGAATTATCATATATCATATTACTCTTCCGACAGGGAAGAATATTCAATCAACGGCGGTAATTTAGAATTATTCCCTTTTTGGATGTCCGTACAGAAAAATAATCTAACAGTTTATAAAATGAAAAAAATTAAAATTCTTTGAAACATTAAAAAATAACATTAAATTTTGCATTTTTTTTTTGTTTCTTCAAACGTCTTTATTAAAAAAACAAAAAAAAACTGTTACGAACAGCAACAGGGAAAATTTCAAAATCGCACTGAAAAAAAATTACAAGTGCTTTTAAAAAATAAATTTTAAGTGCTATTTTTTCTGTTCAATCTGAGAGAAAATATTGTTTTATTAAATTATGCAAGCACCAACTCTAAAAAAATTATTTTTTGAATTTTATTGACTCATTTTTTGGGTAAGGTTCGAAACGAATTTTCTCTATGTTCACAATTAATAAAAAAAGATTTCCATAAGGTTTTCTCATAAAATAAACTATTCAGTATATAAATATTCATTCATCACTGTAATCAGATAATTCCTTCATCATTTGAATCAGATAATTCCTTAATTTTTGATAATTAAAAAAAAATAATGGATAATGATATTTTGCTTTCATTTCGGGAAAAATGCATCCATTTTGGGGGCACCTAGTATTTAGCTACCTCCCCACTAAATTATGATGTGACACAAGGTCATTATTCTGTGACCTAGTTATGCCCGTACATACAGCCAAGGGCAAAATTACATACCCAGTCAACACAACCACCTTTGCGCTAGTGTCAGTGTTCTTTAGTGCAGTGATTTTCAACCACCGTACCGCGGCACACTATCGTGCCGCGCGATCCTCTTAAGTGTGCCGCGCGATCCTCTTAAGTGTGCCGCGCAATATTGCCACGGCATACATGTATATGTGTGTATGTGTGGAAGTAGTACTTTTAGTAGTACATGTATATGTGTGTATGTGTGGAAGTAGTACTTTTAGTAGTACATGTATATGTGTGTATGTGTGGAAGTAGTACTTTTAGTAGTACATGTATATGTGTGTATGTGTGGAAGTAGTACTTTTAGTAGTACATGTATATGTGTGTATGTGTGGAAGTAGTACTTTTAGTAGTACATGTATATGTGTGTATGTGTGGAAGTAGTACTTTTAGTAGTACATGTATATGTGTGTATGTATGGAAGTAGTACTTTTAGTAGTACATGTATATGTGTGTATGTGTGGAAGTAGTAAATGGTAATGCGTTAGTATTTTAACAAATGAATAAGTATTAAACTTTTTTTAAATAATTCTTTTCACTGTTCTTCGATTAGGTTAAATACTTTGTTTTAATATTCATTTTTCTAAAAGTATTTTTACTTTTTTAATTTAACTTTTTAAAATTTTCATTTAATTGGAATAAATTAAAGTAAGTTCATATTTGTGTGTGTATTTTTTAAAAATCTATGGTTTTATTTCATAACATTTAAAAATTTTGCTAAGTGTGCCGTGATATTTTCATTTGCTCTTAGGTGTGCCGTTGCTTAAAAAGGTTGGGAAACAATGCTTTAGTTAGTACCTAGTTAGTACTTATGTACGACTTATGTAGTTAGCAGCAGAAACTTCCTCATTAAGAAGAATTGGAATCCCGGACACCGAGATCTCCCATAGTTTAAAGAGGAGAACAGATGCTACGCTTTTGACGCTTTGATTTCAGATCAAAAGTTAACTGTACGCACAAATATATTTCGTTTTAAATAGAATTTGAAAGTAGGTAACAAATTATTTCTGCTATTTACACTCAGACTATTGTTCTCGTCTTTGTTGTTACAACGTTTCGATTGTTGTGCCTTCATCAGGTGATCCAGGTAACCTAGGAAATTCTGAACGGAACACTTTATTTAATCTATGTGGTTAAACTGTTCTTGTTCCTAGACGAGAGATCTTGGTCGTGGAACGAGAGCAGTCTACCCCACTAGAGATTAAATAAAGGATTCAATTCGGAATTCCCTTATCGATAAGAAGGCCAAGGGGCAAAAGGACCGAATCGTTGTGATAACAACAACAAAGATGGGGACAATAGTTCGAATATATTGTGAATAGTGTAACTCCTTAGCCTAGCAATTACATAACAAATTATTTACCTCATAAAAAAAATAAGAAAAAGAAAGAAAAAACCACAATTTTGAAATGTGGTATTTAGTTTCGTGGAAACCATAAAGAAATCAGGAATAAATTTTCAAAATGAGTCATAAAAATCGTTCTTTTTATAAGATTTCGGTTCTGTTTTTGAAAACAAAATTTATTCCAACAGAATTGAAAATCAACAATTATCAATAGATTCCTTGATCGATCTTTTCCCACATCTTGAATTTTCTCTGTTCAATAAAATCTCCTTTGCTCTCTTCTTTAATCTATTCTCGGCATCCAGTGTTATGTTCTTCTCTTTCTATCCCCGCGTGCGTGTTATTTGCAATCCTTTTAAGTTTTTAGAGATTCTCTTTTTAAAATAAGTCATAATTCCTTGAAAACAACATTCCACCTCCATAAAGTCATATAAGAAAGCATACGACTTTTTATTTTGGAAAATAAGCAAAAAGAACGGTTACGAAATAATTCAGTAGAAATCTTATTCAGTTCAACGCACTTAATCTAACTCATTTAAATTCAGACCTTCGAGATCGTGTTTATTATGTAGCATGTATCACGATTGTGCAGCGGGCTTCCATAACATGAAATGTGGGTCACGTCACGCTTTCTCAGCTCACGACACAAGCTTTAAATCGTGTCTGTCTTTATTGACGTGTTGATGTGGGCAAGTGAAACACTTTCTCGAAGAAATCTATTGATTAAATACTGTGAGTTCAACTAATGCAAAATGGGAACCAGTAATACTCTGTCTTCTTCTTCTTTTGAATTGGATTAATAATAGTCAAGAAATTTGTAAGAGAATCGAATGAACAAACAAAAACAAAAAACTCAATGTTCAAAGATACCAAAATAAACAATAAAAATCCGCTAAACGTGCCTTATTCATTGTAATTTTAAAGGACGAATTTGACGGTAAGAAGAGAAAAAAATTACTATTAATAATAATGATGCTGATAATATAACAGTGACAGTAATAACAACGAATTTGATATATTATTTTATTTTAGTGGAATGGGATCTACACATTTACCAAACTACAAGTGAATAACAGTAAAAAAATAACAATAATAATGCTGAACTTGATTTTTTAAACTAATAAATGGTCAAAGAGTTTTTCTTAATTCTTCTCAAGGTGCTTTTTTTCAAGCTTGGATTTAATAAAACTTGATTTGGAGCTTGACTGAAAAGACGAACTACAAGCAAGCAAACAAATTGCTATTTTAAGAAACACAAGACCAGAATATGGCAGTTTTAGTTAACAAGCTAAAATTGTGAATCATTATTGCAGAAAGATTGATCCTAACTGGATGTCTCCCATCTATATTCAGATTAGAAAACAATAATAATCCTGATCATCCTTTTCTCATTCCAGAAAGATTAATTGATAGATTTGATTTTTATGTCTTATCAACCCTTTGTGGATTATTTAAAACTGAAACATATTTTGGATTGTAAGAATAATTCTTTTTTGTTGTTGGGTGTGAATGTTGCATTAACAACATTTTGGAGATAACAATGATTTTTCCAGCCCTACTATTTAACCTATAGCTGGGAGAGGAGATTGACTCATAACTTTCCCAGGGGTATTTGTTCATGAGTGAATGTAACAAATTAAACTGGAATGTGAACTCAGCTTTCCGATTTCTCATTATGAGTTGCTATCTCTTAAAGCACCTGCCTATACTTCCTGAAGGAAGAAACCATTCTATATCCTATCCTACATATGTTATCGATATTATGTTTTTGATCAAGGTTAGTAGCTACATTTGTGATAGGCTGGTGAGGAATTTCTGTTTGGAACCCTCCTTCAGCTGACTGTTCTCCAAGAAGTCCAATTTTTTTAATACACAGCTTACACTGCAAGTTTTAGTTTAGAGTTCTTTCTCCTAGACTGGTTGCCAATCTAGAGAGCTCAATTTGCACTGATATTTTAACCATAGCTGGGAGGAAGGAAGAGGTGAATTCATGCCTTCCTCAAGATTATTAATACAAAGTGAATATCAAGTATCTTAACCAGAATTCAAATTCTCATTTTGAATACATTCATTAAGTTGAGCAAATACAAAAATATGATTTCTATCTCACACGCCCAAAGAAACAACCCTACAGCAAGCCTATCACTACTTTATCCATGGTAAATATTTGGACAAGCTACTTTCCTTAGTTCCATCAGTTCAGACCTTTACATTTAGGACCTGTCATGTCACATAAACAGTGTTGAATCAGCCTCATTTCCTTTGTATTCCATTGGTAAGGAGGAAGTTCCATTTGAACCGCTATTTTGTGGAACAGACTCCCACGTGAATGCTTCCTTAATCTCTACAATCTTAACCTCTACAAATCTTGGGTCAAACGTTATCTATCCTACATATCCTCATAATCTGTACTTCCTCCTCTTACGTCCACACAACAATCTCATTCAGTAAGCGTCTATCATGATTGGTTCCTAGGCCTTTTATTAGGTGGACATTTAATAAAAAAATATATACACACATTTGCATATGAATGCAAACATACATACCTACACACACACACGCACATATATATACAGGGTGTCCATAAAGTTTGTGTGCACTTTAAAAAATTTATAACTTTATTTGTATTTGCGAGAGAAATAATCTGTAAAATATGTTATAAAGTTTAATGTACCTAGTTTTAAGTATAGCTAAAATAACTAATGTGATTTCAGGCATTACTGTAAATCAGTTGGCAAATGTTTTCCGTGAACTGCAAAATCGTATTACCCTTTGTATTGCTAATGATGGAGGACATGTGGAAACTTAAATAAAATTTCAATAAAACCTTAAAAATATAGATTTCTTTCTTTCTAATCCATGTTTTACAAATTATTTCTATCACAAATACAAATAAAGTTATAAATTTTTTAAAGTGCACACGAACTTTATGGACACCCTGTATAACTTTCACTTTTTTTTTTAAATCTCAAAATTTCATATTGCAAGATCATGGCTCTCCACCTCACTCTATCCCTTTCAGCAAGCTCTTTCCCTCTGCTTCCTCTCCCAGACCATGTTCTGTCATCCACCTGTTCAAGCTCTTCAGGTATGTCACGCACTGCTTTCCCTTGTCTCTCTTTTCCTCTATTTGACCCGTGAGTATCAGATTCTCTAGGCCGTCCTTCCTCATTATGTGTCCCAGAAACTTCAGCTGCCTCTTTCTGATTTTAAGTATAAGCCTTCTCCTTGTTTGTAACCTCTCTAAGACTTCATCGCTGTTCACATGCTCGGTCCATGATATCCTTAGCATCGTTCTGTAGAACTACATCTCCGTCGCATCAAGTCTCTTCTTCATCTTTGAGGAAATCATCCAACATTCGCTACCGCAAAGAACAGATGTCACATAACAGATCAGTATTCTTTTCTTTGTTACCAAAGAAATCCTGCTGTATGGTGTAAAAAAATTTCTTGGAACAAATTATTCTTTATATAAAAACATATATGTAAAATTTCCTCACTTGTTGAAATCCATTTCTTTTGAAAATGTTGAATTCATTTACTTTCAAAATTCTCAACTTCATCTGCACCAAGTTGTAATTCAACCAGCTACAAAATGGTGACCAACACTAACCACACCCATTATAATCTTGGAAAACCTATTCACCACAAATTAAAAGGCTTCCTTTTCCTAGACTGGTTGCCAACCAAGTATAGAAAGCCCAGTCTACCCTTCTATTTTGCACATAACTTGGAAGTAAAGAGATGGATCAATGCTGTTTCCTAAGGGCATTAGTTTGAAGTGAACACAAACTGCTTCCACCAGAATTTTAACTCAGTTTGCCAATTCCATTTTTCATGCAAATATCTGTTATACCACCTGTTCCTCCAAGAACTGTTCATTGTCAGATAAGAGACATCAAGAAGCAAAATAGCTAGCAAGCTCATCTCACAGACTAATTTACTAGTATAGCATATTCCATTTTCACTGAATCCTCCATTAATGTTCTTGTACCAACCTAATATAAACTTTATTAATAACTATAGGCCTGTTACATGGTTGTGACTGTTGCATATTTTTTACCAAAACCAGAGGTCAGTTTTAAAACTCAAGTAAAAGCCAAGATTTTGCTATGTAAATCTTTAGATATCTTCTTTTTTAGTTATTTTTATTATACTCTGCTTTTTGTCACAGAATGAGGGTTTGATTAGCATAGTGTGGGGAGGATAATGGTTAGTGAGATTAGTACAGTTGATCATTACTATTGAGTTGTGAGTTCAATTCTCACAGGGTGAACCATATAAAATCCCATATTAAATAAGCCATCAAAGGTTTTATATCTGGTGTAAAATCAAGTAATTTTCACAGAAAAGGGTTCTTCACCACCTGGTTTGGAAAATATCTTCAAACATATCACTATTGTTATACAAACACATTTCTGTATAACGTAGCCAGTACAAGGGGATAACAGGGTAGTAGCACCTGTTAGAGTCCCAGCTATGGGTAAATAGTGAACCCCCAAACAAAAGCAAAACACTATGAAAGTATAAAAATACATTTTTATAGTAAAAATACCAGTAATAGATTTTTCTATAAAAAAATGACCAACAATACCTATTTATAGAAAAATGACCAATAATACATTTTATCTGTAGTTGAAGGGATACAATTGCATTCAAAATATTTAAACTTTAGCATTAAATAACCCATAAAGGTTGATATGCTGCGAAAACAAAGTCAACCAACATGAAAAAACTCTTTCAGGATATTCTTAAATAGAACTGTATTCCAAAATATAACTTAAAAAAAGCTACTGCATAAAACACACATCACTGCCTGTAGTAAGTATATGTGTAAAAGCTGAGTATCATCTACCATGTATCCAATTGTGAAAGCAGAATAACATATTTTTATTACTTCAAAACTTCCGAGAAAATTAAATTTTGGCATTAAATGACCCATTAAGGAGTTGATATGCTGTTAAACAAAAAAACAAACAAACAAAAAAACAAGGGGATAACTATATTATCTCCCTTATACTAACAACATTTAAAGTTCACCAATAGTTAGACAAAATAAATATACATATTAAATGGTAAGATATATAATAGCTAGACAAAGCTCTGGTCTACCATTGGTGAGTGCCTGCATTTCTGTATCCTTACAAGCTTTTTTTGGCTTCTGTTTTTCAAAGTAAATGATTCAGGTTGAGGACTAGAGTTTGCTAAAAACAAAATTTAGGTCAGAAATTCCAAAATTTGGGGCATTACACATATTTCTTATCTCCAATTTTCTTCAGTCCTGATGAACAGTAAGGTGATACTCTCAATGAGGCTCCTTGCTATGAGCATCTACTGAGACTCAAACTCACTCCAGGCTTAAGTGGAACTCATGTATACAAACCATCACTAAGGCTGCTGAAAATCAGCTGGATTCCTTTTACCACTCCAGAAAGTATCTGACTCCTCCTGCTATGCAGGCTTACAACTATATGTTTCACAAGATCACCGAAGTTAAGCAACATTGAGCTTGGTCAGTACCTAGATGAACGAGCACTTGGGAATACCAGGTGCTGTAAGCTTGGATGTGTGGGTAGTGTAATGGATAATAATGGCACAGGATTGCTAATTGGAGATTTGATTTCCAATTCCAGTTGGGTTTGTTATATTCACTTATGTGTAAATATCCTTGGGAAAGGCATGAACTTGCCTTTTCCTCCCCCCAGCTGTAGGCTAATTAGTAAGACTTGCATCACTAAACTATTATTATCTCCAAAAAAGAAAATCTTACAATCTAAAAATATTTTCTAGCTTTAATAAACCATAAAAAATGTCTTTATCAATCAATCCTACTATGCTTGATCTGACTCTTTACAAGAGTCAGATCAAACCTAAATTGGAGTATAGCTGCTATATTTGGGTTGGAGCTTCCAGCCTTGACAGAGTTTGACTGGCTTTTTATGGCCTTGTGGGTGAGGAATTATTTTCCTATCTACAATCCCTTTTTCATAGATGAAATGTTGCTACCTATCACTACTCTATTGCTATTTTCATGATAAATATTCAAACTACATTCCTTGGTTCCATCAGTTCAGATTTTAATAGCTAGGACTTGTCATGCCACATACACAGGGTCAACTCATCGTCATTCCCTTTGTATTCCATTGGTAAGGAGGAAGTTCCTTTAAAACAGCGTCTTCTCAAGAACTGCTACATTGTGGAATAGATTCACAAGAAAATGCTTCCCCAATTACTATGATCTTAACCTCTTCAAGTCTAGGATCAACCATTATCTATCCTACATATCCTCATAATATGCACTTCTTATTCTTTTTATGTCCTTATATAAAACTCATTCAGTAACTCTCTACTTTGAATGACTCTTGGGCCTTGTATTGGGTGAACTTTTAGTATAAGAAAATGACAAAAGTTAAGCTTGTGGGTGTGAAGGAGTAGTAGTTAATCAGGGGACAGTAATAGGAAATCTTAAATCACTGTCCCAGGTTCTAATGCCATTGGTGTTAAAATAGAATTGCAATTATTCTTTTCTGCAGACTAATACCAAAAATGGTTATGAATACAATCATTAGACTGAATGAAAAATGTTGACATAAATCCTTTTCATATCAGAGATTACATAAATAATTGCATAGTTAATGATAGGCATGCTTTAGAAAGTAAAAATTTAATGCTTTATTTTTAATGCTTTATTTGTAATGCTTTATTTTTAATGCTTTTTTTAATGCTTTATTTTTAATGCATATTACTCTCACAAAATTCATAAATTGTGTTTAAACTTGAACATAAATATTTTGTAGAAAGAACTGGCTTAATTCATCTCTACAAATGATAATATTAATAGTTGATAGTTGAAAGAAGCTAAAAAGAATGAGTATTGTTATTAATATTCACTTTTTGTAGTTTCTTTTTGTTCTGTTTTTTTCATCTTCATGACTCATTAAAAGACAGAAACAGTTGTGAGAGGCAAAAAACTCTACACTTTGCTGATATGGACTTCATTATTTTGTTTATATTTATTTAATCAAAATTTAATCTGTATAAAAAAAAATAAGTGTGAAGATTATCAGTTTGGTTTCATAAGAAAATCTCTTCTTGCTCTTTCCGCTTCTTCCTGCCTTGTAATGTATATAAATAATTCATGCTTAAAAGAGAATATATACATTACACATAGAAACACTATTACACATAGACATACTATTACATTGTTATAATTCTCATTTCATTCTACAAAACACAGGTTTCAGATTTCATGTTGGTTATAATGCATAGGCATACAACTCTCTCTCTCTCTCTCTCTCTCTCTCTCTCTCTCTCTCTCTCTCTCTCATGCATTAAATTATCAATAAAAAGCATGTGACACATATGTATAAATAATTTTTATTTAAAAATTCATTACTCATGTTTCAGGCTTTATCTGACTGGTAAGAGTGTGGTTTATATGTAGATATAAATATAGGTAGTTAGAGAAATTGATAGGCAAGAGCAGCTTTATTAATGCTAGGAACATTCATTCAATCAGAATTTAATTAACAGATTAAATTTAAATAAATATATCTATTTTAATAACTTGCCAACTGTTTTCAGTCTGAATAAAAAAAAATGCGTTTGCTTTTAATCTGTAGATATTTAATTTTTTGCAATTATGTAATCCATGCAGAAAATGTGCAATTTTATTTTTATGCTGCCTTTAAAATTTCATTAGATATTTCTGATTTTCTCTTTCTCTCTCTATATATATATGTGTGTGTGTGTGTGTGTGTGTGTGTGTATGTATGTATGTATGTATCTATCTATCTATCACAGTCTGTTCATTATCTATATATCTATCTGTTTGTCTATCTATCTATCTATCTACCTATGTGCATGTGTGTGTATGTAAAGGATTGCTTAAAAATTCTCAGTCTGACCAACTTCTCAAGATCTGACCAAATAATCAATTATTGGAAATTGTTTAAGGGCTTTTTGGTTATGCTGAAAGCTTTTCAACATCCCATCTAATATATATATATATATATATGATTAATTACAATCATATAACATTGAAACACCAATTCTTGTACGATCATCCAAATTAAGCAACATCAACCCTGGGCAGTACCTAGATGGGTAAGTGCTTGGGAATACAAGGTGCTGTAAGTTTGGGTGTGTGAGTAATGTAACGGATAATGCTTGGCAATTGGAAATCGGAGAGCCAAGTTCCAATTCCAGTTGGGTTCATTATATTCACTTATGTCCAATTACTGTTGGGAAAAGAAATCCACCTCTTCCTCCCCCTAGGCTAATTAGTAGAACTTGTATCAGTAAATCATTTATTATTTCCAAAAAATTCTTATAATCTAAAAATATTTTCTGGCTTTGTATAACTTAGAAAAGGTTGATAAGCCATAAAAAACAAATCAATACTTACAACCAAAACTAATGTCAAATGATCAACAAACTATGACTTTAAAATTTGAGTTTAATGTGTTATATGAACTACTTAGAGTGTATGGATGTGCAGGACTGGTGCTTACTACCCCACCCCTACCCCGATTGGTTGGGGCAAGATCCTTGTAACTGTGTAGGTGTATGAAACAAAATATGCATGTGTGTGAGCATTTGTGGATAATAGTGATCTTGAAAATTATTTTATTACCTTACATACAATCCCAGGTAACCTTGCAAATTTTTATGAAATTTTACTTTAATTTAGGTTATAAGATATGGAGAAAATTCTTCTGCCTAATTTATGGTTGATTGAAACTTGTGCTAAAAATGTCAAATATAGTATCACAAAATTTTAGGTAAAAACTGAAGCCTCATCTCAAAATAAATTTTTGATGTCTGCGGTATCACATTTTTCATACAGTTCATTGTTTATGAATTTTCTCATTAAAACAAATGAAGCCTTTTTAATATGGTTAGATATTTGGAATGAAATTTTAGTTGATTTTACTGTGAAAAGTAGGATTTTGTCTGGCCTTTTTGATCAGTGTAAGATTTGTACAGTTTGACTCAACCGAGCGTTAAAATGTATTTTTGGAATAATGCTTGTTTTGACAGTGTCTACTAATCTAATTAGATCTCACTTGTTAACTCTGTGTGAAAAAGAAATAAAATGTCTATATTTGTTTTTTTTCATTTTAATTAATTATTAAACTATTTAAACATGAGTAAGTCTTATAATTTTATCTTAACAGATTAACTTAAGAAGGAAGATGATAATTAAACACTTTAAAAATTGATGGAAATATGAAAAATAATCGTCTGTTCAATAAATAAACAAAATTATAAATAAAATAAAAGTAAAACAACTCACTCATCTTAAATACAAAATAATTATTATTGATAGCTCAGAGCTTCTGGATTTTTACGGTTTAAAGCCCCCCCCCCCGCTCGAAATTCTATTAAACACGCAAAAGTAGTCTTCTTACTTAAACACACAGATGAAGATAGTACATTAAAACTAAAAGTACACGCTTTTAGTGTGTAATGACATGTACACGTTATCACTATATCTTGTAAAACTGTAACACACACACGCACATACGCACACACACGCACGCAAACGCTCTCTCTCTCTCACACACACACACACAGTGTTTGTTGCAGTAGATTCCCACGCACATAAGCATGTCATGTCTGCATGAATTTTTTGACATCATTTACTATCCGACTAATCCTATCTGCGCGCGCGCGCACACACACACGCACAACACACACACACGCACAACACACACACACACACACAGCAGAATATCAATTTCACGTGTTTGTAGCGACAACAGATCCATAATTCGAAATATAAGCGTTCTAACTAGATTTAATTATTTTAAATCCATTCCTGTTCCTGCCTATGCCAGTTAGCATGCATGCATCTATCTATCTATCTATCTATCTGTTCATTATCTATCTATCTATCTATCTATCTATCTATCATTTACAAGGAACACCAACATATCGATTTAAATTGTACATTTATTCGCTCCCCCTTAAAATATATCGGCCGTGAAGCACATTTTTCGAGATTAAATTTTTCATCGCCCAATTTTCAAACGGAACAATTAAAATAAAAAATAAAGGCGTTTTGACTTTGAGTGATTAGAATTTGAAAAAAAAGAAAAATATTTTTTCACAATAAAATTATATAATCTTCTGTATTCTTTAAAATAAAATACTTTAAGAAGAGAAAATATATATAATTTTAAATAATCTTTTAGTTTAAATCCGAAATATCGCTATTTTGGGATTAAATGAAATTAAACTACACACACACACACACACGCGCACGCACACACACACACACACGCGCGCGCACACACACACACACACACACACACGCACACACCCGTATGTATGTATGTCCCTCTCCTTAGAAAACTTCAGTAACAGCGATTATTCTAGGGTTCAATCATCATTTAATTGTCTGTAAAAATGATTTATCCGCTTCTTCCGAGATTAAAAGAGAAATATTTTTCGCCTTTCTTCGGCATCCGTTTAAAAAGAAAGAAAGAAACAAAAAAAGAAAGAAAGAAAAGTAAGAAAAAGAATGTATATTTTCTAGGAAATTGATCACTCGTAGCAATTTCATCCTTTCCTTTTATTCCGTTTCGGTAATGTTTAATCATCTTCACGTCGGATCATATCATTAGATCACCAATATCGATCGATTAAAACAGAAATGTACATTTATATTTCTTCCTCCTTGCACATATCCAGTTTTAATCTTTAAAGAAAAGAAAAGAAAAGAAAAAATGTCCACAATTCACTGATTCAGTGATCATTCATCGACGATTGTTGAGTACATTGTTTGTAATAATAAGAAAAGGTGCCAATGTCTGGTTTTATTGTCCTTAAACTCCTACCTACTTCTCCTTTTTATCTCATTGGTTTTCGGAAAGAACGTTTATCTGAACAACAATTCTTTTTGGTTTCTTTCTTTCTTTCTTTCTTCCTTACTTTCTTAAAGGCAATTATATTCGCATCTTGGTCTCCACTCTCTCTCTCTCTCTCTCTCTCTCTCATATGTTCTCTCTTCTTTCCTTACTTTCCCGCCACCGCACAATTCTCTTCACAGTAAAAATTGACAGTCGATTTGATTTGCATTAATATTGCCTGCTTTCATCATCCTTATTCACATGTAACCGCAAGAGAAGAATAAAATACGCTAACCATAAACGGGGAGAAAATAAAAAAGAACACAAAGTTGGGCTTTAAAGAAATACGGCGATTTTTTTTACTAGGCCCCATATTGTGAACAAACACGTAACCCTCTAACTAAACTTTAAGGTAGCATTATTTTATTTTTATTATTATCACCATTCTTTTTTTTAAACACTGATTTTCAAGAGCATAGGAAATAATAAATTGCATTTTATATTGAGGAAATTCCGTATTATTAAGCATGGAAATAACGGATATTTGTTTACACTTTTTTACTCAACTGATTGTCGTAAAAACCGTACCAAAAGCAAGCTCGTACATAAATAATAATAATTATTAAATAATAATACGAGTGGACGATGACATTGTCATTTTCACTTAAGCTCAGCTGATATAATTAAATTTTGTCTGCCTGCTGATTTAATTTTTGTTTTCAAAAGAAAAAAAATATATCTGGATGCGGAGAATGTTTGTTAAAAATTTAAGCATGTTCGCAATATGAAGCGTGGTAAATATTTTTTTCCTCAATCCATCATCTATTATGGTTTTCGTTTCTATCCATTTCATGCTGTAGCCTAACAATTACCGTTGTGGTCACATAATGGGGGATCAATTTTGATTGATATGCAATGCAATATATACATTTATTGATTCTCCCACTCTTGTTTTACTCCAATTGTTACATTCGATCACTCACTGACTGGTAATTATTTTTACACGGTTTCATATTGCAAAATGATTTTATAATTTTTTTTTTTTACAATTTTTAAGCAATAAAGTAAACATTATTAAAAATACGGGAAAATTTGAAGGGAATAGTAATCAAATTTTAAGTCCTTGCATTATGTTGGGGTTAGGAAGATTACATCGATTGAATTGATGATTGTCAATTGAATACATTTTGTGTTGTTTAGTTGTTAGTACTTACTTCGTAACTTTAAATTAGTACTAAAAAAAACTAGAAGAGAAAGAAAGTAAAAAAGAAAAGAAAAAAGAGTAACATTGTTTCGTCATATTTTCACAGATGTTTTATTATTCATTTAGAACTTTTTTTAGCAATATTGTGGGAATTTAAAGATTAAAAAAGTTTGATAGTAACTTAAACCTTGTTCACAAATTTCACACAATTCATTTTATTTGTTAATTCATTAACAAAATGATGATGATGATGATGGGTACTTGCTGTCACTTGGTCTCCAGCAATAACCACAAGAGGTAGGAATGGAATAATAATCAAATTTTTTACTTTTCAGTGTTGTTCGTTAATGAATATCTCTCTTTCTAGAAGTCTGTAGATAAGTTTAAAAAGGAAGATTGTGTTGCGCCAGTTTCCCGAGTGGAGAGAGCATGCCTACTTATAAAATTAGCTTAGCATATAAAATTTTGGCTTTCACTTTTTAATCATTAGATAGATAGATAGATAGATAGATAGATAGATAGATATGAACAGAAGTAGACTTGAAGTTAAAAAAGAATCATAAATTGGTCAGGGAAGAAATTTTGTTTTTAGAAAAAAATAAAGCATTTAAACACGAAAAAAAAAACAGGAAAGAAATAAATAATTATAAAAATGAATACTTAAAAAAAAAGGAAAAAAAGAAAGTAACACTTTTTCTTGAGATTTTGTGTTCCTGCAGCTTTATCTTAAAACCACGATTCTTATTCGCCAAATTACGTACGTGCTTCTTCTCACTGTCATTTATTTTTACAACCAACTTACAACCCAGTCTTTTTGATGTTTCCTACCGACAAACATTGCTTGCATACATTTTTATCCCTCTCTTTTCTTCTTCTTTCTATTACTTATCCCCCTCTTTTTAGAAACTTTTTTTATTTAAATTTTACCATTCCACTTAATCTCCCTTTCTTTTTCTCAGGATCTCTTTACTTTAATTTTTGAAATCCTTCCCCACATTTTTAAACAATGTCCTTCCTTCCTCAGCTTTTATTTAAACTTTTCTTTTTTTCACCATTTTTTTCAAACTTCACTTCACCTAATTTCACTCCAATTTATTATACATCTCTCTTCGTCTTTCTTTTTTTCCCTCTCTTTATTTTCTCTTTGCTTCGACTGACACTTTTTTCTTTCCCAGCTCCTCTCCCGTTACATTTTTTCTTCAACTTCCACACATGTCTATTTAATTTACTCCACTTTCGTTCTTTCTGTCAGAAATGAAATCTATTCCTGTCACCCACTTTTCTTTCATCACTTCTTAACTCCTCCGTATTAAATTCCTCTCTATCAGAAACCGATACAACTACTCCCTATTACATGTTTCTTCTTTCTCTTTCCCCAATCTCTTTCAAATTCCTTACTTTATCTATTGATTCTTCTATCTGCAACTTTATTATTCGTACTCCATCAGCGTGAATTTGTCTTTTCTTCTTCCTCACCGTATTTGTTTCAATTTCTGTCGGCTTTTTTTTTCATCCCGTGTCACTTCCCTTTCTTCCCAATGACCCTTTTACACGGTTTGTCTTCTACTTAAGGAGGCTAAGCATTTTCTTTCATCCTTGATTTGTTTCTTTCTTGTTCGTTTATAACCTTTAAGTTATTATTGGTCTCTCCGTCTGTATCGATGACTTTCCTCTCTTTATTGATCGAACTTCTTCCTTCGCCACCCATTTCACTATATTTTTGTCTCTTTGCCTTTCAGCGATTTAAACACCTTCTCATTTCGACTTCCTTCCCTCATTCAATGTCCCTTGTCCAATTGTTTCCTTTTCTAGCGTGAAATTTTTGTCTTTTCCTCTTATAAAAAGGGGGCTAATCTCTCACTTCCTCTCCTTTCACTTCAGCAATACTTTGTCTTCTACATTTCTCAGTCACTTCTCTGTATTTGTCGTTCTTTCCTCTCAGTAATTTCAAGTTTCACTCACTTTATACTTACTACTTTCTCTCTTTCACGCCCTTTCTATCTCTCTTTCTTTTTTTCATCTTTGACATTGTTTTCTTCTTTTTTGACTTTACACTTTTGCTTTTCTACCTCCAAACAAATTATTTTACTCTTTCGGTTTCTCTCTTTTTTAACTGAAAAATAATTTTCTCTACTCCCTGTAACGATATACACTTTTTTGTATCTACTTGTCATTTATAACCCTTTCTTTCTCTCTTAGTCACCTTCAGCTTCCCCCTTCTCTTTTAGCCTTTATCTTTCTCTCTTTGCCTCACTCATATCTCTCTCTACTTGTCTCCATTTCTATTGATAAACTACACAACCTTTTCCCTCTAAGTCGAACTTAGTCTTTTCTTCTTTCTTTATTTTTTCATCGACTTTATCAGTGACTTAGTTTTATTTCTATATTTTTCTTCCTTCCCTACATCTTTTTCTTAAACTTCACTGTTCACCCACTCAGTTTCTTGTTTACCTATTTGTCTCTCTGTTTATCTCTAACTTTCTTTTTCCCTTCTCTCATTTACCTTTCACTCTATCTTTATATCCCCCTGCCCACTGCATGCACTTTCCTACTCTGTCAGTGCATCTTACTCTTTCTTTCTCTCCTTTTCTTTTTCATTCACATCACGCCTCGCCTCGCCTCCCGCTGTCGTCATGAAAACGAGTGAAGTACTCCGGCGATCATGACGACGATACAGATTTATTCGACGAGGGAAGGATTGAACTATCAAACCCCAATTCTTTCTCTGCATCGTTTCAAATGTTTTTAGAGAGGGGTGGGGGATAAAAGGACTAAAATAGCACCCCTAAAAAGGGTGAGTTTTCTAGTTTCGATAAATTAATAGTCTCTCCCCACAAAAAAAAAGAAAAGAAAAACGAACGTTTCTTTTTTTTTCTTTTGCAGAAAAATCGACGCTTAAAAAATATTAACATCGATTGATTCGATTTTATTCGAGAGAGATTATTCATGGTGACGAATTTAGAAAATGAATGTTTATAGACGGAAATGTAAATTACTAACTTATTTTTAACTTTAAATAAATATTTTTATTTTATCAGAAATTAAAAAAATATCAAAAATGAAAAAAAATATATTATAAAATAAAAATAGGAGAGAGAAAAAAAAATAAGGCGACCACAGACATTTAAAGGCGAATTTAAGAAAAGTGAAAACGATATCAATATCGGCAACAAAAAAAAAAAAGAAAGGGTGTAGGTAGAGAGTAAGAAAAATTGTGAAGCGATCATCAACAACAATAAACAAGACATTTTATTCGTCCTTTTCGTTTTTCATTCCTTGCAGCAGCAAACACCATAACATGTTAAGATACACATCTCTCCATTTCTCGCTATATTTCCCCAATTCGATTATTCCGACACTTCCAAGCGTTTATCCCGTAGTTCCGTAGTTCCGAATCCGATCTCTTCCCCCTCTGTCTAATTGTTACTACCTCCCACTCCCCCTCCCTTCCATAACCAGCCACCCGGGGCACTATTCCGCTATTCCGGCGATCGTCAGAATAACTGTTCCCCGCCGTTCCGTAATTCCGACATTCTGCTAGATATCGCAGTGGCAAACAAACGCGCCCGTTATCCAACGAGATTTGCTTCTCATCAAAGGGGAAAAATGGCTGCGAACAATGTGGTCTGATATTCGACGCAATAACGTTGTGCCAGCCGAAAGAATACGAGCCGCATTTATGTCTGCTTTGCACAGGAAGAGCTAACGAACCTTTGACGATTGGACAGAATACAAACCCTTGTGAGCCGAACTACAAATCACCGGCATCTCGGTGTGTTTTTTCTTCGCCCCCTATACTGGTCGCCGCTCTCCGGACGCCATAATATAATCGTAGTATAGTTTAAAGTAGTAAAAAGCCTACGACGACGACTCGAAAATCGACCGAAAAAAGGTCGTATTATTTTTTTTTCAGCTAGGATCGTCTCGCTCCAGTTGTTGTCCATTAAAACTCCTGTCGATTTGGAGGCAACAAGCCGACCTCCTATTTTTTTAAACCCCTTTTTACCCCCCTGACTTAAACGGACAGAATGTCGTCCAAAATGGATTTCAAACCGGGCGACAAGATATTCGCCAAAATGAAAGGCTACCCACATTGGCCAGCTCGTGTAAGTCTTTTTTTTATTGTTTGTTTGTTTTCTATCCTCACTCTAAGCCTTTTTTTATTTCTTTTAAATGTGCTTGTCTCTCCTTGATTAATTAGATTTTTTACCCCATTTTTTTTTATCAACAAACAACTGTTCCTTGTTTTTAGTGTATCATTCACAAAGACTACAGAACATTTAGGCTACAACTACTCAACACACTATTTTAAGTTTTTTAATACTACTATTTCTTGTTATGGTGTTTATTAGTTATATATACTCTTATTCTTTGCTCCATTTCAGTTTTTTTTTTACTTGTTTATTAATACTTAACGAACCGGGTGGAATTCTAAAAAAATCGTTTATGTATTGCATTTTTCTTCTTATTTTCTGTTTTATTAATCGAACTTTAGGAGTGTGTAGTGAAATTGAAAGGATACTATTTCTCTTATCGAATATCTTGTTGGTCCCCCCCCTTCTTTTTTGTTTAATTTTTTTTAATTAATTTTTTTCCTTACACTGTTCCTTGAGAGATTTTCTTTTTGTATCATTTGTTCTTTTACACATGTATTTTTGTCTCTAATTTGTGTCTCATGTGATTTTTATTTTTTAACTATCTTTTTGTTTGACCTTTGGTCTGAATTTTGTGCTTTGTTTTTATTTCTTATGTGGAAAAAAGGTCTTATTTTTTGTTTTTGTTTTTTTTGGCGGGCTGTTGAAAACTAGTGAAAATTATTATTGTTTCTATTTTTATTCTAATTTTTGTATAATATTGATCGCTTTTATTGTAAAAAAAATCTATTTAATTTTTTTCTGTGTCAGTGTGATCAACTTACAATCTAAGCGAAAAATAAAAAAAGGTCACATAGTGAACTACTGAATTTAGTCTCAGAAATTGCTTGTGTATTATAAAATAAAATAAAACTGCTCCACCCCAACCTCGTGTTCTACCTACTCTACTGTTAAGTGTTAATGTACCTACCTCCCAGCCTGTCTAACGAAGAAAAACGATCCCTCACTTCTAGGCCAGAGTCTTTATCGTTTCTGTGTCTGTCTGGCAACTGATGACGATAGATCGGTTATTGAGAATCTTATTGTTTGTTTAATTGCTTTTTATAAACATCAGCGACTGATCATCACAATTTGTCTATCTTGCACAAGTATTACGTGTGATCTGATCTTGATATATCCACATGTTTCATGAGTCTGTATTTTTCTAAGTTGATCTAATAAAATGGGATCAAAAATAGTATTTGAAAACAATAACTCCAATTTTTTTAAGTGTATTTCTTTCTTTTCGATGTTTTTAGTTAATTTTCGCGTGATGATCGTTACGTTAATGTTCTCGGTTGTATATGAGCTAACAGCGAATTGTTTCAAATATCTGATTTTTTTTTTTTTTGTTTTAGTTCTTGATATTGATTATTTTACGCTTTAGTTTACTGATTGACTTTTTAGCACTTTATTCACATTCTCGACATTTCTTAACTAAAAGTTACTCTTTCTCATTGGTTCGAATCTTTTTTATATTTACTTTGAATAATTGAAATTAGTAATAATTCATTTTTATGTTGGTATTTTCGTTTAATTTTTGTAAGATTCATTTAAGCAGTTTCGTTCTTTTAAAGTGTGTTAAAATTAAAAAATATTTTATTTTTGTAATTACCATCTTTCATAATGCTGTGTAGGCAGCTTTAAATGTTTCTTGAAATAAGCTTTTTTTTTTTTTCTTTTTTTTTTTAAAAATTTTGCTCAATGTCGTTCAAAATTTAAAAAAAATTAAAAATATGTTTGTACTTTGGCGAACGTACAGCTTCGAACTTATTTCATAACCTGTCACAAATCTTTTTATTTGTATATTTTAATTTTTTTTTCTTTACGTGATTATTTTTCAACCGACTTATTTTTATTTTAAACCCTATTGAGTGATTTTTTTTATTTTTTATTTATTTATTTTATTTTATTTTTTTTTTCATTAAATAATCGGTTGTCTCCTCTTACAATTCCCGGTTATCGAAATAAAATGTTTAATCGGCAATCAAGCACCGTTTACTCAGCCATTCCCCTTTGGGTCTCAATGTCTCTACTACTCTTTATATCGTTTTCTATAAGATATACATGTCAACAAATGAACGGAAATTTATTAAATTTCGATGTCTATCTACGTATCGTATAGCATAAAATATAATAGCACATTTTTAAAATCAAATAACTGCTTTTACCGTAACAACAGTGATCGAAAAACATTATCATTGCAATTAGTTTAAAAAAAAGTTCTATTTTTGTCCATATCTTCAACAACCTAAAAGGTCATGATAAAATGTTTGTGCGAATCTTGCAAAATTCAGTATTTTTCTGGGTTTTTTTTTGTTTTTGTTTTTCTCAGCCTTGACCTTTTTATGCTAATGAAAATGTAACAGAATTTTTTAAAAATTCTTTTTATAACTGCTTTTTTTTCCACAGGAAATAACCATTTTTCAAACATTGGCCTGTTCTCGAATTATTTCAATGTTTGTAACTTCTGACAAAAGTTCTTTTATTAAAAATAGTTTAGTAAAAAATAAATAGAATAATATTAAAAAATAACAGGTCGTAAACTGATCTGAAAGTGTTGTTGCTATTTCCCGAAACACTTTTTTTTTTTTTTTTTACAATTAACAAAAAAAAATCATTTGAGATTAATTTTAAATCAAGCCTTCTATTTCTGAGTTTGGGAGGAAAATGAAGGTCATAAAAAGAATGTCACGTTTTACTTTTTTTAGTTTAAGGGCCATTTTCGTCTTCTTTGTATCTCTTTTTAATTTTCTTCTTTTTATGAATTTGTGGTTTAATTTTGAATTGTGGGTGAAATTCTAGAATTAGAAAGTTAACTTTTAGCCCCTTGCAAGATTTTTTGAACAAAAATTAAAAACTACACACTTTTTAGTTTTTTTGTTAATTGGAAAATTAAAGAATAATTTAGAAAGTAATTGCCTCTTCAAAATGTTTTTAATAAATTTGTCACCAGTGACAAATTAAAAAATTTCCGGAAACGAACACAATTGTTGTTAAGCGTTCTCATTAATGATGAAAAATAGTTATTGGTTTCTAAATTTTGAACAGTTTGAATTTGAAAATCTAAACATCCCATGTAAACAAAACTATTATCTCCCTTTTTTCAACAAATGAAGTTCTTGTTATAGAAGATAGAATTACCAATAGAAATCTTTACTAATAAAAAAAATTAGTTGGTTATTCTTGAAAATTTAGAAGTATAAAGATTAACTAAAAAAAAATCACAAAGGTAAAAATATGAATGATTTAATGGAGATATTGGTGGATTGCTTTATTTTTCTAACTGCACAATTAACAACTAAATGATGTGCCAAATTCTTTGACATGATTGTTAAACTCAGTGAAATATTTCTAAATAATATTGTTTTGTTAATTGGTTCTTTATCTTACTACTGCATTTAACAATGAACATTTACTAATTTCAGAAGTATGCTACAATTCTTTTTGATATGTCAGTTTTTTGCACTTTCATGAGTTATTGAACTTTCTGGATAAAGATCAACTACATCAAGCAGAAAATTTCAAATTTGCATGTTATTAGGATGTTAGCAAAAATGCAATCAAAATATTTTGAAATGACTTGATCATTTACAAAGTAAGCTGATTTATAAATTGTACATGCTCATTTTCTTCTCAAAACACTAAATAAATTTTGTTTAATAGATTATCACTGATTTCTTTGACTCCATTATGAATTAGAAAACACACACACAAATTTGTGTCAATTGTTAATAGATTATCAGACATTTTTTTTGACTCTGTTATGAATACTATGAATTAGAAAACAAATTGTTACTAACAAAAATGAAGTACTGGTTTGAATGGTATCTTTTGGTCTGATTGTAATAGTAAAATGATTTTAGTCAACATCAGATAATTGCTTGTTTACAAAAAACTCACAGATCTTTGTTTTAAAGCAAAAAGAGCATATTTTATTTGTTGAAAGCATTACCTATTCATTTAAATAAGTTAAAATGATGGAACAAAAATTTCTTTGTCATTGCTAATTTGCTAGAATTTAATAGGGTGTATAGTTCAATAAATATTTCTTTGATGTAATTCATGAAGTGTCTATATTAATTATATACATACTATCAAGTAATAATAGTACTTATATTTTTACAGGTCTGTTATCAAATACAATCATGTAGAAATCATTTGTACATCAACTATATGAATTTACTTTTATGAGCTGTTGTCAATTATCTAACACAAAGGTTAAGCAATTTTTTTATGTGTCTGCATATTGATATTGGCATGGATCAGATGAAACAAGGTACAGGCATACAATCCATCAAATTATACAAAACTTGAAATTTCATTGCAATTATAAAAACAATAGTTATCTGCCTTAACTGAATACTGAATTTTTACAAAATTTACTGTTTTAAGTGAGATTAATTTAAAAATTGATTTTTCTCTTATAAAGAGATTTTCTCAAACCTGATACATTGTTTCCAAAGAACATTTTACTTGTTTTTTTTATTGTTAAAAATATTTGTCTTTGAGTATTAATGTCTTTTACATTTTTGTGAAATTTAATTTTTTGTTGAATTAAAATTTATGAAATTGTTTGTGATTTGACAGTTGATTTATCAAGTGTCTCACGTGGATCCAAGAATATTACTCTGCTGTTTGAAAGAGTGATTTAGTTAATTTTGAATTAAGAAAATGAGTCACTTCACATTAGTTTTCAAATTTAGGAATATATATTGAGTTTTTATATAACATAAGAGTAAGTATGTGAAAATATTAGTATATTTCATTAAAAATTTCACAATTGAAAATATATTTTTTAAATAATGTATATTTCATAATTCATTTGGTAACACTTAACTGGAGAAGTTCTTAGTTTTATTTTATATGGTTAGTATTTACATTGAAATCTCTCGTATTATTTAATATAAATGTTGCAAAAATATGAAAAAAAACTTCTGAGTCATCAAATAAAATTTTCATTTTTCATCATTTTTTTCATCGGTGATTTATCAATGAAATAATAAAGAAAAACATGATCTCAATTTCCTACATAGATACTGAAATCTGAATTTTTCGTTTTCCTTTTCTAGAGATTTAAATAAAGTGTTCATAATCACTCTTTGAATGCATTGGAAGTTCTGTACAATTGTTTAACTTAATTACTAAGTAATCAGCAAACCTATGTCAATAAGGTAAAAATTAACCAAAATAAAAGGTGAGAAAAAACAGATTCATTATAAGTTGTCAGTTTTATGGAATGTGTATAAGGCTACAAAATAAGAAATTGGTGGAATTTAAATGCACAAAATTATAATTAATGTCCCACAATTCAACTCTAATTAACTAGTAACATAGTTTCCTTTTTGTCAGCGTGTCTGAAGGATACAAGGACATACTGAAGAAAATTTTGTACTTTTATTATATGTAGGTAAGCTCTATGCCCTTGTGAAAAAAAGGCATTTATTTGACATAAATATTTTTCAATGTCTCTTCCTTGTAAATGCATTTAACTCAATGATTCTCAATTAATGATATAGATCAAACACTATGTAAGGGGGATTTCAAAATTCAGGCAATTAGACTAATTGAACCATCTTTGGCTCACTTGACATAAGATGCCTCCATTAAATTTACTAAGAGAGGTATTTTCAAACTGTTAGTGTTGACTTGTGAAACTTAGTGTTATTTATAAGGTGTCATATTGTCTCTTATAATCAAATGGAGTTGTGCCTTAATCATAAATTCTTCATTTTCTAGTTGTATGTCAAGTCATAGGAGGTAAGCATTTTCAGATACTTTTTACATATGTTGAACAGATCAAACTCTGTGAAAGGTGAGATTGAATTTGGAAAGTTTAATGATCAGAACCTATTAAAAAAATATTTTAACTTTGTGCAAATGTTTTATCTTTATTGATACATTTGTTTGCACTCTTCCAACTGATATTTTAATCTAAATGTAGTATCAATCATATAACTCGCCTAGGCTTTTTTTTTTTCTTTTCACATTTATTGCTGTGAAAATTTGTTGGCTAATACTGTCTTTTTTTAGAGTATGTTTAAAATAATTGATAAGTTTTACAGTTTTCATTGAATGCTCTCCTAAATAAATAGCTTAACTTGTAACACTTATCTGCATTCATTTTTAAGTTTTGTATTTAACCAAACCAGTTTACCTACAAATAAAATTAAAAATTGGCTTGACAGTACATGAAACATCAGAAATATAGGGATAAAACTAACCCGGTTATTTTCTTTCAAGTAGTATATAGTTAAAAAATTAATTAGGAAAAGTTTAACATTTGTCCCAGTGTCAAAAAGAGGTTGTTTTTTTTTGGTTTTTTTCTCTATTGACACTACTCCCTTGGCAAATTTTATTGTTTTTAAAAAGCGATGATTAGAATTTTAATAAAACCCAAACCTGAAACTGGATTTGTATGTTTTCAACAGGAATTTTATATTACAAGTTTATAAAATTATGTGAACCAACTACAGTGCAATATTTATTATTTACCATATTATAAGGAAATAACTATGCATAAATTCAGTTTTGTGTAGATACTGCCACTTTTTTTGTGGAAAAAAAAGCATAGTGTGATGAAAAGCGCCACAAACTTAATAAAAATAAAGTTTTATTATCAGAATGTTTATTATTAAGATGAAAGACCAAGGTATTTGATTATTTAAAAAAAAATTTTAACCCTTTCTAGTACGTTCAAAATTTTGGTTAAAATCTTGTTTTATTTACGTCATCAGGGTGGCATAATAATTACATTGATTTTTTTTGTGCTTTTTTTCCTGTTGAAAACACGTTGATTTGAAAATTCTTGTAAAAATCAAATAATTGTCCAATTTTAATGAAGTTTTCAGGATCTATTCACAAATGAATGATTTTTTTTTTTTTTTTTTTTTTTTTGTTAAAAGTAGGCTTCCTTGGAGAATGTAAATCACCTATTTTTTTCCCCCCCCCCAAACTTGCACTATTCTAACTGTAAATTTGCTCTGAATTGAAAAACAATGAATACAATAGAACTATGACATTATTTAAATAGAAAAGCTTTTAAGTGTGTTTGTAAATAAGTTATATTAAGGAGACTATTGTCTGAAGAAATAAAATTTTTCTGATGAATAATGAATTTTATGAGAATTATTTTTTTTTTTTTTTTTTTTTTTAATTATAATAATTTATAATAGCTTAAAATTTTGTAAGATTCTGCATTGGGCTATTTCCTGGATGTGATATAGTAAAGTGGAAATGAAATTTACAAATACAAAATTGAAAAGATTAATAAACCTAGTTACACTATTCTCTTTTTAAAATAATTTTTTTATTTTTTTTACTTAATTTGTTCCCTTTTTCATCTATGAAAGGCAAAACGTGACATTATTATGGAAAGGTCACGTGATCTAAGAGTTTGTTTCTTTACAGAGAAATTAATTTAAGAAAATTTTATAGTATTTGAATTTTTTTTATTTTTGCATAAAGAACTTCAAAAGGTAAATAAAAGTTAATAAATTATTAGATAATTGCAGGAAATATGTTCATTTGTAAAAATTACTAGGTAGTTAAAAAAAAAATTAATTTACTTAGATTTTGTAAATTTTATGTCAATTCTAGTCAGCCATACTAGCTGTCATCGCTTCGTCACACAATCGTCCATCAATCATCACCTCAGATAAACAGAAGCAATCAATAACAAATGGCTGTATATTACTTTTTATGCTATAAGTAGTATTTATTTCAAATCAGATTAATTTAACTTCAGATTTTCTAATTTTACTCAAATAATGTCATATATATATATATGAGAGAGATATAGATAGATGCATGTTTCATTAAATGATATAAACAAGTTTTGTCTAGTTATTTTATGTAAATTCCTTTTATATCATCTGATAAGCTTAATAACATGATTATTGAAAGACAAAAATCACCATATTGATACATATTTTTTAATCCTATCTAAGCTTTTGGCTTACATAAGCCATCATCAAATATGATAATTACATTACAATATATTAAACAATACACAGACAAAACGATAATCATAGTCTGTTTTTTGTTTACATGGAAGATTTCCAAGCAACGACAAACTCGTGCATACAAGATGCTGGAAGCGAAAGTCACATCACTGCTCATGACATCACACATGACCACACGAGAGTGAAAATGAGAAGTGTTAAGTATGGGAAGCCGTTGGTATAAACTGATGGCTTGTGTTATCAATTATAAGCATTTAAGTATATTTGTGGACATTTCATAGTTTATTTTGTTCAGGTTAGGTTTCAACTGTTTTATGTATATAGCTTCAAGAATTTTTAGTTTTTGTTTATTGTTTACATGTTTAAGTATAGTTGTTTTCAGCAAAGATTTTCCGGAATTGTGTATGTGACCAGGCCTGTTTTGTTTTGTTTTTTTAAGAAAATTTTAAGAAATCAAAATTAAAGTTGACATTTTAATCTATATAATTTCTATCTGAAATACACCAGAATATTTTACTCACTGGAAATAATAAATTTAATCCTTTTTAGCTTTCAATTAAAGCTAAAATGAAATCTTTGAAAATACTTAATTTTTAAAAATTCATTTTAAACCTTAGGTATCGAAAATTTAAGTTGAAAAAGTGGAAGTACCTAGTTTTGTTTTGTGTTTCGTTAAAATTTAAAAAAAATTTTTTTTAAAAATAGCCTTTCAAAACAAAAGTTGTCAATGGGAGATTGTGGTAATAGTAGTGTTAAGAGAAAAAAACGTTCTTTCGATTCACTGTTTTTTTTTTTTTTTTTTGTTGGCAAGTACGAATGTTAATCTTTGCCATAAGTGAAATGTATTTTTAAATTCTTGACAAATTGTGTTTTTTTGGGGTTTTCTTTCTCTCTCTCTTAATACTTGTTAGCTAAGGATTATGCTTAGACTGTCTAACTATAAATGTTTTATCATTCCTTATTCCACTGTTGTGAAACATTGTGTTTAAGTTTTTTGATTCAAAACTTTGGAAGACCTTTTTATAAAAAATATGCTATTTCTGGTACATGTCATAATGCCTTGAAAGTCCTGCCATGTATTTTCAGACAGTACATAAACTCTTATATTGTATATGTTCTCTGATTAATAAATAATTTTTAAATAAGAGTTTAATTTTAATTTAAGTATTTATTATTATTTTTTAAATAGGTTTTGTAGAACTTAACTATCATACATTGCATTGTATAGGGTTTGTTGTTAGGTTAAAGCATGACTTGGAAATATCTACTTCACTTTCCTACTCAACGGAAAAATGTTATTACATTTACATGCTCATTTTAAAAGTTTGTGGTTCATTGTAAGTGAAGTATTATTGACACAGATGTTAAAGCACTGTGACAAAATAATGTAACCTGCTTTACTGCTATAAAAAACAAATGAAAAATACCTACAAAAATAACTCTTATTAAATATGAAATGTCAGTCTTTAATTTTGATAATACATGCAGTTTAATGAATTATAAAAGTATAGTTTTAGATTATGATACCTTTGCACTTGAATTTTATTTATTTATTTTTTTTTAAACACTTATTTTTTGTAAGATGATAATATTGAAAGCTAACCAAACATTTATTTTCAATTTACAACAATTTTGGGATAATTTTTACTTAATGCTCCCAATAATATGACCCATTATTCTTTTAGCTTAAGAAGAATAGAAGAAATATTCTGTACTGTTGACTATGCAAGGTAACATTCTCTTTGTTTCTGAATTATAAAATCATTTTATAAATATTTTTAAAAAGCAAATAGGGTTAAGCAAGTATTCCACAATTGAAAACCTCAAAGCTAAAAAAAAAATAATTAGACTGTTTTTATTTTAAAAAACATTTCTTGAAAAAGTGTCTTGATATTTTTAACTTTAAGTTTCAGAAGTAATTTAATGCAAAATGCTTGTACATAGTGAAATGAGAATTAAATATGTACCAGTCTTAGTTGCACTTATCATTTGTTTAATCAAGTTTTTGCCAGAAGCAGTATTTTTATATTGTGTATAATTCATTAAAAATCAGTAAAACCAGTGACATGGTTTAAGAAACAAAATGTTATTCCTTATATAAATAAAAATGCACAGTAAACACAATCATTTTGCACTTTGTGAATATATATTTTTAATTTAATTTTTTGTGCATTATCTTGGAGCCTGTTAGAATTAACTTTCAATAAAATTTTTACCTTAAATTCAATGGAAATATAATAATTAAGAGTTAGTTATTCAACAAGAGAATTTTGTATTTTATCATAACTATTGTTTGTATTTTAATTGAGAATTTTATTTTTGAAAAAAAATCTTAGTAAATTTTATAAAATTAAAGTTATCAAATTAATCTTAAAAAGTAAAAATAGCATTTTTATCATTAATATATTTTTGCATCAGTTTTAAACATTTTCAACTACTTAGTTTATCTGTTGCTGTTCATAAATTTACCTGTTTTGTCCTAAAATAAAAAAAAGAATTTTATTTTGTATACTGCTTATGAATGAAGTATTATGCTAGTAAAATCTATTTTTATTTACTTTGAGTACCAAAATGTATATTTAAACAGTTGTTCAGTATTTGTATGCTGAAACACTTTTTTAAAGTATGAAAAAATTCAGTTTTACAATGTGCACAATTAGCTGGAGTAAAATGTACTCATATTGTGTTTTAGACTTCTTTCTAAAATTAGTGCTTAAATGACGTATTTATATTTAAGACTAATATTGTCATTTTGTAAAATTTTGCAAAGCTTATTGGAGTTTATTCAATTTATCTTTTCAGAAAGAACCACATTTTGTCACCTATAAAAACAAACTATAAACCCTCTCATGTGAGGCTTATTTCAAGTTGTATATTACTTACAGATCTTAGCCAGATATATAAACAGATCTTTAGTAAACATGTCAACTGGGTATGAAGACATCATATTAAACAGCTATTGTACTGGGTCTACATCCTGAAATGTAAGCAGTGCAATTATTGCTTTATTTCAATAGAGATGTATGTTAATGGTTGTCATAAAATCAAAACCCTTGTAATTTAACTTCTTTTTTTTTTCTTTTTTTTCTTTTTTTACATACATTTGAGCTTCCTTTCCTTGAATATTCCACTTACTTTTGGAAATATATAAAGATCTTAAAAGTAATATATTGAATGAGCATTTTTTATGTCTCGGTTGTGTGATTAAAATCAGTTTTTATTATTAGTTATGAAATGAAAATTTATATTGCTTCGATGGTGAAGACTAACTTTTTTGAATTTAAAAGAAAGCGAATGAAAAAAAATGCCAGGCTTGTACCTGGGGAAACACAAGTCTTTTTGTTATCTTTGCATTTTGATAGTTGGTACTAATGTGTTGCATACTCCTCCTATAGTAGAGGTTTACTCTTTCAGATGATGGATTGCCATTTAAAGTTAGTTTCATCTACCTTTGATTGTAATCACTTTTCTTTCTAGGTTGACTGCTGGCCAAAGCTAATGAACTCAATTTATCAGGTAGACAAGGCAGTGGTGATTTGAATTTTCCTTATAGACTGGCTGCCACTCAAGGCAGCAGAGCTTAATCTGCTCTGCTGTTTAACCCATATTTTGAAAGTAGCAAGTCCAAACAAGCTATGTTGTTTTTATTACTTTATTGATACTTGCTATAAACAGCACAATTGAATGACAAGAGTTGAATTAGATTCTATTTATATAGAAAATGCTGATTAATTAAACTTTATGCAGATGTCATGTGATTCATTTGTGACAGTATTAGAAAATGTTAGAAAAACTATTAATATTTTAAGATTTACTATATTTTAAAAAATCAAGTTCTCTTGTAATTTTCAAATTTAATAACTTTAATTTTTCAATTTTTTTATGTATTTTAAATACTTTATACAATAAAATATAATTTTGAAAACTCTTATGCATCAGGCACAACATACTTTGTAATGAATTTAACATCTTTTTATGCTTTTTTTTTTTTTTTTTTTTTTTTTTTTTTCCATCATCAAGTCTTGCGATCAGGTGTGGCCAAAGAGCTGCTTCACCATACATTTCTGTTTTGTGCCAATGTCTGAGGCCTTGTGAATGAGCTTTCAGTCCACTCATTAATGCTATCATACCATATTTGTTTTTCCTTTATCTGCCTCTTCTTCCTTTGCTTAAGGTGGTACCTTGTGGGATGGCAGTGGAATGATTGTTGGCTTTTATGACATGTTCACGCCATTTCAACTTTGTCTTCTTGACAATGGTTATGAGGTTTCCCAATGGATCTGTTTCTTATCTGATGATGTCTCACACCATCATTTGAGAGGCAGTCTATGTAGATGTCTAGGATGGTTCTGTAACTTATTTTTTAATGCTTGCATTCTCTACTGTTCTGCTGTTAATGTCTAAGATTTGCAGGCACACAAAAAGATTGAGAAGGCCAATGTACACCACAGTCTGATATTTGATTTCAGGCAGATGTTCTTGTCTCTGTGACAATTGACATTGTTCTTCTCTTGAAATTAATTTTATTCTGGGGGGATGTTTCATTTAGATTTATCATTTAGGTTTCCTCCTTGTCAACTAGACCATCTATGTTGTCTGCAAAGTCATGGTATGTGATGATGTGACCACACCTCTAATGCTGACTGCCACAGTGCCATAAGGCTCCTTTTTTTTTTTTTTTTTTTTTTTTTTTTTTTCTTTAGGTAATCCTTCAGTTCAGCACATCATGGCTATTTGATCTCAAATGACATTCATACATACAAATTATGGTATTGTCATTATTGGCATAATGAACAACAAACAAAATTGCATTGATTAAAAAAAAGATCACCCTTGAAATATTAATAGTGCATATTTGAGTAAACAAGCTTTAAGATGTGTAAATTTTTTTTTTTTTTAGTTCTATGGTGCATAAAATGCTTTAATTTTTACTTTTTTATAAAAGCTGTAAACAAAGTTTGCATGAAGGAACTTAGTTTTATTTAAGAAATATTTGGAGAAATACTTGTATAATGACTCATAGTTGCAGGCATTTTTACAAATCAATATTAATACAAGGATCTTTTGTGACTTAAAATAAACTGTAAAACATTTCTGACTTAGAAATTTCAGATAATTTATTACAAAAGTTAACTTTAAAAGGCAAGTATTTAATTTTATTTAAGTTTGAAATGCTTTGTAAAAACTATAAATGACTTTGGTCAACTGCAAATTATACAGAACTAAATATTATATAACTGAAAACAACTGTTCAATTATTGAAGCTCTGAAATAGAAGTCAACACCTGGTGCTGGGTAGGTGAGATCTATTTACTTATCAAATCTCCTTGACTTATTGAAATATTCCATTGATGTCTGGACAACAGCACTTTGATTAAAAATAAATAGGCTTACCATATGCCCCAGTTTACCCAGGGCTGTCCTAGTGCTATTAACTATAAGTTATTTTATTGTGTATGTGACAGCTCTGAAGCTTGAAGAAGCTGTGTTGGGTCATAAAAATAAGTTATTATGCAAGAAAACTAAACTTAAAAATATTGAAAATTATCTCAGTTTGAAGTTTGGAAATTATGATAAACTAAAAATAGACAAATCAAACAACATAAGTTGAAAAGTTACAGAAATGTTTTTCTTAAAGCTGATATATATTTTGCTTGATTACTTGGCATATTGATTAATCAGTGATATTTTCTATTTGGCAACAATGGAAGCTGAATTGTATGGAAATAGAATTACAATGACTGGTCAACAAATACAGTCTTTATAATGCAATATTATCACAACAGTGCATTTGCTCACATCAAGGTGTGAGCAAATGCACTGTTGTGATAATATTGCAACACATGCTTTGAGAGTTTACTGAACATTTGGCCTTGATATTCCCCATGCAACCGCTTCAAAAAGTAACATTATATCCTCTATTTACTGTCTTGCCCTTTTGAAGGTAGTTTTTCACTAGTCTGCTTTTCTTATACTAAAAGACAAGTACCATATCTTTACTAGCTGATGAAATGTACTTAATCTTTGGAGAGAGAGAGGGGAAAAGTCAAATGTTTTTACAAAGTGGTTGAACTAACTTGGCAAAAATCTACCTTAAAACAATACTTGTATTGTTGAGCATTATGAAGCAGATAGAACTAACACTCATATTAAACAAGTTAGATTCAGTTTGAAAAGAAATGAAGACAGAAAATTTGTAATAATACAGATAATGTACATTATATATTTTCGTGCGCACACACACACTATTTGAAATTCTAAAATTTTTATCATTCTTTCAATCCTCGATTTTTAACTTTTTTACTGTTTTGAATTTAATATTACTTGCTTCTCAGGGGCCTTTGCTTGAATGTTTTTCATTCTCATATATATGGGGTATCTGTAAAAAAATTTTTATAAAGAGCATATCATGATGAAAGAAGGTCCCACACTTTTTAAAAAACAAAGTTTTATCCTTAAAATATGTCATTGTTAAGGGGAAAGACCAAAATATTTTTTTTTTTTTTTTTTTTTTTTTTTTTTTTTTGCATCAGTTTGGGCAGCAAAGATTAGTATATGGATTTTTTAGTGTCAGAAACACATGGTTTTAGAAATTCTTGCAAAAATCAAATAGTTGGATTTTAATGAAATTTTCAAATGAATGAATTTTTTTTTTTTTTTTTTTTTTTTTACATCCACATAATTTGAAATTTCAAGAAATGAAAATTTCAACCTGTTCATATTTATATTAATTAAAAACAGGACTTCTTGGATAATTTAAATCATCAATTTGTTTTTGTCAAATAGAAATGCCATTTAGTGAAAATCTGCTCTGAATCGTAAAATATTTTCTTGCTTATTAACCTTTTAATTTTTCTCAATCTTTATAACATTTTTTAATAATACTTGTTCAGATCTTGCCAGTGTTTTCAGTCTTTTTTGTTTTTGATATTCTTTCTAATTTTTTGCAATATACGACATTGTGTTTCTATCACTCAGTAACTTTACGGTATTTTAGTTTCTTTTTTGAAAGTCTTCATATATCTGAAATTAAAGAAATAAATAGCAATAACTATACTATGATATGCATTTAGTTACAATATGATTAATGAACTTGGAGTTGTATAATCTTATATCACCAAATAGTTAACTGTAAATATTTTTAATAAAACAGATTATAAGCTTAAGTTTGCATGATATATTCATTAAATATATCCTGAAAATTCTAATTGTGATTGATTAATACCAATTTTAACAAGAAAACATTGATTTGCATAATATAATTTGATATAGTGTAGAAAGTATCTTTAAGTGGTAAAAATTGTCATTTAGTTGTATGCACAACTGCTTTAATACTGGAATTTATTAATATTCAGTAAATGCATCACGTTTACTCTTAATTGTACAAAACTTACAAGATTATAAAAATATTTTAATGTATATAAGCTATGTACTCTGACATGCTAAGATTCACAAAGTTAAAAGCAACAGAAGTAGTCTTATTTGTAATCACTATTAAATATGACACTAGTTTTTTTTTTCCTTTTCTATGTCAAATCATTCTTTCTAATATTTTTTGAAGGAGCGATAATACCAAAGTTGTATTAAAAAATTTATTTTAAGTGTAGAAAGATTTAATTGAAAATTGTACATTCAGATTGAAATTATAAGTTAACAGTTATCTGTTAAATCTCCAGTTGTGTTAAAATCATTCTGTTGTCTCAAAATGTAAATGTTAGACATTCAAATTTAGATAGGATTCTTCTATTGGTTTCTGAATCCTCATCTTAGTTGCATTACTAAATATTCTAACTTGTTAATTTTCCACATTTTAAGTCTTGCAAATGTTTGTGTCTATGCTGAATAGTTAGAATCTGTTGAATGATTGTATAAAGTTTCAATTGTTGACACTCATTTGATGAAATGATAGTGTTTATTTGAAATCCTATTTGTAATTTTCAATTTGTAAAATCGATAATACTTGTATAGCACAACTAGAGCTCAATTCTTGAGGGACCATGATTAATTTTTATCATAAATCACTTAGGAGAATAAAATTCTACCATCTCATTTTATGCAATATTTGTTTTTTTTTCCTTTTCAAAGACCACAGACTTTTGAATACTGATTAAAACCCAATATATTTGTGTTAGCTATTTGTACATCTTATTGGTATGCAAGTTAAAAGTAACTTTTCTAATCTTATAAGAAATATGAACATATTACAAATTTTTTATCTATGATTATTCTGTACATATTTTTTTACACTCTAATCAGGAATTCTAAAATTGTGGATAGTTTATAACATGTGTTACTTTTCAAAGCAGAAAGGAATGATGCTGGATACAAAATATATCATCAATTGGGAAATCTTTGTATTTGGATGATGCAGTTTTCATTGAACTATATAGTATTTTAGCAATTTTTTTTTGGTGGGGATGGGTTTAGACTCTACTTTGACTTAAATATTATGAACCTTCCATTTTAAATACAGCATGCTTAATAAAACTAAAACGGTTTTGCATTCTGAAATGTTTGAGAAAAGCCCCCCCCCCAAAAAAAATTTCACCCAGTTACAGAATGAGAATTAAAAAGAAAAAAAGGCTCATCTGATAAATACAGAAAGTGTGTTTGTTTTTTTTTAGCTCATGAGCAAAGGAAGTTTTGATTTGCTGATCTGTTATAACATAAGGGAGAGAACTATTAACAGTACTGTTTATGAAGAAAATAGTGTTGATATTTTGGTGATGTACCAGATGTACAAAAACAAAATTAAATATTCAAAATATGTTGGATGATTGTCAAATTAATGAATTAAAAAAAGTGGATATGTATAAAGAATAAAAATTTGGAAGAGGATATAAACTTTATGAAAAACTGCCTTTTAAAAGAAAATAAATCTCTAAAGCCCTTTTTATATTTTTGCATTAATACAACTATCATATCTACTCTTGCTATATATTTTTATGTACAAATCCGGTTTCCATATGTTACGCTCTTCAGAGAATTTCCATGTTTCCAATTATCCTATTTCTAAACCTGTATTTCCTATTTCATCTTAAATTTGAACTTCTCATACATATATATATATATATATAGAGAGAGAGAGAGAGAGAGAGCATATTAAAGCAGTTTCTTTTTCTTGTCATTTTATTTCTGTTTTATTCATAAAAGCTGCCCACATATTAGTTTCCATATTTAATTATTATTTTTTTAATATCTTCTATATTTTTTTTCCTGTTAAAATAAGTAGCATTTCTGATGGAAATAAGACCTGTCTGACAAAACTGTATAAACAAGGATGAAATAAGAATTGGGAAAACATTTTTTTTATTAATAATAGGTTTATCTGATATTAATAGTGATTTTATAGTTATTCTACTATTTATACAGAAACCTTAAATTTTAAATGCTTCTCAATTTAGAAAGTGACATTGTTTCTTTCTTTTTCACAGATTGATGAAGTACCTGATGGAGGAGTTCGACCTCCAAAAGGGAAATTCCCTATTTTCTTCTATGGTACCCATGAAACGTAAGTTAATGCATATTTTAATTTTTCCTCGTCACTCCATATCACAATAGCTGTGACTGTACTGCTATATTTAAATCCTAAATGTAAATTACATCATGTGCAAGATGTTTCTTTAGAATTAAAATGAAACTATAGTCCTTTCTTAATTTATCAAAAACTCTATAATTTTTATTAGTAGAATAGAGCAGTTTCAAGATTTAATCTTTTGAAAATAGTAACTCTAACAGACACTCCAGTATCTAATTTTCTTAATATTTTTATTAGTATCCAATTAGGCACAAGAAAAAAAATTTAAATCAATTAAAAATATATAATCTTTCAATGGAAATTATTTCTGTAAATTTGATCTTTTAGTCATTTGCACTCATTTGATTAAGCATGCAATTACTTATTTGGACTTCATGTTGGTCTTAATAGTTGAAGCTGATGAAATATTTATCATTAAAATATACTGGTTATTTGAATTTAGTACTTGACTAAACTTTTACATTATCTTATTACTTTTGTTCTGTACTGTAAAGATTTTGGTACTTTGTACAACTTCAAAATGCAAAAAAACTATTGAATACAGATATTGTCTGGTTTGTCTTTTGTTGATTGTTGTGATTTTGCATTTAAGCTTTTAAATAGCTTTTTAAATCAGTTTTTTCATTCTCCAGATGTGAATATATTAAACTCTATAAAGTAAAGGATCATATTTTTAATCTAGAATTTTCTTTAGGAAGTTCTGATACATGTTTCATAAAAGCATTGAGAGTATTTTATATAAAATCTCTACCATCTGATTTTTTATTTTTTTACAAGCATCTTTTTCTTTATTTCCTCAAAAATTTTGTTATACTAACTTTTGGCATCCATAAAAATGTTTTCAAATGGAATTTTTCTATTCTAGTGGAATATTGTTAGGCACTACTTTTAAATGTAGGGCATTGTAGATGTAAATATCTAAGGTACATCAATAATCATGTGTAAATCTTGCAACAAAGAATAATGATCTCTAATTTGGGAAGCATGGTTTCTATATCATACCATTTATTTTATAATACAAGCAACACTTAAAAACATGTTTTAATATGAATATAATAAAACCACTGAACTTTGAATATTGCTGTCATATCTGGTCTGGTGCTTCTTTTTCATGTTAAGGCCACTAGAGTTCTTCAGAAACAAATCAAGAAACTGTAGTTTGTTCACTTGCGAGAGAATCTATTTCACTTTCTCATCAGTTTTCAGATTATATCCAAGAATGATGTTGGCTTACCTTTCATCATCTTGATCCATACTTTGAAAATTATAGTATTATTCTGTTATGTCCTAAAACATTTTTCACTTTCAATGTAATAAATTATCCAAGAAATGTTCTATTTCTCTCTTTTAATATACATCAAATTTCTTGACTATTGTCACCTGGGGTGAAAGTAATGATCTAAAATTCGAATGTATAAATACAGAGATATTTGTGATAATTTAGTTAGCTAAGAATTTGCATCTTTTTCTAAAACATTTGTAATGGTTTTATTCTTTCAAAGCCAGTCCAGGTAGTGTGTCAGAAATGTTTTAACTCCTTAAATATATCTTTGTGAATGTAGTGTATGGTTTACATTAGTCACTTAATTGTCAGCAGAAATGCTAATTTTAGAAAATTAAACTGTAACTTTCTCTAGTCAACTAATTGTTAGTGACCAACTAATTCTGTTCATGTTATTCCTGAAATAGAAAGTACTTGTCATTTTCTAGAAGCAGTTTCCCATAGACATAGTAATTTGGGATTATAATATTTAAATCTGAGTAAAGATCAGTATCACTGAGGAAAAATATTATACTGCTTGTTAGTATTTTGTATTCTTAATACTTGTATCTCCAGAGAAAGTGAAGCATATGTTTATATGAAAGGGAAATCTTTTATAAGCAATTCACTTTGAAAAGTTTATTACCCCAGTTTTATAGAAAGATGAGCCACGCTTGAACATACTAGCCTTCACCTTTGTTCCTAAGTTGAACATTTTTTACTCTAATGCAAGATTATACAAAGTTTGACTAAAATATAGCTTACTGCATTAAATTTTACTTAGGATTTTTTGTCATTGTAAATTTTAATGGAAAAGGATTAAACAATTGCACAAACTAATTTTCTTTTTGTCATATTTTATTACTAGATGATTTCATAAAACCTCATATATATATATATATATATATATATATATATATATATATATATATATATATAAAATGTGTGTGTGCTTTTTTCTCATAGGTTGAGCACTTTGGAAGAAAGGGGATTTGTCAGGTACTGCTGATTAATGCTAAAAGGTCTTCACTATGAATTGAGCGCTCTGGTAGCCGGGAATGCTTATTATCTCATATATAATGCATTAAAAATTCCCTTTCTTCACAGTGAGCACTGATGGCCTAAGGGTGACGGACTCCAACCGATGTCAAATCATTTAGGTGTCGAGTCCGGCTTGAAGAAATATGCATACAGCAAAACAGTCTGTCTGTGGATCTCTCTCTCACTCACACACCTAATACTGGAGATGAAAGAGAACGAGAAAGCTATTGTGGAGAAAGAACAATGGAAGAATAGGGTTCAATGAGGCAAAAGATGGCAATTGGCATTGTATTTAAATTTTAGAAGATTGTAGGCAGTATGGAATGAAGGAACTGGTAGATAGTTCCAGAGGTGAGAGAAAAGGAACTACTAGAATAGAACTTACAATTACATGTAACTAATTCAGCAGTAAAAATGATGCAGCCTAGCTGCCAATCTAGTAGTACGCTTAAATTTATGTACTCAAGGTACCAAGGAGGGGAGCTCAGAATAATTGTCATGAAAATATTCATAGAAAAGACAGTTGAAGGCCATGTGAAAGTGTCTGAAGCTGTGATGCCAGATCAGGAACCAATTACATTAGTGATCCTTCTTTGGATTTTGTTGAAAATCTTGAGATATATGATAGGGGCATCAGACTAGATATGATGGCAATATTTAATGCTCAGACAAATGGTAGATTTATAAAAGTGTAAGATTGATTCTGTCAACACAACACAGTGAACCAGCTTTCCTAGCAGCAGTGCTAGCAATTGATTCAATATAATCACTCCACTTCATGTCAGTGGAAAACTTGAGATCAAGAAGGCACAATGAGTTGCTCTCCTGATAGAAGATAAAAAAAATGGTTCTCTATGGTGATTGAAAGAGAGCAGTTCGGTGGGTGGGAGGTAAAATTTATAAGGCATTCCTTTGTCCGGTTAACCACTGATTGGAGGCCATATTTCAAGAATAGGTGACAGTTTTACTTTGTTGGACCAGACCTATTGGACTTAGTATTGTGTGTCTGTTGCACACACACATACACACACACACAGGTCATTCAAAAAGTACTAAGCCTTACCTAGAAAGAGTTGGAGAAACTATAATTTTTCCCTATTTTTCAATATAATCCCCTTTAAAATCAATGTACTTGGTTCAATGATGCTTAACCATTTCAATCCCATCACAGAAAAAGGAGGCATCCTGGTCCTTCAGAAACTCCTCCACAGTACATATGATCTCTTCATTGTTTCCAAAATGGTGACCATGAAGGTGGGATTTGAGTTTAAGAAACAGGATGAAGTCAGATGAAACTAAGTTTGGTGAATAAGGCAAATGGGTTAGCAATTCAAAGGCACATTTGGCTGCTTCAGCTAGTGTATCCTGAGCAATGTGAACAGGCATGTCATTCTGGAGCAAGAGCACGCCTGCCCTTACCTTCCCTCTGCGTTTCAACTTGAGTACGCCTTCAGAAGCCATCACTTTGCCAATGGGGAGGTGTTTCCACTGTATGCTTTGAATCTTTGATTCAGGTTTGTAATGGTGAACTTGGTTTCATCTTGAGTTACTAATCTGCACTGGAAATTCTCAGGATCATCCTGGAAGCGAGTCGGAAGCATCCTCGAACTGTCTGCCCTTTTTTAGCTTCTGCTCTGGTGTCTGCATCCTTTAGGCTCATTTTGCAGACAGTTTGCTCATCTCCGACATCTCGGTTGAAACAGTATGCATTGAACAAACTAATGCCTATGAACTTAGCTATTTGCTGCACACTAAGACGTCTGTCGTCCAAAATGATATGGTGAATGCCATTAACTTGTTCATCAGTAGTTGAGGTTTGGACAACCTGACTGAGGGTCATCTTCTGTGCTGTCCCTGCTCCACTTGAATGCCGCAACCCACTTCTTCAGTTGCATTGGAAGCGGAGTCTTCAGCCAATGACTACCATGTCCTCACGGATTTCCTCTTCTTTTGCAGATACTTTATGGCTGCTTGGGCCTCTGTTTTGTCCATTTTTACATTTGTTGCACACCCCTCGCCTTTGCATGCGCTTCACCTACACAGAAATTGAGACAAATCTGATTTAGTTTTTCTAGTTTTATAAGAAGTGGTAGTGTATTGCCAAAAATAATATCTCTCTCCTTTCTGAGTGAGGCTTAGAGCTTTTTGAACAACCCTTTTTTGTATATTTCACTTGCCTTTACACCCTGCCAATACCTCATAAATAATGGACTATTCTGTTTTGATTGCATGGGGAGAGAATCAGATTAAAATGATAAGAACAGATAGTGCACTTTGATCTCGGCCAAATGGACGAGAGGGGATGGCAACAGATAAGTGATATTTTTCAGACACACAGTATCGAATGATGTAAATTGAGTACGACAAAAACCAGTTACCATAAATAAAATAACATTGTCTGCTGAATTATTTTTAAATTATTAAGAAATGTTCATAAGATAGGGATTTGGCTAGAAAGAAATTAAAGAAAATTAATGTTTAACATATCCTGCCAACACCTCGTAAATAATGGACTATTCCATTGTGATTACATAGAAAAACAAGACATGAATGACAAAAAGAAGGGAAAATGAAAGTGTTTAATGGCTGTTTCAGGGAAATGCAAAATGGCTGTTTTCAGATCTTTTTATTCGTATTCATTTCTTAAAATAACGATGCTCAAATATTTTAACGGTGTGATAGTGGAATTATCATGGATATTTTAATGTTGCAGAAATTGCCATGAGCTTATTCAATCATTAACTGAAGAATTAAGATTTATCAGAAAATTAAAATATGAAAACTGTCTAATTTTAATGGGTTTTTCCAGCTTGAAAAAAAAAAAAAAATTAAATAAATAAAATTATGAGAAATTCATACTGGTTGCAGTAGTTTCATAGCTCTAAACACAAACCAAATTTATTAAAGAATGTGTATCTCCTGCAGAGCGTGTACATAGTGTGCTGTTAGTTTGCTAAAAACCTTTCTGTATTGCAATCATGCAAAAGACTTTATCACAAGTTTCATTATAGTTAACAATTTCATCCAAAATCTTTTTCAGGTAAGACTAGGGTTTTGAGGAAATTATTTGAAGTTTAGATGGTTTTCACTATTTGTAAGTTTGTAACACAATCTCCCTATCACTGTTTCCTCTTTTGTATCATACAAAACTTAGTAAATGTCAAAAATGCGTAGGACATTTTCGAAAATGTAATCTCTATAATAGTTTGTTTACAAGTGCATAGAATTCAATTACTCTCCATGTTGATATGTTTTGTTCTCTCTTTCCAATCTTACCTGTGCTAAATTACGGCATAATGTTTGACTTAAATAAACAGGTCCATATGTTAAAAAAAATTGGCGGCGGGGGGGGGGGTAATTTTCTTACATTAGCGTTCTTTAAACCTCCTTTAGGCCATGGCCCTATGTCAGAATTTTTTTGAGGGGGGACCATGTTAGAAGGGGGAGGTCCTGTTCATATTATCAATATAGTAAAATTGATGTCTGAATTTTACAGAGTTATTGAACATAGTTGTTTGAAAATGTGCATACGTCATTGAAATTTTTTTTTTTTTTTTTTTTTTTTCCAAGAAACATAGGGGGCAAACATTTGATGTTAATAAATATTTATCTTAAATTCTATTATCTTACTCCTATCAATTTATGTGAATTTTCCTTAATTAAAAATATATCCATTTATACTCCCCCTCCCACCAAAAAAAAATTCTTAATATGCAAAACAGTTAAGTTTAATAACTCTGTAAAAGGTGGGGGTCAATTTGGTACTATATGTATATTTTAGCACCCCCACCCTCTCAATTGATACAAAATATCAATATTTCTATATTCTGACAAGTGTCATGGCCTGTGGAAAGTCTAAAGAATGCTAATGTACAATAATTATTTCCTAGTTTTTTACAAGTGGACATGTCTATTTAAGTAGTGCTGTTTTATTAACCAAAGTTCATATTTAAGCTGAAAGAAATAAAACAAACTTCAAAAATTGTATTTTTTATTTCTTGGAAAAAATTCTGATACTAATTCTGGAATTTTAATTTTTACATTTTTATTCAATTTGTATATCTGTATAGTGATTTTTATATACCATTTTTTTTATCAACATATATATGCAGTTCACTTAACAGTTTTTATTTTTTTATATTTTTTCCAGTGCTTTTCTTGCACCTAAAGATATTTTCCCATATGATAAATTTAAAAACAAATATGGCAATCCTCAAAAACGAAGAGGATTTAATGAAGGATTATGGGAAATACTAAACAACCCAAATGTTAAGTTCCATAAATCATCAGCTGCGGTAAGTTGTACACTGATTTACCTTTTTCAGGAATGTTTTTTAACTTATAGAACCTTTTCTTTTTTTTTTTTCTATTTTTTTTTTTTTTCCTTTTAAATGTGCAGATGAAAACATCAGGTACTATTATGCCTTTAGATTTAAGATGAAACACACACACATATATACATATAAAATATGTGATCAATGCTTTTATAATTATTAAGTTACTGTGAGCTAGTATGTCCATCTTTTGAATTCATTTTAATTCTTTTGTCTTTTATAATATCAGTAAAAATTTATTTACACAAGATAAAAACAAAACATTGATTTGGTTGTAGTTAACCTATAAATTTATTTTATTCAGATTTTAAGTTATGTTGTGCAAGATGTTACTCATTTTCTGATCATGTTGCAGAGTTGTGAATAGTATAGGATTTTCTTTGTTCTTTTTTCAATGTTCTTTGGTGTTGATTTTTCTTTTATTTCTTGCCAAGTTGTTGACTTTTCTGTTATATGCATCAGAGCCCAATCTGGATTAAAATATAGTAAGTATAATGTGGGTGAGACCCAGAAAGTTATCTTCTTCCACTCCAGGCAATGCCTCTCCTTCAGCAAAGGGCTAAATTTCATTCCTGGCACCTAAGATGTACCCAAAAAGTGAAATGCCAAGGTGGCTTGAACAGTTTGTCTCCTAGTACCATGTATGCATGAGACCCCCACTTCAAACTTGTTCTTGTGCCATATTCTGTTTTAATTGAGCATATGAACAACTACCACCAACAGGTTTGTACAGGACCTGAAAAATCATAGAATTTTCTAAATTGGGCTGCCACCGCATCCCTTTTCTCAGTTCATGACAGTCAAATTGTGCACTCTCAGAAATATGGCTTTTTTACAAGCTAAAATTGTCCTTTTAAAAAAATGTTTTTTTAGTTGTAGTATTTGACAGTTATTGTGAACAGTGGTTTGTTTCCTTGATTAGAACGAGTTGATGACCTCGTAGTTACTTCTGTATTTTCTTGTCTAGGTGACAAAGTGTGAAAGAATATGAAAGTGTGTCTTCTAGCTGCTACCCAAAGATAAAAGGCATCAGAGATAAGTAAACATCTCTGTCAAAGATAAATTAATTCATACTTATTGAATTTGTAGTTGAAAGGAAAATAATAAATTATTTTACAGTAATAAAATTAGCTATCGCCACTGTTTTGCTAAAAAAAAAAAAAAAAAGCATACCATGATGAAAAAGGCCCCAAACTTGATGAAAACAATTTTTTATCATCTGTTTGTTATTTTTAAGAGGAAAGACCAAAGTATTTTTTGATTATTTTATTAAATTTTTTTTAATCCTTTTTAGAACAATCAAAATTTTGATTGAAAATCATGTTTGTGCGTGTCTTGCAGAATACCTTTAAAATTAATGATGTCTCTAATTTTTGAGAAATTTGTAAACAAATAAGTTAAATTCTCTGGTTAAAAAAATCTTTTAAATGTAAATTACACCTTTTCAAAAGTTATTTGGGGAAAATTAGAAAATTTAAAGTTTACTTAATCTAATTGAAAACAAACATTACTTAGCCTTATCTTACTTTCTTTTCTTTCTTTTTTTTTAAGCAGAAAACTAGTTGAAAGTAAGAGTAGCCTGTCTTAACTGTGGTGACTTGTTTTTGAGGTGTTAACTGACAGTTACATAGATGTACTGACAGCTTAGGTTAGAGGGGAAGTTATTGGACAGAAGCACAGTAGTGACATAATTTTTTTCAGATTTTAAGTGAAGTAACTTATTTAACTACCCAGTAATTTTTAAAAATTAACATTCTTTCAGCAATCTAATACTTTATTGATATTTTTTTATAGCTTTATGTTGAAGATGCTTTCTAGAAAAATAAAACTTAAAATATCAAAATAAATTTAAAAATTTGTAACTGAGAGTAAGATAAAAAGTTCATAAGAGAGGTACTTATAATTTTTACATACATCTCTCATGAAATTTTCTGGTATTATTTTTATTTACTATTAATTTTTATATCATCTCAGTTATGAAAAAATTTCATAGTATGTCTCACTAAAAAAAAAAAAAAAAAAAAAGTTTTAAAAAATTAAATTGAAAATATTTAGTGAAATAAGACATAAAAAAAAAAACTTTATAAAATGTGGCAATAATGGTCAATCAAAATTCAAGGGAATTGACTCTTAAAATGCATGACATTTTAATGTCATGTCCAATCATACATATATTTGTTGAAAAATATATTTTATGCACACTCGAAAACAATGTTAAATTCTTTTTTAAAATACAGGGGTGTTACAAATTGTAATAAGTTTTCAAATTTATGATCTGTAAAGATAGATCTACTTAATAACAGAGAATAAACATTATTAACAGTAATAAGAAACATTTTGATGATAAAACTTTTTCATTAACTTTGGAACATTTTTTTTTCCATCATGTTATGCTTATTTTTTACCAGTTTCATGGAGATACCTAAATAAAATATATTTTAATAGAATCTCAAAAAATTTATCAGTATTTTTTAAAATTTGAACAATTGAAGAAATTTTTATTTACATGTAAATTTCAAAAGTAAAAACTCCTTTTGATCTCTAGTCAGCAGTGAGTAAGTTCGTGTTGGGAAAAATAGATACCATGTTCTTTTTCAATTTGTATCTATGTGTAAACTACGTTTGTCTAAATTGTTGCCAAAAGTAACAAGTTTGACTCAAAGAAAATGTGGACAGGAACAACTAGACATTTGGCCAGATATCCTCAAATTTGTGAACTTAAAAAAAACAGAAAAATGTCCCCAGATCAAGTCCTCTGTCAAACGTGAATAACATTTTATTTCTGGTGAAGCTACAGATTTTTGTGTCTGTTCATGCCAGATCGATAAACCATTGCTTCCTTTCCTTGCAGATGATCTTTTTAGTATGATCCTGAAACTGTTAAGATTTGTGAAGGAAGAGCACACTAAAAAGATAATTACATTTTCCAAACTGAATGAATTTGTAAGAATTTTGTCAAACCCAAACATGTATAAAGATGCTGCAAAGGTCAGGTGTGGATTTCTGGCAGATAAGGCTATGCAAAATGTATCCAAAAACAAAGGATGTTTGCATGCAGAATTGCAACAAGGAAATATTCATCAACATCATTGAGAAACTTTTGTGACGTTCACATTTGGGTAATCTAGATAGCCGAAATGGATTAAAGTGTGTGCAATTCAAAATTTTCAAGTGTAGTAGAACTCCAAAACTGTAGAATGCTACACAAAATGTGTAACATAACCAGGTCTGCATTCAGTTGTGCTTTAGCCTTCAACACTTTGATTTCTTCACTGCTTTCAACTAATCCATAATGACATGAATTATTGGAACCAGCTGTAGCTTTTCTTTGAACATATCATCTGTCAGACTATTAAAAGATAAATCACAAAGTTTGTGTTTTTGAAATTGATGACTGTGTGTGTGTGTGTGTACATACATACATGCACATGACAATCATTGAAACTTCTTAACATAGTCCTGGAATTTTTTATTTTTTACACACTGATTTATGGGAAGTTTGCATCAAGTTATTGATGCAATATAAAGTCTAGAAATATTCTGAAACAAAAACAATTTGTTCTTCCCAGTTTTTAACTTCGACTGGCTGAATTTGACTTAATGAATTTTTACACAACAAAAAATATTGGAAACTCATTGATAATTCAAAAGATGATTCTTAAATTCTCAATAATGGGGATAAAGTAGAATGTATTTGATATTTACTCTTGAATTTTTTGTGAGAAATGCTATTTTAATAACTCTTTAAAAGTATGAAGTTTATATATATATATATATATATATATATATATATATATATATATATATTTGCATTTACTACTTGGATGTTTTCAGTCTAAAAGGAGTTTAGTTGAATTTCACTGAACTGTTTAGGCTTAGATTCTCTTACCAAGAAAACTAATCATGGTTTTTAAGTAGTATTGGTGAGGTGGGGTTCCTTTTGGATCTTGAAAACTTAACCGCTAGTGATATTTTTCATGGAGTTTTGGTCACTATGTATAATAAAATAATTGAATATAGAAGTAATATGTTCACTATAGAAAAGTGATAAACTTTCAGTGATACTTATTTTCAATATACATTCTAAGTGAACATGTTAATAGTAAGAAAAGAATTTTACAATTATTTCTTGAATTTGTTGCATTACTAAATTTAATGTTTTTGTATCATTAGGGAAATATTTTCAGATATGTGTATAACCAATAAAACTACACTTTCACAAATAGTACATTTTCATGGTTAATTTGAAATGTCACATAATTGTAATTCTCATGAAAAAAAAACACTCAATTTTAAATTTAGTGATTTGATTTGCTGAATATAAATATACAGTTGGAAAACGTTTGTAGCATTTTTTCCATAAATGGTTTTTAAACACTGGATTTTTATACATGACTGAAATGTACAACCCATTTTCAAATGACATTTCAACATATATTTCTATACATTCTGTATGTAGATTTTGAATTTTTACATTTTTATGTTAAAAGTTAAACTGAGGAAAATTATTTTTTATCATTTAAGCTTTTATTTTGGGTTATGGCCAAAAATATTATTCAAACAGTAAAAAAAAAAGATAGGTGATATTTATGGAGATGTTACAATAGCTAAGAATACTGTTTATAAGTGGTTCACCATGTTCAAAAGTGGAAATTTTGATCTGAAAGGCAAAGAACAGTCTTGTAAGCCTGCAATTGTTGATGACCAAGTTAAAATACTGATTAAAAATAATCCATGTCATATAACACAGGATTTTGCAGGATATGCCACATATTTCATATGAGCATTATAATGCATTTGAAAACATTTGGATACATGGGTCACTATGATGTTTCAGTGCCTCACAATTTAACAGAAAAAAATTGATGGACCACATTTTTGTCTGCAATTCTCTCTGCCAAAATGCAGCAAAAACGACCCATTTTTGATAAGGGCAATCACAAGTTATGAAAAATTGTGGGGTAAAAAAAAAGTCTTGGTGGGGGGAATAATCTTTCTGCATCCAAAAAAGGTGATGCTATGTATCTGATGTAATTGGAAGGGTATAGTGTATTGTGAACTCCTTCCACAAAACCAGATATTTAACTCGGACAAGTACTGTTTCCATGTGGATGGATTAAAAGCATTGCCTTATCAGAAGGTTGTCATCTACAATCAGGACAATGTCTGAACTTGCATCTCTTTAAAAACCCAGCAGAAAATGGCACAGCTTGGCATATCACCTAACTTGTTGCATATTCAGATTGCAATTCATTTTGATGCCTAAAAAAAATTTAAGAACTTTGGATCTCTGGAAGCATGAAAAAAAAAAAAAAAAATTCATCACCGAAAAAGATGCTAAATCCTGGCAGGATGAAATCCTGAAGCTGCCTCAAAGATGGCAAAAAGCTAATGGAATAGTGTTTGAATAAGTGTATTTACTAATAACTAAATATTGTCTTTGAAATTCACTTAAAATATGCTACAAACTTTTGTTCTATCCCAATATTTATAGGTGGGCGACTTATGGAAAATGTTTGGCTTAATATTTAAGAAAAAGTATTTGATACACATTTTTAGCTATATTAATTTTATTTAAAAAATTTAAGATCAAAGTTGTGTGTGTGCGCGTATATATATATATATATATATATATATATATAATATATATATATGTGTGTGTGTGTATATGGATCCTTTGATTAGCATGACTAATGTGTACATTAAAATAGGTACCACCAAAAATTTAGTATACCTAAGGTTTAAATGTATTTTCATAAGTAAAAAAATCTTTCTAGAAGTTTTCTTTTTAGCCTCAATTGAATGCTAAAGGAATAAAATTTCTAATTTCAGAAAGCAACATACTGTGGTGTATCTCAAATAGGAATTAGAATGATTTTAGTTTATTTATTATTTTCTCTCTCTCTCTCTCTCTCTCTCTCTCTCTCTCTCTCTCTCTCTCTCTCTCTCTCTCTCTCTCTCTCTCTCTCTCTCTCTCTCTCTCTCTCTCTCTCATAAAAAAAAAAAACAAACAATTGAAATGAGCATTTTTTATTTTTTTTGACAGATTGTAAACAAAACTTAATTCTTGCTTTTAAAAATCTTGCAAAAATATATTTCAGAAGTGTTATTTGCAGAAAATTAGCAAATTTAAAGTTAAATTAATCTGTTCTGAAACAAATATTACTTATAGCATAAAATTATCTATACAAGCATTTCTTGACCATGAGGTCTTATTATTCTCACGTCTTCATAGATATACCGACAGCTGAAGGTGAAGTTAAGTATGGTGGACCAAAATTGACATAAATTTACAAATTCTAAGTATAAATGGTTTGTTTTTTAACTACCAGGTAATTATTAAAAATTAAGAAAATATTCTAAGCCATTATCTAATATTGTTGGGGTTTTTTTTTCATAGGTACTTAACCTATGATTGAAAAATACTCTAAAAATTTCTTAAATTAATAACATTTCATAAATTGAATTACCTCTAATTTTTTTCATCCTTTCTATCATGTTCAAAAGTTTTTTGTTTTTTTTCAAATCAGATTAATTTAACTTTAAATTTGCTAATTTTCCTCAATGTTTCAGAAAAAAAAAAAAACACATTCTAATCAATATATAATTTGTTTGAAATATACCAGAGTATTTTGCTTACTGGAAATAGTTCAAATTTATTTTTTAATCATTTAGCTTTCAATTTAAAGCTAAGATGAAAGCGTTTTCATTTTTGTTTTTGAAATTCAGTTTTAAAACTTAAGTATTGAGAATTGGTGGCATTACCTACTACAATTGAAAATAAAATGAAAACTAATTTCAAATGTAAATGAAATAAAGTTTAAAAATAATTAAACTAAACATTACGTTTAAAATGAACCTTTCAAACGTTTACCAAAATATCACTCCCAAAAAAGAATAAAGAAACTTTTTAACCCCCCCCCCCCCAAAAAAAAAAAACTACTTTTCTTAACTAAGTAAACTAAAAATGTTTATGGGGACAACCCTTCAAAATGGTGTCCTTACCCTCATGTTGCATATGAAAACATTTAGACACAAAAAAAATTATTTTTAATTGTTATAAAAAGGTTTGGTGGGATGATTTGTATTAAACTTTATAATTAATAAAATAAAAATGCAAAAAAAATTCATTATTCATCGGAAAGAAATTTTTCTTCAGGCTATAATGCCTTTAATATATATTATTTATAGAAGCAATTAAAAGCTTATCTAATTAAATAGATAGTTTTATTGCAGTTTTTATTTTACGATTTGGAGCAGATTTTAAGAAACTTGGTAATAATTTGAAAAAAAAATTCATTATTTACATTCTCCAACGTGTCCTGCTTTTAATAAAAAAAAACATTTTGTTAAAGATTTTTTTAAAATTCTAGAAAATTTTATGAAATTAAGGGGTGTTAACAGATGTCCCAAAAAAAAATTTTTTTTACCAAGATTTTCTAAAAATAATAATTTCAAAAATAAATTCATTCATTTATGAATAAGTTCTGACAGTTTAATTGAAATCCAACAATTATGATTTTCTACAAGAATTTCAAAAAGCAAACATGTCCATTATCAGCTCTTTTACATCAATGACCCCCCCCCCCCTAAAAAAAAACAAGCTTGAACGCATCAGAAGGGAGTAAAAAATTAAAAAAAATACTTTGGTCTTTCCTCTTAAACATTTTAATGATAAAACATTGTTTTTTTTTTTTTTTTGTTTTTAGTTTGCGGCTTTTTTCATCATGGTATGCTCTTTTTTCAGTGAATTATTGGGGGTACCTACATTAAAAGATATGCACTAATTGAAAACAGAATTGACAAACAAAATAGTTACTCATTTTCAAATTTTACAAAATTTTTAATTAATCAGTAACTAAAAAAATTAATTTTCAATTATTATGGTTAAACTGAAAAATGTATTACTGAAGGCTCAAGGTCAGGCAAATATGGAAGATGCAGCAAAGCTTCTCAGCCACTCCCTAATAACTTTTGATGTGTCTGCAAAGAAATTTGCAGTCTAGCATTGTCATATACAGTGCCTTTAAAAATAACAAGTGCTAGATGCTTGTGGTGGATCACTGGTTACAGTACATATTGATGGTCCTGCCTGTGGGAAGAAGTTCATAGAAGACCATACCCTACCAATCCTACCAAATTGAAAGCATAACCATCAACAAGTGAAGTCCTCCTTTTGGAGGTTGTTTGTGGTGGTTTACCATGCTTACTCCATGATCATTTGCATTTCACGTTGTTATAGGTGATCACCAGTGTCGTCATCATCATCATAAATAAAAACTGCACTGAATTGCAGATGGAAATCTATTGGGCAAGGTTAGTGTGGGACCCAAACATTGAACCTCCTGGCATAACCAATTTGAAGGAGATGGTTTCAACACTCGATTTGGAGAATCTCTGATCATTCTGGTCATATAACAAAATAAATAAATAAATAAAAAATAAAAATCCCAACTGAAATCTTGAAAACCACTTTTGGTACACGCATTTCATAACGCAGTCACTTTGTACACAGCGCAAGTCTTCCTGCAGGTTTCTAACATTTTCTTGCATTTTTTTTTTTTTTTTTTTTTTTTTTTTTTTAAATAAAAAAAAAAAGAAGCATGAGTTGTTAATGTTCATTTTGTTTCTCCTTTTTCAGGGTGATTCCAAGCACACAAAATAAAACGTGCCATGTCATAATTTTGTGTCAAACTGTTGAAGTGTGAAATATCTAATTAGTATGCGTGTGCTAAAGTTATTTGCTTTAGAATGCTTGAAGTTTAGTGTTTGGAAAGAAAGAAAAATCACTTTTTGGCTAATGAGAGATATAGATATATATATATATATATATATATATATATATATATATATATATATATATGAAATAGATCATTCCATCTCAAAATAACCAATGGCCACAAATAAGCCTTAGAAAAATCTGGTAAAAAAATTTATTTTTATTTTTTTTGTGCTTTGCAAAATAAGGCTTTCAATAAACTTATGATATTCAGAGCTCCTCATATAGAAATTTAAAACTTAGTGACAATAGTTAATATTTATTGAAGATTACGACAATATAAACAGCTTAGATGTGCCTTATGTACATGCATTTTCATAAGGACTTGAAAATGGGAAAAATGCAAAGATTCTATCCGCTTTAAGAGGTTCTCATATACAAAATGTCAGATAAGCATCCAAATTGTTATTCCTTTCATATATCACCTATTAGATTATTTCTATGTAGTGATTATATTCATTCCTGTTATAGGAATATTACTGTTTATAAAATTCTTTCTTGTGTGTGATTAGTTTTTATTCCATGTCTGTTTAAATTGTTACTATTTCAATGACTAGCTGCACTTTTCTGCATTTTCAAAGTTGACAACTTCAGTGGTTTGAAAAATTGTTGCACTTCAAGTTGTCTCCCTTACACATTTCAAAAAATCTTAAAGGAAAAAGGACAATTTGATGGTTTGAAGTTGTTTCACAAAACAATTCCTAAAAACTTTAGTGGATAAAATACCATAGAAATTCAACACTTAAAAGAAATAAAAATTGCACTTTCTCAGAAAGTAATGGCTTATCTTTAATAATCATTTGCAACAATACAATTAAAGACACATGCAAAACTGTTGGGTCTAACACTTTGAAATTTGTATTGCATACTGAGTGAATAAACATTGCCAGCTGAACCTCATTGTGATGCTATGGATACCCACATAGTAAGGAAGAGGTGGCTTTATCTCTCTCTCAAATGTTTCTGTTTGATGGACCAGCAAATGATTCTTCTAAGCGACATCCTCTTTGTCTGAAGAGGAATGGGAAATAAAGGAGTAGATCAAAGGTTTTAGAGATCAACTGACAACGAAACCGGAAATAGGGTATGTCCAGGTACTTGCCTATGTTAACCTTTATCTGGAGGTGAAAATTGTTACCATAAAATTCTCTCTCTTTGCAACTTTAGGTGCTTTCTGTTGCCTCGATAGGGTTGCTATAAATAAGCACTTGTCAACTGTTATTTCTGGTATTTTAAGCTGGAAATAGCCTACTACCACTTTGGAATGAGGCTAAACTACTGTTTTCCAACGCCATTTTGAATTCTTCTGCACTCTATACGAGATTTAACATCGATTAAGCCCATGTTAATTTTGTAAACAAAAATGGCCACATCAACATCCAACAAAGCCTTATTTAGGGGTTTTTCTTTGATTTAGACTCCGATGATGATTTTGAAGGCTTTATTGAAGTGGATATTGACAGTGAAATGGTCAGAGATAAGAGATGATAACAGTGCTAGTGATTGGGAGGAAAGCTATGATAACCACTATTTGCTGGGTGGCTACTATCATCCATGGGTGACTAATTTTATGGAAGATACTGGTCCCATGGATGTACCTGATAGTTTTCCTGAAAGTGAATTATTTGCCTGGAATAATAACTTTATTTGTCAACAAGACATAATGCATTACATCAAAATGTTATTCCTCCATTCTTTATTTTTATACAAAAATAAAATCTATGCACACAATACAAAGAAAGTTATAACAATTTTAAAGCAGTAGGTGCTCATGTTTGCTCATGTCAGAAAAAAAAAATTCAGTGGCGGGTGGGGAGCAGTTCTAGAAAGAATTTGGTGGGGTAAAATTTAAGTCATGCTTGGGATTGAGGAGAGTTCTGTTCCACCCTTGGTGGGAGATAGATATGTCATGTGGCTCGGAAGCCCCCATTTGTATTGCCAGCATGAACATCAGGATGAGTAGATGGGCGAGAAGGTGGTAGGAGGAAGAGCTGACATAGAAGCTTGCCTAAACTGGATGGGCAGGCAAACCCCTGAATAAAACATCTACATATATGGGGAACATGATTCAGATTCTTATTGGTGTGATGTTTTTTTTTCAATGTGTTACCTTATGAGCATACATCATAGACCTTTCCCAGCTTTTGGTGTACATAAATGAGATCAAGGATTAAAATATAATGTGGGGTAATCATTGGCTGGTCAGTGGAAAGCTTTGGCAAGAGTCACTTTGTATGTTTACACCATTTTAAATTAGACTTGTTACATCAATGGATATTACACTTTAAATCTTTTTCTTTTCTTTTTTTAAATTATGCATTTTAAAAACTATAAAGTACTCATTGTATTTTGTCCAAACTTTTACTCAGGTTGTTATTTTTATACATACATATATATATATATATATATATATATATATATATATATATATATATACATACACACACACAAAAACTTTAAACAGAATTCAAATTATAAAATAAAAAAATATATAAACTGGATATATTCTTAGTTCCTTAAATTTTGCACTTTAATTTTAATTTCACTTACATTTGTGGCTGGCAATACTTTCTGTAATTAAATTGAAAATTTATTGAATTTTTAATTAAAAAAAAAAAAATGAAACTGGATACATTTTCATAAAAAATTAACTGGATATATGTTTTAGCTTAAAGGCATATGGGTCCATAAAAATTGAAATGTAATTAAGTAATTTTCAAAATGTAATCATTTTCTTTTTTATTAATTCTAGGAAATCTTATTTTGGAGTATAAAATGAAATTTTTATATTAAAAAAAAAGAAGAAAAAAAAGCATGGGATACCTTTCAACTTTTGCAAACCTGTGTTGCCTTTTCTTTTTTTTATGTATTAGTGCTTTCCGCACAATAGACCTCTACCTAGATGATTAATAAAATTTACACTTAATCTTCTATTTAGTGTATAATGAACTCCAAATCCTGAAAAGTAGTGTTCTTCTAAGTGGGAGAAGCAGGCTGAAGTAGGCCTCAAATTCCCTGAAATGTATGCTGATAAAGTTAAAATCTGTATGATGAAGGGAACAGACATTAGTGATATTTTTAATAGAACTTCCTCTCCACCTATAAAAGAACAAAGGAATGAAGAAAAAACTCTCAGTGAATCTGAGTATTCAAGCAACTCTAGTATTTGTGATGAAGAATCACTTCAAATGATCTTTTCTTATAACCACCAAAGCCAATGGGTTACAGTATAGTACTACTCTATTACATTGATCATGTCATTGATATTGTCTCTCTGTCCAGTGATGTAATCAAAATTTTAGTTCCACTCAAATACAGAAATGATTATTTTTGATGGATGATACTGCACAAGTGGTGTCAACATTAGTCTTTAGATGGGACTTTATATGATCCCACTTTCAAGTGATGTTAGCATATGAAATGTTCCAGGAATATTAGAGTAGAGACTTATAAACCAATTCAGACTTCAAATCACCATTAGAAGAGGAAATGCAAGAGGGCCATTCCAGCATGTCTTTATCAGTTTGAATTTTTATTCATTTCAGTGTTTTTAGTTTGAAGATAAATGAATTTAAAGCTTTACGATAAGGATTTGTTTGAAGGACTGACTAATGATTCATTTTATGAAACCAATTTTTAAGTTTTGTATTCATTAATGTTCCTTTTTAGACAAGTTAAAAATTGTTTAATTTCACAAAATTCTCCAAACTTAGATGAATCTATGACAAAGGTATTCATATCACAAATAAACATTCTGTTGAATTCCTTATCCCAAAATTAGTAAAGTTTCAAAGTCTCTGGCCTGTACCTCCAATGATAGTATACTTTTACATGTTCTTGAGCTTCTGGCTGTTTTCACATGGTGTAAATATGAGTTTTATTTCTTTTATTATTATTTCTGTACTATTGAGAAAAAATTTGCTTCATTTCTGTCGTGCTATGAATCATAGCAAAAAGTTGCAAGATGTTAACTGTTGAAATGAAACTTATATGAACTTAAAATTGCCTTTCTATATCATGTTTTAACTATTTCATTTTTGAGAATGTAATTTTTCCTAATGTTTAGTCTGATCTAAGTGGATAAGAAAAAAATTTTTTTTTTTTTTTTTTAATACTGGTATGCTTTCAAGAAGCATGTAAAAAAATCTATTTTAGCAGCAGAAAAGCTTTTTACATGCAGATATATTTTACACAAAAGTATGCATCAAATTAATATATGAAATTTTCAGTTTTTATAGAATCAAGGTATATGCAATTTTGAATATGTTGTAATATTAAAAAGTACGAAGTTAAAATACTGATTTATCAGAGAAAGTATTGACTTGTATTAACGCTAAATATTTATGTCCTTTAAAAATAATCTTAATGGGATTTTTTGCATTACTGATTTGTGTATAATTTTGAGTATCAATAAAATTGTTTAAATAAATTTTAATGCATTTTCACTATTTTGACTTGTATTTAAAATTAAAATAATGTAGTAGAATCCTTAGTTTAATGTTCTTGGTTTAGTTCCTTTTTTCAGTAAAATAAATTTGTAGCCCAAAAAAAACATTTTAATGGCCCCATAGCATCAAAATTATTTGGAGCAAAGGTAAAATGAAGTCAAAAATAGTTTATTTGCATAGAAAATTATAGGCATATAAACTTTGTTTCACATAACAAATTTATAAGGTGCTAAAATTGACAAAGCCATCATTTCATCATAAGTTGTTCTAGAAAAATATTTTAACCATAGGTATAAGTTTGTTCACAAAATGAAACTTCCACCACTTATTCAGAGAACAGTGGAACATAAGCTATTGAGTGATTTTTTTTTTTTTTGGTTTTATGTTACCAACAGTTATTAAATATAAGTATGGAAAATCTGTTATAGATCCTTGTTCTCATTTCTTGGCAAATAATCTTTTTGAAATTCCCATAATGCTGCATTTTATCTCTTTTCTCACTTTACATCAGTAGAAACAAAACAGCCCACATTGTTAAACAAACATTTCCCTATCAGCTTTTATATATATATATTATATATATATATATATATATTTAAAAAAGCAATGTTTCAGTCAACAAATTTTATTATTCATTGTGTTTGTATAGAAAGAATTTATTTCTGTCTTGTCAAAATTCAGTCAAATAGAAAAAGTATTTATATTTACATTTAAAGAAAAATGTAATGTTTTTTTTTCTTTAAGAATGAGACAACGTAAATAATTTTTAAAAAACATTCAAATATTCATGCAATGCTACATTTACATAACTGTCATATGCTATTTCACGTTACTACAAATTGAGTGGAACTAGAAAAAAACTTTAAAGAATTATTTAAATGAGGAAAAATAATCTGTCATTAATTTTTCCTATTATAATTAATAAAATATTACAAAATTATTTAAATACGTAAATATAATCTGTTGAATTAATTTTTTATTAATAAAAATATTAAAAGAACTCCAGCTACAACTTAGTTTTCTCTAACTGTAGGACAGGTATTTAGCTAGTGTATAAAATACATGATTAAATAAAACCTTTTTTAATTTCTGATGAGATATGAAAACCTTGTAGGCTTTTTAATAGTATCTGGTTAAAGCTGGTGTGTAATCTTAAAGGATTAATTTCAAATAATACAATAAACCCATGCTTAGAAAAGATGCTGAGTGATGATGGACAAAATTATTCTTCTCATATTATTAATACAATATTAACACCATACCATCACATTTTATCTAGATTAGAAAGTCCTTGGGTAATTCAATCACCAAAAAGAATTTGAAACTTTTTACATTGACTTAATATATTTGGAATGTAATCGTAAAATGGTTATTTATGCTGATATAGTTATTTTTGATAATATCAACTGAAGGTTAATGTAGACAATTTAGTACACACAAATTATAAAATATTTTGTAATGATATAACTACTTGAGAAAGCAAAAAATAAGATGCGTTCAACAAATATTGATATAGTTTCACTCTGTAAATTCTTGTCAGTATGTAATAGATTTTATTATTGAAAAAGGGAACTTTGTGTGTATATATATAATTTTTTATTTTTTCAGCAAAAAGCAGCTGATGAAAATGCCCAGGCTATGGCCACAGCTGCTGTTGCTGCTGCAGCTGCTGAAGCTGATGGTGCTGAAGATGAAGAGGAAGAGATGGAAGTTGAAGCAGCTAACAAGGAGAAATCAGTAGGTATTTTTTTATTATTATTTCTATTTCCTCTTCTGTCTATTCTTACCTACAGTTAAGCTTATAATCATTGTACGATTTTTTTTGATTTTTGATTTTTTTTACTTTGTTAAATTTTGTCCTATCAAATGTTAATATCAGTATGATAGGTCATTTATTTTTATTTTCATGTTTAAGCTCAATTTTATATACTGTCCCGCCATTTGTTTAGACTGATCAACAAATTGCAGAGTAATTTAAAGTGAAAAAAAGAAATGTACTTCAGAGTTAATCACTAGCAATGATTGTGAAGGTTTTATAAATCTTTTCCTTTTTAGATAGTTACAAAGAGACTGCCTAAAATTATCAGATTTTGTGACATGAAAAGTATTTGGATACCAAAAAAGTGGTTTTAAAAATATTTCTGCAGAAAATTTTTTTAATTCTACCAAATTATTTTATATATGACTAATATGTGATGAATGAACTTGGCATGATTTTTGTTGTTAATTTTGTTAGAAAATGAAAAGTGTTCAATACACTGCAAACAGTATGTGAAACAAGTCATTATTTTTGGAATCTAAAAATGGAAAAAAATTGGTTCATTTTAAATTTTATATATGTCAACAGGATTTTTTACTTACTGTTTTGTTATGTTGGCATCACTCAGACAAATGACTAGAGGGAATAGAAAAGCATATGTATGGTCACATCAATTTTATTAGACTAATATTTTTTAAAACACTAGTTTGAATAATATATCAAGTTATTTTTTTCTTTTTTACTCATAAAAAAATTATTAATCAGCAATTTTCTTTAGGTATAAAACAATGCTAATCAAATTCAATATATATTATGATAGACTATTGTAACTTTATAAGAAATGGTGGAAATAAAGTAAAACTGTGACTTCCCTTATTGTCATTTTATAAAAGGAAACACACACACACACATTTCATGATGTAAGTGAAAAGTATTGACTTCATTGTATTGTTGTTACTATTGTGATTTCCATAATCATGTCTTTATATAGTATTGCTTTAGTGATTGTGTTATAATTTTTATTATATATCTATTAAAATACTGATGGAAATGAATAGCCATTGTTTTGATATTTGTGGTGGGTGGGTAGTAATCAGAAGCAACTACTTACATTTATTCATAATTAACCCTGTTTTGATTTAAAATGAGCAACAAAAATAAAACTTAGTAATAAATAATATTTACTAGTAAAACCTAGAACTGTCAAATTAGTAACGTTTTGCTTGTTATTAGTTATAGCATTTCTTTTAAGGTATTTGTATATACCATAGCAACTTTGTGCTTAGTATATTGGCTGACTCTTAGCATATAAATTCTCATTTCCAGTTATTTAAAATAAATTTGTCTTTATGTACTATCAGATTTGCCAATTTAACTCTTTTTCAGTGTATTTAGTCCCTGTAGATCAGCATTTACCTCTTTGTTTTTTAATTTATGTATTAATGAGAGTATAAGTATTAATAAGAAATAGAGCTCGATCATCATTTACCTACAAAAGAACAGTTCTGATGTTCTATACTGAAGTTGTTAAGTATAGGTTCTGAAATGTTTGTAGAAAATTGTAAGGAACCACAAATAACTTGGAACTGGTAATTGTTTATTTGTCAGATACATGTCAACACTTCCCTGGTAACAATCAGGATTTCAATATCCTATTGGGTTTGTCCCTTCCTCTGTTAGTTTGCATGACTGTTACACCTTGCTGATACCTCATAAATGATGGGCTATTCTGTTTTGATCATATGGAAAGAGAGGGAAAGACACTTGTTTTCAGTGAGAAAATGAAAGAAATAAGGGAAGATAGAAGCGGAGAGAGAATTGGATTAAGCTGGTAAGAACAGATACTACACTTTGATCTTAACCATTAAACAGAGAAAAATTGGTAACTGCGATAAAAGCACCATTTTACACACACACAATATTGAATGATAAAACCAAGTAAGACAATTGCCAAAAATCCAGTTACCATAAATAAAATAACGTCATCTGCTGAATTATTTTCAAATTATTATCAAAAATGTTTGTAAGACAGGGATTTAGCTAGAAAGAAAGAAAAATACCTGTCAATACCTCATAAATAGTGGATTATTTTGTTTCTGATGGCATAGAAAAACAAGACATATGCTACTTGGTTTCAGTCAGAAAATGAATGAAAAGAGAAGATAGTGATTAACGTCAGTTTCAGTGAAATGGGAAAAGTTGTCGATTTAAAAAAAAAATTTTATTGGTACTTATTTCTTAAAATAACGACTGGCATTCAGGTTTATGGTTGTTATCACAATATTTTGTTAAAGGTGTGAAGCTCAAATATTTAACATTAAAATAGAGGAATTTATATGGATATTTTGTCATAGGACTCACCATGAGCTTATTCAATCAGTAACTGAAGAATTAAGATTCATCGGAAAATTCAAAAAGGAAAACTGAAATTTTCATGGGTTTTTCTAATGCATGTAACACTAACTAGCCTGAAAAGGCATTTTGTGCACCAAATTCCAAACAATCTAGCCAATAGCTTTGTTATTTGTGTGGTTTGAACACATTGCCTTTATTCAAAACTAGACTATCCAAAACAGTTATAAAACATTGAAGTTGACTTCAACATTCCATTGAAATGAAAGTTGATTATGATTCAGTTAAATATTTCAATTCATTCATGTCATCATTGATTCTGGTTTACAAGTTTGTGTTTAACATTTTATTGATTGTTTACTGCATTTAATAGGAATAGAACTTCTGATATGAACTTTAAATCAGATTAACTTAAAAATATTTTTTAAATATTTAAAATATTCTTTGTTCAAAGAAAGCTGAAATGTAAACAATTACTCTACAAACAACTGGGTGAAACAGCAAAGCGGGATTTCTTTATGTTGGTCTTTAACTTAAAAATATTTTAATTAAAAAAAAAAATGTTCTGTTTGAAGAAAGTTAAAATAAATATGCTTACTGTATAAACAACTCATAAATCATTATGCACCGGACAGGCACACCACACAAGTACACATGCAATCACAGACTTAGTATTTGATAGATAGATCATTTTTCAAATAACTTCTTTTATTTCTTTGTTTTATACAGCATTTAAAACAATTTTTTATCTATAAAGTTTGAAGCAATATTGTGTTCTTTCTTGCTTTAGAGTTCAGTATTTTCAGTCACTGTTTATGTAAAATATTAAAGAAACCTAATTTGTTAATTTTTCTTTTCTTTTTAAAGGGTGCTAAAGGAAAAGCTGGAGCCAAGAAACGTCAGTCAACCAATACATCAGCTGTGAGTCATGACAAATTTTTTTTGAATAAATAATTTTGCTGTGAGCAATGAAAGTTTAAGTAGAACATTACTATAACTTAGATTTCCAATGTATAAATTACTTTAAATTATATTATGCTGTTGTGAACACTTTAATAATTTAAATGACTTTTGTGTATATTGATCACCCCCAACCTTTTGGGATGTCACAGAATTCATAGGTTACAAAAAAAATGGGGGGGGGGGGGGACTGGTCAGAACTCAGGTGATCCAGACTGAGTGGGTGTAACTTGAACCCTGTTGACATTAAATTCTAATAGTGGTGGTTGTATTTAAGTTCTAACATATATATATATATATATAATATTTAATATGGAGTATAGATGCAACAGTAGAAAAGTCAAGCACTCTATCTTCCTCTCCCAGATTACTTTGTGTGCAGTGATCTCAACAGAGAGACAAGCTACCAGAGAAGATAACTAGCTGGCTGACCTGTTGATATCCATTCTCTTTAACTCCCTTTAGCTTCCTCTAAGAAACTATATGCCCCACCCCACACCAAAAAAGAGTAAAGCAAGTAAAAAGAAACCTGAATAAAATTGTCTATCATTGATTCAATCTGTTGATGCAACATGGGATTCCTCTTAAGGAATTGCCGATATATTACTAGAATCCAGGGATGACATACAATGCATCAAGGGTTATAAGTTTTATTCTCAATTGTACAGAAAGTTGAAATCCTTAATCTTGCTGTTATGCTAGAATCCTTGTAGGTTTAATAGGTAACTAAATTTATTTCATTTATACATGTTGTATGAAATTAATAAATTTCAGGTATTAAGCAGATGTTATAAAGTTTACGACTCATTGATACCATGCTATCATATGATGAATGTGTATAATTAACTGGATTGAATGTCTTTAACCACGATTGACATCTTTTAAAAACTATATTTCCTATTGATTTAAGATATGCCTTTTTTACACTATTGAGCAAGATGAGTTTTTTTTTTTTTTCTTAGGGTAAACCTCCTTCAAAGCGTGCCAGAAAAAGTACTCCTGCTCGTTCAAAATCTCGTGATTCCACTGCTGCTGCAGATTATGAATCTGAGCCTGCAGCTAATGAAGAGGAGGAAGAGGAGGAGGAAGAAGACTTTGATGAAGGGTCAGCACCTGACACAGATAATTCAGATGATGAGGTAATTAATTGTTGCTTTTTGAGTGCTGAAAAGTTTTTACTTCAACCAACTTTTCAAAATCTGACCAAATATTTTTTTCCCCTCTCAAGTCCCTTCTATGTCAGATCTAGAACCATTTCAGCACTGCATTGTAATTAGAATATATGATCTCTTGAAGGAAATTTATCTTAACTTCCCTATTTCTCTTTGATATAGCAGGTTACCATAACTACCAAAGTCAACTTGAATTTTCAAATGTTTTTTTAATTCAAAAACTCAGGTTACATTTTATAGTCTGCAATGTTATTCTCCAAATAACATGGGAATGAAATTTATTTTCTTAGTTTAGTCTGACACAAAGCCAAAGGAGTGTGGGGAGAATTGAAATTGCTACAGTTATGAATTGGGTTATGAAATGATTGTTAACCATCACACCATTCTTGAAATTATTTCATTTGACACTTTAGTAAAATGTAACTAAACAAAACAAATTGGAGCTGTAGGTACTGGAAAGAAGTTAAAATGCAAATTAGATAAGAGAAACATCATAAATCTTAACTTTTCATCATTAAAAAGTTCAAATTTATTCTTTTTCTTAATTACTAATGGTTTTAATTTTCCAAATATAACTTGAAACTGAAAATAAATGCAATTTATATTAGTAATAAATTCAAAAATTGAAATGTTAACTGTAAATAGATAATTATATAAACATGTAAAATTTGATTGTAAAAATGAAACTTGCAATTGAACATAAGAATTGCCAATTTTTAGTCCTTCAAGATTTATTTTTGTTATATCTTTACTGGGGGATTGCTTCAGATGAAAATCTAATTTATCAATAGGACAAATAAATTTGGAATTTTTTTTATATAACAGTAGAAAATATTTTCAAACATTTACTTTGCTTTAACTTAAAAAAAATATACATCCTTTCATACAGGGTTTAGAAGGAATAATATTGGTAGTTTTTCTAATTTAGTGATTACCTATATATTTTAGTAACCGTCTTGATTTTTGTAGGATTTCCAGATTGAAGATGATGAGAAAAAAAGTAAAAGAGGACGAGGACGTGCCTCAAAGACAGGACCAAAAGGAAAAGGTGCCAAGAAGGCGGAAGTTTCTGATAGTGAGTCTGACAAATCTGATAAAGATTTTTCTGAAGAAGAACAAGACAATGATGATGATGATTATGATGAAGAAAAACCTAAAACAAAGGCTAAAGCAAAAAGGAAAGCTACACCAGCCAAAGGTCGAGGTGCAGGTGGTGTTAAAAGAGGTAACTTTTCCTCTTTTTCTTTTTTTTTCTTTTTTTTTTTCCATCTTAAACAGATTTTCTGCATGAATGACATTATTTAAATGTTACTTTTTCATGGTGATCACAAAAAAAGGACTACTTTCTTGCTACTGATCTCTCTCAAAAATTCATTTATAAAGATGGAATTTTGGTCATGGATATAAATTAATGAAAAAAATGGTTAAAAATTTAAAATCATGTTACTTATATTAAATTTTTGTACTTTCCATGTAATTATTTGTATTAAAAAAAAAAAAAAATTGATAAAGCTGTTTTGAAAATGAATAAAATTTTACACTTCAAAACATTCTTTATCTTGGATATTACCTTTAGACTGTTTTTTATAAAGATTTTATATTATATTTTAAGCCACTAATCGTCGTACTTCTGGTGTTGGTCGAGGTGGTCGTCGGCAACCCAAAGCTTCTGTGGAGGTCAGTGCAGACAGCATTTCCTCTTCTAGTGATAGGTAAGACATCTAAATTTCTTGTGGATTAAATGATTTAGTTAAGTTTACAAGATTAAAGAATGACTCAATAGTTTACCTATTTTCAGATATAATAAATATTAACATTTTTTTAATTATTATTATTTTAATTAATTTGTATGCACTTTTTTATTTTCATTTGTCATATTCCAAACCTTCCTTCAGGTTTAGAAATTTAATGAATTTAAATTTATAACATTTACTAATGAATAAAATCCAAATTAAATTTTGTGTCTAAAATAAACAAAAATGGATTCATCTTTTAAGTTCCAAGAGAATATTAAGAAGGACAATTCTGAATGCAAGGCCAATAGTGGAATAAACTCTATTTCAGCCATGAGTTAAAAATAGCAAAAAAAGTAGAGGGGGTTTTGCAATCCCCCATCCCTGCTTCCAACCTATTTGTTGGCATGATCAATGCACAAGCTGAGGGTCTGATTAGATCTGTTACTATTATATCCAAATCCTCATTCAGTTAGATCTGAAAGATTTGAAATTCTTGTTACTCCCTACTTATTCTAAACCTGTAGGAGAATGTTAGATAATTAAAGAAGGTATCAAAAATGAAACACCATTTGATAGGTTAATTAAAAGGAGTCTAGTCAAGTTGCATTTGCTATAATCAAATAGCACACAATGTTAAATAATTTCATTTGCTGAAATGTCATGCTAATTTTCAAAAATGTTTTAATTTAATATTAAATAAATTTAATTTCACTATTTTAGGAAATATAAGATATTAAAAATAAAATTCAATTTTGCATTTCATGTTTTGTTTTAAAAATTGAAATGAAATTCATTATAAATAAGGTTGTACTTCTGCATTGGATGACAATCATTCGAAGCCTTCAAAATTCTACTTTCTTCAGAATAAAGTAGCAAACATGCATTCATCTATAGATTACAGTAGACAACTATTACAAAGCAGAAATTTATCTTGATTGCAATTTTTATACCTTTATATGAAAAATAAAACGGTTACCATTTCAAAATGATTGCTGAATTTACAAAATTTGTGTTTCTTTTATCAGTGATGGTTCAGAAGACCTTGTAAGCAGTTGGAAAAAACGTGATGAAGAGAGAAAAAAAGAGATTGAACGGCTGGTGAAGCTGGATGAAGAAAGGTTTTAATATTTTGAACTTTTTTTTCTACTTTCTTTGCCATCTCCTTTATTTTAGCCAGTACCATTGAAGCTCCATTACACAAGTTCAATAAAGTCAAAAAAAAAAAAAAATAACATTCAACCTGACCCTGACTCCTGTAAATATCAGCTCTCAATGTTCAACCTGCCCCATGTATACTCTGCCATAATGTCTAACAATGTCATTGCAAATAATGCAGGAAGTCACGCAAACAGTGAGACTTTGAGAGCCAATATGTACAGGACAGCTTTGAACATATTGAATGCTAAATGATTAAACAATAATTCTCAAAATAAGCTTACATTAAATATAATTTTCTGACACTTTTTATATTCATAGTTTTGATGAAACTGAACACAGGAAATGTCATTAAACAAGCTTTAAAAATATCTGAGCTGTGTATTTTTATTTTTTTGCATTTTATCCAGTTAATAGCCCTTAAACTTTTAAAATAGAGCTATCTTTGAAAAATCTCTAGGACATGTGCCATTGTTTTGTTGAAAAAATACTTTTCAGAATTTTACATTTGTTTTATTTAGGTAAAAAAATGAAATGTTATAACAAATGCACTCTTTTTCTTTACCCCCACCCCTCCCAGAAAAAAGCAAGAGGAGGAAGAGCGTATTCAAAAGGCTACAGAAGAAATGATTAGGGAGAGAGAGCAAAAGGTTGAGGAAGAGAGTGAGGAGGAAAAATCTCCACAAAAAAAAGAAAAGGCCTCAGCTAAAAAGGAAAAACCCAAAAAAGAAACTAAGAAAAAGTCAAAAGAGGTTTGTTGTATTTATATTTATTTATTTTATTTTGCTTTAAGTAGTTTGCTGTTTCAATCATTTAATTTTATTTAAAATAGTTGCAAGATTAAGTATTAATTTAAATAGGAATTTTCTCATTAACAGCTATATAAATTATGATTGGCAGCAAATCATAGATGCTGGTATAGAAAACAAGGCTTGTATAAAATTCTATTACAAAACTTCATACCAAATTTTAAAACATTTAATATATTAATTTTTATTTTACCATAACAACTTTACTAAAAATTAGAATAGTTAAGATATTGTTTTAACAAGAATTTTTTTTTCTCGTTATCAGGAGCCAGCTCCTAATAAAGGTCGTCGAAAAAGTAAAAAGGTAGATTCTGATTCTGAAGCAGAAGATAAAAAGACTTCTGAAGCTGAAAACAAAACTCAGGTAAAAGAGAAGGCAGAGAATGTTACAGAAGCAAAGGAATTAGATCAGTCAAAAACAGAAACAGCTCCTACTTCACCCACTGCCCCTGTTTCTACCTCTGCTGTGACCAAGGAAGAGCGAGACAGTGAGGAAGAGGATATCATTACTCCAAAGAGAAAACGTGGTGCAGCTGCAAAACGAAAGAAAGATGTAGTGGATGATGATGACGAAGTTGACCGTGTACATGCAGATGAAGAGATACCTAACAATGAGAATAAAGATGATAAATCCCAAAGCATTCAAAATGAGAAAGTTAAAAGCAAAGATGCTGATAGCAAAAATAAAAAGGTGATTATATTTTCTATTTTTGAAAGAGACACTGAAATTGAATCCTCTGCCTATTTGGCATCTTTGTGTATTTACTTCATCAATTTTTACAAATGGCAAGATTAAGGCTCTTTTTCTTTTCTTTTTTTTTTCTTTTTTTTTTCCTTTCCTTTTAATAGTACTTGGAATTTGCTAACAAATCTACAGGAAAAATCTAATATAACAAATGATGCAATTTCATATTTTCATTTCTTTGTGTTTTTGTTAAAATATTTTGGCTGATCTATTCTTTAGTCTTTGTCTGGTGTATAATCTGTATGAAAAGAGGAAAAATTATTTCTTCAGAACATCTGATTGTATCTGTGATATAGGCTGGATAGTGGACAGGCTATTAAGAATGCAAAGGTGTTCAGTTGTCTTAACAAAATTTGTTAATCTATCTTTTAGTTATTTAAAGTTAAAGACAATAGATTATGCACTTGATTATTGAATATTGTTGCCTAGGATGTTTTTGGTTTTATGTTGTTTTTTTTGTGCTTGGTTTTCTGGTGGCAGGCCATTGTATTTTTCTTCACTTAATCAATAGTTGGCACACGCAAGCGTATTATTTACTGAGCATCAGTTAGATTTGGTAGAAGGCTTCAAGCATGGGGCTCCTAGTGAGGATTGACCTTAATACTCTTTAGTAACCTGATCTGTGAAACCAGGTTGCTGACATTTCATCATTACGCAAACATTTAAACAATTCTTAATAGTTGACTTTTTATTTTAGTTATTTTTTCATATTGGTTAACATTTAACTGACTGTTATTAAACACATTTGCAGAAAAAGAAAATTGAAATACTAATATTTTTCATTATTATAGTTGTATTTTTTTTCTTTGTTTTTTAAATAGTAATTAACAGTTCTTCAAATCCTGATAATCTCTGTTAAGTGAAACAGGCACAAGAAATTTGGGAACTATTGTATTTGCAACTTTATCTATATAAAAATACTAATACCATAATAGAAAAATTTTAATTTAATAATTTAAGACTCCTAGAAGGATGAGACATTGTGTAAATATTATGCATTCTGTCATAACTAGTGTTGATATTAGATTTTAGAACTTAAAAAAATTATCATGGATATACAGATTTTTTTTTTCTTTTTTTTGTGAAAAGTACTGACACACGTTGTTTATTTAGTTTTCTAATATATCCAATACTTCTTTGATTTAGAGTATGTATTAAATGTCTGTTCTCTAAGTAATATACTTTGTAGTCTAAAATTAGAATATTTGCAGACATTTTATATTGAGTACTCTTAAGAGATTAAGATTTTGATAAAAAGATCTTCAAAGTTTTATTCATTTATTGTTTGAATTTAACTTTAGTTTTATCTGTGAATTAATTCATTGAGTTGTTGAAACGTGTATGCATGCGAAGGGGTGGTAAGTGGTATCAAGTTGAATGAAAATTGTTTTTATCCAATATATAATGAAACAAGAAACATTTAAGTTTTCATCTTTCTTTGAAATTTTACTAATCTCTACATTTCTCTCATTGCAAAGAAGTAAAAATTTCAAATCCATTTATTCTTACATAGCAGAGAATGAGTTAACTGATTGATTGAGAATAGTAAATAATTGAATTTGGAATAGTAACTTTCCAATTTATATAACTGGAATGTTTTACTGATTTGAAAATATATTATTCAAAATAGTTTTTGAATTTGGAGTTAAGACATTGTCACAATAAATTACATTTGCATCATAGTTAAACTTCTAAAAACTTTGTAAAATAGGTATTTTGATATTCTATTACAGTTACATTTTTTTATAATTGGATTGTATATAGTTCAAAACTACAGGCACTAAGGATTTATTGAAAATCATTTCAGTGTAAATGCTTTTTTTCTTTTTTAATACTGAACATGATTTTAACTCTTCAGTTATCATTTTATACTGCAATATAGTGATAATCACATTTAACTGGTCCTTGAATATGACTTGAAAACTGGGTGTAGTGACTCCTGTTTGTAATAGATAAATAAAATATAAGCAAAATTTAGGTGTATTTTTTTCTAATTCAGTTAATTTTTGCCCTGTTAATATTTTTTAGTTCATATTATATGTCTAAACTCTTCGAAGCTGTGAATTTTTTTTTTTTATATATATATTAAAATTCTAGTCAATAAAAATTATTAATCTCTTAAAAGGTTTCTAGCTAGCATAAAATTATCAAAGCCATGTATTGAACTAGAAAATTGGGTTTGTTTAATTTTTTAATTAGCTGAAGCCTTGAATTCTGCCAGACTATAATTCTTTGGTATTGTATGCTCTGTAATGGGTTAGTGTTTTTGCTATAATGCAAACAAGGGAACTTGGTAAGGATGGATTGGGTTGGATTTGGGGCTTCTGGCTGTTTTCTCACTGAGCTTGGCGAAAATGTGAATTAATTTCTGCACATGTAGACAAACATGTCTCTGACTTGAAGGATGCCACTTATGTAAGAATTGTAAGTTGGCTGTGGAAGCACTTTCTTTCCAGTGGCACATTGGAAATAATTCTCTTGTTCCTGTTTTCAGAACAAGACACAAGAAGAAAATAAGGCTAAAGCGAAAGATATCAACAAGAAGGAGAAGTTGAAAGAAAAGGTGAATAAAGAGGTAATTTATGTAAAAGTATTATCAATCTATGAAATATTTGCAATGCTGATCTTTCTTCCTTTGTGAAGTAGCTCAGTTTTGGAGACCAATCATTGAAACCTGATTTACTGGCTCATATGAAAGAGACATCTATCAAAATAATTATAGTTTTGTAGTTTAAATAAAGCTCCTTGTTTATCATGCACAATATACTCTTTCTATACGTTTGTCTTATTTCCTCTAGTAGAAGTTATTGGTGTTTTCTTTCTTCCTCCCTCCCCCAATTTTTGGTCAGAGCTAATAGTAAGAGATTTTATATCTATATTTTCTTGTTTATTTTTTCTAATTTATATAATCAACAATAATGGTTTTGTGGTTTTTCTCTGCACAATTAAAGGCTTTGTTTTCTCATTTATATTGAGCAATACATTTTTTCCCTTATAATTTACTTTGAAAGAAAGCGTGTACTTTCAGGATATTTCATTTTATATACAGATATATCAGCTCGTTTTTTTTTCTTCTCTTAATTATAAATCGGTAAACCTCTTCCACTATAGATTTCTATTTAGTTAAACATAGACTCAAAGAGTTCTCCTTCACCAAACAATATTTTGTCAAAATCTCTCCACATGTAATATTTTATTGTAAATATTCTTTATAAATTTTTCACAATTGCGTTTGTTTTGCAGCACTTTGTACATTGAATACCCGCTCTCTCCTGGCCCTCTCTTAGCTAATGGCAATTTATTCCTTCAATTTAAATGTTTCCTTTTCACTTTCCAGCAGGAAAAGGTAAAAGAGAAAAAGTCTGACAAATCTGGGGGTGGCAGTGGTCCAAGCAGCAGTCACAAACCAGGAACTCCATCTGCTGCTGACAGCAGGGATTCTGCTGACAAAGATGATGATGATGACGAGATTCGCAGAAAAAAAATGGAAAGAGAGCGAAGAATGTAATTTTTTTTCCTCCATTACATTTAACTTACTACCACGTTTACATTAATCTGTCATTTTTAACTCTAAAGAAGATAATTTCTACAAAATAAACACATACAAATAAAATTACAAATTGTCTAAGGTACACATTGCAAGATATTATTTTTGTATTTGTAGTCTTTGAAATCTGTTTAAAATTACAGGTAACTTCTCAAATAATTAGACTAATATTGTTGTGCTTCGGTATAGAAATCCCACACATTGAACAAACCTCCACAGTAATGATGTAGTCTTTCCCCTCCAATACAACCAATACTTTAGTGAGAGAAAATATTAAAAGTTTTACATTTGTACTTATGTAAATATTCAGTTTCACTTGCAGGTGTGTGTGTGTATGTGTGTGTGGGATGATAATGTATTTTCTTTCAAGTCTACTCCAACAGACTGTAAATTTTTTAGTACTCACCTATATTCATATAAGAATGTGCGAAAGTGGTGGGGGGGGGGATTTTTTTCTCTCCTTGTTTATCATCTCTTTAAGACATTAAAAAATAAAGCTTTGAAATATTATTGAATATTCTAAGAAAATTTCATGGCCCATGTGCTAAAAATAGTTTTAAATTGATTTCAGTACGTTACATTTGAAGTTATAGAAACTTAAAGATGTGTTCATTTGATGAAAATGTATTAAATGTTAATTAAATGTTTTTCTGTGTAGTAAATTGAAGGGTTTTGAGACATCACTAAAATTGTCTTTGTTATAATTGGATTACAAAATTAAATCTTGATATTTGTACCTATCCAAGGCATAAAATTATAAAGAAAAACTGTTTTTGTGTTAATTTGAAGTAGTTTCTTTGTTCTCTCATGACTGGATAATTGCTTTAATGGGGTTTTATTTTTTGTAACTGTTGACCTGCTTATTTTTCACATGCTCTCTCTCACATACCTTGATGATGTGGAGTTAATTATGGTTCTCCACAGCTTCCTTTTTTTATTGCTTTCAGCAATACTTGTCCCTTTATGACCCCCTCTTTGTCATTCTGCCCATTTGCTCCTACTTGGTATGTAGGTTACCCACTGTTAAAAGCTTCAATTTCATTCTGTACACCCTGTGAGTTTTAAATTCTGCATACCTTCTTTGCTCTGTCCCAAAATTTTCAGCAGTCTCTTCCTGATTATTAGCAAATTCTATTCTCCTGATCTGTTCATGGTATTCTTCATGTTCATCAGTAGAATAACATCTCTGTTGCCTTAAATCTTTTGTTCTGTGATAGAAATTGTCTAACTTTTACTGCCATCTTGGAAGGTTAGACATTCTTCAGAAGTCCAGCACTTTTTTCATAATTTCTAATGTTAGTTTTTGGTTCTTTATTCAGTTTCTGAAAAATATTTTTTGTTTTCCTGCACTTTAAAATTTCTGTGTCATATGTTGATTTTTTTTTTTCAAACTTTCAGTTGTCTATTTTGCTCAGCATTTTATTATAATTAATAATTAGGCCTTCCTTTCTTGCTTTCTTTAACCACCTAGTCTAATAGTCCTTTTAGTTTTCCTTTTGGATCTGCATTCAATGTAGTTTAAGGTCACCTCTGTTGATAGGTTTTCTAATTATCATTTTACAGAATTGAAAAAGAGGAAGAAAAAGAAAGAAAGAAAAAGGAAAAGTATGAAAAGAAGAAAAAAGAAAAAATCCAGTGTGAGTATATATTAATATTACAGTGAAATCTTATCTCGGTATAACTATGAATTAGCTTCATTTAATCAAATTTTAATAATTTTGAAATATTTTTTATATACTGATGGTGGTCACTGAAATAACATTGATAAATTTAATCCAGTTTTGCTGACTTTAATTTAAAATTTGTTTTTAACCAAAAATCAGTTTCTGAACTACAGTATTTAAAAATGTTTTGTATTTGTTCTCTTAAATCTCTTAATCTTTAAGAAATTTAGATTTAGTTGCCTGTCTTATTTATTCTGTATATATGAAAGTTTAAAATTTTCAATTATGATTTTAATTTTACATAAGGTAAATTTGTTAAAAAAAAAAATTTCATAATTAAAATGATTTAATTGCAGTTTTACAAACAGAATCAACTTTGATACAAATGGATCTGGAAATCAAGAAATCTTTAGTAATAGATAAAACCGTGAGTATAGTGTCTGTTCATGTGAAATTGGGTTGTCAAGGCATATGAGCTTTTATCGATTCTTCTAAATTAAAACTCATTATTCAACAGATATGTATATATGTTTTTTGTTTTGTTTTTGTGTGTGTGTGTGTGTGCGCGCGCGCGCGTGTAATTTTTTTTTCCATTCAAGGTATTTTACAAGATATCTTGTAATAATAAAACTGGTTTTTTTTTGGGGGGGGGGGTTACAGTTTGATATTATACACCGAAAGGAGTGCATGTCGCTTTTGATAAAACCTAATGATATTGACAATCGGGCATAGGTCCTTTTTTTTAAAAAATTTTTTAATGTTGCTAGTTGTACATAAACAGTTGTCTCAATGAAGTTTAATGCATAAAGAAACATTGTATATTTTGCATTTAGGTTTGCACACAGGCTGAGAAAGCTTAAAAAAAAAAAAATGATTGAAGAAGATAGCCAGGAAATTCAATTGTGTGCTGAGAATGTTGGAGCTATCCTGGAGGTGTATGTTGAAAAATCATTGGACTTATCCCCAAAACAACAGCATTTCATGCACAGATGATTAGCAGTTTTAAAAGAATTTTTTAAAAATTAGCCAAAATCTTTCAAAAATTGTTTAAAAATAGGTTAGCTTTATGAAAGCTTCAGGTGGAAAATCAATTGAAAACATTCATAGCATATTCATTTGTTGCAGCAAAAATGTTTTTAATACACATGTGCCAATTTGAGGATTAGATTTTATTTTTTTTTATGGGGAACATTTATTTCAATAACTATATTTACATCCCTAAAACTTCTGTGTTTACATCATGAAGATTAGAGATTAACTACAAATGTAAAAAAAAATCTTATAAATCTAAAACTTTGTTTCCACAGTTTTTCTCTGTGATACGGTCTTAAATATTAGAAATAGTTTTTCTGTTCTATGGTAGATAAGTAACAAGCTTAATTGTATTTTAGGATGTGGACAAGTGCATTGCTATCATGGAAGATTTGGAAGCTTTACCGGTAACACAAGTAATGCTTAAGAAGAATCCTGACATAATGAATACAATAAAAAAAGTAAGTCACTTACTACTTAATTTCTATTTTTTTCTCTCTATCTCTCACCTTCCCAGTGGATTATATCACAAATTGTGATTACCTACACCAAAATATTTTGTTTTTGCAAAAAAACTTAAAAATGCTGTTTGTTCTAGATAATTTGTTCTGACAATAATTACTGTATATTTTCACAATAAAATTGGTATTATCTAATTTAAAATAAATAAAATTTATTTAATAAAAACAAAATTTATAGGATGTACATATGATAAATATGCCATATGAATTACAGCTCATAATTTGTTTTTGTTAGGAATGTTTACAGTAATTTATTTGGTAGTGTGAGATTGTATCATACAAATTTTGAGTTGTTCATCATATTGTAGATAAATTAGTGTAATTATTGATAGTTAATTTTACATGTGTATAGATTGCAATGGTTCATAAGATATAATCTTGAAAGGGAAACGAAATACTGTAGTGTTATTGAGTAATATGAACCTGACAAAAATTGAACAGGTATTATAGACAAATAAAGAAATTGCAAACATTGGCAATATACTGCCGGGGGGGGGGGGGGATATTGCAAAAATGAGATTTTGGCAAAATAAAGATTTACTAGCAAGAAACTATTTGAAACTGCTCTTGGGAATGAAAACAAAAGAAGAAAATGAAACTTGAATGCAACCAAGTTATTGCCTTTTTAAGTAAAAAATCACAAACAAGTAAATGCACAAAAATTGATTTGTCAACAGTATTTTTTACTGATGAATGTAGAACTGGATTGGTTGCTTTGGAGTTGGGTCCATTATAGAAATAGTCACCCAACATAATTTGTGAGGTGGAGTAATGTTTTGGGTTAGGATTGTAAACAGTAAAATTATAGGTCCTTTCAAAGTTGATTTTTTTTTTTTTTTTTTTTTTTTTCCCCCGCCCAAGGGAAATACAGAGAATTGCTTTAAATACTTGAACAAAATGTAGAGGACATCCAACCAACAATCTAGAAACTAAGCTAAAGAGAATATTGTCATTCAATCCAATAGTCTTTTATATTCTGCAAATTCTAGGTATTGCCCACCTTGTCCCAAAATGTTTCAAAGACATCAAATTACTGGATGGTCCATAACCCTCTCCAAATATTAAACCAAGAGACATGAGAATGGAAAATAATATTCAAGCAAAAATGGTATCTGAGAAGCAATAAGACTGTTGCAATGTTAAAGATGAAACAATACAAAAAGTTAATAAAAATCAATGGTTGGAAGACTGGTGAAATGTATAGAATATCAAGAAGCCATATATATATATATATATATATATATATTCATTGTACTCTAATAAAACCTGACAACCCCAATGTTATCAATATTTTTATAAGGATAGATATAAACTGAAATGATAGATTACTCATATGAGAATTTTATGAACCTCAGTTCATATCAATTTTGTTGTGAAAACATTAACTTAAAATCTTGCATGGTGTATACAGAGTGATTCAGATGTGATTTCACTTTTCTATTTATAATCTCTTGTGTTCTTGTGTATTCATTAAGACAGAATCATTTCTAAGTAGTTATAATTTCTCGGAACAAAATTTGTACTCCAAAATAATACCTAGTTCCTCTTTTTTCTTTTATAAATACTTCATGTAATAACTTTTAATAAAATAACCAAATATTTTCCTTTTTCTAGATCAGAAAATATAAAAGCAGTGAGAAAATCAGGAAAAAAGCCGAGGTTATTTATCATAAATTTAAGAATCTCTTTTTGGTTGCTGAAGGAGAATCTTTTTCTCAGGTAGGCTAATTTTACTGCACTTTTAAATAAAATTTTGTTTTTCTACATTCAAATTAATTGAATACTTCAAAGATTTATTTTTACACACACACACTTTTTGGTCAGGGATTACTTCCTACCTGCTGCTTGTACAGTACCACCTAGAACAACCTGATGCTTGTTAATTTGAATGGAGATGGGTGCTGACAAGTAACCTCATAACCCTGTGAAGTTCTATGAAGTGCCCAGCATAGTCACTGATTTGTTTGCTGCACTTTTTTTAAAGTATTGAGTCTCAACATTGATCTCATTGTGTCACTAATAATAGGCATGATATCAGCAATCAAACATTTTTTTTTTGTGGGTAGAAACATGAAATTTGGAAAATTATTTGCAGAGATTAAATTTGTTTAACTGAATGGTTTCATTTCCTGCTGCTAAAGCTTTTTCTGCTTTTTTATTTATTTATTTTTATTAGCCATTACTAAACAGTAAAGCTTCGTCTTTTTTCAGATAAGTTTGATTATAAATGTCCACTTGAATTATTTTGTTATCCCAATGTTCAAACAGGTTCTTTTAATTTCTTCACTGTTATAGGTGTTCAGTCGTGAAGCTGCAGAATTTAAGAAGCAGTTAGAAAAGGAAGAACGAGAGCGAAAAGACAAGGAAAATAAAGAAAATGAAATTAAGCCAGGTGATTACCTATTTACAATAAGGTTCTTTTTTTTTTTCCCCTCCCTCTGAATTGGTGCTTAGTTTTTATATATATATATATATATATATATATATATACGCACAAAGCATACATTTTACAGAACTGTATTGTTCCCTAATATAATTATTCTGGTATTTGAGTAAGTAAATCATGTCATTTCAACAAAGACATAATATATTCAATAGTTTAATATTGTTTTTAAAATCTATAGTCATTGTTTATAGGGGATATATTCAGGAATTGATTACTATTTCACACATTTTCATTTATATTTGTATATTTTTATAGAAATATTAAGCTGCGAATTTCGCATTCTAAGTACATGCCCAAAACTTGTCATTTATTTTCAGTGCACTGATAAGTTTTAAAGCTATTACCATTAATAGATTAGTGTAATATAAGAAATCTTAGAGGGTATTGTTTTATCAGCACTGAAAATGTTTCAAGAGGAAGGAGTTTCTTTTATGGGGTGCAGGATTATTCAGGCTGTTTGAGGAATAACTGCTTCTTAGCATTTAAATTATAAAAGTAACTCAATTTGATAATTAAGTCAGAATTTTATTTAGTATATTTTATATCTTATTTCATTTTTTTTTTTTAATTTGTTTATAAATATATGTAAATTTGTTTTCTTTTTATTAATATGTTGTTTTTTGTTTTATTTTAGCTGAAGGGAAACTTGAAGTGGAAAATAAAGAAAATGTCAACTCTTTGGAAAAGGTTGATAGCAGCATGGAAACTTCAGCTACTGTGGATTCTAATGCTTTGGATGAATCTGTCAAAGAAGATGCTAAATCTGTCACTTCAAATAATGAAGAAGCGAAATCTGCTTCAACTGAAGTAACTGAAAATAGATCTGAGGCACCTCAATTATCTGGGCAGGCTGCATTAAATGTTGCTGCTCCACCAGCTGGAGACAATGTTGCAGCAACAACTGGACAAGAGAAAAAGACTGTAGACTCTACCTCACCTGTGATGCCATATTCTTCAGCTACTGTTGCCACCATAGACAAATTGATTTCTAACTTAGATGATAAAAATGCTACTGAGTTGCGAAATAATGTTTCAGCAGGATCTGATAGCACTTCATCTGCTACCACCACCACTACTACTACTACTACTGCTGCTGCTCCAACACTGACAGCAGCTACAGCTGATAATGCGAAAAATATCCCAAGCAGTGACCCTGCTGCTCCAATTGCATCTCTGGCCAGTGTGCCTGTTAAAAAAATACTTGATAATGTAGACTCTGTAAATGCTCCAGCAGCAACATCAGCAACAGCATCTGGAATGAATCCTAGAACAAGGACAGATGAGATGCATGATAGCATTCCAGGTGTGGCTACGTCTTTGCTATTGCAGCCGCTACCAACCTCTGCACACTTGGTGCAATCGTCGCAGCAGCAGCAACAACAGCCAGTGTTAGCTTCACATCCACAAGGTTCAGCTGCTGTTCAGCATCCATTACAGTCGCTGCCACCATTATCCTCACCATCACTTCATCATTCTGCTCCTCTCTCTCAAACAAGACAGTCAGATTTTTTACCTCAGACAAGCCACTTGTCTCCAGCACCGCAAACACTGCCCATTGTGGAACAGCAACAACTGCATCAACAACAGAAGCTTTTGTCACCGCAGCAGCAACAACTACCTGCGCTACACCAACCACACAAGCTTCAAATGGATACCTCTCCAATGTCCTTATCAAACATGCCTGGCCTTGCATCATCTCAGCTCTCCCATACCCAGCAATCACATGTGCCATCATTTCAGTCATTAGTGCAGAATCAGTTGCTCCCACTGCAACCATCTAGTGGTGGTACTACCCAAGTAGTTATGCCAGCTTCCCAATCTATGAGCCCTGCTTCAGCTGCAGTTCCAACATCAGGTCAAGTCAGTGGGCTGACCCACCTGCAACAGTCACATACTAACAGCCCAAGCCTGTTGTCACAGCCTCAGTCACATGTCTCTTCTAGCATCCCTACAACAACCAGTGCCACCACCACTTCCATGCCTCCTCACTCTAACACTGCTTCAGCTACTACTCCTTCATCAATGTTGGGACAGCTGTCCTCTATCCAGCCACACTTCTCTTTGGAAAGCAGTCAGTTATCACACTCAATTGGGCCAAGCAGTCTATCTCGCAAGGTGGACCATCACCCACAACAACAGCAGCCTCCACAAAAATTTGTTCCTGTTGCTGACTTCCGAGATGAAGATGATGACATGCTAGAGGTAAAATATTAATTACTGTAGTTCTTAATTTTTACATGTGAATATGTAAGAAAGAATATTTAATCAGCAACTTTGAATTGTAGTGAAAGCTTTGATAGTTTATTTGACAAATTTGTATTGTAGAGCATTGAAATAGAAATAGTTTGTCTACATCCAGACACACATTGAATATAAAACCATGTTTTGTGTATGAAATATCAATGTTGTTTTCTAAGCAAATGCAAAATGGGGGGGGGGGGGTCTTTGTAGCAAAAATGAATACTGCTAAAACTAAGTAGTATACATTTTTTTCTTTACACTGTCATTCACCAAATATAAGGCCCAAGGGACACTCAAGATAGAACATTACTGAATGGGTTTATTTTAATGGATGTAAGAATTGTAGTTTATGAAGATAGGCAGAATAGATAGTGGTTGACCCTGAAGTTAAAATTGTAGTGGTTAGAGAAGCATCTTTTTGGAAATCTGTTCCACAAAGCAGCAGTTCTTGGGAAGAAGCTGTCCAAATGAAACTTCCCTCTTACCAATGAAAAATGAAGGGAATGTGGATGGTTTCTTTGAAAATACAAAATTATGTAGATTAAACCTTCTTTTTCAAATAATTAACTCTTGTAATAAAAAAAAATAAAAAAATGCAGAAGAACTGCTTAATTTCGCAGTGACAAATGAACAGTGGTTGAGGTTTCAATATCAAATGTAATAAAAATAATATTTATAATAGTGAAAGCTGAGATAATACCCACTGAAAGTTCCCGGACAAAATTCATAACCAAAATATATTTAGTTTACTACAGTTGATTAAAATGAAGGAATTTCTTGTCTTTATGAGGTTTTATTGTATTTTACTTTGTTTTCTTTTCAGAATTAGTCTAATTTTTTTCTCACTGAAAAATAACAAAACCTAAATTCCATATGAGAAAAAAGGAATTGATTTTCATCACTGGCCACAACCTAAATAGATCATGTTATACATTGTATTTAATCTCCATTTTGTCTTTATAATGTGATTATTTTTATATTATTCATAATTCTGATTTACTTTTCTTTGATTTATTAAGAAACAAAAAAAATGTGGCAATTGGAAAAAAAAATTTATTAAATGACATTTACAATTTTGTTTTTCATAAGTGTAATGAATTTTTGACAGTTAAGCCTTTCATTGGTCACTGGAATGAACTCCAACATTCCAAATTTGAACCTAAACTTTAAACTTGTTTCCTCAAAAAAACTGTAGTGATTTGGAAAACAATATTTTGTCATTATTTATCATTTACCAACTTTCAAATTGAGTGCAATACTACAGTTCTAAAATCAATCTGCCCTAATGTTTCATATATATGAGTTCCACAAGGTTTGGGGTGAACTTAAATCCTAGACACTCAAATCAAGGAGCCTCTTTGAAAGTGCAACCATTCATCTCTGACCAATGAGAATTCGGAGTCAGCTTGGTGAGGGTGAAAGTTACAAACTTGGTTTGGGGGGTATTGAAAGTCACAAACTTGGTTTTTGATGTAATGAATGTGCATACATCTGGAAAAACTTGTGCAATGCTTACAGAAAGTAAGAAATCCCCCCCCCCCCTCTCTTGTTTGGACTTAGAAAATTTTATTGTCTACATAAATTGGAGCAAAATTTTTTTCTTGTGGTTACGTTGGCAGAATGGAACAAATTGCGGAATTAACTAAGGTGATACAAGTCACTTTACAGCAACAATTCCAACAACAATAATTTATTCAGCAACAAGAAAGGTTTAAAAAGTTATTCAGACAAAAGACAATAAATCACTTTGGGAAGATGTATTATCTAGGACAACAAAAGAACCGGATTCTAGATTTTTTTTTTTTTTTTTGCCGCTGAAGGAATTTCAAATTCACTCTCTGAATTTAAATACGACCCTGACAGTGGTTCAACATTTCAGGCTTATTTTCGTAGTTTAGAAACAATATTTATCGAAAATTTTCAATAAAGGAGATAGTCTGTTTCATACTCGATACAAGTGTCTAAATATCGTAAAACAAGAGTCGCATGTGCAGGTATGGTTAACGCACAGTGTGAGGCGTTTAAATTAAAGGAATTGTCAAGCGATGTGTTCACGTGTCTAATTTTTGTGCAGGGTCTAACGACACTGAAGGACAAAGAAATTAGATCAAGAATCCTCACTATCATGGAACAGGATCCGAAGATTACGCTACAAAAAGTAACGGGAGAATGTCAGCGACTTATAAACATAAAAAAAGATAATACTCAGATTGAGGAAAAGTGCATTTCGCGAGTACAACCTGTAAGACAACAGAAGTGGATACAAAATAAATAAATAAAAATATACAGTTCGTGTGGTGGACAGCATATAAAGAAGGATTGTTTCTTTAGGGATAAAATATGTTTTAATTGTGGGCGTGTAGGCCATAGAAGTTCCCATTGTCGGGCAAAACAGTGAAGTAAAATCAAAGTCTCAAACAAAGGTCAACATAGTTTTGTCTAAAAACGAAATTGAGGAGCGTTAAAGAAGAAATTACCTCAATGTAAAAATAAATGGGCAGACCGTAAAATTATTACTCAATTCAGGAAGTGATATCTCTGTAATAAACGAGCAAACATGGAAAAAATCGGTTACCCACCGTTGACTAACACAGACAAAATTGTCAGGAAAAAGACTTAAGTTTAAAGGTGAATTAAAATGTAACATTTCGTTCATGAGAAAAATTCACAAATCGAAAATATGTGCTCCCTGGTTCAATAAACCTCTTTGGTTTAAACTGGATTGTATTGTTTAACTTATGGGAATTACCAGTAAATTCTTTCTGTAATAAAGTTAACGTCATAGAGAACTATAAGACGAAGCAAACAGATTTATTACGGATTTGAAAAGCAAATTCCCCTGCGTCTTTTCAAAAGGACTAGGTCTGTACACAAAAACAGAAGTCAGCTTCGAATTGAAAGAAAATGTTAAACCAATCTTTAAACCAAAGAGAAAAGTACCATTTTCGGCACTAGACACAATAAATGAGGAATTAAAAAGGTTGGTGAAAATTAGCGTAATTTCAAAAGTCGATTACTCGGACTGGGCGTCTCCAACCATATATATAAAAAAGAAAAAACGAAAAATCAGAGTGTGTGCTGACTTTTCAACAGTTAAATGACTGTTTGAAAGACCATGTGTACCCTCTACCGTCTCCAGAGGATATATTCACTAAATTAAACTGAGGTAGTGTTTTCAAAGTTGGACTTGTTGGAGGCTTACCTTCAGGTTAAATTCAGTGAAGAATGTTCAAAGTACCTGACAATAAACACGCATAAAGGGATTTTTAAACTTAATCGTCTTCCTTTTGGATTGAAGGTAGCTCCAAGCCTATTCCAGCAAATAATGGACACAATGTTGGCTGGTATGGAGTATGTAATCGCATACTTAGATGATATTTTGATTATAAGTGAAAACGAGGCCCAACACAAAACACATATTAGAGCAGTATTTCAGAGAATTGAGGAATATGGGTTCAAGCTGAGTGCTGAAAAATGCGAGTTCTTCTTAAAGAAGATAAAATTGATTATCGACAGCAAAGGAAGAAAACCGGATCCAGAAAGGGCTGAGGCTATAAAAAATATGCCAGCATCTGATAATGTGGCTAAACTCCAGGCGTTCTTGGGATTAGTAAGTTACTATAGCATTTATATCCCAAAAATGTATGATATGAGAGCTCCTTTAAATAATTTGGTTTAAATAGGTATGCAAAATTGACACGAATTAAGTAATTTTAAACTTTCATTCTCAAGAGATAGTTTGAAGTGTGCTCTAATCGGTAATGTAAGCATATTTGTCGATAAATTTGATGTGTTCTAATGTGTTGAAACATGAAAAACTAAACATTGGCATGAACTTTCCGGACAACCCAATAACTTTGTATTAGCTATTTGTTGCTCTTTACCACTGATTTTTCTCTGTTCTATAGGCTGTTCTGAAATAGTGAAATTAACCCCAAATCTCCTGGTGATAGTGTATTAGCAATTGGTCAGGTCTCTGGGTTCAGTGTATGAAAAGAAGTTATGTTTGCTATTATTTCTGTAGACGTTAATAAGACAGAACGTTGATATTTAATCTTATCAAATGTTTAATTCAGGAAATTGAATGTTAAGATAATCTAAAATATAATGTTTTACAATACAGAATATGATGTAACCTAAATACATTTCCATTTGCTTTAACAGAGATTCTTTTCCCTATCTTGTGAATTTGCTATAAACACAGAGTTTATAAATAGACATACCTAACCACATTCATGTATTGGGATCTTTTTCAGGTTTAAATTATAGTAATAAAATATGATTTACTTTTCTTTTGAATGTTTTTTAAGCCTTTTACAGCTGATTCAATATTATTTTACAATAGGTATGTCCAATATTTCGCTAAAAAGTGGTATACCTTGACGACAAAAGGTCCCCAAATTGATAAAACAATTTTTAACGTTTAAATATTTATGTTGTTATTAAAGAGGAAAGACCAAAGTATTTTCTGAATATTTTTTCAGATTTTTTAATCCTTCCTATAAATGTTAAAAATTTTATTAAAAATCTTGTTTTTTTTTTTCGAGTCAAAAAATTTCGTAAAATCGAACTTATCGACATTTCTGTCGGAAAGATGATAGTTTGTTAGTTAAAAAATCATGAAAAATCAATTACACCTTTTTCTTTTGTTATCTTAGGAAATTTAGAATGATTAAAGTATACTTAATGTAATTTGAAAGAAACATTACTTACATTTTTAGCAGAAAATTTTTTAAGAGAGATATTTCCCACCAGGGTAGTCTATTTTGACAGGCGTTGATTGATGTGCGTCAATATATTCACAACTTACGGTACTGAAATTTATTGTACGGTACCGCCAAAGTGATATAATTCGTTCTAATTTTAAGTGAATCTGGTTAGTAGATATATTTTTTTAAAAATTCACTTTCAATTTTTTTTTTTTTTTTTTTTACCTTACGTTTGAGGAAGAATTCTGCACTGAAAATCAAATTTTACAAGTAAAAATAAAACAGTAAAAAAAATACATTTTTTTAAATTGAGGTTTATTATTTCAGTCATGAAATATTTTTCTGAGAATATAAAAATTACAGGAAACACCATTAATTGGAACGGGTTAACTTAATGAAATGAGATTTTATTTCTTTTTTATTAAGGCAGATTTTTTTCTATTTATTAATAATTATATGGCAGTAATATGAGTTTTATTTTATTTATTAATAAAATTAACATGCTAATAGCAGCTATGTTGGTTTTGTTTTGACTCGACAAGTATTTTTTAGTTTGAGTAGTAGCGAGCTAACTCCAGAAAATTTAAACCCCAAAAATCGTTTTAATTGATAATTTGTCGTGTGGATAATAATTCCAAAGTAATGTACAATGAATTTATGCATTCGATTTCAAACTTGAAAATTTGGGTGGACTTCCAAGGGCGTTTTTTTTTTTTTTGTAATTGTAAATAGTCGATATTTTCTTTTATCCCACTATTCGATTATATTTGAATAGAAAAAGAAAAAAATTGAAAATAATACGACGATATTCAGAAAACTTGACAAGCGTTGTTTTCTTGTTACAAAGCCATTTCTGAAGTAAAAAAAAACTTGCTTCTATCAAAGGAAACTACTCATGTGACATTATTTCAACAATGTGCATCCGTACTTTCGTTGTAGACGATTTTAAATACAATTTTGGAATATTAAAAATTATTTTTAAAATAATTATGGTTGTCAGATTTTAATAAGCTTTCAAATTTATGATCTTTAAAAAGTAGAGAACATAATATATCATTTCCATAAGGTTGCAGAAATAACTTAATGTATAAATATATAACAACCTTTTGTCATATTGTGTATTTAAAATTGAAAAAAAAAAGAAAATTAATGTAAAAATTTATTGTTCATCAAAAAAATTTTTTTCTTTCAGATAATAATTACCTTCGTATATATTATTCAGAAAAGCCATTAAAAACTTTCTTAATTAAATATTGTCTTAGTTTTATTGGGTTTTGTATTTTTACAATTGAGGTAAAAGTTTGGACAATTTCGGACATTTTTTTAACAAAAAAATCGATGATTTAGATTTTTCAGAGTTTTGTGCATTTAATTAAAAAAAAAAATTGAGGTTGCAAATAAATTTTTTTTTGTGTTTTCATAAAATTAAGTTCGAGGGGGGTAACAGATATAAAAAAAAATATTTATACCATGACTTTCAAAGAGACAAACATTTCTAAAATAAGTTCATTCATTTCTGAATAAGTTCTGAAGTTTTCATTAAAATCCAACAAGTAGTTAATTTTTACAAGAATTTCGAAATTAATGTGTCTTTCAACTGACAAAAAAACAACTAAAAAAAAACGCTAAAAAGGTCAAACATACCTATTTTACAAGAACCACAATAAAATATTTTAGGTATGAAATTATAAAACTTTTCAAAATACTTTTATTAAACTCATTTTTGCAAGATCTAGCATCAAGTAGTAAGTGTTGTGCATATAAATCAGTATTCAATCATCTAATGACCTAATTATGCATTAATCTCTTTAGTGTCATGTTTGTTTTGCTTGCTGGCCACAATCAGCTCTGTCAGACTAAGTAATATGAGAATTTGGAATCCAACCTTTTATACAATCCACTTGAATTTCATCCTGTTCTTCATGCAAGCAGACATCTCATCTATGTTAGTTCTTGTAATGTTACCTTGACTCTTTCCACTCAGAGCATGCAATTTTCATGACTTGATCCAGGGATTGAACTCAAAATTAACATGCACTTCACAAACACATTTATTCATGAGACCCTTGTCAGGTAGAGAACTTTTTGGAACTTTAAATCTAATACCTGTTCTTTATGAATCAGAAGTTCCTATATGACATTCATTTTTCTTAGATTAGTCTGCTTAGGATGTTACTAGAACATAACATGTGCTGACTCTTTCAGTAATCTTATTTTCCAATGTTACTCTCTAGCTATTATAAAGTTAATTCTGTGGGTAGAGGATTCCATTTTTAAGCCCTATGTTTAGGAGTTTTTAGTCTGACTTCCTTCTGTATTTGATTAGAACATATGTTTATGATTCCAAAATTCTACTTGAATGTTCTACATGGTTATCATGAGTTTGGTTCTCAGGTCAGTAAAAGTCCTATATTTTATGTGTTTAAGTAGAAAAAAAAACAAAAGCATTGCCACAAGCAAGAATTAACTGATATAAGATATCTCCAAGCATAGACAACAGAATGAGAACACTTATCCCTGTAGATTAAAAGGGATTTGGTTCAAAATTTCCAGAAGATTATGTATGATACATAGATGGAGGGAATGAAAAAGATGAAATCGGTAATTCAAATAGATTAATTGCTCATTTCTATAATGAGAAATATAATTTGTGATTAGATTTTGTTTTCATCAATGAGCGTTTTTATGAAATAATCTTTGTTTCCTTCTCATCATTGTTGTGTGTAAATCTCTTTGAATTTTCTTGTTTTCTTTACTTAGGAGCACCGAGACTTGGAAGCACGTATTGCCCAAATCATCAAAGGAACAGAATCTTATGGTTATGAAGACACTCAGCATACTGCTAGCCAGTATGAACAAAATTCAAAGAGTAAACATTCAACTGAAACCACAACCTACTCAACTGCAGCCAATGCTGATGATGATGAGGAGGAAGATGAAGTGGAGGAGGAAGAGGAAGATGACGATGATGATGAACCGGTGATGGATGATGAAGAGTTGCACAGTTTATTGGGCGTTTAAGAACAAAACAGTAGTGTTTCTCAACAGATTGGTGGTAGCATTGGTAACATCTATAACAGTGTCAGTTTAATCATTGTTATTGCCATGCCAATGCTGATTGATGGACTGGTAAATAAGATTTGCAGCGGTGTCAGAGATTGTAGCCAACCAGATAGGCCATGACTGCCACTCAAAACAGATTTTTATAATACTTGAGTTGTTGGTATGACTGCAGCAGCAGCAGCAGCAGTTTGGCTACATGTATTTCAACAACTTATTTCTATCTCCCATTTTCTTTTTCTTTTTTTTTTTCCTAAATCTGGATGGCCACTCTGTTCCTGCTTGATCTACAACCAATTCTGCTGTGACCAGCCTCTTCAAGATGGCGCTTCTGCTTTGGTCTGCAACAGCCTCCATCTCTTGCTCCTTTTATTTTTCTTTTTAAATTTTTTTTCTCATGGAAAGGAAAGAAAAACCTTTTAACTAAAAATTTGAAAACAAAATTCTCTTGATCTTGTTTTTCTGATCAGATGAGAATATTTCTTCCTTTGACTAACAAAATGGGAGAGGAAACTAAAAATCCCTTTTAAAAAGTTAAAAAAAAAATTCAAGAATTTTTTTTAAAAAACTGGTTTCTTCCTTTCAACCCCCCATTTGACCATGATGCTACTTGTTGCATGTGGACAGTTATCATTTTTTGGAGAGCCAAGATAGAGACCGAGTAAGTTCCAGTGGAATTTTTTTATTTTTATGTCAAACTTGTTCTTTGGATAAGGAGAAGAAGATATTTCTGTACTGAAATCAGTTAATGATAAACTTGCTTTGTGATCTTTTTCAATGTCGGAAAAAGAAAATAGAATAAATGGATTTGTTTTTTTCTCTTAAACAACTTTGATAAGCAATGATAAAACCTGTTGTTGGATTTTCAGTTGTTCATAACAAGCAGACAGATCAATACACAGTAGATGAGACAGTTTGTAATTCCAATTGACTGTTAACTGTTTTCTTGGCCATCTTTACAAAGAAAAAATCAAAAAGAAAAAAGAGAGGAGCAATATATTTGTAGATATTGAACAGTTGGTTGGTTGTATGGTGGTCTTGACCTCCAGCACTGTCCTCAAGAGAGGAGAGAAGAAAGTTAACATTAACTTGTATATAGGACAATGTCAGTGCTAGCCACTGGTGTTATGTGCTAGGCTGCCAGTGGATTCTTCTGTAATCTACAACAGACTTGCATCTCATTCACTCTCATTTTTTTTTTTTTTTTTTTTTTTTTTCTTAGAGAATGTCTTTCTCTTTCCAAATGACAAACCCCCACCCCTCCATTTTCTAAATTAGATTGAAGTGGACTCTAGTTTGCATCAATTTTGTCCTGGTGACAACATTTAGTGCACATTTTGAACACACAGCTGCTACTGCTGTTGCCACATTTCACTGGTAATTACTAAACAGTAAGCTGCTCAATTATTACAAACACAAACATGGTTTGCTTTCTCTGTTTTTAGCCTATTATAGAGCACCAATTCTAAAAAGAAAAATGAAATCAATTTCTGCAACATGTGATGTCTGCCTTTTTTGTGTTCTTTCAGTAGGTACCTAACATATTTACATTCAGTGGATTAAATATTTTTGCATTAAATTTTTTTTTTTTACCCCTCCCTCAATGATTTTAGAATGGTGGGAAAGAGAAAAAAATGGGATGAAGGACATTCTAAAGAAAATGTCCTTACTTTTTTTTTTTTTTCTTTTTTTTTTAATAGCAGCAGCAATGAAAAATTATATATCTTTGCCTGCCTGTGGTTTTTTGTACATTTATTCCTGGTTGTTTCAAACCTGGCATTAAAGAGAATGCAAATTAATGATACCTACACATATTTTTAACAACTTGATCTCTCTTTGTTCAAATCATGCAGGCACAAACTACCAGTGACCTTTTTATTGTTTCTTAGAATTAATATAGGGATTTTAAAACAAATGTAGAGGATTTTTAATACTTATTTTTATATGTATAGGTGAACTTCATTTACTTGTTTTTACTTTCGTTCTATGTTATTTTCTTATATACATGTAATCTCCTATAGTGTAAGAATTTTTTTTTCTTTATAATTAGTGGCAACAATTTTATGGCTGGAAATTTTAAATAACTGCTGATTCAATGAACTTTTCTTATGTTTAATTCAGTCCAGAATTTTCAGCTAAATCTTAATATAAGTTGTAAAGATATAGCTTAAGTTTTTTTTTTTTGTATGCATTGTCATAATTTGAACTTTACCAACGAAATCCACTGACCTTATATATATATACACACATATACATATATATATATATATATATATATATATAATGTCTCTCTCTCTCGTTGCTCTTAATTTTATTTAAATAAACAAAAAATGCAGGGTGACTTGGCTCAAAATTTGGCATATTTTCTTTGTGAGAATGAATTCCATATAAAACTTTTTCAAGGTAATGTGTATAGAAGACATTAGTTCACTCTGAAATCATCCATAATTATTTACTGATATGAGAAATACAATCTAAACATTTGAACAATTTTCACATTTAAAATTGAAGCAGTTGACTTAAAAAAAATTCAAATACAACTCTGTGTGCATTATAACATTCTCTAAAAACCAGTTTATTTTCTCAAGTATAATCTAAGATATATTTATAGGTTCAGATATTGTGCTATTAAAATTATTTTTCCTTTTTACAAATTTTTTGTTAAAACTTTATTTTCTGTAAAAACATTTTGTGATTGCTAATATTTAAAAATCAAAAAAAAAATTGCAAACTGGGTTAATAAATGCTAAAAAGAACTGCAGGATACATATTGGCTCGTATGACTTGAATTAAACCAATTTCTTTATCAAAATAATAATTCACCTTTGACCTCCATTTATTCAGATTTCTTAACAGATAACTATTCTGTATACCAGAAAATTACAAATTAATCTGCAAATAATTGGTTAATCAATTTTTTCTTATTTTATTTTATTTAAAAAAATATTTTTAGTTGCATTTTTCTTGATTTTTACTTGAAAGTAAATTTTTAGCTTCATTTATTTATTTATTTATTTATTTTAACTCTCTGAATTGATTGGTACACCCAATCTGGTATCCACATTTTACCTTTATATTTATCTTTCCCTCACTTAACATTTTTCATTTTCTTTTTAAAAAAGAAAATGGAAATAATTCTACAGTTTTCCCTTCTATCACTTTTAATATTGTTAATTAGCTAACATTATCCCTGTCTTTTGCCATGAAGTCTAGAGAGCAATTATTAGCTATTAAGTAGAGAATGATAAAACCTTTTTATGCTTATCTATAAATCTCTTCTCCTTTTTTTTTTTTTCATAAGAATAATATACAGTCAAATGTATGCTGCAGTTGCGCTGTCAATAAAACCAGAATCTAAAAGAAATATTTTCATAAGTCTTTTTTTTTTTTCTTCTTCAGTGGGCAAATTTTAGTTATAAAAGCTTTGGAAGTTATGTAAATATCATCTTTTCCTTACTGGTTGATGCCATTTTCCAAAAAAGAAAAGGTAGATATCTAAGCCAATTAATCTTGAAGCATTTATGACTAATAATGATAATACAGTTCTAATTTGATAGGATTATCAGTTCCCAATGTTTTTGTTCCTTCATGCATGTCTCATCAAACTCTTGTTTTTGTTTTTTTTAATTTTTTTTTTTTAAAAAAAGCAAAGGACACTCTTTTGACATTTTTCTATTTTCATTAGTTGTATTTTCTTTTCTTTCTTTTTCTTTTTTGTTAGTGCAATGCTATTTTTCCCCAAAAAAAATTTTCCTTTGTTAACAGTTATTGTCCTGTTTTTGTTATGGGTTTTTCTACAACCAAATAACCAACTGCTGTCCGATTTAAATATCTCTGTCATCAGTTGGAGACCTGTGATTTAACTGGTTTTTATTTTTCATTGGAAACAAGTCTGTTTTTTTTTTTTTTTTTCTTTTGTTTTTTTTTTTTATTTAAGAACAACTAAAATACATCCATATTGCTCAATAAAAGAAATTAAATCTGTCTTTAAAAAAAAATCCAACTCTTGATTATGTAATTCTTAATTGAAAGTGTCAACATGTAATGCTTCACTGTGGATTATTTTACTTTAAGCCTTTCTTAATATGGTAACTACTTTCTATAATGGCGATTCCCAGTAATTGCCATCACCTTCCATGATTGAATATTAGAAATTTGAATGGTGGAAACTTGCACTTGTTTACCATTTTTCACCTTTCAAGCTGCAGCTGGACATTTTTGTAATAGCTTGGATTAAATCACCTGTGTCAGGGGAGTTAACTCTGTCTTATAGCATGACTAAGATTGACATTTTGTTATGAAGAAAAACACCAACTACTATTCCTCTATCATCAGTCTCTCTCACATGCACATAATAAACATTAAATTGTATGATACACTTGTGGAAAAAGAAAAGGCCAATTTTTTCTTTTGACAATGCATAAATTTCCATCATTAAAAACTGTTCTTGTAACATTCTCATTCCTATACAAGAGACATTTATTGCCTATTCATCACTTTCTGAACAGCAATTATCAAATGCAGAAAACTTATAAAATAAACAAATTATTCCCTTTCTGATTTTCTTTAACTTTTATGATAATTTTTAAAGTTTCAATTATACTGGAAATAATTTTGTCAACAAAATGCAGCTAAAATGTGTTTTGAAATAGAAATTGGTATATTCACTACCCACTTTGTTTCCAAAAAAGCCTCTTTTTTATTTCTTAATTCTGTCTGCTACTATGGATTTTTTAATCAGTCTAATTTGTTTATGCCTTATTGCATGAATTAATACCTCCAATTGCTTCACTTCTTTCCTTTTAATCATTTGAATAGCTTTGCAAAAACAAACTTAACTTGCTGTTAAGTAGGCATCAATAAGTCAGCTTTATTTAATCAAAAATCATACCTTCTGAAATCCTGTTAATATTGAATGTATTAGGAAAGTAGTTCTAGTAAATATTTAAATATCTGGATCATTTAAACAACAGCCTTGTTTTGTTAAATTTGATTCAAACTAATACACAGTTCTCCACTTCAAAATAGTTTATCTTATCCCAAAGGGATTTTTGAAAGTATCTATATGTAGTTTTCTTTCTTGGATAACGACTGATAATCATATCCATTATTTAAAAAAGTTGATCCTCAGCAGAGTTTGCATGTGGTGATGGGGGTGGGGGTCTAGTTTTGTTATTTTTACCAATTTACACTTAAAATCAAGATTTGAGTTTAGTGGAAATGTTTATTAAATTTTTATTTCAAAATTGGAAACATCCTATTTTGAAAGACATCCTTTGATATAAAATGGTTAAGTTACTGAATTACATCTTCCTTTTTATAATGATTATCAATAATATCTTATTTTTTAAGAAGATTTGAAACTCATTAAATTTAATTATGATTACAATTATGTGAACACTTTTCTGAAATTGTATTTAAATTCTTACATTAACTAAATGACAGCTTCATAGGGAAATTTTGATAGCTACTTTAGTGTTTAAATATTTTTTAAAAATACATAGTTATACTTAATCTGAAAATTGACTGTTCTAACAACTTAGACAAAGGTTTCCCTAGAAATGTTGTCATAGCTGAATTTTCTAAAACTCCAAGATCTAATTTTTAAATTTATCTAGTATAAAGAAGAAATAAACTCTTTGCATATCCCAAACAATGTTCATTTACTTAAGCATGGTTTTTGTCCAGTGTTTGTTACATTGTCATTAAAAATTGGTGTATTCATTTTTAATAAGACATATGCAATGCAAATTGGGAGGGGTCATTCTTTGACAATATTACAGTTAGTACATAGAACAGAAAAACAGAAAGGAATCTTAAAAGAACTAATCTACAAAACTCTGAACTGGTTATATCCATTAATCTGATAGCACCTGACAACTATCTCCATACAGTTTTTGAGAAGCTTTTTCTTTTCTCTTAATTAATAAGAGGGAAATTGGCAATCTTTGGTGCATTGTTTTGCTGTTCAAAGAAAAGGCTGTATGTGACAACTGAGAAATGGACTGTCATTTATTAAACTGCTTCTAAAGAAAGAATTTTAGTTTGGAGGATTGGGCAGAATAGAGGGGTGATATGGCTGCTGAATTATTTACCATTATCTATTGTTCTGTTGTGCATTTTCACTATCAATTTATTATTAAACTAAATTATATATAATTTATTATTAAACAATGAAGTAAGTTTGAATCCAAAAAATAACAGTAAAAAATTAATTGAAGTGTTTTTTGTGCTAAGCTTAAAACAGTTTCTTGAATTTTGGCATACTTGTAATTTTTATTTTCGGTTTTCAGAATGATTGCAAATGTCTAATGTATTTGCATTATGATATAGCGTAGAAAAATACTTTTTACTTTTCTTGGTTAAAAATGCAATAGAAAACTATATTGAGATTTTTTTTTAATACCATTTGGTTTAGCTTGAAACTGAAAATCTAGTTTAGCCTAAAAAAAAGTCACTTCGGTTTTAACTATTTCTTGTTTTCTTAGAATATTTAAATTTGTAAAGTTTGAGCTTTTAGATGTGCTTCTGTATAGTAAATATTATTTTGAGAAAGAATATAGAAAAAGTGCCTCACCACTTGATTATTTTTTTTCTTTTCTATAGAATAATTCAAAGATTCTTGATCTTAGTGGTAACATATCCAGCCTGTTGAAGTACTTCTGAAAATGAATTCTTTTTTTATTGAAATCAAAAAAAAAAAAAAAAAATTTTTTTTAACTTAATTGATGGAATTAAAATTGGAAATGTTTAAAAATGTCAAGAAGTGATTCAATATACTTAAATTTTCAAAGTTTTAATTTTGATATATTACATTACTATCTTTTTTACTCCTCTCTCTGTAAGTTCTGTTCAAAACATTATCAGTCTCATTCAAAAATATTTAAACATTTATTATATCTGTTGCATAATAGTTGTTCCATTGAATATATGAAATGTGTAACAACTCTAATAAGACAAGTAATATTTTAGAACTATCATAGACTTTAATAGAAATGGGATAAGCTTTTGTCCTGTTTGATAATTTCTTGATATCATGAAAAATCCCTCCTCTCCTCCATTTGTGGAAAAAAAGATGTATATAATTTTTCTCTGCTGTTTTATTGTCCCCCCCCCCTATTTTTTCTCTCCCATCTCTTCCATTTCTGAGAAGAAAAAAGATATTTTGAGGATTAACACTTCTGTCTGAATTATCAAAAGATATTAATACTTTCAATGTTTTCATCTATTAAATACAGAAAGGAAATATATTTAAAAAAGAAAAAAAGCAAATTTCTTTTTAAATCATAAGTGGGGGGGTTAACATTTTGTTAATAAATAAATTGAAACAGCTCCTATTTGATCATCAAAGTGAAGCAACTTCATGCCTGGTTGATACAAAATGGGTGACAAAAAATTCCAAGTACTATTACTAAAATGGTGGAGGAAGCTGTAGCAGGAATTTCTACCTTCAAAATTGGGGGAAATTATACTACTGCTTCATGTAGAAACTAATTGATGATGATGATGATGATTGTCAATTCCCTTACTTTTGCTATTGACTTTTTGAATTAGCCGTCATGTAAAAATGGTCTGCTGGCTGTGATTGGGCGTGTTCTCATAATTTCTATACAGACAGAAAAAACAGAATTCAATATAATTATTTTGCAACATTATTTATAATGTAGAAGTCTAATAAGTTAGCCTCCCCCCCCCCCAAAAAAAATGGCCAATTTATTAAACATTTATTTACATGTTTGATGTATACGTTTTGCAGGATGATTATATTTGAGTGGAAATTCTATTTGCTGTTAGTTGCTACCTGTCTTTTATTATCTTATGGATGATGCATCTATCCTCACTTCTTCTGCTCTTCATTTTAGTTGAAACTTGGAAAAGTAAATCAAATTCTTTGTCAATTTTAACATTTGACATTAAATTAGGATTAAATTAATTTCAATCCCAAACTTAGAATGCCTAAAAACAGCTGCTGCTGATTATTTGATTGTCAAATTTGAAACCAAAAAAAAAAACTTCCTGCTCAAAGTTGAGCCATTTGTAAATCAGTCCACCTACATGATTTTGTTTAATTTTTAAAATATGGAGAAGAGAAAAAACAACTTTCTATTTTATAAATAGAATAAATTGCTTTGATTGTTTTTCTCTTTTTCTTTTTCTTGTTTTCTCTTCTTTTTTTTTTCTTTTTTTTTTTTAATCCTTTTTAATGATATTCCCTTGTCATATGTTAGTCTGTTCAGTGGTACACAACACAAACCAGTTTTATTTCTTTTCAGACAAAGTGTTGCAGTTGTTACTCAGTTGTAAATAAAGATGTTTGGGTCATTAATTTTTTTCCCCTTTATTTTTTTTTTATTTTTCTTCTGATGATTATTTCTTGATCTTAATTCCCTTAGGTTTGAGCATTTTTCTCTGGTCACCCAGTATTTTCTTTCTAAGATTTTTATACAACTGAATATAAGATTTTTTTTGTTGATCCAACAAGTGGATGGACACTGTAAAAACTATCAGTACCATACTGGTCTGTCATGTCTAATTCTTTTCTTATAGGCTGAAAGTTTTTGAAATTGAAATAAATATTGTTGAAAATGGAATAATCAGGGTTTCATGAGCTATCCATTTATTTATTTCATTTTAAAAATAAGGCCATGAATTTGTACAGAACAAAATTTTTCAAGGGATAATTCTACCTACTGCTGTTAACTCTGGAACAACTGATTCTGATTGGTAAATAATTGTGTGAGAAATACCAAATTAGATTATAATGGACATTGCATGATAAATTGTCATGAATATAGTTTAAGGAGGTAGGACAGGAATGTGCACTTTTTCACTTGTCTTTTCCTTAGCAAGAAGGCTAAGGCCATATACTGTGTGTGTGTATTTACCTGACACATACAACATAGGGTTTATAATTTCTCAGTTGTGTCTGTCTTTGGCCAGAGTGTGGCTCAGTTGTCTCTGTCTGCAGACACACACAGCTGAGAAAACAATGCCCAGTCCTAGGGGACAGTAGTCATATTGATTCTAGCACAACTGATGGTTGTGGGGGCTGAGCAATTTTTGGCCTGGGTGTATGCGCTTAGGTTCCCTACAGTAAACCCAACCTTGTGTTGCATCATGTCTCCTGATGGGGGAGACAGGATAAATATCTACTGCATGTGTGGGTTTCACTCTCTTATTCGGGGGGGGGGGGGGTGCTAAAAACAGTTGGAATTGTAGCATTTTAGATTAGAAAACTTAATGATTTTTAATGCCCATGTTTTCAGATGTTTCATTTTTGTTTACTTTTCAAACATAGCAATAAGTAAACATTGAAAATTGTCTTATTAAAAACAGTTATTTTGTAGATATTTAATGTACGTAATTCAGGTAAAATTGAGATGAGAATAAAAGTCAGCTGTTAAGCTCCACCACATATCAAGTGATTTGATAGACAACATAAAATATTTTAAGTCAAGTTGCATGTTATTCCCTAATTTAAAAAAAAAAAGTTGCAAAATTCTTTTTCCAGTCTTCCAATATGACAATAATAATAAATTTCAAATCTTGATTTAAAACTTTATACAAAACTTAATGTAATGAATTGTTGTATCATACTTATATATTTATAAGTATGCAATTATATAGCTGAAAATTGGACCTAAAGAATGTCCTATAATAAAATTGATTTTTTTTCTTTTTTTTTTCTTTCTTTTTTTTTTTTTTTTTTTTTTTTTTTTTTTTTTTTTCATCATCATATATTTATTATTTTTGTACCTTTATCTCTCCCTACTTGAGATATACTGTTTTGGAAACAGGAGTCATTGGAATATCTTGTTACTAAATAGTGGAGATCGATCTGCTTATGTCTGTGTTTAAAATAGGATATAGATTCCCAACAAATTTTTTAAGAAATTTGACAAATGGAAAACATTTCATTGAAGATACATTTTGTCATTTTAAGCTTCATCAGATCCAAAAATGTAAGAAAGAAATGTATGTATGCTTAAATAATGAATCATAGAACCGTTTCTCATGATTAAAGAAAAAAAAGAAAATGAGTTACTTAAAAAAGCTGTTTATTTATAATTCTTAGTTCATGTCAAAAGTTGTTAATATATTTTCCTAGCTTTTTGTATCATAAATCCTCATCTCATTTTCAGAATGGCTTGAAAGTATGAAATTCGTATATATACATACATGGGTTATATTTTCTGCATGAATCAATGTACTTGGAAAATTACATACAAGGCAATGCTGGAAAGTTCTCAGCTCAACCAGTTTTGACTAAGCATCAAATTTTTTTTTTTTTAATACCTACTTGGTCAAGTTTTTCATCACTCCCTGCTAAATATTTCCATCTTTGACAGTATCTGTAAATTATTTTTAAAATAAGAAGGGTGTAGTCGTAACATAGCATTTGCTTCTTTATACATTTTTTTTTTTTTTAACTTGCAATTTGAAGTATATTCTCATTATAGGTTAAAAATCATAAAAAATATTGTTTGGCTAAATTGATCTACCTGATGCTTTGTGGTATGCAAATTGTTCCATAGAGTGACTTGATTGGCCCAACCTCTGTACAGCTTGTTTTTTTTTTTTTTTTTTTTTTTTTTTTGTTTTTTTTATGCACTACCTGCCTAATCCAACCCACCTGCAGTCACATTTGAAAAGAGCTGATCTTGTGTTTGTTACAACCTTAAAAGTTATGTCCCTACAGTAACATGTATTTGTGGCATGCAAGTTCAACTATGGAATATAACTTTAGCCCTAGAGACACTTTATGATGACAAACCTAGTAACAAAAAATCTCAAGCAATACTTTCTGGTAAATAGTGCTATGAAAATTTCTGTTTAGACGATACATGATTTATACTTCAAATTGTTAAAAGATTTAACATACCTAGAACTTAGCCTTGACTCTCATCACTCTAATTTTGTATTTCTGAAACTTGTTATTGGAAGAATTTTATTTTACTGCTGTTCATCTATTTCGGTCACCTTTTGATTGTAAAAGCGTGATTAAATTTATTTACAAGAACTTTGGTTATTCGTGAACAGGATAAATCTGATAGCTCAACGTCAGAAAGTAGGGAGGTAAAAATTGTTTCACTGGGAAATGCCAAAGGAGTTGAACAATTTCTGGATGTGCCTCATGTGAGGTGGATGCATTTTAAACATCTGAGATCCTGACCTTGAAAGGAGTCCCGAAAATATCCTTATGCTTTAAGCAGACTTATTTTCCATGCTATTGGATTTTAACATGGAATATTTAGGAAAAAACAATGCACACGCCACAACCAAAAATATCAATAATTATAACCTTCATTTATGTGACATTCTCACTGACCATGAAGACAGTGTTAACACAAATTAGGCAACTAGTACTTTTTTTTAAAATAGATGTCTAATTACTACAACTTTTTTTTTTTTTCTTTTTTTTTTTTTTAAAGAATTTTAGTACATTTCACCATGCATTTATTGAAAATTGTTTTATTTGTTTTTCAGGGAGTAACCTCTGCACATAGAGTAAATTCATAATAGTTACAAAGAAATTTACTGGTATCAGTGAACACTGGTACTTGTTGGTAAATGAAGTCCCATACCATACATGCAGAAAAGCAAATTCGAATACCTGTATATCAACAAAAAAACACAAAGCAAGCAGCAATATACCAGTCAAAGCAAATATTTATGTAAAATCTGGGATTTTTACAAAGCAAGCAGCAAAATATTGTGCAATTCCATAAATTTCTTATTTCCTGATTGAATTTTTCAGGGATATTTTTATTGATATCATGTTTGTTTATTTCCAAGAGTCCTACTTTCAGAGCTATGCTCTAGGCATGCACTGCCTTCCTGGTGCACTTTTTCCATGGTCTTCATGTCCCTCTTAGATATGATATTGCTGTATTGGACACTGGGTAATTTTTTGGTGCATATTTTGGGAAAAATATGCAAATGTCCACCTGTATGGACATAGTCATCACTGTTGGTGCCCATGCCTACACTATCTATATCAATAAACACTTTATCTCCGAAATTGATCACTATTTGACTATAAATATCAGTTATGTATGTGCCATGTGTAATAAATGCTTAGGCGATCTGTATCTTTTGATACATGACTAACGGGGCAGATTTTTTTTCCCACAGTAGGTTGCCATTTCTTTCTGTGGTAGACCAGTTGCCATCCAAGGCTATAGAACTCGCTCTGTCCTGCAATTTACCCATAGCTAGGGGGGAGATGATTAAAACCTTTCCCAAGGGTATTAGCATGTAATGTTAAAAATGGTATACATTACAAACAAGTTCATATATTTTTGTTCACTGCCAAACGATTTTATTTATTTTTCAGGTTAGTTCTTTTTATAATGAATGTTAAACTACTTGAGAGCATATCTGTCAATCTTAAACAATTGCATTAAAAGAGAAAACCCTTTGTCATTATTGTCCATATGTTACCACTGGGATCTCCGCGCAAAAACCTACACGCAGAGTTCACCAAGGTAGATAACTCTAACCTACCTGTATTGATAATCCAAATTACTGCCTGAGTGATAAATGTGTAAAGTCTGTAATATTTGATAAAAATTAGCCATGAAAATCGTTTTTTATTATCTCAGAGAGAGATAGAGAGTGTGTGTGTGTGTGTGTGTGTGTGTGTGTGTGTGTGTGTATATATATATATATATGGTGGACTCACCCGTCGTATTCAATGTATGAGGGTCAAGCAGCTCAGTTCCTAGGAGCCGACAGACACCAGCACGTAAGATTTGATTATAGTGGTGAAGGCTTTATGCATAACCAATCAGACTTAACTTGTAACATTAATTATTTTGCTTGATAGGAGTAAGTTAATATAATTTTAATGACATTAAAATCTTACAAATGAGAAAGAAGCTAAACACTAAAATGATGGCGTATTAATTTTATATGTGGGCGAGCATTGCTGTTTTCATTTTCCAGTCTTGATAAAAGTTCAAAAGCGTCTATGCGGCCTTGTGAATTAATTTACACACTACAATCCCTTTCTCATAGACGAAATGTCACGAGCCTCGCTATTCTTGCTATTTCCAAATGTTCTGAGGAACCACATTCCTTAGTTCCACCAATTCAAACCTTCACAGCTTAGACCTGCTATGCCATGTACAATGGTATGAATCATGCCTATTCCGTTCTTATTTCATCAGTTAGAAGGAAGTTCTCTTTTGACAGCATCTTTTCAAAACCTGCTACTTTATGGAACAGACTCCGGAAAGGATGCTTCCTCATTCCTTTGCTACTTCTACAAATATTTTCACGTTAAATGTTCTGATGAAATTTCCTCGTTGCTACTCCGACTTCGCGAATTTAAGCATAGTACTAGATTGGCAGCTAGGTCTCAATTTCATTTGAAATTGCTAGTTGAGACCATATGTTAATTATTTCTTTCGTGGAGGTCTCTTCCTGCTTTCCTGTCAACCACGATCTTCAAAAATTTAAATGCAATGTCAATCGTCATCTATCTCCTTGAATCCTGGTCTTTTATTACCCTCTGTTTCTTTTACTATCAGTAACTCATTGCATCCTAGTGGCTTTATTGCCTTGCTTGAGTTTAAATAATTATATTAAAAAAAAAAAAGCCACAATCTTAACCTCTTCAAGTCTTCTCTGTAGAGGTCCTTTGTTGAATGTAAGCTTTCTCCAGATTCATGGGGATGAGTAGGCCATTATACTACCGCGATTACCAAATGCGTATTGGTAGGAGCGTATGTGACAAACTTATGCGATCATGTCTCTTTTCGATTCATGGTCGACCAAGGGTATTTACGCGTAAATGAATGTAATGAAACTGACTAGATTTCGAACTCTGCTTTCCGCTTGCTCATCCCATTATACTACCTGCACACCCAAGCTTACAGAATCTGGTATTTCCAACTGGTCACCCGTCTAGTAACTGACCTGGTCTAACGTTGCTTAATTCGGTGATTGGACGAGAGTTCGTGTTTCAATGTGATAGTGTTAACCGTTAACTTCGCTACATATCGTCATAAACTTCACTTCTTACCTCATCCCTATCTTATGTTCATATAACAACCTTAGCCAGTAACCCTTTTCCTTGAATGACTCTAAAATCACGTATTGGGTGAGCAATTATTTAAAAAATATTTCTTCGCCGATGTCGTTGGCTTCATCTCCTATATCCAAGAATTTAATTTTCTTCCTTTATGGTGATGGCGTTGATGACGAAGTAGACCAATTCTTGTATGGAAGAGCCCATGGCATTGACTGCATGGTAATGTTGATGGAGGACGATGTTGATCTTGTCGAGTTTTTCTCTTGTCATTTGATTTCTTCCTTTTTTTTCTTCTGGTTGATTGGTAGTGGTGATGAAACATCGCCAGTTGATACGATCTCGGGCTTGTGTTTCAAACAATTTAGTCTCAAGTACAGTGGCTTTCAATGTTGTTTTCAGTTGGCCCTTGTATCTTCGAAGAGAGCAACCCCGTGGTCTTTTCTCTGAAGTGAGCTCGCTAATAAGACTTGACTTGGAAACCTCGACACTTCCATTCTGGCTACATGTCCTGACCATCGAAGACGGTATTTTATGATCAATGATACAATGTATTTACTGTTGGCTCTTTTCAGGACTTTGCTTAGTATCATTTAGTATTCCCATTTCTCCACCACCACCGTACTATTTAGATGTGTTGTATGATGGAGTTGTTGAATTAAAAATGTTGATTTTTTCCCCCTTTGTTGAGATAATCACGTGACGGCCAGTGAATGGCGTCAGGAGATAGATTGATGACGTGGAGTTGTGATGTAGGGCCCAGAGAAGAATTACGTCCCTAGCTCACAGCGGCAGGTCTTACAGGAAAAACCATATGGCCTAACCTGGTTCGTAGAGAAACCGCCGTAACGCCAGTCTTCTCTTCGGGAAATATTAAAAATAAGGTTCACCATTTGTTGTTGCATATGTTATGATTTCTCTGCGCGGGACACGTGTATATGTGTATATATCGAACTTTGTATGCGACGTAGCATTATAAAACTCTCTGAGAACTAAGTATGTTTGTCATTCTTTTTCTATTCAGCTATTTCGTCCCGTCCGTGAAATATCGGTGTTGTTATATCATGGATATAACAATGCCTCCAACGAGAGAAACGTAAATGGGAGAATAAATCTTTCTTCCAAGCACTCGTTACTTTGGTGACCAAGACGCGTTTTGAACATGTCAGCAAATATAAAATGTTCCTCCCCCCCCCCATAAAAATCTATAAGCAGGTGTTCACAACATATCGATTAAAGAAATATGATTTTAATACATATATATTTTTTTTCATCACGGTAAACGTCGGCGGGCGATAATATTGTCAGGGAAGGTCTTAACTGAAAAACCTCGTATTTTTCTAACTTCTAAAAAACTAAATAATTACTATTTCTGGACGTTTTAACCAGTCTATTTTATGTGTGAATATTTTCTTCGTCCACGTGTTCATTCAGAAATTGAATGTAAAAAAATGTTGTCCACCTCTGACTTCTTTTTGCCTCTATTTCAACCTTTATATAACTATAGCAAAGTTAGATACAACTTTCCCTCGTGGCTTAACGGATTTACCGTGTTGTTGTTTTGATAATTTTAATAGCATATATTTTTAACACATTTTCAATATTGCCACGTGGGAATATTTTTCTTTCCACCTGTACACTTCGCATTATTAAATAGGTCAAATGTATCGGACACCTACTGCTTTCGGTGTGATAGTGATAAATTTCAGTTATACGCATTTTTGTCGTTACTTGAACGCCAGATATTAACGGTATTTACGCCGTTTATATATTTTAAGATAGAAGACTGTTTCCATATATTTTTATGGTGTTGGGTCTTGCGCTAATATGGCCGCCGTACTTCTCATCTCCAAGTTGAATTTGATTTTGGCGCGCTTTGGAGGAGACCATGCTTCATACCCCCAGTAGTTCATCTACTCTTTCCACCGTTGACTTGTAACACGCGGTAGCAAGTCCCACATCTTTGACCCAATTGGGGTAGCTGCTGAGCCCCATAGTAACAGACCTAAATTTGGTGATATTTAGTTCAAAATTCTTATTACGTGTATTTATCAAAAGTATTTTGCTATTCTCTCATACTATACCGTTTTCTGGTGGACAGTGGCGCACAGATTTCGATTATACCTGCTAATAAAGAGGACAGATTAAAGGGGCCTCATAAACTTAACCTTCAGGCCGTCAACAAGTCGCTTATCTAGACTTACGACCATAGGTGCCTCACATTGAACTCAGGCCTAAGAAGAAATTTCACACTTTTTTTTTATTATAGTAGATGTAGAGAAAGCTATATTTAGTGTTGATTTTTTGCATAAATATGGCCTCCTTATTGATATCAACAGACGTTGTCTGATAGATCCTAAGACTAATATTAAATCACAAGGATTTATTTACAATATTATCCCGCTATGTCTTGTCGTGGCAAACACGGACCACAACCCTGAATTTTGTGAACTTTTAAAAAGTTGGAGGGTATCACAAAGCCGTCCTTCCATAACATCATATTGCTACCAGTGCCTCCCCAGTTCACAGCCGCCCTCAGCGACTGGAATCGGAAAAACTGAGGGCAGCAAAAACGTAATTTAACCAAATGCTAGAATTAGGAATTACGTACATCAAAAACTAGCTGAGCTTCGCTATTACATCTTGTACCTAAAGGTGGTGGAAATTGGCGTGCATATGGTGATTATATGCCACTAAATGTTGTTACAAAACCAGGTCGTTACCCTATCCTCCATATGCACGATATAACAGCCATTGTACAAGGGAAAAAGATATTTACTAAATTTGACTTTATTAGGGCATCAAATCCCCGTCGTGCCTGAGCATATTCCGAAGACTGCGATAACAACTCCTTTCGGCTTGTTCGAGTTCTTGTGTGTCCCATTCGGTTTAATTAACACAGCACAGTTCGTCCAGAGATATATTGATTATGTATTGCATGGCCTACATTTTATCTGTGCCTACATTGGTAATGTACTCATAGCCAGTTTCTCGATTGAGGAGCATACAGCTCGTGTTCGAGCGATTTGATAAATATGGGAACGTTATCAACCCCGTGAAATGTGATCAGTAGTGATTTTCTCAGGCCACCACATCAGTTCTGCTGGAATTTCCACTTCCCCATCTAAAGTGGAAACTATTTCACAATTCCTCGCACCTGATAGCATGAAAAAATTGCGTCAATTTTTAGAGATGTTAATTTTTTTTCGTCGATTTCTGCCCGGATGTGCACAGATAGAAAAACCTTTGACGGATATATTACCAAATGTCAAAAATTGTGGCATAGTTCTGTCGGAGCCTGCCTGCAATGGCAGCATTTCACAGGATTAAATCAAATTTGTCCTATGCAGAGAAATTATCTCATATTGTTTTAGACAGGGAGTCGTGTTTGGCGGTCAACGCCTTTTCCATTCGTGTAGGTGCTGTATTGCAACAGAAAATCGATGGTCGGTGGAAACCAATTTCTGGTTTTCTCTAGAAAACTGTCACCAACAGAAGTCAGGTACAGCACTTTTGGACGGGAGTTCTTGGCAGCTTATTCAGCGGTTTGCTATTTTCGACATGTGTTGGAAGGGCGAACTTTCCACATACTCACAGATCACAAACCCTTACTTGGGGCGTTCTAGTCGACATCAGATAAATATGCATCATGTGAAACCAGACACCTGGATTATCTGATGCAGTTTACAGCAGATACAATTTTTGTCAAATGAACTGAAAACATCCCTGCAGACACCATGTTCCGCGGCATTAACACTTTCCTGCTAGATCCATGCATGGGATACCAGTCAATGGTGAAGGAACAATCAAAAGACCAATAACTTAAAAAGCTTCTTCGGAACAAATCAACTGCTTTAAAACTTTCAAAGATATGTGTCCTGAACAATGGTTTCGGGTTTGTGTGTGACATCAGCACAGGGTGATTACGTTCCTTCGTTCCAGAAACATTACGGCAGACAGTCTTCTTCACACTGCATAACTCATCTTATCCTGGTGCTAATGTTTCAATGAAGCTAGCCAGACAGATTTGTGTGGCCTTAAATGAAGTCTGATATTCAATTATAACCAAAAACTTTTGTACCATGTCAAAAGGTTAAAGTTGGAAGACATACTCGATCACCTCCGGGCTGCTTCCTATCCCCGGATGAGCGGTTCGCTCATGTACATGTAGACATAACTGGTTCCCTACCTTTCTACAAGGGGCTTGCTTATTTGTTGACATGTGTCGATCGTTTCTCTTGCTGGTATGAAGCTCTTCCAATATCAGACATTACAGCATAAACTACAGCAAAGACTTTTATATCCGATTGAGTAGCTCGTTTCGGTGTTCCAGCTGTCATCACCACAGACAGAGGTCGACAATTTGAATTTGTCCTATTCAAACAGTTAATGAAACTTTTATTGCGCAAGAGAATTCTCATTCTTCTTTGGTCTTCACTTAGAAGACCGAACTTCAAAAGGAAACATCTGCTGGCCTATTTCACAGAAACACTTGAGATCGAGATAAGAATAACTCTTCCTTTTATGGATATCTATAGCATCACAGTGGAACTGGCTTCTTTACAGCTATTAACTCTATGGAAATGTCAGCTGCAAACAGCGCATCTTGAACACCGGAAAGTCATTGAAAGAACAGGTAAAGATGCAGATTATGGGGTGGGGATGAAACATTCTTGATTACAGCTCTTCGCATAACTACAAGCACAATAATGCTTCCTTGGCATAGTTGAAGAGTTGACGCATTCGTCTTCGAGGCCATAAAAGAGAAGAGAAAACGTCAGATCTCTTATCCCGAGTATTTTGAATGGCGCAGACGAAAAAAATCACAAGATTTTTTACTCTGGTGTGAAATTTACAGAGAAACAAACCTTTTTTTTTTTACAATGACAAAAATATTTTTCACAGTATACAAATAGTAAAAATTGCAATATAGGCCTTGCATAAAACTTCACTTGTGTATCTCAAATTATGAAAATCTGGTTAACAGTGCAGGGATTAAGCTTTTTCTTAGAAAACTACAAATCGTTTAAAACAGGGTTTTCCAACGTGGGCTTCGTTATGTTGAAAGGAGGCACTGGGAGTTTTTATTTCATTTGGGGGTGGTGAACATACTTGGGGGTATCCATTTTTTTTTAAATTATAAAAAATTATTCAATATTGGCTACAAAAGGAAATTTCTGAAAAGTATCTAAAGCTGTAGGAAGCTATAAAACTTTCCTTCATTGCTTTCCCAATTTCCTCTATGGCTGAATGTGGTTTCAACACAGTTACACAGCAGCTTACTAAACAAAGAAACCGCCTGCAAATTACAAAAGGAGATCTACGATTACTTTTAAACAGCATGGAACCTAGAGTAAGAGCCTTAGCCAGTAAGCACCAAAGTCAACCATCGCATTGAAAACATTGAGATATGCTATCAAATGAACCAAGAGTAAGAGCCTTAGCCAGGAAGCACCAAAGTCAACCATCGCATTGAAAACATTGAGATATGCTATCAAATGAACCAAGAGTAAGAGCCTTAGCCAGGAAGCACCAAAGTCAACCATCGCATTGAAAACATTGAGATAAGCTATCAAATAAATGTTTGTTTTTTCAACATTTTAATCATTGGCATTTATAATAGAAATGAAAAGAATATTAAAATTATTTTTGCACTAATACCTAAGTGTTATCTTGCTAGTGTCAAGTCAGACGATTTAGTAATATTCAAAAATTTAATAATTCGTGTGAAGTGGCATGTCAAAAAGCCGCACAAAAGATAAACACTCACACCCAAATACACACACTCACACCAAAGACACACATAAAATGTTAAAGGGTCTGAAGTTTGAAATGGAAGTGAGTTCTCATGCCATCGCTGTGGAATAGATTTAGTCGTCACGCGGCTAAACTCACTTTACAGTTTAAACGCATTTTAATAACGTGCACACCTAGATTGGAACAGTTTATCTGTAGTGGGCTACCGTCCTTTTATGTAAAAGGCTTCCAAAATGTTAAATCTTATTTTGCAGTTGGATGAGCAGAGTACTATTTTATTGTCGATCGAAATATGGCGGAAATTAGAAGGATATCCGTAGATTTGTGTGAAATGTTTACCCATGGTACTTTGATTTGAGAGATGACAGGCCGATCTTACCGAGAGACATGTTGTAGTTGGTATGACCAATATAAAATGATTTTTTTATTATCAAGAGAGACACAGTCCTTTAAAAGACAAGAAGAGTATTGGTATTGTGGGTGAAGAAGTTGTTTTTCTTATGCACGTCGAGGTTATCAAATGATGTGGTTAGTAGGATGTTTTTTTATACATATTGGGGTTAGCAAAATGATGTGGGGGTCAATCACATCATAGTAGCAGAAATAGCCTCGTGTTCATGGAAAAAAACACACACACAACGCAGAAATAAAACAGACAAAGGGACAACAGTGAAAGCATGGTAAATTGTACATTCATATACAATTTATTTTTTATGTGTACTGCTGTGTGTATTTTGGGTTACAAATGTTTCATGGTGCAAGTAATGAAAGGAAGAAGTTACTTCGTATTATTACACACCATGTCGCAGAGAAATTACACACGTGTTGACTGTCCCAAGATTGTTGGTAAAGAGGTTGAATTCAACGTCTTTTGGTGGGATGTACGTATTTCCGACAGGAACAGTTTTTGTTGTATGCTGAGAGAACTTTTTATTATTTTTATTTAATTTATTTTATACAAAGTTTTAATGTTACTTTTTTATTATATTTTATTTATAATTTTCATTATTATTTCATATTTTATTTTTATTTATAATAAATAATAATGCCGTCTTTAGTCTTTTCCAAAGTAGTTTTTATGAAGCAATGTTGATAGTAGCCATAAGATTGAGAATGTTACATATTTTGTAGTTTATAAATCTTAGGCGACTTTTACCATCTGTAGGACTTACATATCTTGGATTTATATTTTGTAAATCCCTTTTTAATCTTTTGTGTAATTGGAGTATATAAAATAAGAATATTTTTGTTGTGGTTTTATTGTGGGCTTTATTATGTATGTTAGTATGATTAGTTTTACGTAGAAATAATTTACTTGTCTTTCGAGAGACTTTATTGCTGCCGATAAACGCGCGTGCACGCGCACGCACACACACACACACACACACACATATATGAAAATATCTCAGAGTTAACCTGTAGAAAAGACAATATTTATAAATATAAATGACAATAGGAAAACTAATAGTTGCCGACGCGTTTCGTCCAATGTGGACTTTCTCAAGGCAAAAAACGAAATGAATTTATTTAAACAAAGTAACTAATAATAACAAAAATCAAAATTGTGGTTGTCACGTCTACTATCCAGAATAACCTATGTCATCTAAATAATCTTAAAATAGTCACAAACACTTCCAAAACCATTATGGATATACTCAGATCTTCAAACACTAATAGCAATAATATTTCTGAAGCAGGCATTTATAAAATAAATTACCAAAACTGTTCCTCCCAATATATTGGAGAAACAAGTAGAAATTTAAAAATACGCATTTATGAGCACAAAAGAGACCTCACAAAAAACAACTTAGTTAATGCACTAGTCATACATAGAAATAAATTCAACCACAATTTTGATTTTAAAAATGCTACACTCATAAAAAAGAAAATAACTCACCCAGAAGGAAAATTCTAGAGAGTGCCGCCATTGAATATTACCCAAATATTAATCTACGCCCAGGCTTTTTCCTATTTCACCTTTCTTAACAGAATTACTACTCTCCCAAACAAACGTACACAACTATATCGTGAAATCAAAAGAAAATGGTTGAATACAGATATCAGTGCGATGCCCTTTCAGCCAGGACGTTGTGCTGATAGGTGACACTCGGACCTGATTTTTATGAATTCGGCCTGGGTGGTCCCATTGTTTGTAAAAAGGATTAGTACAAAAAACTGATAAGGGCGCAAATTAATTTAAAGTCGAAGGCTAGAGAGAAACCAGATGTCACTTTTTTGCGACAATAAAATTTATTGAAGGAAGTTTCCAAGAAAATATGTAATTAGAAGCTCAGAATAAGAGCATGAGCAGGAGGTAGGGATATTTATAGAAAATTTATAAGCAGGATGTGAATTATTATTACAGACCTCAGGGTAATTGTTTTCGATGTCTCCTGCTATTGATCAATTGCAGTGTGGTTATATAACCCATAATTTATATAGCCCATAATTTACAATGTTGTGAATTATTAATTCCATCTTTTCGTCCTATAACAATTATACATACAATCAGTACCCGTAAAAATTTCACGGTTTTCCTATGTGAATTTTCTGATGAATTATAATTATTAAGTTAATGATTGAATAGTGAGTTCCACAACTATAAAATACCCGTGGAAATTTCCATTGCATCGATAAATATTTGAGCCGAACAACTTTAGGCAAATATCACAATAACAATAATAAGTATGAATGTAACTTATTATTTAAAGAAGTAAGGGGATAAAAATGAAAAAAATAAATCGGAATTGACATGGTTCTACACTTCACTGGAGCAGACATGAAACCTACGAGAGCGTTATCACTCCCTCTTATGTATGCTTTTGTTTTCTCACTAAAACCAAACGGCGATTTTGACATCTTTTTCTTCCGTCTTTCCTCGCAAATAAAAACGGAATGCTCCATTACAATGGCAGAGCGTAAAGCACTGGCTAACTTATTAACTAACAAAGGAATAAGCCAAATTATAATATGACTAGCATTGAAGCCATAAATAACAGTATTATTATTTACGTATGGTTCTGCATTTCTGTTTTGGGCTCGTTATATTGTTGATTTGCTTAGAATCAAGGCGTCGCTTTCCGGTACTTCTGTCTCGGATCCGTGTTCTGTGTAAAAGTGCCACGCATGTGCACCGGTTATCTGTTCGTTTCCACGCGACAACAGAATTGGAAAAAGCAACGAAGAAGAAGTGGGGAATGAAAGTGAGAAGAAGGAAATGTAAATATAAGAAAGAGAAAAAGAAAGTGGGTGAAAATAAAAGGGGAAGCGATGGAAACACAAGAAAAGCATAGACTGGGAGGCTTTCTGTCTTCCTGAGATTTACTACATCTTTACATACACATCTTTGATCGTTTCCCGAAATTAAAGCAAAAAAATCGCTATTCATTCCACCTTTTCAATATCTCCTGTGCACTTTTTAATTTGGTGCTGTTTGAAAATTTATTTACAGTTATATAAAGAAAAATCCCTAAAGATGTTATGTCAGTAAAAAAAAAAATATGTAATTTCAAATGTAAACATACCCCAAAATAATTCATTAAAACTAAAAAGATATATTTTGAAGGTTGGCATTTGCATAATTTAATAAAACACATTTATTTTCTTTCATATTGGGCAATAAAAAAATCTACACTGAATATTTATTTTTACAAATTTATTTGTAATTTTTCAGTGCGGGTTTGAAATTCATCCCGATGTTGTTCGTCACAAGTGTTCTTTTTGTTAAATGAAGACATGTTTAAAGAATCGAAAAATGTAAAGTTTAATGCTATTTTCGTGTGTGAACCAATTTTTCATTTTTAAAAATGTTAGATTATTTTTTGTATGGAAGTTCAAAAAGAAAATAATTCTGAATTACATTCTTTGACTGACTACTCTTTATTATCGGAAAATAAATATGATAATTCAGTAACTCAATAAATTTAGAATAATAAAAAAAAAGTCATTGGTTGCAAATAAATATTTTATGTCATCAAACAGATAATCAAGAACTAAAACAATGAATTAAATTAAAAAGTAACATTCCATTAGTTTTTATTTCATGTGCAATGATTGGCCATGATTAAGTGTAATTGACAAAATGCTCAACAAATGGAATTGACAAAATTCTCAATAAACAAGAAAAGGAATAAAAATAACAGGGCAAAATAATACTAAGTAAACAATATATATGGAAATCAAAACTAGGCAAAAAACAGTAATAAGTCAAAAAGTTCCCAAATCAAGAATTGTGTTCACATGGAAAATGGATACAGTCAAGTGATTATAACGTTCTGACCAAGACAAGAAAAAACAAAAATATGATGAGGATGAGAGCTGTGATACTATTTAGCTATGGTAATTGGCTAACTAATTAACCATAGAAATTAAAAACGGGAAAGACTTAAGGCAAAAAAGAGCTATCACGAAAGATAGACTGATCGACGTTAAAAGAAAGATTTGATTTTATTTACAAAAAAGATACCTTCCACAAAAGACAGTAAACCCGTGGAAATAAACATGTGTGAGGTCTTGTCAAGTTATTTATGTCTCGCCGAGGGAGATAGAAAGAAAGGCAAATATGAAGATTTCGGCCAAACCACGTGCCGGTCATAAAAAATTCGGCTTGAGACGATCGCAGATACAGGGCAGGGAGAATCAATGTTATCTTTCCAAGATATCATTTATTTTTTTTTATGTTACCACGAGAGAGAAGCAATGTGGCGGTTATAAAATTTTGGCATTGTCTCGACATAGGTGAGAGGATTGTTATCATTTACTTTACCAACAGGCGCTAAGACGTTGAATAGCAATGTGGCAATTGTAAAATTTGGGCATTGTCTCGACATAGGTGAGGTGTTTGTTATTATTTACCTTATCAACGTGTCGATTCAGACGCTGAGACGTTGAATAGCGATAGGGTGTATGTAAACTTTTGGCATGAGACAGAAAATAGAGTGGAGAATTGAGATTTGGCGAGATAAAAGAATTTAATTTCTTAACAAGCCAAGGATTCCATTATAAAGCTAACTTAACGAAAGGACCAGATGGCAAACTTTGACAGTGATTGATGGGTCGGTAGAGAGTGCTGGCTAAGTGAATTCTGGGTGGCAAAAAGATATGATAGGAATTTAATTTGCAATATGAAATTCGTAAAGATTTTTGAACGATGGGAAAAAGGAGAATTTTGTAAACAAAAATTCTGTATTATAATTTTAAGGAGGCCAGCTTAGCCACACCCGCACGGCCGAGATATCATTGGTCGGGTGGTAGTATGGGTGATAGGCGGAGGTGAAGGGATGAGAAAGGCGGAGAAGTTGTTAACGCCTACTGAAGGGATTGGTATGAGATATCAATGCGAGAGAGAAAGGGTCTAGGAGGATAGCTCTCCTCCGATATTCCCTTACGGACGACGGAGCCCCCCCCCCCGAAATTGAAAGTGGTTAATTTTCCAAAAATGGGAAGTAATCAATCTTCATGGCCTGACAACAAAGAGATTTCTTGTTATAAATCGAGATTTTCCGAGAACCCCAGGCCGCGTCTGTCCCATGCCGGGTTTTGGTCGGTACCCATATAAACGAACGTTATGTGGTCGTTCGGCAGTTCAAGTTGGAGACACAGTTGAGCTGGTTTGGGAGTTAGAGTCAGAACTTAACTAGAGTGTTGCCTCGCAGAAGCTGACCGAGAGATTCCACGACTTCCGACTTCGCCTATCCTACTAATAGCAAGTTTTACTGACGAACGAAGCCAAGCCAACACCTAAAAACTAAATTAGTTGACTTACGATACCAACTTGCTTGAAACATAGAAGTCTCACATTTCGTAGGAAACGGGCTGGGAGAAAAACACGCTCCTGTATATAACAGAAGGATAAAGTTAAATTGTTCTTTCTTAACATACTTGAACCTCTTGGGTTTTTCTTTTATTCATTTTTTTCTTTGCGCTTGTGCGATGCCACCTTCAATCTGGACTCAGCTTATACTACGGCCCGACGCCTGATTGATCTCGTCTACCTAAGATCAAAATCACAACGTGGGTAGGTAGGTTAGACTTGAGATCGAAGCAGTTACTCCAGTAACCAAACGTTGTAAGTGAGCTGGGAACGATAGGGTTGGTATTGAACCGGTACAGCTGGTGAAGCCGTTAACATCGACAACCAGACTTCGACCCTGGATGGGCTATTGTCCCATATTGGTATCCTGACCAGGGAATTTCGTCGAGTAGCGACGACCACCGATCGACCGGGGCACAGGCTGGTCGCAGCGACAAAGAGTCAACCCCAAAACGCCGGTAGAAGAAACATTACAGCTTCGCGCCGCGACTGAGAGTTGACCACGGGCCGACGGCTTAGTGTCACAGAGCGAGAATTGTCATTTTTTATTGGTTAGGAAGAAATCTTATCATTCTTCTGTAGGATTTGTCTATAAATTTGGGGAGAGGGTGTTTTTAGCAGTCATTCCTAGAGAAATGAGGACCAACAATTAATATTTTTTATGCTTCTAATTTAGTATAAAAAAATAAAATTATTCTACTAAGTTTCATAAAAGCGAATAGATTAAAAGACTACATTCTTAAATTATTGGTTGTATAAGTTTAAAGATAAGTTAATTTTAAATGTAAATACCAATTTCTTGATTATTACTCCGATGATGTTCCATATTTCTTTAATTTTTACTTTTTTAATTTTTCGCGCGCTTTTGAAGAGTGGGATGAAGGTAGAAAATTAATATTCTGGCTTATAACATCAAAGGCTACCGTGCATAAACGCTATTTTCATTATGTTTAAGGCAAAATGTAAGCATTATTTAAAAAATAATCCAGTTAATTAATCCTTAATTTACGAATTTACTTCGAAACAGATCTTTAAAATAAATATTGGATTTTTAAGAGATTTTTAAATTTGTTGTTTACATTTTTGACTATTATGTTCCATGGGTCATCGTTTGTTAAATAAAAAAATGGGAGAAAATATTGTTGCGTGTTCAAATAAAATGATGATATTTATTTAAACGTAAGATACACAAATTTTAACTATAATTACTTATCATGAAATGAAAGAAAGTTTTTTTCTTTGTAAGGAAATGAACATAAATAGTCTTCTCTGTGAGGAAGAGAGAAAGAAGAGTTAGCAGACAATATCAAAGGGAGTCCGCTGTTGCTTTGGTGAGAAAGACAGGACGACGGGTTTGACTCGTGTCTCTTTACAGCTGTCAGTCCTTCCGCCGAGTTCAATAAATGATTGATTTTTATTGGTTCGCGTAGGCTTCAGAAGCCTGTGTTTATTTATTGACGGGAGCAGATTTTATTGGCTATTTATTTTTTTATTGGCTATTTATTTTTCATTAAATTGAAATATTGAGGTGTGTTTGAAACCCGGTAGGCTGTACGGAGTCCTTGCGCGGTGTGTTTATTTTTGTCATTTGCTCCTTTGATTTGATACTGCTCACTTTCGCTTACTCTACAAATACACCCCCCAACCCCGATTAATTTTTTTTAGAGAAGGTCAGTAAGTAATATACTGTTTAAAGTATTTGGACTAAGTGACCCATCTTCCCGATTTAATGGTACGATGTTGCCGGCTTGTTTCTGCTGTCGTGTCACTCTGGGAGTGATTTGTTACTTGGATGTGGTGATTGCGATAGCCTTGTTAGTGGTGATTCTGATTTATTTCCATTATCAACATACACTGACTTGATTCTATCCACTGATATATTCTCTGTTTTTCCGTTGCACAAAATGATAAAGCATTTGTTCGTCCTATGTTGAACAAGGTATGGACCACTGTAGCATGGAGGCAGTGGTATTTTTACAAAGTCATTTCGTATAAATAAATACGTTTTTACAATTCTGTAAATCCTTTGTAATATAAATTTGAGTGATAACTTGCTTAGCTGGTGCAAATTGTAGGCGAGACATTTTTATTTTTAGTTGTATGAAAGTTGAGTATTTTTATCCTCAAAGAATTGTCCTGGCAGAATTAAGGGAGTGCCGAAAACTATTTCTACCGGTGTACATTGTAGATCTTTCTTTAATGTGTTTCTGATGAACAATAAAGTTAGTGGCAAATTATCTGCTTAGTCATAAGGGTTGTCCTTTGCTGCTAAAGAGGCTTTCAGTTGGTGATGGAATCTCTCCACCATGCCATTTGAACATGGATAATATGCAGTCATTTTAATATGACCTATGCCTAGTATTTTTGTGAATTCCTTGAAATCGAGGTCCACGGTCTGTCGTGATAGTGGTTGGTATGCCAAATTGTGCTATCCAATGATCCAGTAATGTCCTTGCGACAGATTCCATGGTTGTATCTTTAATTAGATATCTTTAATTAGATATGCTGCTGGCTAACAAGAATACCGGTCAACAACAGTCAGAATTTATTGATAACCTTGTGGCAGTGGAAGTGTTCCTACTAAGCCTAAGTGAATATTGGTGAAACGAGCGTCCGGCTCACTGAAGGTTCCGAAAGATTTGATGTGCCTACCGATTTTATTGCATCGACAAAACAAACAAATTTTAGTCCAATTGTGAATGTCTGTCGTAATATTTGGCCATAAAAAGCGTTGTGTGATGAGTTTTACTGTTGCTCTACTTCTTGGATGAGATAATCCATGAAAGTGTAGGAATATAATTTTTCGTAAATTTGAAGGAATGTATGGTCGTGGATTTTTTAAAAACTTTGTATCACACCATATCATTCTAATGTTAAAGTAAGCTGGTAATTGAGACAGGCGGAGTGATGTCCCTTGTGTCATTAATTTCATGGTAGTGTATTTTTCCTGTTCACATGTTACAGATTCAAAGTTAATATTGACAGAACTAATATTGTTTATTGTAGTTCTAGATAGGGTATCTGATACTATGTTATCTGTACGTGTTCTACCTTCTAATATGTGTTGAATTCTTGATAGCAAGGTAGATAGCTAAAAGTTCTCGAGAAAAGGTAATGTAGTTTCTTTGGGTTTGAGTTAAATTTGCCGAATAGAAAGAAATGGGTCGAGACATATCATTACTAATCTGTTGCAGCAATGCTCCAACTGCAACTGCTGATGCATCCCAAGTAAAGGTCAGTATAACAGTTTCATCAATCCGTAAAAAATGTAGTTTTGGGGAATTAATTATAGCGTGCATTTAGAGAGATATTCATATTTTTCCCCTTTGAGCAAAGTTGTAAGTGGGGCGAGAATGTGTGAACATTTAGATATGTGGTTCCTGGAAAAATTGATGAGACTCCTTAATTGTTTCACTGAAGTTGGTGTTGGAAAGTTGGTGATGGCATCTATTTTTTTCTTGAATTGGAGTAACGCCTTCTTTCGAAATTGTGCGTCCGAGAAAATTAGATTTGTTAATTCTGATGAGGCATTTTGCGAGGTTGATCCTTTGTCCATACTGCGTAAGACTACTAAGCACTTGTCGTAGATGTTGATTACGTTCTTTGCTAGCTATTAATAAGTCATCCACGTAGGTGAAAATGAAGAGTAGCCCTCTTAAAACTTCGTCTATGAATCTCTGGAATGCTTGAACGACATTGCGTAGCCCAGACAGCATTTTAGTGAACTCAAACAGACCAAAGGGATTGATTACCGCAGTCTTATGAATATCCTCATCAGCAACTGGTAATATGCACGGACTAAGTCGAGTTTGGAAATAATAGTGCAGCCGTGTAGTGATTTATTAGTGAAACCATCTAAGAAGAGCAGGGGATAACGGTCGGCTGAGGCCACTGCATTTAACTGTCTAAAATCACCGTATATCCGCCATGTTGACTCATCCTTAGGAACCAAGTGTATAAGTGAGGTCCAAGAACTTTTAGAAGGTCGAATGATTCCTTACTCCAATAAACGCTAAAATTCTCGTTTGAAGAATTTTAACTTGTCTGGCCTTAACCTGCGAGCTGTAGCGTATGTATGTTGTCCAGTGTTCTGTTATGTGGTGTTTTGTTGAGTCCTTTCGCGGTATGTTTATTTTTGTCATTTACACCTTTGATTTGATACTGTTCACTTACTCTATAACGGTCCGATGAATCGATGAGTAAACATGCCGATGTTTTAAAAATACCTAACGTAAACGTGCCAATGTTTTAAAAACGTCGGAGTTACTTCCTCCTTAATTCCCTAATTGTTCACTAGGGGTCGTTCTCCCTACACTATAAATACTGGGCGACTTCTTGCCTCGTACTTATTTTCATTTCTTCATTTCAGCGAACACATCTACAATGTAAGCTCTCTTAGAAGATAGCGTCTCCCCACTTGTGGGAAGACGCCGTGAACATTAAATACACATACACGTACGTACAAATATTCACCAAAATACAAACTCTTTACGTTAACACACAAACACAAATATTAATGTCTTTGTCACATGTAAATTGGTTGTTTGATACATATATTTGTTGACATATATCGGTCTTGTTCTTGTTTGTTTGTTTTCTTTACATCTTCAGTTGGACTCAATTTGAGTCCGTCATTTTCTTGTAGTTGGACCTTCTAGTGTAACAGAGAGAGTTTGGGAACCACACACAAACATACACGCATATATTTTTTTTATTGAAATTGGAGTAGATTTGAACAGCGAAATTAGATCAGAACAATTTTGTTTACTGGTGGGAATTTGATCTAGCCCATTTGGAACTGGGTCATTAGGAAGACAATAGAAAATGATCGAGATAATTTTTATCGGTTAAAATTTGAAATAGAGCTTACTAAGGCTATGAGGAACTTTGAAATTCACATGATTTTAGGTTGAAGGCAGCACTCGTGATAATCGAGTATGGGCCAAGGGTCGATTTATGATCAGCCAGGTTTATCTATATAAACGCGCACAGAAATCTGTTGACAGAGTGGTTGGCTCGTCTGTCGTCGAGTGCAGTCGAGCTGGGTAGAGAGAGGTCGGAGACTGGAAGTGACGTCAGGGATTGGAACCAAACGCCCGCTAACATATTTGGTTGATATAAGTACGAAGAAGCGAATTACTTCTTCAACAATCTAAGACTGCTACTATTATTACTACCACTGGAAGCGGAAAGGTCGAACAAGCTACAATAATATCAAGTGTTTGGCTCATCTGCCGTCGAGTGCAGTCGAGCTGGGTAGAGAGAAGTCGGAGACTGGAAGTGACGTCAGAGATTGGAACCAAACGCTCGCTAACATGTACTGTTGATATAAGAACGAAGAAGCGAAATACTCCTCCCACAGTCTAAGACTGCTATTGCTACTATTATTACTACCACTAGAAACGAAAACGTCGAACTAGCTACAATAATCAAAAGGTTGTTTTTGGGCTCGTCTGTCGTCGAGTGCAGTCGAGCTGGGTGGATAGGTATCGGAGACTGGAAGTGACGCCAGGGATTGGAACAAAACCCCCGATAACATGTTCTGTTAATATAAGTACCGATGCTTCTGCTACGACGAAGATTACTACTAATGTTACTACCGCCGAGGAGGAACGCAACTATAAACTTTAAGCCGCGCACAGAAATCTTTATCTCTCTCGTTCTGAGACGATTTCACAACAAGCTAATCACAACCCACTCTCTCTCTCTCTCTCTCTCTCTCTCTCTGTCTAGAATCCAGTGTATGAGTTTTTACGTCAATTATTTTCTTTTCTGTAACCCGTTTCTTTTCTATACTATTCTTTTCTGCTATATAAAAGACATTAACAATTCAACCATTGAATAGTTGTTTGTCCGGCTTTCTGCATATATATTTTTTTTTTGGTGCATTCTAAACTTCTTAGCACAGACTCTCCAGCCGTGTTTACATCTTCAGTCGACCGTGAATGGATGAACATCACTTCTGCTTTCTGGATCAAATCAAACACAACGTGGGTAGGAAGCAGGACCGGTCGAATGATCTACGGATGCTCAGGGGACCTATGGTCACAATGTTAAGTTCGGTTAAGACCGAGTAGACACCTCAACCCAGAGAGTAAGACGTCGGAGGTTGAGTGGCTGGGGCGAAAGAGTTAGACTAGCAGGAATAAACAGCCCGTGTCCCTAATTCAACAACACTCAAACCCACACGGTCCTCTACAAAAATGCCTAAAAATTTATTTATGCACGGAAATTTATTTTCCTTTGTATTAAAGGAAAATAAATTTCCGTGCATAAATAAATTAAGGCTATTCATATATGTGTGTGCGTGTGTGTGTGTGTGTGTGTGTGTGTGTGTGTGTGTGTGTGTGTGTGTGTGTTTGTGTGTGTTTCAAATAAAACCAAAATTTAACTTCAAAGAAGACATTTAAATTGTTTACAATGAGTTTTTCAGGTCTTTTTTCAGGGAGTCCGTTGTGGTTCATCGGAAAAAGTTAATGCAACAGAGTTAAAGTGTTGTGTTCACATTTTGTTGTATTATAGCAACGCCAGTCACCGAAAATAAGCTATGGTGGGAACAGCTAAGCAACGGTCACGGGGTCAAAACATGAAAGCTGCTGGCAGGATTTTGCTTCTTGATTCACATATTGTAATAGCAACCAAATATTTTAAAATGTGTCTAAAAATGCCGACTGAACGATAAACAAATACCTTTTTTTAATCAGGGTTCAAAGGATTAAATACTTTTACTGCTCTGTTAAAATTATCATAGCTTCCACAAATCAACTTTAAAGGGTGCGGGTTGAGAATCACTGGTTTAATGTGGGTGAAGCATTCATTTTTTTTTCTTTTGAACGCACATCTGTAGGTATATACGGTGGTATTAAATAGATAATAGCCATATCCTGATATAGATACTTAACCCACTCTTTCCCTTGGTTTTCAATGCATTTTTTCTATAGTAAAATCATTTGTAATGCATTTACATTTGACATCAAAACCATATTCAGTATCCCGTGTTTTTGTTTGATTTGGTTTGTTTTACGGTATATCAACCCATTGAATCATTTAATACTGCCCCGCCTTTGTAGGTTTTGTGAAGAAAAATGTATATAAATTAATATTTGGTAAAATAAACCAATCATACAAATATTAATTATAGCAGACACATTAGAACATATTCTATTAATCAATTTGTTTCAGACAAATTAAAAACTTCTTTTCTTGAAAATTATAAATAAAATACGACATGCCTACTGAGTGGATATCAAAATAAAAATTAATTATACTTTATGGAAAAAGATAAAATTTACATAGCATTTAAAATATATATCAAATTATCAATCTGCAAAGTTTCATTTATACTGTTGTGCGTGGATATGAAACATCGACTTCATTTAAAAAGTGAATGAAACATACAACATAAACAGTTTTCGCGTAAAAACACTTGCATATATATATATATATATATATATATATATATATATATATATATATATATATATATATATATATTCATATTCGAAATTCTTAATACAAAGTTAGCATGTATCTACTGTCAAAAACTATATGCCAAAAACAACATGAATTTTTGTCTTGCTACCTTAACTTCCAGGACAAAAGAGAGAGACTGACTGACTTTATATCGATAATATTCCTTTCACTAAAAAAAACTTATTTGTCATTGTCACCAGAATTAACATAATCCCACGAATTTTGTATGAAGTCCTAACTAGCCATCATAGGTACAGTTTGTGTGAGTGTGTGTGTGTTTGTGTGTTGTTTAGTGTGGATGATAATAACAACTTTTAAAAATCTAAATCCCAATGTGTATTTACTTACAATTATTCAACAGCCACTTACAGAAACCAAGGTGTAGGAAATTCTGTCGTCCAGGTAAGTATATAATGCCCTCTAGTGACCTCTAATGACCTTGAAGGTCAGCACTACTTATTCTATTATTTTTTTTTTTAATTTTTTATTTTTGCAGAACACTAATTTACCACCCAAGAATGTACTGGGTTCGAACAAAAGTTTGTAGCGGTTTTCATTATTTGATTGATTGATTTGTATTTTACGGCTTATCAACCTCTTGCAGGCTATTTAAAACCAGAAAATAATTTTAAATTGTAAGATTTTTTTTTTTGAGATAATAATGATTTAGTAGATTTACTGATTTAGTGCCTTACTAATTAATCCATGGCTGGGGGGAGATATGCATTCATACCTCTCCCAAGTTTATTTGCGCGTAAGTGAATATACCGAAGCCGTTATCAATTACACCACCTGCACATCTAAGCTTACAGCCCCTGGTATTCCCAAGCGTTCACCCATGTAGGTACTGACCAGGCTCGATGTTGCTTAACATCGATGATTGTACGAGAGCGGTTTTCAATAGGTAGTGTTTGAACAAGTGATTTCCTTTCACACATGCCTGAACTTATGGCATAATATATATATATATATATATATATATATATATATGTATATATATATATATATATGGGGGTGTGGGTGTGTGTGTGTGTGTGTGTGTGTGTGTGTGTGTGTGATTAATGCAAATAAAATTTGTCACTTAGCTGATTGATGTTAAGTTCAGCACCTCAACTCCAGAGTTTCGTAGACGAACTCTTTTTGTAAAATGTTCAGTTCACTCGTCAGAAGGCTTCGGTAATTGACTGCTATTTTTATCATTTTTCTTTATACTAAGTTTGATGTAATTAATTCGTGTGCCAGTTGGGATGCCCTTATTATTGGTGTGAGATTGATTTTTTTCTCTTTACGTTCGCGTACGTGTGTTTGTGTTTGCATGTGTGTGTGTGTGTGTGTGTGTGTGTGTGTGTGTGTGCGTGCGCGCACGCGCGTATGTGCCAAACGTCATGGTTATTTCTCCTTTTCGTCATTTTCCTTTTCTCCTTATAGTCTCTCCCTATTCCTTTTTTTTCTTTTTTTCTCTTTCGGCTCTGAGTGTCAAAGATATATTCTGAAAAATGACACGTCGACATGTTTTTTTGTATGATACGTGTGTGGATTTGTACCTGAAAATGAGATGCATTTCGCTGTACAAACATAATAATGATATGCGTCATTTTTGGAGATGGTATTGTTGGGATTGCTATGAATTAGTGTGTAATCAGAAGGGTTTTTAGGTTTGTGGTAATAAACGTGAAAAGCATGTTCTTCATATTAATCACAACAATTTAGCGTAGACATACAAAAGGAATAAATCTCAAAGGCAATATTGAACGAAGAAACAAAGGTAGTCGTGCATTCAATTAGAAACAAACATTGAATATTTATGTACAAATAAATTACAATACAATTTTGGAAAAAGTTGTGTTTCAGTCGAAATAACTGAATTGTTGAACAAAAGTTGAATGAAGTATTTTATGAACTCAAAGTTCATGAATGTTCCTTTGTTTAGGAAAAGTGTTCACATAAAAATTTGAGGAAAATTTATCGAGAGATAAATTTTAAAGTATTGTAGTTGCGAGATTTTTTTGCTGAATTTTGTATGTTTTTGTTTTGTCAGAGTTATTCACCTTGGACCGTATTTTTTATATATATTTGCTTTAGTAATAATTTCTGTTTGGTAGTGTAGAATAACACTTTTTTAGAAACGTACTAAGATTTCAGAGAGAGAGAGAGAAAGAGGTTGAAGGTTGAGTCAGGTGTTGACGCGCGAAAAGTCCTTTAAGTCAAGATGTAGACACGCGTGGATCTCTGTAGAAATCTCTCTGAGAGTGAATTGCTGACTAGTGAATCGGACTAAGATTCGTCCTTTTATTTACTCTGCGAAAATTAGATCGGCTCCCAGCGCATTCCCGCCGAAATTTATCCTGGGGCGTCTCGACCAATAATAAGCCGAGTTTCGCAATGTGTGGTGTTGATTGGTCGAAACTAGCTCTTATGGAAAATTCCACCTTTAAACGAGTTGAGTGGAAAAATACGGAGGATTCTACAAATAGCCCCACGAGATTAATGGTCAACGTAGTTTGGACATTAATATGTATAAAAGGTGGTGTACTTTGCTGGCCAATGAACGCGCCTGCCGGACCTGGTCCGTGTAGGTGGGTTAATTTGGGGTTCAGGCGTAGAAGATGGGTGTTTATGTGATGTCTCAGAAACAGGTGTTGGCTGAGTGGTCACAGGTTGGTCGTCACTGTTGATATAAGCTGGTTTTAACCGGTCAATGCTGACCGTAGTTCGCTTGCCGGCAAGATCTAGAACAAAATATTTCGACGCTCGAGAAATGACCTGATGCGGTCCAGTGTAGTTGGGTGTTAAAGGTTTACGGACCATATCTCGGCGTAGAAATACAAACTTGGCTGTATGCAGATCAGCTGGGATGTAATATGGCCTGTGAAAGGCTCTGGTCGGCGTATAAACAGTTTCAGACATTTTCTGCCGAAGGTCGCTGATAAACTGGCTGCTAGGTAGGTTGTCCGATACAGGGCCGAAGATCTGTCCTGGCAAGGTTAGGGGAGTCCCAAAAACCAAGTCAGCACTGGTACAGTTCAAGTCCTGCTTGACAGTATTCCTCAAAGCCAGCATGATCAGGGGAAGTTTATCAACCCAAGTTCGGCCTTTAGTTGAAACAGTTATAGCATATTTAAGCTGCCGATGGAATCTTTCTACGAGGCCGTTGGAACAAGGGTGATATGCTGTAGTGGAAATATGTTTAATTCCCAATAGATCAGTGAATTCGTTGAAAAGGGCTGATTGAAACTGTGGACCTCTATCGGTAGTGATTACCGAAGGGCATCCGAAGTTTGTAATCCAGTTATTAAAAATAGCACTGGCCACTGTTTCAGCTGTAGTTGATTGCAGTGGGATGGCGACTGGCCACCGAGTAAACCGGTCGATTATGGTCAAAATGTACTCGAATCCATTCACATTTTCAAGTGGGCCCACCAAATCTGCATGCAAGTGAGTAAAACGACCGTCTGGGTCGGCAAAGGTTGATGTAGGTGCCCTTGTGTGTCTGCCAACTTTGGTGGCTTGGCAACGTAAACACGTGCGGGACCACTGCTTAATGTCAGCTGCCATACCGGGCCAGATAAATCTGTCCGATATGGTCCGCAACGTCGCCTTGCCTCCAGGATGTGCTTGTGTATGAAAATGTTCAAAAATCAGACGGCGCATATTTGGCGGAATGTACGGACGCGGGTTACCCGTGCTGATGTCACAATAAACTGATCTGTTTGTAAACGGGAGCGGTCTTTTTTCAATTTTTAAGGAAGTGTCCGAGTGGATAGCTTGCAGGGTTTCGTCCTTGTCTTGCTCGTCAGCTAAGTTATCAAAGTTCAGTGTTGTACTCTGCACTGCGCTGAGAGTTGTACGAGACAAGGTGTCGGCCACGGTATTACTAGCTCCACTAATGTAGCGTATATCCGACGAGAATTGTGATATGTAATCCATGTAGCGGATATCTCGCGGATTGTGCTTATCCGACTTAGCATGTAGAGCGTATGTAAGTGGCTTATGGTCTGTAAAAATTGAAAAGTCACGACCTTCCAGGATGTGCCGGTAGTGTCTGATGGCTAAATAAATTGCCAACAGTTCACGGCTGAAGGTACTATACTTCTGTTGGGCCGTATTTAGCTTAATAGAGAAAAATGACAGTGGTCTTTCCACACCGTCGACTATCTGGTGAAGTACGGCACCAACTGTATCCGACGACGCATCGGTAGTTAGCGTCAGTTTCGCGTCGGGTGAGGACGTAATGTACACAAGTTTGGTACAATCCTGCAAAGCTTGTTTTGCTTTACGAAAAGAGTCCAGCTCGTCTGCAGATAACACAATCTTCGGGTTTTTTTGCTTATGATTAGAAAGAAGATTCGTCAGTGGAAGAAGTACAATGGCACAGTCGCGTATAAATCGGCGATAGTAGTTGATCATGCCAATGAATCGCCGTAGCTGTCTTAATGTTGACGGTGGTGGGAATTCACTGATGGCCTTGACCTTTTCGTCGAGGGGAGCTAAGCCATTCTCATCAATGACGTGACCAAGGAAAGTTAATTCGGGGACAGCGAATAAACATTTATCAATGTTTAACTTTAGTCCGTAATGTTGCAATCGTTCAAAGACCGACTGTAGATGGTTACGATGTTCCTCGGGCGTTTTACTTGCTATCAGTACGTCGTCAATGTACGCATAAGTATAAGGTAATCCGCGGAGGACTTCATCTACAAGACGCTGAAAAGATTGCGCAGCATTACGGAGTCCGAACGGCATTCGGGTAAATTCGTACAAACCGAACGGTGTCGTTATTGCTGTTTTATGAATATCAGATGGTTCGATAGGAATCTGATAAAAAGCCTTCCTTAAGTCCAGCTTGGTGAAGACAGTAGCGCCTTCAAGGGACAAAGCAAAATCCTTAATATGAGGGATTGGGTATTTGTCTGGCACAGTCCGAGCGTTTAGGAGTCTGTAATCTCCACACGGTCGCCAGGCATCAGGTTCGTTCTTAGGGACCATGTGTAACGGTGTGGAATACGGACTGGAAGATGGTCTTATTATGCCCAGTTTGAGCATGTTTTCGAATTCTTCCTTAGCCACCCGTAATTTAGTTGGGTGTAGACGACGGGGTGACACGTGGACTGGGGGTCCAGTTGTTTTAATAGTATGTGTTGTGTTGTGTTTTACGGGTTCTGTATGAGTGAACGGTGCTAAAAGAGATTTGTACTGCTTAAGCAAATCTTCGCAACCGTTCGCACTAGGTACCAGAGCAGTCAGTCCAACCGTGGAAAGCTTGGATAAAAATCCGCGTCGTCGCATATCCGTGCGCATATCGGTAAGTGTCCGAGATGACAGCTCCACGGACAAGTCGAAGTGTGCGAGGAAATCCGCTCCTATAATGGGTAACTCTACATCGGCTATAGTGAAGGTCCATGTATATTCTCTCCGTAGGCCGATGCTTAGAGACATAATACGCTCGCCATACGTGCTGATGGATGTGCCGTTTGCAGCCTGTAGCTTGAGTTGAGTTTGTCTGGGCGTTAATGACGATTTCTTACAATAACTCAGCGGTATAACGCTGATCTGAGCGCCAGTGTCAACTAAGAACTTCAATCTGCTGTTGTTGTCGAGAACGTAAAATAGGCGATTTCCGTTATTTAGCCCAGCAGCACACGCCCTTAATGGCTGCCGGGTTCGGAGTTTCCCGCGTTCTTATACGCACATGGTGGCTGACACTTTCTTGCGCGGGCGCCAAACACTTCATGATACCAGCAATAGTTTCTCTGGCGGTGACGAGTATGTCTTGACGTTGATCGTCGCCTACCAGGATTGTGTCTGTTAGCTGAAGTATCGCGACTCCGTCCAGGAATGCTCTGAATTCTGTCTAGGCGTAAAGACAGGTTCCTTAGTTCGGTAGTCAGAAAATGGAGTTGCTGGTTAACATCCGGGGTCGGGTTATCTGTTACGACAGAGGAAATTTGGCGCGCTGGTCTAGTGTCCACGATTTTGTCCGCGATCGATGCCAGCTTGTGGACATCGACCTCCTCAGTTAGGACTGCTAAAATTTGCACTATATCGGGCGGCAATTTCTCCAGCCACATTTGTTTTAATACAGTTTCGGATATACTGTTGTCACCGAGTAGTGTAATCATTTTACGAAGAAGTTGGGAGGGTTTGCTGTTCCCGAGTGTTACATTCGTAAGGAGATCCTTAATCTTTCGTTCCTCGGAGCAACCTGTTCGTTGTAGGATTGCGTGCCGAAGCACCTCATACGGCTTTTCGGGCGGGAGATTAATAAGGATATCCGCTACTTCAGCAGCGATTTCAGCGGGAAGTTTCTCCACAACAAACGCGAATTTCGACTGCTGGGACGTCACGTGTCTGGCTTGGAAAATCGCGTCGAGTTGTATGAACCACGTTTGTGTATTCGTGGTATAGGAAGGGAGTTCCATCCTGAGTGCAGCTTCAATTGGTTGTACAGGATCTGCCATGTCGACTGAGGTTTTGTTGTTTGAAATAATGTGGTTATCAATTTGTTGGTGGTTTTGCCTGTACAAACGTCGGGTTTACCAATTTGTTGGGATTGCTATGAATTAGTGTGTAATCAGAAGGGTTTTTAGGTTTGTGGTAATAAACGTGAAAAGCATGTTCTTCATATTAATCACAACAATTTAGCGTAGACATACAAAAGGAATAAATCTCAAAGGCAATATTGAACGAAGAAACAAAGGTAGTCGTGCATTCAATTAGAAACAAACATTGAATATTTATGTACAAATAAATTACAATACAATTTTGGAAAAAGTTGTGTTTCAGTCGAAATAACTGAATTGTTGAACAAAAGTTGAATGAAGTATTTTATGAACTCAAAGTTCATGAATGTTCCTTTGTTTAGGAAAAGTGTTCACATAAAAATTTGAGGAAAATTTATCGAGAGATAAATTTTAAAGTATTGTAGTTGCGAGATTTTTTTGCTGAATTTTGTATGTTTTTGTTTTGTCAGAGTTATTCACCTTGGACCGTATTTTTTATATATATTTGCTTTAGTAATAATTTCTGTTTGGTAGTGTAGAATAACACTTTTTTAGAAACGTACTAAGATTTCAGAGAGAGAGAGAGAAAGAGGTTGAAGGTTGAGTCAGGTGTTGACGCGCGAAAAGTCCTTTAAGTCAAGATGTAGACACGCGTGGATCTCTGTAGAAATCTCTCTGAGAGTGAATTGCTGACTAGTGAATCGGACTAAGATTCGTCCTTTTATTTACTCTGCGAAAATTAGATCGGCTCCCAGCGCATTCCCGCCGAAATTTATCCTGGGGCGTCTCGACCAATAATAAGCCGAGTTTCGCAATGTGTGGTGTTGATTGGTCGAAACTAGCTCTTATGGAAAATTCCACCTTTAAACGAGTTGAGTGGAAAAATACGGAGGATTCTACAGTATCATAACTCAAAGAACTGTTCGTGAGTATTTCGTTAGGTTCAGAGGTAAAAAATTTGATCTGGAAGAGTGAAAGCGCTCCTGTTGGCACAGTCGTAGAAGATGACCGAATCGAAACGCTGATTAAAATAGTCTAGGTCACGCAACACGGGACATCGCAGATGTACTCCATGTACCCCATATGAGCATTGTAGGGCATTTGAAAACATTTGGATACGTGATACCGTTTCCATGTTTGAGGTGCCTCACAATTTAACGAGAGAAAAAAAAATAATGGACTGCATTTCCATTAATTGACGTTGTGAGATTAATCTGAGTGTCAATTTTTTTTCTGCACAAACGCAACAAAAACGACCCATTAAAAAAATGATCAAAGGCGATAAAAATGGATTGTTTACAACAATGTGAAGTGGAAAGTTTCCTGCAGAAAACAAAATAAGCCAGCGTTAACAACTACAAATGTCGGTCTGCACCAGCAGAAGGTAATACTGTACATCTGATGGAATTGGAAGAGTATTGTATATTACGAGCTCCATCGGCAAAATCAAACGTTGAATTCAGACAAGTAATGTTCCCAGTTGGAGTGATTGAAAGCAGCTATCGACGAAGAGCGTTCGGAATTGGCCAATCGAGACGACGCCGTCTTCCATTAGGAAGACGCAACATCTCACGGGAATGGGAAGCAATTCTGGAATAACCACTTTGACCAGTTCATAGCCTATAATTATGTCAAGTTCTAGGAGGATGAGAAGCGGTCTCAAAGCGAAAAGTAGTCGAACAAAATAAATCATATGTGGTCGACGAAATCTATGTGGAAATATTGTCTTTGAAATTCCCTTAAAAAACACTACAAACTTTTGTTCCGATCCAATATTTGCTTCACTGAAACACCACATATAGGATCGGATCGTTTATGAGGTCGAAAAAAATTGACACTCAGAGTAATCTCACAATGCGAGTTAATTTTCGTAGATATTATTTCATTTGGCATCTGTAGGAAAAGTCAAGAACATCCGAGACGATTATGGTCATGGCGAAGCCCGGGAGGAGACACTGAAAACCAAATTGACTACATAACTATCAACAAAAAATTCAGGGATGCAATAATTCACTGCAAATCCTACCTAAGAGCCGACCGCGGAAACGATTATCGCCCTGTTATACGTGAACTAAGAGTGAAACTACAGAAATTGAAGAAGCCTAACGCAGCACCCAAATTGCAATGCAACAAACTCCTGAGCGAAAAATATGTGGACAGTGTAAAAAGAATTTGACTAAGTTCGTAGGTAAATTTTAACTTTTAAAAAAATTCATAAAAAGAGTACACCAGAATTCATCCTCTCGTCTACTCTTCCTTAAAGAACTCAACAATGCAAAACAGACACTAGTTAACAATGGCTTCCCGAACCACCTTATCGACCATCAAATTAGACTATTTCTCCCCAAAGTAAATAATAATGATAGTGAACACACAGTCAAAAATAACATATTTTCCACAAAAACTAAATGCACCTCAACTACAAACAAGATGAATCTTCACTTAGAAATATCATAAAGAAATACACGACACCAATTGACCCGAACAAAAAAAATCAAATTAATTATCTACTACAAAAATTTAAAACAGCTAACCTTAAAAATAACATCACACCAGCAAAACCAATAATACAACAAACGAATATTATTTATTAGTTCAAATGCCCCTTAAGGAACTGGAATTAAACCGAATTCATAAATAATTACATCGGTCACACTACTACATACCTATCCAGATGCCTTACGTTACACCTGCCCTACCACAGCTCCATTAGAACCCATTTAAACACACACACAAACTTACCAGACTCCATCCGAAACATACTAATAGAAAATACAAGGATAATAACCTCATCCACATGTAAAAAAAAGATTAAAAATAATGGAAGCCTTACTCATAAAAAAGTAAAAGCCAACACTCAATAATATTAACTACGAACACGGCCACAATGTACTAACTGTGTTCGGAAAATAAAACATTCCTATAAGTCTAAAAGCATACACACAACCCATACACCTCGTTAAAAACCAAAAATAAAATCTTCCTTGATAATGGCTAAAAGAATAGCGGAAAGCGCTGAGGAATTACAGAACATTTGGACAGTTTCTACACACTCTGTGTCCCCAAAAAGAAAGCACTTGTTTGAACACAAGAGAAATTAAATAAAAAGCTTAATCGCAGTACGTTGTCTGTCGTCTTTAATGAAACATATATATATATATATATATATATATATATATATATATATATATATATATATATATTGTGTGCGTGTGTGTTATGTAAGATTTATTTTGAATATATTAACACTCAGTACATTTTCTTTTAATCCTGACACAAGGCGAATATAGATATAGGGTTTTGCTGTATTAAACTTCTTTTATTTTTTTTTCTGTTTAACTGGGACTTTCGTTAAGTGGGACGATTTATATTTCCCTTAGGTTTTGCTGTATCAAACCTCTTCATTTCCTCGGAGAAGTGGGAAGTTCGTTAAGTTGGATGCTTTTTTGAGCCGATTGAAAAATGTCTACGTTTAAGTGTGACTTCGAGATAATTTTGCTTGATTTAATGTAATAAAACGTTACCTCTTCAAACAATAATATTTTCTATCACGGCATACAATCATGACAGACGGATATAGGGTAAAGCTAAAAATTAAACAGTGAAAATTATGAAAAAAATAAAATGCTAAAGGAAACAGATGGTGGTTTAACAGCTGTTGACATGGTAAGGAAATACACCATACCCTGTCCAAAACGACAATGACAACCCATTTAGAGAATTTCAAAAATCCATAGCATCGATGTCTTGATTCAGAAGCGGATTCAGAGGTAGAAGGTATTGCTTATTATTCGCAATGAAGAAGAGGGTAAGGAGAATGATGAAGATGGCACGCTGGAAAGACGTGAACAACCGCACGTGTAAGAGCTTCTATTAATACTATGATGAATTACTCGATGTTCACTGTTAGCGTGGAAAAGAAAATTTCTAATATGGCGATGAGTGATATCGTAAAATCAGCCTCACAGACTGACATAAAAAGCTTTTTGTAGATAGTTTCCAACACAAATTTTTGTTCTGCTATTCTGTTATTCATGAATTATATGCGAATGTTATCATGCATATTGCATCATCATCATCACCATCATTAGTCCTATTAACGGGTCTAGCCGTAGTGTCCCTGTGCATATGAGACTCTGACCAGTTCCATCCACATATCTGGGTTAAAAGAACAAGAGGTATTCATTCATGTATAGCGTGTCTTGGACAAGTAGACCTGGCGGAGTCCCTCCCTCTCGATGTCAAAGCACAGCCGATGTCCTTCAACTCGAAGCTTCGCCTCATTTACGAACACTTGAACGTTGATCTCCGACCTGGCCGTTGATGTCAGTCTATGAAATCCTCCGCCTAGCGCTACTGTGTTATTACCGTGCTGGCTATATACATAGGTTTGGAGTACAGGCTACCTCATGGTGCTTGAGGGCCGTTGACCCGACAAGAACAGTTTAACCGTCCTCTGAGAGGTCTTTTTTAAAAATCCTGATCCGTATCTAGCCACCCTTTTGATCAAACTTTTTTTGTGAGGGGTTCAGTTTAATCACCGATGATCCGACCACGAGGCAGATAGAAAAATACTTAGCGTAAAAAATATATCTATGTATTATTTCACTATAGGATATCAATTCGATTGCAGTTTTTATATTTAATCTTAAAAGCTTCTATTTTTGTTTTTGATGAATTCAGATTAGTTTCACAAAGAGCAAGAATGTCTGGAGAGTATTTTAAGAGGAACGATTCCACACTACATGAATTGGTATGAATTCCACGAACTTTAGAGAAAGAAAAGTTCAGGGGTTTATGTGTTTTTGGCAAACTGGTTTTGTTTTATTTGGTTTATTGTTTTTGGTCATAGTATATTTTTAAAGATGAAAAAAAAGTATAATAGTACCTGACGTTTCTTAGAATTTAACATTTTTCTAAGAAGTTTCCATCAAATTAGGTAAGCAAGATTGGTGGTGGAATAAGAGCTGGGACTTGAAGCGTTTTTTTTTTTTCAAATATTAATAAGCAAAAGTGGGTACGATTAAACCCACAAAAATAATTTTGTAGTATGGTATACAAATTAAATAGACAAGTATAAATAGAGAACAACTGGCGAACATAGGGGTTATGCCTAGCAAACCCGGTTGCTATTCGGGACACGGAAAACTTTACTACGACTACTACTAGGCAGAGAGATCTGCAAAACGTAACAATGATGTCGCCGACAGGATCGTTAAATTCGCTGGACGACTCTGAACACATAGAAACAGGGATAAGAACTTTTGCTGCATTTGCAAGAATGAAAAAATTAAGAGACACAAATACCGACGGAGGAGAGAACGAGATAACAGATTTATTTCCTGCTACCGCAGGGTGTAAAGCTGTGAAAGAAATTTCGACAATGTGTTACTCGGGCGAACTGGAAGAAATGACATTTGAAGAAATTATTAAAATTATAAAAAAGAACATAAGACCAAAGAAAAGATTGGTCATTGCCGAAAGAACCAAGTTTTTAGAGACAAGACAAGCACCCAATGAGTTCATTATACTATACTTACATAGATTGAAAGAACGAGCCAAGTATTGTGAATTTGAAAAATTGGGAGCACGGGAAATGACTATAGAAAATGAATTAATCCGTCTCAGAATAATTGAAAGCTTGAAAGGCCAAAACCACAAACGAAAAATACTAGAATCTACATAGTAGCATGAGTTTGGAAGCTAGTATCGAGTTTTTACAACAATTAGAGTTGATTAGAGAATTTAATCAACCAAAAGAAGAATTCGAAACGTACAGAACGAGCACGACCAAATCCATAATTAAATGTAGATATTGCGGAAAAAATCACGAGACAATACAAATGTCCAGCTCTAGGAAAAATATGCTCAAAATGCATAAAAAGAGATCATTTTCAGAACGTATGCAAATACGAAAAGAAAATAGAAAGAGTACGAACGGTACAACCTCCCCCTCCGAAGAAGAAGCTGAAATGTTTACAATGAATACACAAAAAGGAAGTAGAGAAAAAATAAGGATAAATGGCCAAATATTTAACATGCAACTTGATCCAGGCAGTGAAGTCACGTTGATACCAAAAATTTCCCGATAAAATTAGGACGACCTACGTTTTTAAGAAGGCAGCATCTAATTAAAGCAATTTGATGGAACGACTATAAAAATAATGGGTACATTTCAAGGCAATTTTGAAACCGAGAAGCGTTTTGAAATAATTCCCATTACATTTATAGAATGCGAAAAAGATCACGGATTACTAGGAATTGATATATTAAAAGTAGATACAGCAAGACTAATCAATTCCACTGAAGCAGAAGAAAGTGAAATAGGATTATTGAAAGGCTATAAAGCAAGCATTCGACTAAAAGAAAATTATCACTTAAAATATATAGAGTCAAGAAAAGTTCCAATTCATATCCTACCTTTGGTATTAGCCAAATTAAACAAAATGATACAACAATAGTAGAAAGCGTAACTCAAGGTGGTAGCAATTGGGCGTCACCGATAGTAGCGATAAAGAAACCTGACAGAGATTTAAGGATATGTTTTGATCCCCAGATACGTTCAGACTCTTTTCTTTTGCCAAATGTCGAAACTGCAAGCCACGAGTTACCAAAAATGGAACACTTTGCAAAAACTAACCTCAAGGCAGCATACAACCAAATAGAAACTGACGAGAAATTCAAGGAAATCACCACGATAAATACCCCTATAGGCTTACTAAGGTGAACCCGTCTACCGTTTGGGGTAAAAGACTTCGAGCCATATTTTTCAAAAAGCAATTGAAAGAGTCTTATTAGGAAAAATAAAAATATAATAAAATACCAGGACGATATATGTGAAGAGGCAAGAACTAAAGAAGAATTAAAATATAAAACAGAGCAAATTTTTGTGAGATTAAAAAGGCTGGCGTGACTATAAACAAAGAAAAGTGTAATTTTGACTATAAGGAGATATCATATTTAGGATATCAAATATCAAAAAAAGGTATATCACCCAACGATAGACTAGCAAAGAAAATAACAGAAATAGCTGCTCCAACAAATAAAAAAGAATCCTTTTTGGGGCTAATGTTTTTTATAGTAAATAAATACGAAGATACAGCGATGTAATAAAGCCATTTGCAAAATTAAGCAAAAAAAAAAAAACAATGAATTTAACTGGACACAAAAGCAAACTATCGCTTTTGGAACACTAAATAAAATACTGAGGAACAAACCAATAATAAAAGTTTTTGATCCACAAAAAGAAGTAACGTTAGCTACAGACGTGAGTGAAAAGGCGATTGCTACTATTCTATCACAAGAAGAACACCCAATCATGTACATATCAAGAAGGTTAACGTCAGCAGAAACTAACGACTTGAATATTAAAAAAAAAGAACTAGCGATTGTATGGAACATGGAAAGGGCACGGAACTTTTTGATAGGAAAATTTGTTTATTAAAATCGGACCACAAACCATTAGAATTCATATTTAACCCGAGAAAAGAATTTCCAAAAGTTACATTATCAAGAATTTTAAGATGAGCAATAAAAATCATGGCATTCGAATTTGAAATAGTACACGTAAAAGGGAACACTATCCCTCGCGTAGACGCTTTATCAAGATTACAGTTCAAGAATGAAACAGATGAAAAACAGGAAAATACTGAAGATAAAATAATACACTCGGTAGAAATGGACGTTCTTCCTCTAAATAGACTCAAAATAGAAACAAAGCAAGACCCAATATTAAGCAGAATAGTAGAGAGAATAAAAAATAATATATGGAGCAATTGTTCGATGGCAGAGCGACTCTTTAAAGAAACGAAGTACAAATTAACCATAGAAAATGGCATAATATGCAATGGGGATATAATAGTAGCTCCACAAATACTGAGAAGGGACATATTAAAAGGAGTGCATGATGACGTGCATTGTGGCATAACAGCAACACAAAGGAGACTAAAGTTACAAGCCTGGTGGCCAGGATATTCAAAAGATGTAAAGGAATACGTTAAGAGATGCCCAAAATGTGCGGAAATAAAAAAAAAAACTTCAAGCAAGCAAAAATTCACTCATGGCCCAAAGAAGCAGAGCCATGGGTTAGGGTTCACAGGGATTACACACACATATCAAAGATAGGGGATTGTTCTTAGTATTAGTGAACTCATATTCAGGATGGCCAGAAGTTGTCAGAGTAAAAGACAGAAAAACCACCACAATAAAGCAAGTACTAAGAACTACATTCTCAAGAAATGGAGTACCCCAGAAAATAGTCACCGACAATGCACTCGAATTCTGCGATGAGAACTTATGTGCGTGGTTAAAACAGATTGGATGCATATCACCATATCACCCACAATCTAATGACATTGCGGAAAAAAATGGTAAAAATAGGATTAAAAGCAGTCTCACCACTTAATAAAAGCATAGAAGCGTATCAATCAAAAATGCTCCATTCCATATGCGGGAAGAAAACTGAGCCCTTCGGCAAATCAGAGCCCCCATAACTATGTCCTTTGCAACGAAAGAAAAGGTATGGTATAGAAAGAATAAAGAGGCTGATCCAGAAGAAGCAAATTTCCTGATACAAAAAGGACACAATACGGCTATACTTGAGAAAAAGGGACAATATATACTGGCACATGCAGATCAGTTTAGAAGCATAAACGAACTGGATGATGTAGAAATGGAAGATCAAGAACAAGAAGAGACAGAAAGTTACAAACGTGGACCAGAGCAGGAAATGGAAGAAGGTTTAGAATGCAAAGACCAACGAGTATGAAGAAGAAAATGAAGAGAGACCGAGATCACCATTAAAGAGAAAACATGAAAAACAAGAGGAGGTCAACACAATACGAAAATAATCGGCAATAGTAAAAGAAAAAACAAGGGTATACGACCTCTCTCATGGAGGTGTAGTATCGTATGCAAATTAGATAGACAAGTATAAATAGAGAACAACTGGCGAACATAGGGACTATGCCGAGCAAACCCGGTTGCTATTCAGGACACGAAGAACTATACTACGACTACTACTACGCAGAGACATGTGCAAAGCATGACAAATTTATTTGTTGTGGGTAACTCCTAAAAAGAACGAAAAACGCATATGTCTTCTTTGAAGTTAAATTTTGGTTTTATTTGAAAGGTAATAGCCTAAAGCCAATCCGTATTAAAGGACAGTAAATATGTACATGTAAATAAACTTTTTTCGGCATTTTAAAAATACTCTTAGGTTCACTCGTCACTAACTCTATTCATCGAACCGCGTAAAATACAATGAAAATAATGTTTATTTACGTACGGTAGCCTATGAGATCAGAGGTCAACAACAGTAGTTTTCTATTGTAACCCTTCTCTTAAAAAGCGCGAGAAAAATTAACACTAATTAAAGAAATACGGAACGCCAGCTGTGCAATGAACAAGAAATTAGTATTTATATTAAAAAAATAAATTAAAATGATCTTTAACCTTATCTATATAACCAATAGTTACGGGCACTTCGGCGTGGTGTAATGGTTTGCAAGAGTGTATCTCTAGAGCAGTTACGACTGAGTAGTGAGTTCGATACTCACTGGGTGCTTTGAACTTTCGACCTTGTACTACATCAAAACTACGCTTAGAAAATCATCTTGTCGCAATCTGTCCCCGTTTGGTTAGCAAAAACTGATGAAACACAATGTAAGGCAAGAAGCCTCCCTTTTCTTCCTCCATGGCTCTGGCATCCCTCTCCCAAAGGAAGAAGGCTTTCCCAAATAAACTGGCAGCTGAGAGGGACCTTTCGGCACATAGAAAGGCCCTCTTGGAGCCATTATTTAAGTGTACCCCTGCTGAAAGAAAGTCAACAGAGAACCCAAGAAATTCCCCAGGCTCCTGGAGTAATAACTCTAATTAAAAATACCGGCGGCAGGCTAAATGTCTGGGATATGGTCTCTATCGCCAGGGAATCTTTTCCTGGGCTCAGGATGGCGCAAGTGGTACCACATAAGCGCAACAAAATTTAAAAGAATTGTTCTGGTCTGTCCCGTTTTGCTCCACCCTTCTTTATATATGTAAAAGTTACCTTCCCTACGGGTGTTGGGGGGATTAGAATCGACGAACGGTTTACATCCGAAATTAGCTCTGGTAGATTAGGAAGATCCACCGGGGTCCTGAACGCCGTAGATTTTCGTCCAGTGTGTGTCTAGGTCTAAAAGATGGCTAACAAATTTGCATTTTTGAATACGAGGGGCTTGAAAGATCGGGGTAAAGAGGCCCGCCTGCTTCGTGATCTCCTGTCCTTCGGTGTGGATGTGGCTGCGATCCAGGAGATTCACGAGGTCGATGCGCGTGTGTTTTCTAGCAACTTTGTTGTCTATTCAGCATATATCAACAAATATATGTATTAAACAACAAATTTACAAGTGACATAGACATTAACAATACTACATTAGAAATATAAAAAAGAAATTAATTCAAGACTAATAAAAGGATACTTTATGAGTTTAATACATTACTTTCAGTTTTTGGTTACTTTCTTATCCTGTAGCGGGGTCCGAAACGAACGACAGGTCAGCAATATGAATGTGAAGGATGACCAATCAGATGTAACGGACTCCACCACAATTATTTAACTTTGACTAGGAAAGACGTGGAAAAGAACATGCAAAGACGCTGGAGGTCGCTATCCAATGTGGCGGTCACAATGTAATTTATATTTGACGTAAAATAGCACATAGTATAAAATACAAGACAGAACATAATGCTTCCAAACATAACAATTGATTTTATTTGTTCTGATGTACATGCAAATAAGCTGGAGGTTTGATAGAGTTACGTCTTAGATTTGGGAAATATTTGTACCTGAGCTCATAAAGTTGGATTAATTATTAAACTGTAGTTTAGAAGAATAAAGTTCCTGTTGCATGTTAGGAATTGTGTATTGGAAAAGTTGGTAAGAGTTCAGAAGAGTTAAGAGTTCGTACTTGCGTGAATGTTGATAATGTTCTTTAACGTCTGGCCGCATGGTCAAGACGGGAGTTCTTGAAGGTTACATTTTGGCAGCAAGGAATGAGACGCAAGAGTGACGAAAAAGAGACGGTGGAAGAGAGAAAAAAAGAGAAAAGGCCCACTCGTGTTTTGTTTATATAAGATGGTGTAACACGTGCCAGACTCAAAACTTACTGCGCGGGAAATTTAATTCCTCGTGTGCAGGCGATTTGATTGGTCGGAATTGATCATTCAGCGAGCTAGTTTTGAGGAGATTAGCCAATGAATGCTTGTCGCACGATATGTATGCATGTATGTATGTGATGGTGGTGAAAATCACCACAATCCGTTTTTTTATATCATAAAAATTTATTTGTACCCAATTTATTTATTTATTATTATTCTATATTTAAGAGTTATCGAATTACCATATATCATATTATTCTTCTGATAAGAAAGAATAGTCAGTCAAAGGAGCTAATTCAGAATAATTACCTTTTGAATTTCCGTCCCAAAAATGAAAAAAATTGTTTTTAAAAAAAGGTTCCCAATCGAAAATAGCATTAAACTTTACAATATTTGTCAGTTCTTCAAACACGTCTTTATTTATAAAAAAAAATACTTTTGTTATGTACAGCAACAGGATGAATTTCAAAATCGTACTGAAATATTACGAGTACCTTAAAAAAAAAACGGTTAAAAATTTTCCCTGTTCAAACTAAACTAAAATAATGTTTTATTAAATTATGCAAGTATCAACTCAAAAAGAATTATTTTTTGAGTTTTACTTTTATTGAATTGATTTTGGGAAGGTTCAAGACGAATTTTCAGTGTGTTTTCACACTTCATGTTACATATCATAAATGTTTGATAAAGTTTCTTTATATGACCGTAAACAAATTTCTCGAACACCTAAATTTAAAAAGTACACCGAGATATAAAAAGGTGGAGTTAAACTGATCCCCAAAATACTTCCACGAATTTTTCTATTCAGTATACGCTTCTTTCATTAATGATTAAATTCTGAAGATTGTTTAAATCAGATTCAGCTAAATTTAATTTTAAAAAGGTGAGTAGCGATTTTTAGTTTTTGCTTTCATTTCAGAAAAAAAAAACCAACAAAAACAACGCATCCATTTTGGAAAAAAACGTTATCCATTTTTGTGGTAGCTAGTTATAATGGATAGGGAACAAAAAAGGATCGCCTTGATAGGGAAATATTTAATGTCATCAGTAGCAAACGCTAGGTCAAAGTTACAAATGAAATGCTAGAAGTTCATTTTAACTTTTATTAAGTATTAGTATTACTTTTTAATTTTTTTAAAATTATTTTATTAAGTATTTCTATTAAAAGACAACAGCGATAAATGCGAGCCTAGTAAAAATATTTCAGTTTGAGTAATTCGAGTGAGTCCCGATAAAATAAAATAAAATAAAAATAAAATATATAAACCAAAATAAAAAGAATTCTAATTAAAATAATATTAGGATTTTCCCAATTATATTTGGTAACAAAAATATTGTGACGCCGGCAAGAAGAAAGGAACACAAACACAGGTGGAATTGTTTGAAAATAACTTGTATTGTAGGAAAAGAGAGGAAAGTTTCTTGCAAACAGTCGGGTTTGCGGAACTTATCTGAAAGATGCGTCCTTTTAACGATTTTACATTTCCGGTGTCGTTTTGGTTGGGTTGAAGAAATAGAGCCTTGACTTCTGTGCTTCAGTTGCTGTCCAAATCCTCACACGTCATGGTATTTAGATGACGGGGAGTGCGGACGGGGAACGTCTTGTCTCTGAAGGTCCCAACAAGCAAAAGAGGGTGAGAGTTTGTAAAAAACGCTCTCGTGGGATTTGGTGAAAATCTAAAAAGGTAGCCTGTGATTGGTTGTTTTTCATCCAGTCACAGGGCACCCAGTTAGTGACTCCGTAATAATTTCAATATTCTCCCCCAAAACAAAATTGCAATATGATATCATTGCAACATAATTTTTCACACGGTGGATAGGTTGTTTTGTTTTTTAAGGCAAAAATAGCCAAAGATGAAAGTTCACAGAAAAGTTGATTTTTCTTTTTTTATTAAAGGCAAAAATAGCCAAAAATGAAAAGCTCACAGAAAAGTTGATTTTTTTTAAAAGGCAAAAATAGCCAAAGTGAGTGTTGTATTTTATTTTGTATGTAAAGAAATTCTCATTTTGGTGTACTAATAGGACTATAGAAATTTCATCCTTTCAATCATATGGTACAATATCATTAACACTTTGTTTTCTTTGTTCAGCAACATGTACCCTATAAGCTAAGGTATGTGAAGTCTATAAGCTTTAAATAGAACTGAATTTAATAGTATATATAGAGATTATTGGGAGAGTTTTTACTACCTTTTAAATTTTTAGTCCTTTTAGGGCGTTGTTTTATTGCAACAGATGCACCCTTAGTATCTGGTACACCATTAAAGACCTTTGATTTTGCAACATCAATTTTCCTATCACACACTCCCTTCGAGTCCGGAATGATTTTAGGATGGTGGGCATGAGTTAATAATAGTTCTAGAGGATACAGCAGTTTGATAGAATGGACCTGAACAGACCCGTCACCTCTCTTGACTTTTACAGAACGAATCTTTTTGTCGTCACCGACAATTAACTCCAAAACTCTCCCCAGCGGCCAAAATGATCTAGACTTGGCAGGATTCTTAACAAGAACCACATCATCAACATTGATTCGATTGTGAAAATTGACCTCGTGCAAATCTTTACACTGTTCCCTCAAGCTCAACAGATAATCTTGATACCAAAGCTTGCGGAATCTAGTCAACATAGAATCACGAGCTTCAATGGATTTTACCACATTTAATCTTGGAGGGAGGTCAGATTTCTAAACATCCTGATCATCCAATTTCAGTACAAGTCCCAAAGTAGCGTTAGGACGAAGAAAACAATTAGGAGTTATTACTTCGAGGTCTGAATCCGAAGAACATCTATAAGTGAGAGGTCTTTGGTTTATAGCACTCTGAACATCCGAAATTACAGTAAGATCAAAATATCTAATTCGGGAACGCCCAATTGTTTTATACAAACATGATTTAATAGTCCTGATCATATGTTTCCATGTACTCCCAACCCAAGCAGCATATAGAGGTATTCTGGTGTGCTTGATATTATACACTTGGAAGTGTTCATTGAATTCAGAGGAGGCAAAAACTTCCTCTATAAGATTGCAACCAGCTATAAAGGATCTGGCATTATCGCTGTAATTATGAGATGGGATTCCATATATATTAGTAAATCTAATCAGAGCCAGAACAAATGAGTGGGTGCTCATGTCTTTAACCAACTCTATGTGTACAGCTCTAATACTGAGGCAAGTAAATATAAGCATATACATTTTACTAACTCCTTCGTCACCCTTTACTCAAACCTGTCCAGTATAGTCAATCCCAGTATGTAAAAATGGTTTAACGAGATTTAGGAAGATTGGTAACCTTAGGATACTTGAAAGCAAGGTTATTAAATTTTTGGCACAAGACGCACCTAGAAATTACTTTTTTGACGGCTTGTCTCGCCCTGGGTATCCAAAACCCTGAAAGGCGGATTTTGTTTAAGGTTGACTGAATTCCCAGATGTTTACATCTTTTGTGATATTCCACAATCATAAGTTCAGTCAGATCATGATCCTTAGCCAATAAGACAGGATTGATAACTTCATAATCATAAGTAGTGATTTTACCTATTGTACCCTTAGTCCTGATTATCCCCCTTTCATCTATGAATAAGTTTAAATTTTTTAATAATTCAGGTACCTTTTTACCTTGAGGAGATTGAAGGTAAGCAAGTTCTGTAGGAAAGCTTTGCTGCTGCATTACCTTAAGTAAGTAAATTTTAGCACAACTACTAGGATCAAGATCCACATGTTTTAGTTTATTTCGGATTTTAAATATATTGGTAGTAACATCAATCAATTTATTAAAATCCGAGTATTTATCAAAGGGTATCACCGGTTGAGGTTCAACGTTAGCTAGTGTAATTTAATGACGTAGTCTGTACATTGGATTTATTTTTTGAACTTAGGCACTGAAGTTCGCTTGATGGCCATTCTATGGGATTTTTGCTGAGCCATTCAGGTGCCACCTCAAAACGTTCGATGATACCTTCCCGCTCCTGCTGATGGAATACCTCAACATAGTCATTGAGTAATTTTTGTTGCTCGAGCTTGTTAACTACTCTTTTCAAAACTGAAAGAGCAACTCTGTGATTGGAAGGCGCAGACTTTATTTTGTCCTCATGCCAGGGGAGTTTAACGTGATAAGCGTTATCTCTGAATTCAATGGATTTTTCAAATTCCATAATTTTATTTTTATCATAATCACAAATAACTTCGTCTTCCGTAGATATACCCAGCGAATCTACATCAAACATTTTCTCTAAATTCCTTTCTACTTGACTTTCGTCAAAAATTTCAGCAAAGGGGTCAGGGTAACTCTTTATAGGATTCATTACAAAATTCACTCTAGTGTCTGAGCATGTAGAATATTTAGGCACTATGGCATGATAATTGTGTTGAAAATCTTTACTCTGTACTTTTTTAGGGGTACTTTGATTTTCATATAAAAAATGTTGGCAGTTGCCTAACAGGGAAATGCCTGTAGGAAACTCCCAAGCAGAACCCTTCATGCAATCCACCATTTTGATGTTCTTCATAAATTGAATTACATCGATGCCTAAAAGACCGTGAACCCTAATATCATTTTTTCCGTGCAAAAAAGCTAGTTTGTAATTTAATTTAAGTAAATTATTCTTAACAGATTTAAAGTTATCGAATCTTAAGTTCATATCGAATTCATCGATAAGAACATGTAGGGATAAGGAATTACCCTTATTTACTTCAATCCCCACTAAAACTTGGTTTAATTTTTTCTTTTTAGACCCTAAAAAGGTTTTTTACGTCGTATTCCACTGGAGTGAGGAAAGATCTATAGCACCCTAATTTTTCAATAACTTGCTTAGAGAAATAAGTCCTTTGACTGCTTGTATCAAAGAGGCAGTTCAATTTGTATTTACGTTTCCCTTTAGAAACAATAATTACCACTATCGTTAAAATATAAGGCTGCTCCTGTGTGCCAGTGGTGGTACACACGTGCGTGGAAGCAGATGAACTGTTTCCACTCTTATCTGATTCATCACAAAGGGGGGTAACGTGGCCTCGGGATATGCAATTTGCACATTTTCGAGGTAATTTATTTGCTTTGCCATAGCAGTCTTCCGTTCTATGACTAGCACTTGTACAAAAAGAGCACAAGCCCATCTCCCTACACCTAGAACGTCTCGACTCAAGGGAGGAATATTTTGAACAATGGTTCATGGTGTGCCCGTTGATGTTGCAGAATCTACAATGTCTAATAATTTTGCCAAATTTTATTGCAAAGTTTTCCAATGTTGGAACATTTTTCTTTGCGTTGTTGTTCTTAGTATAATTCCCTTCCCGCGACTTGAAATTGTCTTGGTGGGAATTAGGATTTTTAAAAAAAACTGTTTTAATTAAGGTTTTTATAACCACGTTGTAACTATCAAAAATCTGATTGATTTTGGGGTAGTTACTGTCAACTTTCCGGATTAATTCTTTTTGAAGATTTAGGGGTAATTTTGAAAAAATTATATGGCTGATTAGTTCATAGCATGGAGTGTTTTCTTAAAAAAAAAATCCAAATTATATGAGGTTTTTAATTCAGATAGGTCAGCTTTAATTTCTGACAAAAATCTTTTTATGTTGACAAACTCTGGGTCATATTTAGCAATTGTTTAAAAATTTCATCAATAATGAGAGGAATATCCGAAAATTCCTTTCTCAACAAATTGATGGCCACTTCAAGGTTTTCATCTTCTAGCGAAAGATGAGACACTAACTGAGACGCGTAGCCAGTTAATAAAAACTTTTTAAAAGCGACAGCTTGGCTTTTTTTGAGTGTACAGCGTCCACACAGTTTTCAAATTGAACCAGGAAATTTTTAAATTCAAATTTACCGGCTTGTATTCCACTGAATTTAACACACTGCAACCTTGGGGCTGAAACGCACGAGGTTGTGAGTGGCACTTGTGGATTTTGAACTGGGACGGATTCTGTATTGGAACTAGAAATATTCTCTTCCAGTCCCGCGAGCCTTTAAAATCTGTTGTAAACGAACTCCGTCCCTAACTGTTCGTCTTCCAACATACCGCTTTTTTTCTAAATGAATATCGGCTTTTTCACAAGCTTCACTTATTTTTGTGTTAATTGCGTCGACCTCTGTCAACCTGTCAATTTATAAGGCTTTCTTATTTTTTAAAACAAGTCTTATTTAAGGATGCTACTGCTGACATTAATTCAACGGCAGAAGTTATTTTCCTTTTAAAGGAATCCCTATTAAAAATTAAGGTTCTAACACCCTTAATCTGTTTAAAGTCATTCATCCTGCTGAGCGAACGATATCTACACAAACAAATTAAGAACAAAGGAAATAAAAAGGATGGACGAAACTTAACTGCTACAAATCCTAGTAGTAAACACCAAAATGGGATTGGGCGTGTATATCCTTTCCTCAAGCGACGTCACGTTTTGATATCAATTTACACAAATCTATTTCGTGTTAAATTATTTCACGTGGTTCTTACTTTCTTAGCGTAAAACGCTAGTTTCAACTGTTTGCAAATTACTTTCTTAGCGTAAAACGCTAACTGTTCAACTGTTTGCAAATTATTGGGATTTTCCCAATTATATTTGGTAACAAAAATATTGTGACGCCGGCAAGAAGAAAGGAACACAAACACAGGTGGAATTGTTTGAAAATAACTTGTATTGTAGGAAAAGTGAGAAAAATTTCTTGCAAACAATCGGGTTTGCGTCCTTTTAACAGTTTTACATTTCCTGTATCGTTTTGGCTGGGTTGAAGAAATAGAGCCTTGACTTCTGTTCTTCAGTTGCTGTCCAAATCCTCACACGTCATTGTATTTAGATGACGTAGAGTGCGGACGGAGAACGTCTTGTCTCTGAGGGTCCCACAAGCAAAAGAGGGTGAGAGTTTGTAAAAAACGCTCTCGTGGGATTTGGTGAAAATCTAAAAAGGTAACCTGTGATTGTTTGTTTTTCATCCAATCACAGGGCACCCAGTTAGCGACTCCGTAATAATTTCAATAAGGCATTTTTACTTTCCTTTAAAACCCTTATCTCTCTTTTTCTCTTTCTCTCTCTCTCTTTTTCCCTTTCTCTCTCAACTAACGAGAAAACAACCCTCAAATAAAAAAACAGGAGGAAGAAAAGATTGAACCTGGTCGCAAAAGGGCGGATGTTTGCGGAACCAGAGTATACTAATTTGTGACTGAAAAGTGAAAACTTACCAAAAATCAGGGCGGCTACACGCATAATTTCCGCTATATAAAAGAACGGAATGCCAGAAAATAAAAATAATTTTGTCCTATCAAAAAATTAACACATGAAATTTTTTTTATGTTAGCCGAAACCAAGGTTCGGGCCAGAGTCTGGGAGCGTAGTCAAAAGGATATAAGTTCACAGCTCTGAGCTAGACGAAAAGTGACCGCATAGAAATTACAGAACAAGAGACGCGACCGCCGGAGAAATCAACCATGCGTGACGCGTGAAGTAGTTAAAACTTAATCTGCTAATTTGACTTTTTACGGCCGAGGAAAATACAGTAGATTGACGCTGACCTATTTCTAAGATGATTATTACTAGCACGGTTTGACATGAAACTATCCACCACCGAGTTGAAACAGACTTTTCAAAATCTCCGGTAAATAAATACCAAGAATATCCTGCCAATTCTTCACATAATTAAAAAAAAAATATTACAAAACTAGAAAGTCCGCCGTCGTATCGCATGCATTCCTCATTGCAATTCTCAACTCCTTTTCAATATCTAAAGAACATATCTGTTAATAATACCAGTTGTTTATTTATACTGTCAAGATATTTGGACACACCCAGAAAAAGAAACTTCGTTTTTGTTTTTGTTTTTTTAAATATGTTGGATCTCTAGAGACTGTCGTGCTTTAAAGGTCTCGTAGACTTAATCTAAAATATATGTTAAAATAGTTTGTGTGAAAGTTGGAACCAAGAGTTAAGGAATGTAATATTTTGAACCTTAGACAACTAATAAATAAATAATAAAAGGTTTATATATATATATATTTTTTTTATAAATACACATTTTTCTTGAGGGCGTTTTATTGGAGCGGAAGATGGAGTTGTACAAAGAAAACACAAGCGTTTCTGTAAGGCTTAAAAAACACAAAATGTACACACTGAAAAACGAAAATCAGATTATGCGATTTGTTGAGTATGTAAACGTTCTTGGACATGGAATTGAGAAAGAGCCAAAACTTAAAAAAACAAAACAAAAAACCCAACAAAAACTGAATCACATGCACACAGAAAACAATACATCGTTTTGGATACGATGTGCCCTCTTTTAAAAAGCAAATCAAAATTCAAATCCAAATACTGTCCTTCTGATAAACACACATCCAAGTTCCACCAAACAAAACAAACAGCATAACCGAAATGAATTTAAAAAAATCGGTAGCGGACGATTCAATGATTTAGGGTCGTTCTGGAGTGGGCAATTTGGGGGCTAAGCCCCCTTCCCCTATATTGTTAACCCTAGAACACTAACCATCAATTAAAGTTACACCACTACTAACCATGGGTATGTGATGCGTGTTCTTAGAGTGTTGGGATTGCTATGAAATCAATTTGTAATCAGAAGGTTTTTTGTTTATGATAAGTGTGAAAGCATGTTCTTCATATTAATCACAACAATATAAAGCATAGACAGACAAGTTGAATAAATTTCAAGGCAAAATTGATCAAGAAACAACGGTAGTTGTGAATTCAATTAGAAAATATCGAACATTTATATACAATTAATACAATTGGAAAAAGCTTGTGTTTTGGTTATATGAAAGTTGACGAAGTGTGAATTAAGTATCTTAATGGATTACAGTTCAGGAATGTTCAATTGTTGAAGAAATGTTCAAATAGGATAAGAAAGGAAAATTTATCAAAGAGGTAATTTAGGTAGTAAATATGCGAGAATAAAGTAGGATGTGTTTTTCTTATTCTTCTTGAGTTATTTACCTTGGGCCGTCTTTTGTTTGTCTTTTGTTGAAATTACAATTTCTATTTAGTAGTGTGAATGAACACTTTTTAAGAAAGTTGTAATGGATTTAGAGAGAGAATGATGTTGGTGGTTGAGTCAGCAGTTGACGCGCGAAAGGTTTCTTAAGTCAAAATAGTGACACGCGTGGATTCGTGTGGCATCTCTCTGAAGCTAAGTTACTGACTGGTGAGTTGGACTGAAATTTGTCCTTTTATTTGTTTTGGGAAACCAAAGTAGGCTCCAGTGAGCTTGGCGGAAAATAGATTTTTGACAATTGATACACATTTTGGTGTCGTCTCAACCAATAAAAAGTCGAGATTTGCAATGTGAGGTGTTGATTGGTTAAAACTGATTCTGATGGAAGAGTGTATTTTTTATGGTGGTGAGTAGAAAATATGGACGATTCTATAAGAGCATATATCTATAGTACATTTAACAATTCAAGAAAAACAACGAAACTCCATATGTGGGTCAACAAATATATATATTGAAATATAACATACAAAACAATCATGCAATGAAGTGTAATGATTAATGGGAAAAAAGTTGTTCCCCTTCAACTTTATTCTGATTTATGATTGAATGTTCGAAAGAGTTTCTCTTGAATGAGAATGTTCAGGATTCTATGTTGAATAGAGTCTGCTCTTAGAATAGAATACAGTTAATTAAGAAGTGTGTTGTTTTGAGAAATCAATAGAGTGCTGGTTCATGAACTTGGCTGAGTCACAGAGAGAGATATGTATAATGTGTTACAAAAGTCTGTGTGTGCGTTTGAAATGTTGTGAGTAAAGTCGTAGATTTGTGTGGACAGGCGAAAATAGCTAGACTCTACGATATTTATTGCGTAAAATTACACAATTATGACACAAGGCCGAAATGGGGAGGGGTTAAAGCTGGTCATCACTAACTATCTTATACCTAGCTAATCTGATTCACGACCCATTCACACATTACAATTTGCCCATTCACCACAAGAATTCGTCCGTCACCAATCAATCCTCCATACGCCATAATACCGCATCCTCTCAACGGGGAACCTACAAAATGCGCCCCATGTCATAATGATTATAAAATGTAAATATATATACATAAAATTTACGGATGAATAGAAAGCGAGGGGAGGGAATGAATGAACCCCAAATTAACCTAAGACACAAATTAAACTAAAACAAAAATGATGTTAGTAGGGCCTCGTCCGACCCTCAAAATGAGAGGCCGCTATATTCTGCCCTTTGGCTAAGGGAGTGGGAAGGAAAAATATAGACGGGCATGGGGAATAAAACGCTGACCCAGTCGAGATCAAAAGGGGCCAAAACAAACTGGGGAGGTGGGGAATCTCGACTTGGATCATAACCAAAGAGGCAGCCGGGAACAGGCCAGGAACAACACTTACTCGCATTAACTAGGTGCACAAAAGCTTGTCTAACCTAACCAGGGGGGGGGGCTCCACAGGAAACCACCCCGATGTGACATAGGTTGACCTAAAAGAGAAAACTAGCTCAGTTCAAACGAACCAAGCTCGCCTCTTTCACCCACCTTTCGCTGAAGACTGTCGAATACAAGCGTTTTCTATCAGTTCTAATCTTCATCTTGAGCTGATGCTCAATGAATCGGATCAGATCCTGATGAGAAATACGGTTGCTTCGCAAGACTTCCTCCTGTCGCGTCGTCCAAATCACCATTCGGGCCGTGGCCAGCAGCGTAAGAAACACCATTCGTTTCACCCCAGAATACGGGGGCGACACATTGTCACACGCGTATGCACGATGAATGAGCACGAGCTGTTCTGGAGCGAGACGAGCCGTCAACTCACCGACATGGTCCCATAAGGGGCGGACCCGGGGACAATGGTAGAAGGCGTGCGACAAAAAAAAAAAGCGTCCGACATCTTCCCGTTCACCTGTAACACAGCACTGGGGGAGCGATACAGGAGGCTAATCCAGCGGCAGAAGTTGGGTGCAAATCCGGCGGCCTGCAGGACAGCAGCAAGGTAGCGATGGTCAACCCTATCAAATGCCTTGGACTGATCTAAATTGATCTGCTCTGAATTGTTCGGCCCCTCACAGAACAAGTTTGCTCAGGACTCAACAGAGACTCGGCAACTGACTGCAAACGCTCCTGCAAGATTTTGGCCAAACTCTGTGTTTAGCAGAGTTATGGATCTGTAATCATCTAGTTTCCCCCCAACACCCTTGCCCTTTTTCAACAGCGTGATCACACCCCTGGAGAACCGGTCGGGGAGGGACCCCTGCCGGAACCAGTTGTTGAACACGACAGTCAAAATCGGGACAAAGATGTGCGACAGCCTCAAGTACAATTCATAGGGCAAACCATTCAGACCGGGCGACTTGCCTCTGCCGACCTTCTTCAATGCCGCGTAGACCTCGCCATCCGTAGCTGCTTTAGTCGGCGAAAACCGAGGAAAGTCAGCCAAATAGCTGCGAAACTCGTCCTCACGAAGACCAGGCTCCTTGATAAAGCGGCTCTCGAAATGTCGCCGAAACGCCTCGCACATGTCGTCAGTGGCTCGAAGAGTATGCTCCTCCGGGGTTTTGACTTCACGAATGTAACGATCGGAACCTCGCCTGCGCCCATGTTCACAGCTTCAGAAGACATCTTGCTTAACCTATGTCAAATTACCTGGCCCATGTAGCGCTCGCTATTCGAACGCTCCACGGCTCCCTAGCTAAGGCTACCTCTAGGAGACCCCCCCCAGCCACCACCTGGGAAAGACTAGCCTTAAGCGTCTTCACCTTATCAGCTCTATCTAGGACTGGCAGCTTGTGGAAAAATTGCTTCTTTTAAAGCCCCTCTTCAAGTTCTCAACAACCAGGTATTGAACTCACTGTCACTGTATCTAACTAACGCCTTTATCTACTGTGTCATGTGTCCTTGAGGACATCTGTGTATGAATTTCTGGGTATTATAAACCTAATGTCTTCAGCAACCATTTTAAGGCTTTGGGGAACTTGGAGAAGGGAGTTAACAGGAGATAACTAATAACTGACATCCATTAGACATGGCACGTGGAACTAGAACAGTCTACCCCAGTTGCGAAATAAATGGTCCAGTTCGACATTCCAACCACCTGAAGAAGGCCGGAGCGTACAATGGCCGAAACGTTGTGATAAATATGGCAACAAAGATGAGGATAATAGTCCGAATAATGTAAATAGTGTTTGTAATGTAGTTTGGAAAATTTCGTACGTACGTGCATGTGTGAATATGTTTTCAGCTTTCGATCGCAATGGGGTCGCACGCAGTTTCCTTTAAGGTTACATTTTCGTAGGCGAATGAAATCAAGAAAGAGAGAGAGAGAGAACGAACTCATGTCTGGTATTTATAATTAATTTAATCACGTGGTAGGCTCCTGGAAAAAGAAGCGGGAAGACATGACTTGGTTACGCGCTGGAAAAAATGTACGTGGATGGATTGCAACGCCCACTTGTGTGTTTATTGACCAATTAAAAGTTGAGATTTTCTGAAAATATGTATGGAGCTGGGTAAGCTCTTTGATCCACTTTTTGCACAGATTTGTACAAAATTCAACATTGATAAGAAAGTGGTATCAGGATGCTAAAACCCCACTGTAAAAATACCAGGGTCGTATTTTCTGGATGGGAGGGGGTAGCACTCCTCCGGTATTTTTAAATAAATACTTTTAAAATAAGTATTTAATTACCATACTCTGTTGTTTTCAAGCAAATAAAATAGGTTTATCTTAGTTAAGTTCTTGTATTTTCTTTTCAAATTAGTATTTTTATAAAAAAAGTAGTAAATAAATTAAGTTTAGATAGTCTTTTCTTTTTAAAGAAGCAAAAACTATATAGCCCCATTTCTATTTTAAAAATATAGGGGAGGGGTCTTAGCCCCCAAATTTCCACTCCAGAACAGCCCTAAAAACAATTTTCAATTGACTTTTATTTCAGTTACCGAACTTTCCTACCTTGTCAAAATTACCAAATTTTCTGGGCATCAACTGAAATAACCTTTTTTGCTTTTAATTTTTTTGTCCATATTATTTCGCACTCAATCAGTAACTCCCTTGAGTCTTAGTGGCTTTATTGCCTTGCTTGGAAGTTAAATGATATAAAAAATACTTTTTAACTACTGATCTAAATTTGAAATAAAAGCTTCTTAACGTTTAAACATTATTGATGATTTTTAACTGATAACTCTCACTAATCTTGTTTGAAGCCGACGTTAAGTTTAAATTTTTAAATCGATTGTGTTTTAGTTTTACAGTTTTACTGCTGGGCAAGTTTGTTGTATGTTTCACCGATACAGTACTTTTAGAATGGAGAAGTATTTGTTAATGACTGAAATTAAAATTATTTTTTTACATGAATTTTGAGTTAATAATCGAAAATTGTTTTTCAATTGATTCAGATTCTTCAGTTGAATGTCTTGTTTTCGATTCTACTTATTTTCTTACCTTAACACGTGCTCGTGTTACACGTAACGTAAAAGATTCTTTAAAATATATTTTGCCACTAAGTGTTTTAAGAATGACGAGAAGTAAATAAATGGGTCAGTTTTTTTTCTCAGTAAGCACTTCACTTGATTACGTGTCCAATAACAAAAAAAAGACATGTCTCTATCAATAGTCTTGTGCTAAAAGTTGATCGAGACGAGCAAAAACAAGTCGGCTTTCAGCCTTTCATAGTTGATCCTGAAACTGAGCCGAGAAACAGTCAACGGCTTCAAAGATAGCGATTCAGTGCGGTCCTGAAACGGAAGTAGCAGTTGCTAGCGCCATCTAGCGAGCAGTCGGCCACGTCACTCCGATCAGCATCAGTGTCGCCATTAACAGATCCAAGGACAGGCTCCAGCCGGCATTTTTTTTACGAGCATAACAGAATTTCCCCCGTTATTTCCCCCCCTTTTCAAGTGCAACACAACGGAAGATACACACCTGCTTCATAAAAAACCACCGGGAAGTATTTTCAGTGATATCTCAATTTTTCTCCCCCCCCTTTTTTTTCTTAAAACCCTCCCCTTCTAAGTCTTTAGGTCCCAAGTTTTGGACAGAAGAAAGTTCAGAATCTTGTATATACGCTGAGAATTAATAGTTTTTCCACAATGGTGGAGTTAGGTAATATTAATAATTTTGCTGGATCTCTATCTTCTTCAATCATCTGGTCATGGATTCTCTGTCTGCTTTGTGTCCAACTCCAAACTGTCTTCTCAAGTGAACTTACCTTTGAATTGCCTGACAATGAACGGATGTGTTTTTTTGAGAAAATTGACGAAGGTATAAAATGTACACTAGAATTCCAGGTAAGTTAATTTGTAAGATTTTGAAAAATATGGAGAGGTAGATAGAGGAGAAAAATATGCATTGAAAAGAAAGTCATGACAGATGTCTTAATAAGCATCGAAACAAAACAATAACTTGTGATGTCTTTAATAATGGAGAATAATAGTTACTGAAATTTTATATTTATCGTAAAAATCTTTCTTTGTATTTACCGACTAAATACACTTTTAATTTTTTAATGTTTCTCCAACTAAATCGATTTGCTTCGAGACTGACGTAAACTTAGAAGACTATTATTATTACACATGGCATGATTTGATAACTGGTGAAAAATAAACTATATTTGTAAAAAACGTACGGCAGGAATGGCTGAAGCATTATTACCCGATTACCAAAATAATTCTTCTTTTTTTTCTCACTAAATTAAATATGAAAACAAACTAAAACATTTTTATTTTTTTTAAAGTGTCAACTAGAAAATATAGACGGCTTTCAATTTCAAATCACTTGTGCATAAAAGTAAAAATGTCTTTCAAAATCTTCCATATTTCCTGCTTTTTTTTTTAACAAAGCTATATTGGACAAATAAAAACCGTACACATCATAATTTTTTTTTTGTCTTTAATTTCTCAAATATAAGGATAGACAGATAATCCATTAAAAAAACATTTTCGTTTTTTAGTTTGAATTCCTTGACTTTTTTTTTTTGATAACGTAATGAAAATAATAATAAAATGAACTATTTTTCAAATATTTTATAATCGTCGGTTAACAATTAACATTTATACATTTTGATTTCCATAAGGAACAAGGTCGACAAGGAAAAAAAAAAGTTTGCTGTAGTAGTGTGTATGTATAAACAATAAAATTGCTTTTGGTTATTTCCCTGAAACTATTTTTACCTTTTCGTACGCATGCACACAATCCCCAAAATGATGTTTTTGTCACCGTCTTATCGGGATCTTAGGAATTTTATTTTTGATTACTTGTCATTGTTGTCAAAAATAAAATTTGAAATAAATGTACTCCTCCTCCTCTCTCTAATTTATAAAATTTGATCAATTCATTTTTTCACGCTGCAATTCTGTTCATTCAGTGCTACTTGGTCAACAAAAATAAAATGAATAACTTTGAAACTACTATAATAAAATTTGTTTGCGAAGTGTTATGTTTAATCAATCGGTTTAATCATCTGTTTATAATCCAATGAAATTTAGCAAATAAAAATTAAAGTAGAATAAAAATCTAACAAGAAGACTTTGCTCAAAAAGCTAAAAAAAAGTATTTATTTTTACTTTTTTGCTAATCTAGGCAAATTTAAGGCTCTAAAAAAATCTACAAATTTGTGTAACTGAAATTAAGTTTATTTTACGCTGCAAATTATTTTTCCAATATTTAACTAATTTCTTATCGATATTTATTAAATTTACATAAGTGTGGTACAAGGCCACCACAAGACAAGACGTATTCAGTGGCGAATGAACTCTTTATTTTCACACGTAAATAACCTGCAAGAAACCTCGATAGGTGTGCTTTTGAAGCAACTAATCTAAAAAAAGCAAGACCAGGTTGATTATCGGGCTGATAGTAATTTACATGAAATTTTAAAAATTAATCTCTGATGAAAAGTTTCTTCGATTCTAACTTTAAAATCTTTTTTATAACATTTAAATCAGCAAGAGCAGCTTTCTTTTATGTCTGATAGAAAAAGTTGAAATTTGAATTTGATCAATACTATTGATCAGACTCGAATTTCAACTTTATGGATTTTCAAGTGAACGGATATTGATTATTGATTCAATAGTCCATATCCGTTCACTTGAAAATCCATAAAGTTTTTCTTCTGATACAAAGTACAAATTATCAGAATTTTAAATTTTATATGCATGTAACATTTTTTTAAAATTGGGGGTAAAGTATTAAAATATTTAAATACAGACTTCTTGGTCCTTTTTTTTTTTTTTTTTTTTTTTTTTGATCTATTTGTAGACTTTTTATTTTTTGGTGTCTGTATTTGAAAGCTAACGATTAATTAATTACCTGCCCCTACATCATTTGTCAATTCCTCAAACTGGTTTCACATTAAAATCGTTATCTTCTCGCCAAGTGCTAATTATAGTAGCAATTCATGTCTATTGTCTGAGCTGATTAATATGGATCAGGAGCTTTTTTTTCCTTTCCCTTTCCTTAAGGATAGGCTGATAAGAAAAAGCTGAAATTTACGTACTTATAATTTTTCTTTCAAGTTTAAATAAGTTATCATTGGAATTTATTTTTTGTTTACTAAACCTTAAAAAATACTTCCCAAACGAAGGACAACTTAAAGTGTATTAATTTCCGCCTCTTATTTGTTTAATCGGTAATGCTTTCTTGTTTGTAATTGTTTTTCACGTGCAAGTGTGAGCTAGCTGGTGCACTTGTTCACAATGAACTGTTTTGCTCTGTTGTTATAGTTTAAAATATACGTTTTAAACAACACGTGTCTAACTATATTGGAAAACACCTGAAAGTGCTGCGTGGTACTTTATTTTATAATGGTAGTGAGAAAAATATTTAACAATTTATTCATAAAATGTTTACCATGATTCACAGTTTCTTCTGAATTTGGCATTCAAATGACAGTAATGATTTGAAGAACTTAAAAATGTTTCCCTTGAAATAATCTAGATTGGATTTAGTGGTTCATGGCTCTTTGTCTTTACTTTACTTTATATATTTTTAAAATTTTTCTGTTTTGTCAAGTAATAAAGATATATTGTAGAAGGAGGGTGAATATTGGTTTATTCAATGAACTGCAACAGTACACACTGTATAGCTTTATTGTGCTTGACTTTTGTTCAAAAAACTTTATATTTTAACTTTTTTTTTTCTCATTCCCACTTCCCTTTGTCTATAACATTAATAGTACCTGCTGGTTCATGTGACACCTGTTGAACTAGATATTGAAATTGATATATCTTTAACGAGAGAAAATAATGAAAAGGAAAAATGTTTATATAGCATAAGAAAATGACATTTTATTTGTGTACTGACTAAATAAATGAAATGTAAGACGGCTGTTTCATATGAAACTCATGAAAGCTTTTTAGTTTAAGAATTTGTATAGAAGGAAATCATTTTAAAGGAAATCAATAGATATATGATCCCTTCAAGCAGTTGCCTATATTTGTTCAAGCAGAAGTTATCTTTCTTGAAACGGCATATATAAAACATTGAATCTTGATAGTTGACTGAAGTGAAACTTGATTCATTTTCTTTTCTTTAGTTATGTGCTTTAATTTTTAATTTAAACTAATTAGTAATTACAGTGATGACAGACAGTTTATTTTTTACTATTTTGATGGTAATAGGAATTTCAACCTTATTCCTAAAAATTTAATGTGTCTCATTTTAAGAAAAATTGAATTTTAAAGGAAAATGAGTTTTCTTGCTTGAATTGTTTACTGTATGCAGTTTAAAACCGTATTTTAAAATAGCAAATGGTTCAAACAATTTACTTCATTTTAAATTTCTTTAAAATTTCAGATATTCAGCTTGCTAGCTTCAAATTTGTATTCCTTTAAAAAAAAAAAAAATGAAAGCAATTTAGTTTTAAATCCTGGCATGTTTAAACAGAAAAAAATATGAAACTCATTAATTTATGTATGTATTTTTCCTTGTGGACACTTGATTAATCACTGAAATCTGAAACTGGTGGCCACTGTATCCTTGTTTTATATACCTTTGATGTATGTGAACAGGAAATACTAAAATAAGTTTTACAGTATAGAAGTTGATAGAATTGTCATAATTTTGTTTTTCTTCACTCATTCATAAAAATGTCAGTTTTCATATATAATGCACTGTTTCAATTGTACTATCATAAGTACATTGTAAATGCTACAAAACTTAAAACCTCTAAAATTTAAACATAATTTTTTGTCATTGGTACCGTATAATCATCAATTTGATATAGATCTACAATACTATGATTATTTTAATGGTTAAAATTGTGCCAACACTTAGTTTTCTACAATATTTATAATTCCCACAGCCAGCAAGGGGCTTGATATGTACCAAAAGCAAGAAGAAAGTTCCAATCAAACAGCTTTTTCCAAAGATCTGCTATTCTTGTGTAGGTGCTTCCTTGGACCCTTCAAATCAAGGGTCAATCATTACCTCTCCTCCTTATCTTCATAATCTTCACTTCTTACTACCCTCTTTCATTCATATTGCACAACTCATTCATCATAACCGTTTTTAATAAGAGCCTTCTAATGGGTGAAATTTAATAATAAAAAAAAATTGTAACTTTCTTTTTTATAGAAAGCATTTTTTCATGCTATGGATTTCATGTTGGATGAATGTTAATTAACAATTTCCAGTAAATGTAGCTATGTATTACATAGACTATTTATCTCCTCTCCCCAAAAGAAAAAGAAAAATCCGTTTGCAAATGTTAGGGACTTAGGCATTCATTGACTTTGCTTTTTTAAGAGCTTGTTAATGAAATGTTTTCCAAACAATTTTAATTTTTCTGACAAATTTAATAGCAACAAGAATTTTAAGAAACCCTCCCTAATTGAAAATTTAACCATTCATAAACAAGCTACTTTAATAGAAATAAGCTCTCTACCTTGATTTTTGTCATGTTAAATGTTAAGTCTATTGTTAAATTGACTCTAAAATAAATTAAATTTATGAATTTTCTGTTTTTCTTGTTTAATCTTAGGCATTTTTGTTTGTATAGGTGAATTTTACCTGTGAAATCTTTTATAGAGAATTAATGGGAGATAATCTTGCTGTTATTGCATCAGGGTAAAGTAAGATAACTTGTATTTGAAAAGTTAATTTCTTGAAGTTAATTTCAGAAATTTAAAAGCTGTTAAATAGTCATGACTACAAAATCTCCTTTAATTTCTTTGGTTTAGTTTAGTTACCTATTTCACCATTTGCTGGTCTTATTGATAGAAAGGTCTGTCTTAAGTAAATGCTGTTTAAGTTTTGCCAACAATTAATATCTTTGTGGTGGTGTGGGGACAGCCTTCATGAGATTCTACATATTATGCATTGGATGTTACAAAGACAAACTTGTTTATAATAAAATTCTAGAATTAATTTAAAGACAAAGTTCATGTACAAAAAACTATTTGCTAACAATTAATGTTAAAAGAATTTAAAATGAGAACTGGCATTATAAGTGAGTACGGAGATTTGCTTAATGCAATATTTGCCACATGAGGCAATTCTTTATCAGTAGAAATGATAGGAGACTACATTTTCTTGATATTTTTATAAAATAAATTTCCCTCCCAACAATATTGCTGTTGCCAACAGAAATTTGACAGTTGTGTTAGCACATGTGCATCAAAATGTGAAATAATTTTATATTGCTTTAAAAAATTATAAAATGCAAAATTTTTATATTAGAAATATTTTGCATAGCCTAACCAAATATAGGTATTATCCTGCCCCCCCAAATGTTCTATTCAATGTTCTTTATTTGCTTATTTTTCAGGTAATAACTGGTGGGCATTATGATGTCGACTTGGAGATCGTGGCTCCTAATGGACAGATGCTTTATAAAAATACCAAGAAGCAGTACGACACATTTGTGTGGAAAACAGACCAAGCAGGAGTTTTCAAATTCTGTTTCAGTAATGAATTCTCTACTTTTTCACACAAAGTGGTTTACTTTGACTTCCAGGTTGGGGAAGAACCTCCACTTACTAAGAATATGGAAAGTCATGCCACTGCTCTTACTTTGGTGAGTAAAAACATTGAATTCCTTTTGTTCTGTTAATCATTGTAATTGCAGGTTACTATCTCAGCTTATTTACATTTGCTTCTTTGCTAGTGTTGCATGAATTTCTTTTTTGTCTAACATACGTGTGCTCAAGAAAGTCAAATGGTTTAACAACGATTTAACTGAGCTTGTTTCTCTTAAAAGCAAACTAAAAAAATAAATAAAATTCTGTCAAACTAAACTTAACTATTTTTACTAAGTAAATTTTCTAAAGATTTGTTTCTTTTCTTGTGTTGAATTTTTTAATTTAAAATCCAGTTTTATAATGAGTTGCAAAATATATTTGCTTTGTAACTGTGAAAATTAAAGATGAAATGTATAAAACAAATTCTTTAGAGTAAGTTGGTAGTTTTTGTTCATAAATAAATTGTAATTATTGGAGAAATAGTCTAAATCAGGGTTTCCCGACCCTTCAGTAGGTTGCAAGATAAATAAAATGGTTCATAAATTTTTTTCAAATATTATTTATTTTACCTTTGTGTCAGAAATTCCCTTAAATTTGTGTTTCTAAAAGCAATAAATTTATATTAATGCAAATAGATAATACAAATAGATTCATGCAATTCCAATATGTGTAGATCATAAAAAATATACATATAATAAAATGTCTATGCTAAATAAGTTAATCTACTGAGCAGTTTGTCTTAGATTTATTTCATGTAGGTATAATGGGTTTCAATGCAAAATGTGGTTCTTGCTGTGGGTTGTAGTAAAAAAAGTTTGAAAAACGCTGGTTTAAATGAATCAATATTTGAAATGCTACATTTAATTTCTTGCACCTTTTAAATGCTAGGATAGATGAAAAGCTGGTCATTAATCAATTAGTGAATGCATTTTGTGGTTTTGAGATTTTTTGATTTAAAAAAAAAAAAAAAAAATTCATAATGATTCTAACAAAAGTTCTTTCCATCTAATGGTATTTTAATATATGCCATTAATTGGTTAGTGTAACTTAGTCATGTTTAGTAATTTGAGAAACACTTGATGCTGCAAAAGGATTTGACAGTAAGGATTTTTTCAGTAATGGCTAGATTACTGAGATTTTTATTGATTTTCAACTTTTGAATCTAATATGAAAATTATTCATTTACTGTTCATTTTACACTATTATTAATAATAGGTTTAAGGTAATTACTACATATGTGGAAATGTTAAGAGATTTGAATAGCAGCTTTTAGAAAATTTTGGGTTACTATTTATTCTAATCAAAAATGCTGAAAAGTTGGCACATGCCTAATAATTTGCTATTTCCACTTTCAAATGTGTTAATTGTTTTCATGGAGCCAACAATTAAGCCAATCTCTTAATTACTGTTGACATAATGAACTGATTAATTAATCACACATATCAAATACTGGATATCTGTATGCACAAGCATAAAATATCCAAAGAAGAGATTAATTAACTTGCATTTGAATTTTAACAAGTTTAGATTGAATTTAGCACTTTTAGGTGTCAACTTGCGCCAACTCTAAAGTTTTGGTTAATTAATGTTCTAAAACAAATTTGGTTGTGGAACATTTCTTTTACTGTTGGAATTGAAGAAAAAGATTGTAACTGTTTCATCAGATTCACTTTATCAGTTGCATCTCTAGAATTTAATTCAGAATGTTGAGGAGGAATATAAAAAGTTTCATTGAACATTTTAGATTACTATACATATTCATGTCACTACACTGTTTGCTCAATTTAATAATTTAATTATCATAATATACAGTTTACTTTTTGAAGAAAAAAGAAAAAAACATGAACTTCACTAGATTGAAGACATTTTTAAGATGAGTGAGTTTGAAATTTGGGAAACAAATATATAAGCTGAGAAATATTAGATATTTTAGAGTTTAAAATAGAAGAATGTAGGTGTCATAGGGAAACTTTGAGCACCTCATCAAAACCAGCTTCTTTTTTTTTTTTTTAATCTGCCACATTCAAAGAATTTTTATTTTATCAAATTAGTTAATGGCTTCTGACACTCTAATTTAAAACATTTTTACTTCTCAGTGTTTTCACTTTGTGTATTCTTTAAAATATATAATTTTCAGATATCTATTACTTTACTAATAATGCAAAAAATCATAACTCATCTCAGAGATATAGACAGATACTTTACTAATATTTTAATTTTTCAAAAGTTATTTTTAAAATCGTTATCAGATTAAATTTAACATACCAATACACTTTTTAATTTAACATACTCTTTTGTCTGGTAAGTACTAAATGTTAAAATTGTTTCAAGCAAGAAATAAAGTTGTTTCTGTATTTTGTTAGAAGTTACAAAATTAGATTCTTTTTTGTGGGAGTACTTATCAGTAGAAAATAAAGTTTAAAATTTTAAGAAGTAATGCAAGTATTTCTTGCAAAGACATGACTTATAGAATATTTGCTTCATATAATCCAATATTTTTCACAACTTTTAGAATAAGCTTTTAGTTTCACTTCTATGATGACATATTGCTAGAGAGAATCACATAACACAATAATTAAGGAACATGTTAATTTGTATAAGGGTCATTCCATGTCAAAACACCAGCAAAAAGTTGAAATCTGCACCCACCGACTCTGAATTACTTGAAATTTGGCACAAATGTTCCCCTTCATGAGTTAGGAAAGTGTACCAAACTATTTTGTGCTAGACTTTACCGTTCCAATTTTAAGGTGGGGTGTATAATTGTCCTATTTTGCCTCTAAATTAAACCAGTGCAACATTGCCGAATTTCAATGTTTTCTAAAAATTAAAAGAAAATTACTTCCATGCCTTCAATATTTCTGAAATTTGCTATGTAGGGCAAATAAGAAGTGTAGCATCCAAATATTTAACTAGCTTAAACCTACACTTGATAGAAAATTTTATTTTACTCACCCAAATACATGACGTCAAAATCAACAACTTTTCACCTATGTAGCTTACGGTCAGTCTATCGAAAATACGTCCTCTTCAATTTTCATAATATTTTTGGCTTAAGATCTACAATTCACCAAAAAATTTTGTGAGGGTTTTATGTCTACTTTAGAAGATATGACCCTGTCAAGTTTAGAGTTTTTTCTTACGTATGTGCAGGATTTCCGAGAAAGATTATTATTAAAGACAATCATCCTAATGCTCTATGACCTCTAAAATGTTGATATTGTGCTAAGTAACTTCTTAAACTATTCAATAAGATTGTTTTTATTAATTTAAAAAAAAAATATTAAATATATTTTGCAGATATTACTTTTTGTACAGATAGATTGTCTTTAAAAAGTGGTAAACATTGCCTCATGTATGATAATCAACAGTGCATAGAAAATTTGTAAATGGCACTTAACAAATGAAGTTAAAAGAAATTCTTTCTGTGTTTCTTTTAATTTTATTTTGGTCAATTATTTTCATGAAACAAAAAAATATTTGATTTTTTCATCCACAAAATGTCATAAGATAAATGTGAATCTTTAAAAAATAATATTTGTAGTTGGCACTTAACATATTTATATAGTTAAAGGAAATGCTTTCATTACTTTTTTATTTTTATTTTTTAAATAATTTTTCAAAATTATTTTCATGAAACAAATATTTGAATTTTGTTTCCTTCAGGAGAAAATCATAATAAAAATGAATATACAAAGAGTCTTTAAAAGATTACATTTTAAACTACACTATGCACTCAATTTTATTGTGCATATAGACTAAATTCTGTTGGATATAATTTTTTGCAAAGATAATTTATCCATCTTGGACAAATGATAAACTCTAGCATTTGCTGTTGTAGGAACATCAACAGTGCACAGAATATTTATTAATAGTACAAAACATATATCCTTAAAATCTTCTTTCCAGTAAAATGTATGTGATGGAAGAGCTGGGTGCATGAACTTAATCAGCAAGTCCTTATTCTCCATATCAATTTCCAGGACCATGCCAATCCAAATTTTATTGTTGCACTTGCAACAAACATATCCTGAAACAAAAGAATTTACTGGTTTTTCTTCAGCCCCAATAGAAAAGTCATATATTAGGTCATAGTTTTCATCTTCACTACATTGTTTCATAGCTATTTGAATAATTTGATGAAAACTTCTTGTTTCTGGGACTGTGGATGCATTTTTGAATCTCATAGTGAGACTCCTCCTCACTTCCTCAACTTCTTCCTTTTCAACCAGAATGAATTCGATACCTTCATTTGCAGATTTACAATATTTAAACATAGATTCTGTGGAAAAGATTTGTTTGGTAGTTGGTCTTCAGAGACTTTCTTTTGACACTATCCTTTTCACTGTCCCACCTATGCCATCATAAGGTTGTTTACCATGACTTGTTGCAAAGAAATTCCATTTTGCATTGAGCCAAAAATCTTTCTGATGGTTTCACAAATTGGCAAAGTTCTTATAATTCTTGTATGGTGCTGCACAACCATCAGTAAAATACTCAATATTTTTTATGTTTGGCAAGGTAGCTTTGATTACCACAATAATTTTTTTCTGTACCATATAAACAAATGCTACATCATGTGAGTTGTCACTTGACATAATACAGAAACATTCACTTTGCACTGCATTTTCAAGCTTAAAGTAGAGTACCACTGGATGTAAAGTACATTGTGAAAATAAATTTGTAGTTCTTGGCAAAATCTCCCAGGAACAAAATTTCACTATCATTAATCTCCTCTTTTCTTTGCTTTAAGTACCTTGATTGTGATTTAGCCAAGTAAGAATGAGGTGCTAATTTATTCAGTTGCAAAACAACTAAATCAATGTAAGCTTGACAGGATTCCTTTTGTATTGTCAAAGTTGATCAGTCAGTTGTTGTCCATTGGAAGAACTCTATTGATTCAGCATTATCAATATATCCTTCCATGGTGTCATAAAGAAATTATTCAAGCTGCCCTGATGATTTAGGACAATTTGGGCACCTATGAATCATACACTCTCTGCTACTGGTATTACAGACAATATATTTCCAAAGATTTTTATATGATACATTCAGTGGTTCCAGTAATTCATATTTTGGTGGATAGTGCATACACATACAACATGCGTACCTGCACTACCAGCAAGGACACACCATTTCGGCCTTAGACTACAAAATTTTGAAAATCCCAAAGGTACTGTTGGGTTCTGTTCCTTGAATGCTCTGAAGAGCTTAAGTAGGTTGCCCAAGATGATTCTTTTCTGCTGATGAATATTACATTTAATACTAACATAGTCTTTCCTGTCTGGCATCAGTTGAATATATTCATCTTGGTAAAATGCTTCCACTAACTGTGCAATATCAGCAGGCAAAGACTTGCCCCTTTTTGGTTCTGGCACGGCTAAAATACCTCTTTCCAGACACAATTTGCAAGCCTTGCGTACAATGTGTTCTGAAACACCAAACACATCCATGACTTTTTTGTGTGATCAGTCAGTGTCAAGTGTCAAGATCTGTATTTTGATTTTAGTTGATTCCACTGTCTTCACTTTTGCTACAAGAAGCTCTATCATTTTATCAAAGCACTTAGCTTTATCTAAAATCTCCCTTTTGATTTTTAAAGCCTCATCATTCGACAGCTCATAGTCGATGTTTAATGACTTGGTTTTTACACATCGCATTGCAGAAAAATTTTTACAGTGTTTACATTGTACATAATACCTCATCTCAGAAATATAGACAGACTCAGAAAAAAAATTTTTCTCTTACCTAAAGTAGCTTTTCCAGAGTAATGAAACTTTTTTGTTTTCCAAGAGCAGAGAAAACATTTTGTTTCCCAAGAGCAGAGAAACATTCATTGATATTTCTCTACTCTGTTTCTGCAGAAGTACTTGTATCAAGCTCTTTCATTTCCTCATCCGATACATGTCTTGGTTCTTCATCGGGAAGTAGTTTGTGGATTTGTATTTGACAATTTGGGCAGAGTTTCTTGCCTGGGATTAATACCAACTTAGCCTTTGCCTTGTCTGCCATCTCCAATGAAATTGGTTTCAAACCAGCTTTGATTTGCTTTTTATGAGTTTTAAATGGATTACAACATCTCTTTTCAAGCCATTCATAGTTAGTCAACAAGGTATGTTTGTGATCGTAACAGATAGTCTGTATTTTATCCTCATCAAGTCCTGTTCTATAGGCAATAAGCTTTACATCCATTGCATCCAACTGATCAACTGAAATCAATCCAATCTGTTTATCATTGAATAAACCATGACATGTTTCAACTGTTAGCTCAGTATAAATAGAACAATTCATCTTTAACTGAAAAAAAGAAACTACTGTACTTCAAATTCAGTGTGCAAGTAAAAAATCCAAGTAATTAGAAAAATACCACCTTTTTCCTTGAATACTGGATGGTAAGTAAAAACTGATGTTTCAGGACCAGCCAGTGCATCGTGTAGTTTAAAATGTAATCTTTTAAAAACTCTCTTATATTCATTTTTATTATGACTTTCTTCTGATTAAAACAGAATCAAATATTTTGTTTCATGAAAATAATTTTGAAAAATTATTTAAAAAATAAAAATAAAATTTAAAGTAATGAAAGTATTTCCTTTAACTATATAAATATGTTAAGTGCCAACTACAAATATTATTTTTTAAAGATTCACATTTATCTTATGATTTTTTTGAGAATGAAAAAAATCAAATGTTTTTTGTTTCATGAAAATAATTTACCAAAATAAAATTAAAAAGAAACAGAATTTCTTTTAACTTCATTTAAGTGCCATTTACAAATTTTCTATGCACTGTTGATTATCATACATGAGGCAATGTTTACCACTTTTTAAAGACAATCTGTACAAAATGTAATATCTGCAAAATATATTTAAATCATTTTTTTTTTTTTTTTTTAAATTAATAAAAATAATCTTTCTCAGAAATCCTGCACATACGTAGGAAAAAAAGCTCTAAAATTGGCAGGGTCATATCTTCTAAAGTAGACATAAAATCCTCACAAATTACTTTTGGTGAACTTGAGCAGGCATTGTAGATGTTAGGCAAAAAATATTATGAAAATTGAAGAGGACGTATTTTTGATAGACTCACCATAAGCTACATAGGTGAAAAGTTGTTGATTTTGACGTCATGTATTTGGGTGAGTAAAATAAAATTTTCTATCAAGTGTAGGCTTAAACTAGTTAAATATTTGGATTCTACACTTCTTATTTGCCCTACATACCAAATTTCAGAAATATTGAAGGCATGGAAGTAATTTTCTTTAATTTTTTAAAAAACACTGAAATTCGGAGTCGTCGTGCTGGCTTAATTTAGAGGCAAAATAGGGCAATTATACCCCCCTCCCCGACTAAAATTGAAACGGTAAAATCTAGCACAAAATAATTTGGCACACTTTCCTAACTCATGAAGGGGAACATTTGTGCAAAATTTCAAGTAATTTGGAGTCGGTGGGTGTAATGCCCTGGTGAATTGACATGGAATGACCCATAATATTAATCTAGATAGCTGATGAGAAAGTTCATAGCAAATGATTAGTTTCATATTCCCTGTTTTATTTTATTTGTTCTTTTGAATTATTGACAATTTGTGTTTGTGTTCTTGTTCTAAATATATTCATTTTGTGATAACAAAACTCATTAAAAAATAACTTTGACTTTAACCCATTGAATAATGTGAATATTGCACTTTTGTCTATTTTGGGTTTGATATTTGCAAAGAATATTTTCACATTCCTTTGGCATTTAACATACTACCAGTGATCACGTTTGTGAATTTTATCTCTTCACCATATTTTTGTGTTGAAAAGTAAATCAAGTTATAGAAATAACTGAAGTTACGGAAATAGTATAATTAAAGCAGTTAAGCAAAAATGTGTTAGGAACATTTTATATGAGAATAAAATGATGGTTAAATTTTATTTTTATTTTAAAGCAGTTTATATTTTTTTAGTGTGATTAGGAAAATGACTGTACAGGCACATTTGTACTCCTTCAATCATTGAACATTATTTTCACCCCCCCCACACACACACACACCTTTACCTAACTATTTAATCACTGTCGTCAAAAATACTTAATTTTCGTTGTAGTTAATTATTCAGATTGGATTCATTTGAATTTATTTTTCTAGTTTAAAAATAGAAGGAAGGGTAAATATTTACTGTAATGCAATTTGGAAGCAGAATTGTTGACCATGGATGATTGCCATATTGTTTTTGTAAATACAAGATGGGTGTTAGAAAAACAATGATTATCAGAACGATGATCATGAAAAAAATTTTTCTCGCCTCTTTAAATTTGCAGGCACTTAGTCTAATTTTGTTTGTCATGTTTTTATTGACTTTGAATAATGAAGTAAGTTTAAACTGTGATATGGTCACGTCACAACATAAACAATTGTATATTCATTTTTTTTTTTTTTAATTATTAGATTTTGATCAAGGAATTATAGAAATATAACTTAAAATGTTACATATAGATATTTATGTAATTAAGTTCAGTAAGAGGAAAAGAATATTATGAAAATTTGTTGTACTGAGTGAATTTATGATTTTACTTAGATTGTTACATGAAAAGGCTATTCTTTGAGTTGAATAGAATCACATTCCTAGTAGATATTTATGGAGTGAGAAACAAAACTTATAAAGTTACGGACAATAGTGTATGTGTGTTTGGTCCTTTTAATGTTTAAGGAAGCAATAATATACAAGTAGGTAAATTTTTTACATTAACAGTACATATTTTTAATTGCTTTATCTGGGCAGGAATGAATTTTTAATGTTTCATTCTAAAAAAAAAAAATATACCAATCATGGTTGAATATAGATAAAACCTATTTTCTGAACTTAAACATCATGGGCTTAGGCTTTGCTTTAAACTTATGATGGAACCAAATTGTAGGCCATCCTTATCAGTCAAGTGTGTGAAACAAAGCTGCAGAGGTCACCAAGCAATGGTGACTGTTAAAAGAAAAATCTAACCCATGTGCTCCTCTGTAGATCATAGAGTTAGTCCTGTATGTAATTTGAAAAAAAAATGCTGAAATTCAAAGGTATATTGAAATAGCGAAATATTCTTTCCAAAAATTAAGCAAAGTATTAAGAAACAGGAAAATTTCATTAGGAACAAGAGTACTGAACTGTTATGTAATATCAGTCTATTGAATGCTGAACATTCTCCTCACATAGAGGGAAAAAAGACTTGATGCAACAGAAATGTGTTGCTATAGAAAAGATGCTGTTAATATCATGGACTGAACTGGTGTGCAATAAAGTTTTAGGGAAAATGGAAACGGAAAGGCCACTTATACCTAGAATCAGAGACAATTGAATTTCTAGGGCATATAACAAGGAAAGAGTTTAGAAAATTTGACACCCATAAGTCCTATTGAAGGCAAAAGGAACAGGAAAGCAGTGAATAACCTACCTAACAAATCTTTGTAAAGTTGGTTGAACAGGGATTATCAGAGATGGCAAAACAATCTCTTAATAAGAGTTACAAAGGACTGTATGTTGTGGAGAACTATTATTGCCCACATCCTGAAGAGACATGGTACCTAGAAGAATACATTTTAAGCAGAAGATAAAATGATTATAATACATTTACTGATATCTTGAATTTAAGGACATGTTCATATATGAAACATGGGACTCACAGGCAAAAACAAAGAAAATTGATATATTTTGTGTAATTTTATATTGAATGCTACTCAAATTACATGGCAATAATAGAAATTGTTTAAAAAGTACCATTTCACTATGAAATTTGCATCAAAACTTTAAATGGGTCCATTTATGGATAAAACATTATCCAGATTCTTAGTGATCTGCATAGAATCAAACAAATTTTTTATTACTTAGATTGAACACCAATTCATTTTATTACTTAGATTGAACACCAATTCAGCTTGTATTTTGGCACCCTACATTCACTTATGTGTTAATACCCTTGGGAAAGGTATGAATCCTCCTCCTCTTCCCCCAGCTATAGGTTAATAGCAGAACAGACCTGGTTCTATAGCCTTGGATGGCAACTGGTCTACCATAGAAAGAAATGGTAACCTATTGTGGGAAAAAATCTGCCTCGTCAGTCATGTATCAAAAGATACATGATCGCCTAAGAGTATATCATGCATGGCACATAATTGATAAAAGAAAAGACCCTAATTTTTCAAAAATTGAACCCAAATAAGACACTGAAGTTCTGATATATTTTCAAATCTATTAAGGAATGATTCGTAGCAGAAAATTAGATCATTACTAAATCTACCAAGGTCTGATTAACTTTTAGTTATCTAAACAAACATACAAACTGCATATTTTATAATAAAACAACCAATTGCTGACAAATGTACCAATTGTGACATTTGGTTGGTTTGGCCTCAATTTCATGAATATCAAGATCATACGACCAAAATACTCCCCTCTTCATTGATGAGAAGATAAGGAATTATGGGCTTTGAGCAACATTATTATCATAAAGACAGGACAATTTTTATTGTCCTAAATTAGGCTGTGGTTAAAAATCTTTGATTCAAGAATACTTAGATTTGGTGTTTTCAGGATTCAATTTTTAAAGTTGTAGGCTTACTCCTGAAAAACAATGTTGTGTTCCAAACAACACTGATATTTTTTATAAATATCATTTAAGGTTCTCTAATTTAGGAACATGACTTCTAAGAAAAGTTTTTAAAGGCATTTTGTCATATTGGACATGTATAGCAACAAATTTGAGCATAACTTTTTATTTCCACTAAATGTTCACCTTGCAGTAGATCTGACTCTAACAACAAATGTATCAACAATTAGGTTTTGTTTTGATTTGCTTTCAGGAATTTCATTCTTTAATAGTTTCTTCTCTCTCCCCACCTCCATATCCAAAAATTAAAATTAGAACCTGCCTCAATTAAAATATTTATGAAGAAATTGATATCTTCAATCTCGGTAATTGTTAGTAATATTTACTTTTTGTGTTTTTATGTTGTATTGTTGTTACCTCTTAGGAATTAAGTAATTACGAAGTTGCATTCCAACATACAATACGATTTCACCTTGGCATAGATAAATTAATACCAAAGTGGTAATATTAGTAAAACTTTCAGAATCAGAACAGTATTTCACATTTAATCACTATAAATTATTATAAATTCAATTATCTTAATCACTGTTAAACATTGAGCTGCAATATGTGCAACTTGAGTAGATTATGTTTTGAGATTTAAGAAAAAAAAACATGATTAAACTTGAATTTTTGCATTAAAAAAACAAACTGCAAAATAATTCTCAATTTGGGCAAAGTTGTACAAAACATTCACTTCAATGCCATATAAAGATTTATTTTGGGCTTTGTCTTGTGTCATTGCTTTTTATCTACTTATAAAGTAGCCAACATTTAAGCATGCAAATACAGCAAATGTAATGTTGACTTTAATGGAAGGACCTTATAGCTATTTAATATTGGAGATTATAAATAGCTGTAACATCTCCTTGTATCTCATAAGAGAATTTTAAAATAGAAAAAGTCACTCCAATAAAACTTTTATTTCAGTGTTGAACTTTTGTCAAAATGTGGGGAAAATATTGAAGAACCTATTCAAATTTTAATTGACATTGATTTTTTTTTTTGTATAAGATTCAAATGTTGGCGATAAACAAGTGTTGGTAGAGACTATAAAGATTACTGGAAGTATTACTACAGTTTGGCTAAATAGTTTGGGGATTGGAATTTACAATATTTAAATTCACTGTTCAATGGATGTCTGAAAAGTAAGGTACAAACATTTACAACTCAAACAGGATGATGATCTGAAGGCATCAAGTCAGTTCTACGTGGTAGATGTGATAAACATCCAAATCATTGTTAGTCACTCTTGTTAGGTTGCCATTTGTGGAGTGGCAACTTTTACACCAACATCTTGATCTCTTTTGATGAACATAATCCCTCAGTCAGTGTTTCACATCATCTGTGATCAGCACCTTAGAACAGAGTTGTCATTGATTTCTTTGTTGACTGCTGGATTTTGGCAAGTTCATAGATGAATATTTCCAGGTCATAGATTCAACCTTAGCTCTTTCAGATTTCATTATGTGTTTGGTTTCCTTGAACAATATTAATTCCAGAAATTGGTTTCACACAGCTGACACGGTTTTTGAAGTGATGCAAAGTGGCTTCTTTGAGAAGGATTTCCATGTGCTCATGCACCCAATGGAATAAGTATATTAATCTCAATGTTAACTACATGCAAAAGTACTACAGTAGTGTTAGTTATATATGTGCAGTGTTTTGGAGAGTCCGAAACATATCGGATTGATGAATGTTTCTGTTTTTGTATATCCTTGCAAGAAAAGACTCAGTTTGAGGTATCATTTGCTTTTTATTCTTATTTATATAGTTTAAATCTTAACCAATTTTAAAGCAGAATAAAAAACATTGCTGTCTTACAAGTGTTTGGACAAATCTTGTAAATTTTTTCTGACAAACCTATAAGGAAAAAATTTTATACAGAATAACATTAAATTTGCATATCAAATATGAAATTGTCTTGTGAATCTCTTGCAATTCTTTGTCTAGAATCTGTCTTTTCAAACTTAATATTAGTTGTATATTGTAATGTTTCACTATCAAACAAATGATATGAATTTTCATAATTTATTTGAAAATGTGAAACTTTACTTTTTTTATTTAATATTAATTTTAATTTGATTTAGAAGTTTTAAGTTTAGGAATTGATTTGTTTTGTGACCATTTTTATTGTAGCATATTTGAAGGAAAATTTAATAGATTTGATATTGTCTAAGATTAGCTTTGTATATTTGCCACAAGACAGTATTATTCATCCTTTATGATTTCTATAATTTTAAAGCATATTTGTTAGAGAAAATGCAGTCTTTCAATTGATTTGTAAAGGTTTTAAAGATAGTAAACAAGAAGAAATGATACTGAGGAGTTCATAAACTGCTGATGAACCATGACTTGATATTTTATGGGTATTAAGAATGTTAAGTTTTAAAATCACTGTTCAGGAATAAGATGATTAAAATTGACCCAATGCTTTATATGACATTTTTAATTTGTTCTTGAAAAAAAAAAAAAAATTTTTTTTAAATGGTGAATAAAATGTGATGCTGAAAAAAAATTTAGCAGATGGATGGCACAGCAATTGAGGGATTAGTATACAAGTTTTTGCATTTTTTTTCCTTTAAATTTGTTGGATAGAATAAATAAATTGTTTATTCATTTTTAATCAAGAAGAGATAGAATTTTCCTTTGACACCTTTTCTTTTAACTCAAATAATTTACACATACTCACTCTTCCCGCTTTGAACATCTGCTGCTTATAACTTTGTATTGCCAACTTTAACTGCTGACTTTTTTGATTTGTGCAAGTGCTATTCCAATTTCTTGTTTGCATATGGAATGCTTTTAAAGTTTCCACAAGTCTTCATTTACTTGAAGGCTGTTGTGGATAATTTGAACTAGCAACAATTTTTTTTTTCTTTAAAGTTGTTTTGGAGTTTTCTGTTTCTAAAAATTGATTGCGACAAAGATAATGATTTTTCACAGGTGATAATTATTGATTTAAAATTTGGCAACTGATTATTAAAGATTTTGTAATTTTGAGAATATACAGAGTGGTCTGAAAGTATTGTCACACATTGAGAAAGTCTGTACGAACATCATTTTCATGACACAAAATGATGTGGCGCCATGACTTGCGTGATATTCTATGAAGCTGTGCTTTGTTGATTGTTGCAAAGGCTCACTGAACAGCATCCTTGATGGGTATTCTGATATTGTTCATGTGAAACTCTCTCCTTGATAATATCCACAGAGCATTGAAATAAAAAAGAATTCTGTTATGTAGGGGTGACAAGATTTTCGAACCGCGCTGTAGATATATTAAAAAGTCTCTTTTCTAGTTTAACTTACAAGGATTAGGATTTTAGATTGTCACCTTATTAAATGCTTTGAAGAATAAAAATGTAACCAATCTTTGTTATAGTATTAGAAAATCAAATTCAAATAGCTTCTTTTTTTCCTTTTTTTTTCCCCTCCTAATTCTTTAATGGCATATTTTAGTGGTGGGGTGGACCTTATAACAATTTAGACAAGGTGCAGCTACCCTCCCTTCAGTTTTTTTTTTTTTTTTTCTCCTATGCATGGCTTGATTACAGTTTGCTTATTTTTGTAGTAATTTTCATTTCCCCTCCAGACAAATGATTACAATAAATTGTCCTCCCTATATGTATTTCCCAGCTTTTTTTGCTGTTATTTTCCTGCACTGGTATTGAACTTTTTAAAAAATTAAATAGGTTCTTTTTTTTCTTCTATATAGACAGTTCATATTACTGTACTTACAAGTTTTTTTGTTTTTGTTTTTTTTTTTGGTTGGAAGTAGGTCAGTTTAAACATTTCACCACTTTATACCAATAAATAGAAATCCTATTACAATGAAACTCGTCCTTTTACAGCAAGGCAACTTATGTTCTTTTCATGACCAATGTCAAGAACTGGCTATTACTGTACCTGTATGGAAATTATTTTAAAATACTTTTATTTGATGATTTTATACTTGAATTAGTCTTACTGATGCACAATTTTCTTTCATCTGACCAATTGTATGAAATGAAATGTATGGTGCTTTTTTTTTTTCTATCAATCTCATCAACTATTGTTGAGGGTTCTCTCAAAATGGGTTTCTTTTCCACGAATCTAAGATAAAACCAAACACTTAAAAAAAATTTTTTTTTAGTTCCTTTTATAACTTGGAGTTGTCTCCCTTAGTAGTAAAATAACAGCTAAAAGGTCGTGTCAACACAAGTGTTGTATGCTAACGACTTGCACAATAATTAGTATTAACTGCATGTATTCAATTCGTTTTCATTTTATTTTTAGTTTGTTATTCATGTTTTTATTTTATATTCAAATTACTGAATTTATTTTCTGTTGTATCTTTCAAGTTGGGCAACTTTTATGCTTGTTTTTCTTTCTTTTTTTATGAGGAAAAACCCAATAAAATTCATAATGAAATAAAAAACGAATTTATACTTCATCAGCCTAATAATACAATATTTGCTCTTTCTCACGTCCTTCTTAAGATTCGCTTCACTTGTAAAATGAACTAATGAATTCACTTGATTTTTATAATTTTTAACTAAAATTCCTCTTTCCGGCTGGAATATTATGATTCATGTTGAACGTAATGTTTAATATTTTTTTTACTAATAAAGATTTGCTTGCTACACATTTTAATATGCATTTTTATTCACTGACTGAATCAATTTACAAACTGGCTTAATTTTTATTAGTAACTTTTATTTTTAATAAGGAATGTTTTTGTCTTTTTAAAGTTTATTTTTTATTTTTATATAACTCAATCTTTTTGTAAACTTGGTAAATATAAATTTGTTCAAAATTATAATTATTCAGTTTTTTGTTGCCCAATTTGATTTTTATTTTATTTTATTTTATTTCACTTATTTCTTGAATTCTTCTATTCCCAGTGTATTTAAGTAAACAATTTCGTTTCTTTGTGCATGTTTGGTATCTGGCTTCATGCTGCTTTCTAGGTGAAAGGGTTCACAATTTCCAATCCCCCTCCCCACCATGCACACACTTTATTTTTTAACAATGAGAAAATGTTAAAATAATATGCATGTAACTTTTATTTATTTATTTATTTTTTTTTAGGTCCTTATGCAATTTACACTCAATTTCAAATTGCAATTATTGATGATAGACTTATGACCAATTGTATAGTAATGTGTCATAGTTTAATGCCACAATAGAGATTTTGACTGTAGTGCAAATGATTTAAGTGCTGCACAATTTTTTTTTTTTTTTTTTTTTTTTTTTTTAAATGAAATTTTCATGTTTGCTTTAAGGGCTTTTGAGGAATAATGCCGCTTTATCACCAGTATATTGTATGAGTGATTTTTGTACTGATTTGTTTCAGTGTTAATTGGTTAGGTATGTTGCTTTTAATCTTATTCTTAATTCAGTGTTTGTCTGCATAACTGTTACTCTTATGCTAGATGGATGAATGATGTATATCTTTTTGTCTATAGATAATATATAGTAAACAGTCTGTATATGGTAGCTTATTATGCTCTTTATTGACTGACCGATTTTAACAATTCATTCAAAAGCACTTTCGATGATTTACTCGTATTTCTGTCATTTCAGACAAACCTTATTTATCAAAACTTTTTTCATTATTAGGCAGTAATGTAATTTACAAAATGTTTATAATTTTGTTGGATCATGAATGTTAACTGAACTTTATTTCTAATTTCTAACTTTGAAATTATCTTCACTGATAATGCATTTTTTTCAAGCATTTCTTGACTATTTTTTTTAATTACATAGCTTTAAAACAGGGAAATAATAAATATACCTTGTAATTATTTCCTCCTCTTCAAAATTGTCAGTATCCTTGATAATAAATTAATATGAACAAGATCTTGGTCAAATTTCAGTTAATTTAACTAAAAAGGCTAAAAAAAACAAAAAACAAACACTTTAACCTAAGTTTTGACCACACCAGTTGATTTGTGGCTTTAAATTTTGTCATTGAATTTGATTATAGCATATTTTCTATCTCTATAGTTGTATATTTAAACAGTAAAATAATTTTGTTTACCATTTTAAAAGAATTGTACCAGTCTTTCAATAATAGAATGTAAACTTAACTCATGTTTGAAAAACTGAAATGGTCTTAATTACTTGATTCTTCATGTTTTTTTCAACAATTTTAGTCCACTGTTGGTATGTCACTAGTGTCTCTATTTCATTCATTTATATTTAAGAATTTAAGACACGGTTCACTTGACTATATTAGTCTGTTCTAATAAACCTTATTGTTAAATTGAATGAGAAATAACTAACTTTATATTTAGCCCAGTCATGTTGCTGGTTCTAGGGTAGGGTTTAAAATTTTCAAAATTTTTACTGAATAACTCTTTGTTAGAAATTTAATTTAAGGAAAAAATGTTTACAAAATAACTTTTTAAGACTTTTTTATGTTTATACATTCTTTTTATAGATACAAATATTTAAGTAAATGCTCTGTTTATAATAAACAGTATTAAACAACATTTAGTGACCTGAATGTCGGAGAAATTTTCATAGGACGAATATTTTCTATGAAAATTTCTCCGACATTCAGGCCGCTAAATGTTGTTTAATACTGTTTATTATAAACAGAGCATTTACTTAAATATTTGTATCTATGAAAAGAATGTATAAACATAAAAATGTCATAAAATAACTGTGGGACTTTGTCTATTTCAAAATAACTTTTTCGTAGAGAACAGTGATTTAAATTTTTGTGTGTTTGTGTGAATTTGTCTGATTCACCACCCTGCTCACAAAAAGAAAGGTTCCAATTAATTTCTGTCAAACTTAGTTTCTTACTTATCTATATGATAGATTAGGTTTAAAGATTGAGAAGAAAAGGTTTGAATATTTTTTAATAAATTAGTCCTATTTGTCAGCAAACCCCCCTCCACAAGGGATCTTATTCTTATAGCAGTTTTCTTCACCTAATCATCTGATCCAATCCTTATGAAGATAAATTTTAGCTCCTATATTTAATTCATATTGTTTAAAGGATTATGATTTTAATCTTAGATTCCCCCCCCCTCCCAGATTTTTCCTGTCTTCTGATTTTAGTATTTCTATATGGAATGGAAGAGCTTGCAAAATATAGAAATTTTGTTCAGTATTTCACATTAAGGTGTATATGCAGTCAGATATTTTGCACTTCTCTTGTCTTTCCTGTTTACTCATCAGTTGATATTTGTAAGCATTCTTATTTACTTTATTAACACAGCCGACTGATCTTATTTATTAGGTTTTTCAAACGTGTCTTACTAAAAACTGCAGGTCTTATCAGATTCCAGTTAGTCAATAAACTTGTATTTGTTACTGCAAAATAAATATCCTGTCCCTGATGATGAAAAGACTTATACACTGTAATGTCTAATTCATATGCAGTAATAAAGACTTTTAAAATCCTTCATGCTAATAATGTAAAAATTATATCTGTGATATGCCCCCACTTGGGATTTGTTCTCAGGATTTTATTGGAATTGTATTTACTCTTTTATATCAAGTGGTTTAGTTAATATATTTGGAAACAACTACATGTACTAATTAGGTTGTAGTTCAGATGCACATTGATACAGTCCTTCAATTAATAAATACGCACACACACACACACACACACATATAATTCTTGTGGACTTTGCATGTTCTCATTCAACTTTGTGAAACCTCAGTCAACACTTGTTGAAATTCTTAGCACATGAAGCCAGATACATTGTAATTTAACCGTAGGTATTTTTCTTGCTCCCATTTTTCCCCTGCTTCCCCAAAACATTATCACCATAAGCCTTTGTTCCTTTTGGAAACCTGCAATCTGCTTTTCATCTGTTCTCTTGTAGATGGAGAGCTCTGCTGTGGTTAACCATGAACGTTTAAATCAGGTTGTGGATTATCAAACCCATTTTCGTCTTAGGGAAAGCCAGGCTAGATCATTTGCTGAAGACCTCAATGAACGTGTGATGTACTGGTCAGTTGGTCAGTCAGTAGTCATCCTCATCATCGGCATCGGTCAGGTGTTGGTTATGAAAAGTTTCTTCACTGATAAGCGACACACACACCCAATGACGTAAAGGGGCCCCAGCCATCTATCCACCCACTCAGCCTGATACCCTCACCTGGTAAATGCCATTAAAATAGAGAGCAACCAACTTCAAGTGAATATAATTTCTCCAAAACAACTTGGTCAGTGTTGCTTGGTTTTGACTTAAAAAAATTGATTGAAACAAAAAAAAAAAAAAGTACAAATTAGACTTGGAAAAAAAAGACCTGAAAGCAACAAAAGAAACTGAAGTCTTTAACAATGACATACAGACATTTATGCATTATACACCATTTTTTTTCTTTCTTTTTTTTTTCCTTTTGTGGGCAGAAAAACTTGAAATGTACAAATGTCACATTGATATTGGCATATGTGCCAAAATGTTTAAAGTAAAGGCCATACTTTTTTTATTTTTTTTTATTTAGAAAAACCAACATTTTACTTGGCTGCCCTCTTAATTTTTTCATTTATCAAATATAAATTATATAAGGACTTTATAAGCTTGACTGTCACTATCCCAGATGTTGACTGTATTTAACAAGAAATGATTTATGAACATCCAGTATCACCAGGCAAGAAGTGCTAATGTTTGTAAATGTATCCCCACAACCTCTTTAAGTATTGTGATGAATGGGCTATGCTTGACACTCTCAATTTTAATTTTTATCGGGAAAGTTTAGAAATGCTTTTTTTATTATTATTCTATTCTAATATTATAAATTTCAGCTTTAACCCTCCCCACTTTTTATAAATATATCTAATTTTGACATAAAAAGTCTGAATCCAAAGTATATTCTATTTTTGTTTACTGTAAATTTGTTTTTACACTCTTATTAATAAATAATATATACCCCCCCCATGATTAATCAGTCAGTTGTCTTATTGCAAGATAAATTTAAATTTACCTGTTATTTAATTCTTAGAAATAAAAAAAAAATAAAAAAATCTTTCCCGTTTTTGTAAGATACCCCCCCTCCAATGTGTTAGGTTAGTGTAATTCTTAGGTGATTCAGTTCTAAATTTTTTCACTTCTTCTCATCCAAAAATGATTCTTCTCAAATAAGTTGGAAAAAAGCTAACCAATTCTTTGACATCATTTTTTTTTAATTGAGAATTGACTTCATTAATGTCTGTGTATAAATAAGGAAGGTAAGAATTGCAATAAGTAAAAATTCCAAGTGCAGCATAATTTTATTTTATTTTATTTTTTTTGTGGATTTATTCACAAACACGTATGCACACGCATTACAATATCTTATAGGGAATAAAACTTGTAGGAGCAAATTTAAGTTTAGTTTAATGAAACTGAGTATGTTAAGAAACAATATTAAATTAGGATTAGAACTAAGTTGACACAAATTTCACTTTATACGGATGAGCATATAAAATACATTGAATCAAATTTGTCAGATTTTATAGGAAAAAATTTACTTTGATGTGCTAGCAAAGAAATGAAACAAAACCATTTTCTCGAATCAAATTTGCATTTCAGCATAGATTTGGTAGGATCCCCCCCCCCCACGATTTAAGTGTGTTATATCAGACTTTTGCAAGAGTTGTAAGTCATGTCAGGATTTGAAAGTTTGAGTTAAAAAAAAGGTTGGAATGTACTGAAAACTGATCTCATCTAAATTACCTGTAGATTGATATTCAAAATTAAAGACACTATATAAATGATGAACATAGTCAAGGCTCCTAGGATAAGGTCTACAATAGTTATAAAAGAAATGTTGAAAGTTTACTATTTTTCTTTTTTTTATGAATACAAATTCTTTTTCATATAAATGTAGTTAACTGCTTGAAAAGATTCTTAGTGTTTTTTTTTGTAAGCATTTCATTAAAGTAATTAGTAAAAGGAAATTTAAAAAAAAAATGTTTTTTAATTTAAAAAATTTTTTTTTAATTTTAAAAAAAATTTTTGTTTAACCTATATTCTCCTGGTATCAGTTTAAATTGACACCTTTTTAAATTCATAAACCATAATTATATACTATAATTTTTGTAAAGTGAAAAATATTGAAAAATTCCCATGTTTTCATCTGAAATTGAGAAAGTATAAACTTCAGGCAAAATAGTTGCAATCTGTAGAGAGAGAAAAAAAAAGCTGTCCATTTAAGCCGATACCAGGAAGATATTGGTAAAGCAAAAAAATGGAAATGTTTTACTTCTGGCTGATTGATGTTAGAAAAATTTAAAATTGCTCTGTTCTCAAAGGTGTGACAGATGAGCATTTGTTTATAACTAAATTCTCTGAGTGTAGAGTTGGTGAAACAAGCAAAGTTTGTTTTTATTCCAAGGGACAGGTTGGAGTGTACAGAAATTTGTCTTAAATGGCAAATCAGAAATTTATTTTCAAAAGTTTCCAAACTGAGATATTTGTACCTCTTGACATTTTTCCTTCCCCATATAAAAAGAATTTCCAAATGTAATCAAATGGCAGATCTTTCCATGAAAGAATTTTTATCTTTTCTGTGACCTTTTTATCAGCCTATTTTGAATATTTTTAGTTTTAATGTTACATTTAATATAAAAAATAAACATACCATAGTGGCTTATGGTATTTCTTGCATTTATCTGTTGTAATAAAGTTAATAACCTTATTGAAAATTCCTTGCTGTGTGACTACAGAGATTTCACAAGTTATCTAATAAATTATTTTTGCTAAGGTTGGTGTTCTGACTGTATCACATAGATTACACTCGTTATTAACAAGGGTTAATGTCATAATAAGTCAACTTTAATGTAAGGATTGATTATTATTAAATGGTGTTGGTAGGTTCTTAAAGAATCTCCTGCCCTTCACTTTGTAACTATAGAAATGATAGATTTTTTTTTTTTTTTTTTTTTTTTTGAGTCATCAGATTTGATTGAAAGATCTTCAACTCTTTTTTAGAGTATGCAGTACAAACTTGCATTTGTGTCAGCGGTATTTAATTTCAGATTATAGGGAATGTAAATTTGGTTGTCACTTACAAAATTAAGCCCTCTTCCTTAACTAATGTATATTTGGAAGAGAAAATAAATATACTCTTCCATGCCCCCCCCCCTCTAGTCTATGGGTGCCCGGAAAATGTAAAAACTATTGAGGAACCTCTCGACTTTCATTCTAAGCATGCATGCATGACTTTTTATTGATGTTGAGTGGAGATCAGTTTTTATTATTATATATAAAGGGAAGAATATAAATATTTTTGTGATTTAATTTTATATAAAGTTCAAATTGCTTTGGTCAAGGCTATTTGTATGCTCCAGCATTCTCAATCTCCCCCCGCCCTCTGATCGTCCGTGACTAGCCTAACCTTTCCCGCTCTTTCTGCAGTTCTTTATATTTCCTGCTGCTGTATACTTGCTTCTATGTTAATAAATTGTTGACTTGTGAAACTTCCTTAATTTTGTTAATTTTTCTTTTTTTGCTCCTTATTTCAAATAGTGATTTGTTTATCTGTTCCAAATGTTTTGTTGTATGCAGATTTTGAAATAAAAGTTTAAAAAAAAAATAAGAGCTTATATGCTAAATATTATTTTTTTTCTTTTCAAATTTTGATTGCTACTTGTAATGTCTCCTTGTGATCTTGCAGAGATTTTTTTCAATGAAAGGCTATTAAGATATTGCTCTCTTATTTATTTATATATATATATATATATATATATATACACACACATACACACTGTTGGATAATTTCTTTGACATACAAGTATTACACACAAGCATATATATATAAAATGTGTGCTGTCACTTTTAAGTTTTCAAAAACATTAGTAAAAAGCTGTTTAGCTGATTTTACCAGTTACTGTTCTTTTTTTTTCTAATATAATAATAAATTCTACTCAATACAAGATATGAGAGCCATTCAATGTAGAGGTTTACTGTTAAAATGTTTATGATGAATGAGGAGGATAGATAACAATTGACCATTGAATTGATGAGCTTAAAAATATAGTGTTCAGGAAAGCATTCACTTAAGTCTGTTCCAAAGTAGTAATTATTGGGAAAAGTTGCCTGAATGGAACTCTCTCCTTATATTTAGAATATGGAAGAAATTATGCTAATTTGACTCTGGAAGTAGCATGATTTTTATATTTTAATATATTCTTTTATAGTGTCCACCCTAACAACATCAACACTGATGACAAAATTTGCAGAAAAACACATTGCCATCAGCATTAACGTCTTCTGAAAAATAGTTCCACTCTGGCTTGTGCTCAAATTTTAGAAACTGCAGTCATTCGTCTTTGTTTCTTTTTGGGAGAAGGTTCACGTTTTGAGGTTGTGGATATAAAGCAGCTTGTTGCTTTTCCAATTTTTTAATCAATTTTATCAGTCCAGGCTTCCAGTTTTCCAAACAAGTGAAATATACCTAATCAGTAATTTAAAGAAAAAAAATGTTTTGATTTCTTGGGAAAGTTTTGCACACGTTTTCTGTAGCAAAATTAAATATTTAACTCAAATTCACAAATTGAAGGTAAAACAACCAGATGTTTTACAAAGATTTTTTTTTTTTTTTTAAGAACAAAAATTCTCACCTGTATTCTTACAATAGTAAAACTGATTTGAGTGTTGTAAAAGTCTGAACTGGTGGAATTAAAAAAATATACCATTTGTATCTGCTTGACAAGACTTTTCTTACATCAGTAGAAAGGTGAAGATTAGGTATTTAGGAATGAATTTAAAAAAAATTCTCCCTAAACACTAAACACTAGCTGCTCTTAGGCAAAAAAAATTAAAATCTAAAACTAAGGTATTTTTTCCTTATTTTGAAAGAGCTAATAGTGGTGGTTCTTGTCCCACCTCTTCCTTCTAATCAATGGGAAGCAGTATTAATGCTGGCATTAAAATCTGGTTATTTTTCCTGCCATGCAGCTCTCAATTATTATTATGGCTGGCGCAACACAAAATAAGAAGAACCAGATTCGTAGAAATTAAGGTCGAAGAAAAGAGATTACATCTAGTAACAAAATGTGGATTTTATTTTACATATAATACAATATATTTTAGAACAATAGGGGTGAGATTTAAAACAATATAAGTTAGGAAATGCTAACAAGTTACTAAGTTGGCTTAACGTGTAACTATACAAGGGAGAGGAAATCCACTGTAGTTAAGATTAAGGCGATGGACGGGAATTGGTCACTAGTTCAAGAATTATATTATTTTCTTCTTAAAAATAGTTTAATTCACCTTTATATATAAAATAAGAGTTTGGTCAATAAAGGGGTGAAGTATTTACCAATAGTCTTTTCTTTTTGAGGACTGTAGGAATTTAGATTCTTTCGGTCAAAGCTTTGTTCTTGAATCAAAAGGAATGGAGTTGACCTCAGTCGTCGTGGCTGTGGGTTCAGGAGGCTACTTGGTACAAACTCCTGTTTATATATGTTTTTTTGGACCCTCTAGAACCCAGAAGTTTCTAGAAACTTCTAGAAAGTTCCATTCTATTATTACAAAAATGTAAAGGGTTTGGTGACTGAGAGCTTTTTGTATGGTAAAAAGGGCATCTAGTAGCTACAGATTTAAGTTATCATTTTAAGTTAGATTTTGTATTTTATAGTATAAGCATAAAGAAATAGGATAAAATGGGGCCTCATAACACTTAAATTGGCCAAAGCAGTTTTACTATCTATTGAATTGTTCAGAGATGATTGCAGTGATGTCAATTTCCAATTGATTGGCACTTACATACCATCTTACACACACTCTTTGTCAGGAGAGACATTAATTTCAAAGAAGTACAAAACTCTAATTTCATTCAAAGTCAGATCCTCTGACATCAATGAACTTGAAGCACTCTGGATGACTTCCATGAAGTGGCTAAAGTAAAGGTGTCCAGGACCCTTATCATTATCACAGCTTCCTTCAATTTGGGAAACAACCGTGTCTTTGCTTCTGTTCATCACAGGGTGCTCTTGGAACAAATTTTTCACATGTTCAGATCTTCATGAATAATTCTGTATACAGTTGCCACACCATCTCAAAACTTATTCTCTTTAGAGACACATGACAGTCTTCATCCAGAAAATTGTGAATTTTCTCAACCAGCTCTGATGTTCTGACACATCTCTCATTATCTCTCGCCTTTCTACTCTCCTTGAACCTCTTGTGCAAGCCAAAAACAGATGCTCAGCTCATACAAGATAATTCATAAACATTCCAGAGCATTTCATGTGTTTCTGCAGTTCAGTGTAACACAAAACCTTATTGCAAAGGGAGCTTCCAAATTGTCTTCACATTCTGACTGCATTCTGCAAGTGATAAGCAGTGCTAGTTGGGTGTGTTCAAAAAGTTGTCACAGTTGTCCTCTTAACTGGAAATACAAAAGTTAGCAGATCAGTTTATTAGATATATAGTAATGATATACTAAAATTATAATAATCCAGGACTATTATAACTGCCTCTCCTGGGCACCCTGAGGCGGTGTAATGGTTAGCAAGCTTGTCTCGCTAGAATAATTATGACTGAGTAGTGAGTTCGATCCTCACTGGGTGCCCCATACTTTTGACCTCATGCCTCATCTAAGCTATGCTTGGAAAATCACTATAACTGCCTCTCCAAAAAAAAAAAAGTCTTAAAATTTCTGGAATGTACGTGAGCGCGCACACACACTGCAAGTATCTTGGCTTATAAGAAAGACATAGAATACCAAATATATTTATTACATAACTGATACACAAGAATTCAACATATTATCTAAGATTTGAGTATTACATCCCTGAGATGGTCATCAGCATGAAGAGAACATGCTCGAGCTCACTCTCTCGTTTCAAACACAGTGTGGCTTAGCATCTCAACTGGAATGGCTGTGATTTCTCTACGAATGCTTTGTTTTAGTTCCATAAGTTTTAGCTTATTTTTGTATCAAGTCTTTTGGCCTTTTCAATTGTATTTGTGATATTGGGTAGAACAATATATTTTTAATGCTTGCCAGAAAGAATACATTGGAGAAACCTTATGAAGTTTAAATAAAAGATTATATGAACACAAAAGAGATATTTTACAAAACAACACACCAAAATGCTTTAGTTTCTCACTGTAACAAGACTGACCACAATTTTTGATATAAAGAATCCTTTTCTGATTAAAAGAGAAAGCAGTTCACTAAGATGAAAATATTTAGAAAGTGCTTTAATTGTTAGTTTCTCCACAGTAAATTTGCGTCCAGGTTCTTACATTTCAACTTTCTTGACAGATCTGTTATCACAATGTGGGATATTTAATAACAAAGGTGATGGAATCAAAAATAATCTGAATGAAATCGGCTAGATTATATAGCCCAAAATATAAAAAAATTGAAATTTAAAATTCTCAGATCACTCATTTTTGTAGAAACTTAGTTTGATAAAGTGCTATAGGATGAAATGTGTCACATGAAAATCTTTTTCACTTTGTCATACATCTTTCCCCGAGAATTGTTCTTGATATATGAAAGTTTATATATTGTTACCCCCCACCACACGCACACATATATATATAAGTTCAAAATGCCAATCAAACATTTTGAACTTGAGAAAAGCTGACTTGTTTTGTTGGCGTTCTAAAACATCAATAGCTTTTAAGTTTAACTGAAAAATGTAGATATTGCTTAAAAGTAATATAATAATTTACAATTATTATTTATTTTATTTAATTTATTATATAAATTTTGAAGTTGTATATGTATTGTCTATTATTTCTTTCAGGTTTTCTGTACAGGCATCCCTCGATTAATGTTTTCAATTAGTGCACTAAAATTTTTATATACCAAAATTTGATTAGTGCATACATAATATTCAGTTAGTGCAATAAAACATTCTTCAGTTTAACCATAGTAATTGAAAATTGATATCTTTTTTATTTTTTTTAATATGTACAAAATAGCCACACTAATCGAGGGATTACTGTATTAGTATTTGTTTTTGTACAATTAACCTGAAGATTGTTTGTCTTATTTTTACTTTCTGTTTTTGCTTACCTAAAGTTATATTTAACAATTTTGCATTTTTTTTTTTTTTTTTTTTTACTCTTGTTCATTTTTTTATCAATTCATACTGTAGGTACTCAAAAAGGCAGTATAAATTATTTTATTGGATTTTAAATGATGACTTCATAATCTCAGAGTATTTTAAGCTTAAATCCAGATTTATATTTTCATTTTTTGTTTCTATCTTTTTCTAAAATTAAACTTTTTGATGTTTGTGTTTGTTTATTTATGTACTATTTAATAATTTGTTTTATTTCTTAGTGATTTTGTTTACCTAACATTTAATATATTTAAAAAAAAACTTTTTTTTTTTTTTTGCACTTTCTAAAACATGTAATGTATATAATGTTTATATATGTACATTATATATGTTTCAAAGGTTGTCATAGCTGGTGGGTGATAGTAGGGACAAGCTCTTACTGTCTATGAAATTCTCTTGTGGCATGCATCTGACAACCAAGACCAACTCCAAGCCGGCAAATGGGCACAGGCAGTAAACTGGTACCTCATAACCAGCTGCTTTGCATAGATGGAACTTGACAGGCCAGGAAGGCAGTCCATCTAAGAGAAGGAAAACCCTTATTTTGAACCTCCACTTCCTTGCGGTCATATCCAAACATGGAAAAGGCTATGGAAGTAAATCTAAATAGAAAACCCATAGTGTAATATATATAATGTTTATATATGTACATTATATATGTTTCAAAGGTTGTCATAGCTGGTGGGTGGTAGTAGGGACAAGCTCAAACAGAATGTATGTGTGGAAATGATTTCAACCTCTGAATAAAGATTACAGAGGAAAGGTTTGTATTTTTCAGAATAGCTTGAGGTGGCCACATAGTCATTAGGCAAAAGTTCTTTACAATTACACTCTTAGGCGTCTTTATCAATATAAAATAGGACTTGATTTTACTCTTGTTTTTCAAACTACTTAACAGCCAACAGTGTTGGGGCACATAATGTTGCTGATCAGCCAGAAGATTTACACGGGTTGTTGAGACTAATTGGACACCACAATAAAGTCAATTGTATTTGTGATATTGGGTAGGACAATATATTTTTAATGATTGCCAGAAAGAATACATTGCAGAAACCTTAAGAAGTTTAAATAAATGAAGTCAATGAAGTTGTTGGGGACTAATCGTACACCACAATGAAGCTGTTGGGACTATGTACATTTGCCCAGGACTTTGTCTACATTGTACAAAAATTTGTTTTTGTTTTATTTTTTTTTTCTTCTATGTATTTATTTTTATTCAATCTAAAATACTTAGATATGAAAAAGAAAAACAACCATTTGTCTTCACATTAAATAAAGTGTGACGAAAGACATGACTTACCTCAGAATTCGAAACTGGTGCGAACGTCTTTTGCCTGCAAAGTGATGACAAAAAGAAATATGGCTGCTATTGAAGGCACAATTTATGCATGCTGATCTCGTCCAAAACGAGACGATATTTGCACACATGCAAATTTTGGCCGTATTGGAATAGCATAAAAAGTGGGGTGCCAGCAACACGATGGAATCAGGAGTCATTTGGCGGACTGTGTGCAATAGAGCTGGACGTACGGATTGACAGACAGACAAAGAGGAAGTCAAAGTAGGCGCGGCTGAGTTTGGTGTCTGTTTCACAACTGCTCAGTGTAACGGCTGAGAAAGGGAGCCACACAGTCCATTTCCTTGAGGCAACCAAAGAAGAAGAAAAAATAGCTGGCCTGCTGGCGAGCACTGCACTGCACTTTTTGACCCCCTCCCCCCTCATCACCATTTTTCTCTACATAAAGACTGTTGGAATGTAAAATATGGCTACAAATTGGAAACTGGAAGCACATGTTTACAAAGAAATGTATCTATCGTAATGAGCTCCTGAAAAGAACCCTGTTGGTATTGTACACATTTTTCTTCTCCCACTAATTAAGAGCTGACCATTGCAAGCATCATAATATGTCAATAGCACCATACATACTTTGGGATGCATATAAGGATTTTTGTTGACCACTCATTTTTGGAAAAGCAAAAAAGTTATGTGCCATAGACGAGAGTACTGTTCGTGAATAGTTCGCTAGGTTTTAAAGTGGAAATTTTGATTTTAAAGATTGAGAATCTTCCGGCAGGCTTGCAATCGCTGATGAAGACCAAATTGAAATGCTGCTTAAGAATAATCCAAGCCATAGGATATCACAGAGATACTCCATGTATCTCATGAGTGGTGTAAGGCATTTGAAAAGAAGGCATTTGAATTGCTGCAATGCTTCAAAATTTAATAGACTACATTTCCATTTGTTCAAATGCAACAGAAGTGACACATTTTTTTAAAAGAATGTTCACAATGAGAAATGGTTTGTTTATAACAATGTAAAAAAAAGTCCTGGGGGGAAAATGAAATTAGCTACTGTTAACCACTCCAAAAACCAGTCTGCATCCAAAGAAGGTGATGTTGATTGGAAGTTTGTAAAAACCATTTAGACCAGTTCATCATTGCCAAAGGTTGCTAAGTTCTGAGAGGATGGAATCCTGAAGCTGCCTCAAAAATTGTAAAAGATAGTGGAACTAAAAGGTACATATGTAGTTTGAATGAATGAATGAAAATATATATCTTTGAAATTCACTTAAAAAATACTGTGCAGTTTTATTCTAACCCAATACTATCACATGTAAATTATAGGCATTTTAAAATATAATTTGGGAAGATGTTTTAGTAAATTTAAAGATCTATAGCGATGGCAGTTGGTCATTGTATGTGTTTGTGTACAGTTGGAATTTATTATCCACAGTAGATAGGCTCCTCATGAATGGTGAAATCTACATTCTATTGCAAGACATGTCTACTAGGTATGTCCAAATATTTTTCTTATTGTACATCAGAAAGATTTTATTTACTAGTTCAAAATGTCCACCTCCTTTTTCAAAACACATTTTAATTCCGTGCCTGCAAGATTCATTAACACATCGGAGAGTTTCCTCTCATTTTACTGCATTCATATTTAATTCTTTCTTTAAATCCAAGTGTGTGAAGTTTGGTGACCTTGGTGGCCACTCAACAGGACCTCTTCAGCTTATTGGACATACAAAACATTTGGACAATTTCTACATAATTTATGTCCAGAAAAGAAAATTATAAGAATGTATGAAAAATTAAAAAAAACTTAACTGCAGTACCTTATCAATTGCTTTTAACAAAACTTGTATAAAAGAAGGATTGCTGACCAAATACACAATTTATTTATATATATATATATATATACAGTTTTACAAACTAGGAATTTATTAATTTTCCTCAGTAATGGCTATCCGGAGGCCCTTATTGATTATATTATTAGTAAGAAGACTAAGGAATTTCATTCCCCTAAAGTCCAAGGGCCTTCTAAATGTCCGGTTTATTTGAAGATTCCTTGGATTGGGGATAAGGGTCAAAACTTAATTAAGCAAGTTAACAAGTCAGTTTCTGGTTGTTTTCCTTCTGTTGCTTTACGTTGCATTTTTTGAACTAGGTCTGCGTTTCTGTCGTTTCACAAGGATGAACTGCCCTACATCAAATTGAGTAATTTAGTATTTGAATTTAATTGCCAGTATGCTGCTGGTTATGTGGGGCGTACAACCTTGCATTTGGAAACTAGAATTAACCAGCATGTACCTTCCAAAATACCACTTGGTAAGATAGATAAAATGTGTTATCTTCCCCCCCCATAAATATGCAATCGACTATTGCTCAACACTTAGTTGAGAATATAGCCTGTGCCAAGTCGTATACAAAAGAGTGGTTTAAAATCATTCATACGGCTGGTTCCAACAATCATTTGAAGATTTTGGAATCAGTCTGTATAGGATTAAGGAAACCTTCTCTCTGCTGGCAGAAAGAATTTGTGAAGTCCTTTAATCTGTTGGGGGATATTTTATTTTAACTGTCCCTCGCTAATTATTTACACATTATTTCCCCCTTCCCTCGTTATAAGTATATATACTTATATGTTATTTTCGCGTGTTTCCCCCTTTTTTTGCTCTTCATTTTTGCCAGTTTTTTTCGTTAATTTGTCAATTATCCAACAATTGTCTCCTGATGAGATGTTGGTTGAAAGGGCCTTAGAGACTAATAAAATTAAAATTAATAAATTCCTAGTTTTTAAAACTGTATACAAATTTTGTACCTCTAAGCATTTGTTTATATATATATATATATATATATATATATATATATATATAAACCTGTTTGGGTTGACATACTTGTTATTCTTTTCTTATTTCTGAATGGCATTAATTTCACTTACTTGAGAAGTCCTGTTATTAATATTCAATAGTATTAAAGAAAAATGTCTCCTGACAGAAATTGTACCTGTGTTCTTGTTTTTCATCAAAGAAAATACTTTTAAGCCAAGTGTGCCCTACAAATTAGGCTACAGGGAACCATCTTAATAAAGCAGGTTTGTTCATCTACTTTTTCTTTAGTAGGACTTTTTGATCTGGTCTTCAGTGAAGGTGGCTTGCGTTCGGTGCAATCATCTATGGCTAGTTCATCACCTCTACCACAGTGTTAAGTTTGTGTACCCATGATAAAATCAAGAGCCGTGACTTTGTTGATCTGGGCAAGATTTTGATCTTGCTGAAAATGGTGTAAACGTGCCAACAGAAGAAACAGCACTGTTGAAAACTTATCAACAATATGATTAAAGGTAAAATGTAAAATCATACAGCAGCTATGGGACTGTTTCATCTCAATCATTCCTTTTCTGCTCTTAGGCACTGAGAGACATCTGTTAAGTAAGGCTGGTGGTGCTAACACCTTAGCAGTGGATTACTTTTATGCACAATGTCTGAACGGGGCATGCTGGGTTTTCACTGAGTGACATACACTTTCTCTCTCTCTCTCTCTCGCACATACAGACTCTTTTTATATAGACTTATGTCTGAGAGGTGGGGAATAGACAAGATTATTTAGGTTCTCAAACAAAGAAAATAACCTAGATGGCTGTACTTGTTTTTCAATCTGGGCCTGGATTTTTAAGTTTCCGAAATTTACATTGAAATCAACATAAATACGATGAACAAGTTGCTAAAATAAGAAACCCTAAAGTGACTGAAAATCCTATGGTGTTTTGGCAAACTCATTAATCATATCATGACAACTTCCTTGGGGTTATGGAGTTGGGCCAGGGGTGTCAGTTATGCTGACTCTTACTAAGTTTTAGTTTAATTTAAATTCAAACTCTTCTGATGTCCTCCTCATAAATATTTTATAGGTTTAAATTAAGATTTTTAAACTGCATTTTTTTCCATCAGACTCCAATTCAATTCGCCACTCTGATATTTTTCTCCTATCTTTACTCCTTCACTCGGAGTTATCAAGTCTCTCAATACCTCGTCACTGATTTTCATGCACTCATTTGACTTAACCAGGGCCACTGCCCTGTTACAGAAGGATATTTCATTTCTGTCTAAAAAGTTTTTTTTAAATTATTTAACTGAAATTTTCAAAATAACTTTTGATGTATCTGATGTATTGTCATGGTAAAACTTGGGGGTTTATTCACATTTGAATAATTGTCAAATCAGCCACATTATTGCATGTTAATCAAATATTAATCAACAAGTATGTTTGTTGAATTTGTCCTGAGTCATTATATTGATGAAGAGGTGGAATGCATTGTTGTTGTTGTTGTCTAGATTTAATCACTATCACATTTTTATATATAGATATATAGAATCCTCATAGCTTTTTATTTAATTCATTGTAATGCATTGTTACAGCCAACTCCCCACCTTCTTGTGAAATATGACAAGCAGGTTTAATCTTCAGAAATTCAATAGATAGAAAGTTAAATGTTTCTATGTGCATTCCTATTTTTTATCAATATTTTAATGTCTGTTTAAAATTATGTGAATAGGCATTTACTCATCTTAGTGAGGATTGAAATCTCTATACCAGTGTTTTCTCAACCTTTTTATTGTAATTCATATGGTAAACATATCTTTTGCAGATAACAGGTTTAAGGAAAAATTTACCCCCACTCTGATCAAATTTATTGGCAATGCAAAAAAAAAAAAAAAAATCATTGCTCATTTATGAGATGTCACACTAAGGTTTTCACTAAAAGAAAAAGAAAAAAATCTGTAAACACAAAAAATAAATATAAATAACCAACATCACACAATTATTATAATTTTAAATAATACGAGAAGTTGAAGCCTTTATTATAATAACCAAAGATTTTCTAACAATACAGTGTGGAGAGGCAAAACTTGCATAATTTTGGCATTAAAATAAAAAGCCTCATTAATTAGTTTATTTAAAGAAATACAAATGGTTCAAACATACAGATACAAAACAAAAGAAACATTTTATTCGATATGTCCTCGTTGTTTCTTAATTAGTGCCACCGTACACCCCTTGAAAATTCTATAACTCTTCTCTAAAAAAAAATCAGAGGTTATCTTGTCCAACTCTTCTCTGATGTTATCTATAAGACAGTTAATGTTTGGATGAGAGGTTCTATTAGTAGCATATTCTAAAATGCTCCAAACTGCATAATCTAGAGGGTTGAGATCTGGGCTGGAAGAGGGCCACAAGTGTGATGGCCAAAAATCGGCAAGATTGAATTTGCAGAAATTCTATACTTTTTTTTTTTTTTTTAGCTGTATGGGCAAGAAGATCATCCTGAGTCCATACATAGTTTCTGTCTGGGTAGTTGGCTTTGAACCATGGTAATACATTGTATCTCAGTCTTGTAATAGGCATCAGCATTAACTTTTTCACCAAGTTTGTAAAATTTGATAGGCATTTTTTTTCCTATCGGATGCCACAACCCCAATGGCCATAACTTAAGCTGAATGCTTCGTTCTGAAAGTGCTGTTGACATGAGCTTTTGAGTGTGCAATGCATCTGTCATTCCTGCGATTCAGAATAGTGTCAACAGTAAAGGTCTTTTCGTCTGAGAAAATTTTCATAGTGGACTTGTTTCTTTTAAGATAAATGAGAATTTTTTTGCATCTTTCCAATCTTCTGGCCTTCATGGATCATGTCAACAAATGTCTTGGTGTTCTTGTGTAAGATTTTAGTTTTAAGTCGTCTTTCACTGCTGTTCTGATCGCCTTTGCATCCACCTTAAGTTCAGTTGCTAATTTTCTCGTGGATTTCGTTGGGTCTTTTAAGATTTTTGATTTGAGTTTGTTGATGAAATCATTATTGCGCTTTCTGTTGATTCTGTCACTTCCAGGCCTTCTTTGAAAAATGTCCTTCTCATTCTCTACTTCACAATAAAAACTGTCCGTAGGGATAATCCAGCTATGCTTGAAATCTGTGGATGAACTTGTGCATTTATCATGTCACACACTTTTGACGTTTGCTTTCCACAACACTCATCTTTTACACAATTATCTGAAAAAAAATGTGGGTAATTATTATGCAAGGTTATGATAATAAAATGCACCAAATTAGTTGGACTGCTTCATGAGAAAAACAAGTAAAACCGTTAGTGCAAATTTTGCATTTCCACCCTGTATGCTGTACATATATAGTAAAATTATGGATATAAGATTATTCAAAAATGCATTAGCTTATTTATCACTTTCTCAGGAAACCCCAGCGTTCTGAGAAACACTGATCTATACAGTAGAAATTGATCTTTTAAAAGAGCTGACTAATAATTACTGCAGAAGTAAATAAATTTTGTGTACTACAAAGAGCTAGGACCATGTGCCAGACCCTCGTAAGATGTAAATTAACATTAAAATGTTGGTTGAAATCTACAACACAAACTTGTTCCTCAATCAAATATTAACACAAGCATTTTTTTCTTTTCCTTGTTTTAAAGACAAAAAATACCTGTTCAAATTTTCCATTACGGTTGTTTTTATATTCATCCAACATAAATCATTTGTTTCTTTTTCAGATGGAATCCGCAGCTGTTAGCGTCCATAATTCACTAAATGAAGTCTCTGATTATCAAACTCACTTGATGCTACGGGAGGCAAGTGGCCGTGCATTTGCTGAATTCTTGAACGAGCGGGTTTTCTACTGGTCAATATGCGAGACAGTGGCTGTGCTGGTCATTGGAATCGGTCAAATAATTGTTTTGCGCAGTTTCTTTACAGACAAACGGCCAACTAGCACGATACAGTCATGATGTCTATTATAAACACACTTTTACATATGTGTGTGTGCGTGTGTGTGTATATGCATCAATGTAAATAAACACAAGAAAATAAAAGAAAGTAAAAAAAAAAAAAATTACTTTATTTGAGATTTTATGTTTTTAAAATAAATTTTAACAACATTTCATTTATTTTTAAGCCGTCTCCTCTACCACCAAAATAGAAATTGTACTTTGCCAAATCAAGGTATGAGAATCAAAATATTTTCTACTAATTTTCATTGCTGGTTTTGTTTTTTTTGTACTGTCATTAGCATACAATGCTTTATAGTTACTTGAGTAAGGAAGATAATGTTATACTAATCTTGTTTTTGGTTTTTGTAGTCATGTTTCAGCTGTTGTATGCCTCAGCCTACTTCAGGTTTCTGTTGTAGTGGGTAATCTGAGAATTTCAAGTCGAATCCTAATTCCTCGTCTCAAAAGCTTAAACATGTGACTAAGACAGTGATCCCAAAATGGTGTGGCGTGCTTCATAGGTGTATCAGAAGAGAAGCAGGTGAGGTGGCATGATTGAATGACAAAGATTATCAAACAGTTTCAAAAAATTAATATACCAAAAATAAATATAATTTCAAAATTTAAGATATTATGGATTACTTGTAATTGCATGCATGAGTCACAGTATAAATAGTTATCACAATGATAAAATCGGTCAATAATTATTTATATTTTTGCATTATATCAAGTATTAAAAATATATTAACTAGCCTTTGCAAATTGGAGGAGAGAGTTATCAATGATAAAGTTCTGACTTTAAATCTGCAGTTATCTCCCTTTAACCCTCTCTGTTTTTTATTTTTAAATGACACAGAAAATTTGGTGAGGTGTGAGCAAATTTTTATTCCGAAAATGCTGCCCAGAGAAAAAAAAGGTTTTGGGAACCACTGGACTAAAATAACAAAGATGAGAACACTAGTCAGTAAATCAATGTATAATAATGATAATTCTTCATCTATAAAATCCAGAAAAATATCATATTGCAGGCCAAAATAATTTCCTACAAATTATTAGTGTACATAGTATATAAAAACCTTAACATGCAGAAGGAATGGCTAGACCATGACACCTGCAACAAACGTGGCACATTGCATGATTTAAGTGTGGTACATTGCATTAACAGTAATCATCACCTTTTTGTAAACATTTTCCAGAACTCAGAATTCTGTCTGCCATTTCAGAATGCTATACTGATGTGAACAGCATTTTCAGTGTCAAAGCTGATTAAAAAAAAAAAAGAAGTCATGATTGATGGATAAAAATATAGCTAGACCATGACCATTTAGTAACTAATTTAACTTTAAACATTAAAAATCTGGCAAAGGCAAAAGTCTCATTAAATAATGCTCATCTTGTTTTTATAATATCAAAACATTTAACAGTTTTATAAAATTTATATTTTATAAAACTGACCTTCTCCTGCAGCACATATGGAATGAGATGTCAAAATCCAGTTATAAAACTGCCGCTGATCTTTTGTAGCATGTCTGTCATGCATAACACCTCTTCATCCGCTGGTCCAACCCTTGGGATCTGTTGCAATCATCATCTGCTTGTTCCACTGTTGGGGTTGGTCATGTTTAGTCTGGGTCCTTGTCTTTGACCTTGCTGTCAAGGATCTTATTTAATGTTGTTTCTATTATTGTCATTAAAGTAAGATTTGATGACGAACTGTTTACTCCAACATTCAGTGTAAAATATGTGTGTGTCTATGCGTTTACGTTTCTATGTGTGCACCTCTGATGGTTGCTCCTTGTGATGGAGGGTCTTGCACGGTCCAATGACTCTGAAAATGATGTCTGGAGAAATTATCTACATCAGGGGAAATAAATCTGATTACCTTTTTTCTGAGGTAGATAACTCTGTGTGTGTGCAAATAGATAAAAAAATAGGAAAGAACTGTTAGGTTAATAATCTGAAGTTCTTTAGTATTTTTGTTTTTATTTTTAAAAAACAGAGCTCAATACATAAGTAGAGCCTAAATTATAATTATTTTTTAAAAAATATGATTCCATCGCTACAAAAACAGAAGCTAAAAAACCAGCTCTGTTTCATCCTCAAGCGAATTTTGGAATAACTCTAAGCATATACATTCGAATGTATATGCTTATAAAGCTCTGTAAATTTCAAGATTAGTTATTCCAAAATTCACTTGAGGATGAAAGAGCTGGGTTTTTTAGCTTTTGAAACCCGATAACTCTTATGTAACGATGGAATCATATTTTTTAAAAATAATTATATAACTTTCCTCGTCAAAGGGATCTTTTATAAATCTCTTTAAAGAGGCAAAATCATTGGCAGTTTTCCTAATGGTTCTTCTCATTGGATTCTTCATCAAGAGCACGTGAATTTGAGCAGCTTCAGAAATGAAGGCCACAGATAACTCTTACACAAATATCACTTTCTCATGATTAATATTACCTTTTACTGATAGACATATCACTTGCAAATAATTTATTTGTTCACTGAAACAAACACAAACCAGAAACATTTACTAACAACCACCAAACTTTTACAACCAAATCCTTCTGATTTTATATATAAGTGAACATTGAAGTTAACACTCAGAGGCGACAGCCTGTTTCATTCTAGACGCAATTGAAAGAGCTTGTCATCTCTGAGTGTTGACTTCAATGTTCATTTCATATTTCATTTCATATTTACATACACTCTATCTCTGATATTGAGCATTTTATCCCATAAATATAGCACACCTTAAAACTATATTTCTTTTTATTTATATATATATCTCACTATCTCACTTTGTTGTTATGATGAATATATGTTATGTTGGAATCACACACAGCCCATTATAACATTTTAAATATTTATTTTTAGTTTTACATCCAAATGTAAATAGCCTTCTGGTTTTTTCTTTTATAAGAAAAGTTGACATTTAATGTTTAAAGATTCCTGCACGAATATGAAGTTTCGTTTCGTTTCGTCTGTTACAAGACGACATGAATTTAGGAGTTAAACCCTTCCTCCCCACAGTAATAAAATTGCTATAAAACTGTAAACATATATTTCTATGAAAAAGGGCTTTTGTTTTGCAAAGAAGTTGGGTGGTGTGATGGGAGAGAGAACATTGTATCTGTCTTGAAAAATAAATGGAATGTCAAGCCTTATATCCAACCTTGTGAATTTTGCTTACAGTATTAGTAAACTATTTAATTTACTAAACTCTGTTTAGTCTGGTACAGGGTTACAAGCTGTTGTTAGTACTTTGTATTTTAAATGAACACCCATTTAAATACTGACCACATTTAACACCATTTAACTCAAGAGCTTTGATGGGAATTAGTAATTTTAGTGGATCTGACCATATTAAACAGTTTGTTTTGAAAAGAGATGCTGAAAATTATTTTGAAATGTCCTTATTTAAATTTTTGTGGGTGAAAATAAAAAAAAGTCTAGAGTTAATTTTTGTTAAAAATACAAGAATCTTTTATTGAATAAAAATCTTACAAACCAGGAAATAACCAAATATTTTAGTGACTGGAAATAAATTATTTTTCTATTGAAAAGTCAAAATGGAAATTCACTGTCGTGGAAGACAATTTATAAACATATATAACATTTCTTACGAAACCTGATATACAAATCCTTTTAATTTTCTTATTAAAAGTAGTTAAATGATTTATTGAGATAAAAATTGTCTTTTCTAAGACCTTGAGGTCTCTTTTAACTTGTTTACAATATTTTAATTGGCAAATACCAGATTATTAAGGTGGCCTCACAGCCAAAGATGTAAACAAGGGTAATTGAAATGTTTCTATTAATAAATATTTAAAAATATATTTGTTTTTATGATGTGTCTGTGGAAATTCACACACAGTAAAAGAAAGTGAGTTATCTGATGATTAATGAAAGCACTTAGGAGGTAAAATTATAAATTTAACTTTACAGTTTTAATATGTGCTTTTATAACATTTACACTTTGTGAGTATCAGATTTTGCAATTGTAATTACTTTGACAGCACTGAAAACACTTGGGGGAAGGGAATTAACCAAACTTTAGTCTTGGCTGTGCAAGATTGCTTTTGTATGTTGGATTAGGGTATTTTTTTTTATTTTAAGTATATCAATTGTCATGAAATATAGTAATTTTTTGAAGAAAAATCCTTCTTGCTCAAATTTGATTTGAGCTTGTTTTACTAATTTGTGACCCATTAAGTCTGGGCAATGCCATCATATCTGCAACTGAAAGAGTTTAGAGAGCATTATTCAGTTTTTAAGGACTCTAGATATCAATTTTGTACTAGTGTCCATCCTTACTGAAGAGACTTTCCGGTCAAAATTTTCTAAAATTTGAACTCAAAAGTATATACAAGTAGTTTGAACAGATAAACTTCTTTTTATATTTAAAAACAAAATTTTTTTCTCCTCAAAAATCAGTCATTTCAAAATCGCTTTTAATCTTATAAAATTACTGACGTTTCTGCTATCAGCCAATGTGAAAAGACTTGGCAATAAAAAAAAATAAAATGTGTGTGCAGTTTGCAAGCAAAAAAATCAAGCAATAGACAAAAATTCCCTTATTTCAAAATTAAAATACAAAGACGTGCTGAAATGTCCTCAGTCCAATCACGAAAAAATTTAAAAAAAAAAAAAATTATTTTGGATGTGTGGTAATTTGATCAGATATTTGGAAGTTGGTTAAGCTGAGAACTTTTCAGCAAGCCTCATAGCATGAAAGAAAAAATGTGATATCTTCTGGTTTGAAATTCAAAATTTTCAATATTGCATATTTTCAAGATAAAAAATCCTCTAACCACTAAGCTATCAATCTAAATTGGAATCTTTTGTTGCTTACACTTGTACTTAGGCCAAGTGTGAAATGAGGTGGAAATCATTGGAGTCTCAATTCAGAATATATGACATGTTTTATAGAAGTGGTTCTGAGCTACCCAGTTTGAACTTGTTGCTAATATTGCAACTCCATATATAAATTGTACTTGCAAATTGACCTCAGTGGTTAGACTGTTAGCTAATAGATCATCCTAAGTACAAGAATGATAAGCTGAGAAAGAGAAGAGCAATTTCAAAATGGAATAAAAATAGCTCTTCTTGATCAGCAGAGTATTTGTAAAATCTGCAATATCCATGTGGTATAAAAATCTGAGACTATAAAAAAATTTTTTATTTTGTGTTATCTGAATGCAATTTTGTATGGTGGATAAATGATTAACTTATAAGAAAGAAAACTCAAAGCTAATAAGGTTCTTTAGCTTAGAATAGTTTTCCCCTGGCTGTAAGTAATGGCAAATCACTGTTATATCAAAGTTAGGTCTTCTGGATTTTACAAGCACATAAGCAAGCTGGCCATTGCTGCCCTCTTCTAGATATTCAAGTTTAACCAAGCCGATTAATCTGCTTGGTTAGACTTCAGTAAAAAAAGCATTATACCTGTTTCTTTTTTTAATACATGCATAATCAGAACAATGAAGCAATATGCTTAATGCTTTCCTGCTCTCTGATTGAGATTATATATATATATATATATATATATATATATATATATATATAATCAAACATAAAATACAGAAAAGAATATTATTTTTAAACAATTTATGGTGTAATATTTTTTACTTCATTAATGGATTAAAAAATTTGTGCCCATTTTTATTTATATATTTTAAAAAAAATTTCTATATGATTTTATTGCTAAGAATAGATAAGAGCCTGATGAACTGTTGTCAGAAATGTTGTAGAATAGAACAAAGCCTAATTTCATTGAGTATCAGAAGATTTATTTTACTAAGATTAGCTAAATTTGGAACAAGTATAAGGCAACCAGTGAGGACTGAACTCCTTCCACATGGTCAACCGGACAAGTTTGCTAACCATTATCCCATGCCAAGGCATCAGACTCTAAATATTCATTTTATTACGTTTTGTTTAGTTTTGATGCAAGACTTCAAGTATGGTGCACTCAGTGTGAATATTTCTTGGATCATTTGTTGAAATTTGGTTCAAAAATGCAAAAATCATTGATTCAAGAAAGAGAACTTTTTTTTTTTTGGAAACTTAAATTGAATATTTTTAAAGCCCTCTGCAAGAAATGAATACAACTTCTAGTTAACAAAACCAAATAAATTATAGAGAAGTCAACTCGTTTTGATGAGAAAAGAAAGATGGCATGTTGCCATGATGTAATGGTTAGCAAGCAGACAATTACAACTAGTAAGCTTCACCCTCACTTTGTGCTCCATACCCATGGCCCTGTGCCACACTAACCGTAGTCACTTTATCCTGATTTAATGACTAGCCAACCACTGTGAGTTTTTTTTCTTTTTATCATTTCACTCCAAGCAAGGTGATAAAGTCACTAAGACCCAAGAGGTTACTGAGTATGAAAGACAATAAGTGAAGGAAACTGAGGAACAGTGGGTGCCCCAAAACATTCTGCCAGATTCTGCTTGACTGAATAAATGCTAGAAAAAAAAAGAAGTAATCCTGTTGAAAACATTGTATGCAAGTCAATGATGTATGGAGAAGTTTTCCTATAACGAGAACAAAAGTTTTTGACTGAATTTTTTCAGACAAGCCAATAACCTTTTTGTGAACACGGACAAATGTTACAAATGCTTAAAGTATTTTTCCAAGGAAGTATTGTCTTTATTCCAATAAAACTTCAAGTGTATGACAAAGACGTGATTGGAGTGGCAACAAAAGATTCTGTTAAAAAAATTACAAGATATGACATACACCTGAGGAATGGTGGAAAATGGACCAACCGAAACATAGTGATCAAAACGATAAAGACAATGATACTCATCCAAATAATGAGTTTATTTTTAAAGACGTTCGAAAAGAGTCATCTAATCTTGTGACAATCAGGAAATTTGCACAAGTTTTATTTTGTATCTTTAAAATAAACTTGCCTCCTAGCAATCTATAAGAAGAAATAACTGAAAACTGGTATTTATTAAAATGCTTTGTCTTAAAGTAGCTAACAATACATATTTGACATGAATCTTGCCAATTTTATGAATTCTAAGTTGAAAGAGAAGGGCATCTAGTTTTGGTGTTAGAATCTTTACCTAAGGCAAACAAAAATCATCAATATGACACTAAAGAAGGGAACAGAAATCCAAAGGCCTTTCTTTCATGACTTGTACTTATTGAGGCAGTTAAAGAAATATAAGGGAGAAAAATGTCTTGTGGCACATAATTGTTTTCATTTTCTAACAGTTATGGATATAGTTTATTTAAAAATATTTTTGAAAAGTTCAATTGGATCTTGGATTGTTATCATGGATAGAAGTTAAAAATAGAAATAGACTTTATTTAAAAATTTTTTTTAAAGAAAATATCAATATTTAAAAAAATATCCAGACTTAATGAGAATTGCAGACAAGCGGTAATTAAGATATTGCAAAACTACAGAAAAGCCATTTTAATATTGTTCAGCTTTTTTGTTCATTCAGAAGAAAAGAAAGAAAATTCTCAAATTTTCAAAAACATTTAAAGCATATCTCATACATGTACACAATACAAACGGATTTTTGATTTGTCTCACAAAATACAGTATTAACTCAAGAACCTAATTAATATCTAATATAAGGGAGTCAAAATACTGGGTATAGGACAAAACGGGGATAATATTTTGAAATTGGTAATTAGAGCAAATTTATTTTACATAACCTGTTTGCTTATTCTTTATAAATGTCATGATGCAATAACAGCATATCAAAACCTCTCTGATCAGAAAAAAAAAGACATTTTTCTAAGCATCATTCTGCTCAAGAGAACATTGGCAGAGACACTTCATTCCAAACTGGAAGATAAATTATTAGAATCTAATTTTTTTTTTCTGACAGTGTCTGACTTTTAGCTTTAATCAAAGAATTTGCATTGCAAACCAAATAAATAACTAAATAGAAATATAGCATTGGAGCAGAAAGTGACACAATCAGAGAAGGCACTTTGATGTCTTCAGGCATCAACCAGACAGCCTTTAAAATGACTTTAAACAGACAAGATATAAAGGAGGAAGATGACCACCACCACCAAAAATATATTGTTGTAGATAAGAGAATATCACTTTCATTTAAAATGTTAGGAGTATGGCGGTAATAGGGGTCAAAATCCCCTGTGATTGTTATTAGTTAATAAACTATAAATTAGCACTGAGGTTGCTTTCATCCTTTATCAGCTGGAATCATTTATGATATATTCATATAAAACTTCATTAAAAAAAAAAAACAAAAAAAAAACTTTAACAATCCTTGCATATGAGTTTTCTTCAAACTATTAACCCTAACTTTTTTTTTTTTTTTTTACATTTCGTCTGTATGTAAAGAAAGATATGATAATCCAAAGAAAGCAAAATACAATGATTAAAACACCTTTTCTGATAAAAGTTAAACAAGAACAAACAAAAGAACTTATTTCTCTCCTGCAAAACTGAAGTTACTTCCTCTTTGATTTGGCTATTTGATTTACATGAAATTAAATAGGGCCATTACGAGATGAATCGAAAATTCTGCAACAAACCAATTATTTTATACATGGCACTATGATTCTCAGAACTAAAAGATATACTTTAACAATATTCAGAAATCACTGCCGACAAAACTGGGTTTAAAAATAAATGTTTGCCAATAGCTGAGGAACATTTACGCTACAATAAAAAAAAAGGCTGTACGGTCGATTGCTATACACCTCTTCTGCCTTTGATGCTATATCTGGATGAGTGCTAAACCGAACAGAAGAAAACACTGAGCTTCCTTTATATTTGCTCCAAGAAAAAGAGACAAAAATGTGAAGCTCTCCGTTTTGGAGGCTCAGATAAACCAATCACTGATCAGAAAAATCCGAAGGACATTGAGTGCAGGAATGTGAAAAGCGAGGACAAGACTCATATTCTTAACGTTAGCAATATGTACAGCTGGTAAAGAAAAGAAGAAGAATCCAGACGTGGGAGGGGGATTCCCTACTGTAGGCACTTATGTGTATATGATGCAATATTTACATTGTGAAAACTAAAGACAAAAAAAAAAAAAAATGAAATAAAAAGAGAGATCCAAGCTGCAGATATTTCAAGAAAGTTTGTCATCATTGGAAGACCACCGACTCCAATGTTAAGCAGTCAAGTTTCAAGTGGGCGTGGTCTGTGTATGTGGATAGATTGACGGTAGTGAAAGTCTTTAGCTTCTGTCTGTCTGGGTGACAGAATTGGACAAAATGTAGATGAGCATCACATGAATTGTGGTGAAACATTCAAATGCTATCCAGAGTTGTTTTTGCTTTCAAGCCTTTTTTTGTCTTCTAGCAAAGACAAGTCTCTGAGTCTACATTTTGTGCATTTTCTTTTGTGTTAGACAATTTAATTGAGCTGCCTAACTCAGATTCTTCCATATCTGTCCCATGACAATTCAGAACCCGAATGCCAGAGTTGGGCATTTCGCATATTTTGACCAGTTCTTGGGCCATTTGAAAGAAGGCCTCATCGATTCCTGAAACAAAAGACAAAAGGAAAAAAAGTTTAAATAAAAACACAGACAACAGAGCATATAAGAACAATGACATTAAAATGAAAACAAATTCAAATTTGCTCCTAGCCGAAATATTTTGTATTTTAACCTTCCCTCTTAATTCAATTTGTGTTTGTTTTACCAAAGGCTCAAGATTTTAGGAAGCAGAGAGGGTTGTAAAGTATAGAATTGGTTAAATTGGTAAAAGATTTCTGAAATTAGATAACACACACACACACACACACACACACACATATATATAAAATGAAAACTAGAATGTGCATGCAAGTTGTATAAGTTATTCGAGCAGAAAGTTGAATTGGTGAGGAAAGCTAAAACAAATTCTGGTCTAGTCAGTTGCATTCATTTTTGCATAAATGCCCTCAGAAAAGGCATGAATTTAGAAACCTTCAGGTAGAAGTTAAATAACAGGGTTGACTGGACTCACTAGCCTGGGTTGGCAACTAGTCTAAGAGAAGGAAAACCGGATTCAAAATTATAGAAAAAAATCAATGGGAAATATTCAACTATTTTCTCAAATTATGAAAGTTCATAGATAATAAAGAAAAGGAAGCTGTGGAAAGCCATGAATCTACATCTTGAAGGGACATTGCATTTAAAAAAGATAATGGAAATTAAATCTGGGCAGCAAATTATTAGAATACATTTTCTTTTTGCCACTTGATTACTAGTTTTATTAAAATTCTAATTTCTTTATTTCTGAAGCATGCCCCTGAACAGGTTAATATTTTTATCTCTTGTTATTGTATTTAATACACATTTTAGCTTTCATTTTCTGTGAGTGAAAACAAGAGAATATATCTTACTGGCAACCCTGCAAATTATGATGATCCAGTTATATTTAATATAGGAACATGAAGGTGAGAGTTACAAAGTGCAAATAACTTGTTTCCCCCCCCCCCCGTCCCTGTCACCAGCAGAGGTCCATGATTTCAGCACATTTTATTCTTTTGTAATTAAATTTGAATATATTTCTGATTAAGTGAATGTGCTCAAGGGAAATTATTTTAAAAACAATTTTAAATTACTTCCTTCCAACATGTGATTGCTTTTTTTTTCAGGTACAAAGAAATTCAAGTCTATTTATCTGGAAAATTTAGTGGTGGTGATTGATTAAATTTCACATAAACTGAAAAGTCAATACTGATTTATTACTGTGTTGTATTTAATGCTAATTCATGATGTTTCAAACACCTGCCTCAGCATTCAAAAATAAAAAAACTGATTTACAAATTAACCTGTTCCAAGTCCAACATGAGTACACTAAGATTTTGTTTGAGGCTGAGGAGATAAATAGGAATCGATAGCAAAAAAGGAAAAAAGCAGAGATATTGAGATTTATGAGAGAGAAAAAAATGAAAATCTTTGTTTTCATTCTTGATTGGCAAAATCTTCAACTTTAGCAAGTGACAGGATGACCCAAAATAAACACTTGATTTCATTTGACAATATTCTTGCTCAAATGGTTTCTATGTTCACTGAGGATTCAATACTTAAAAAGTTTACTTTTTATTTATGCTCTCTTTTTTATCCACAAAAAAGCTATTATTGTTTCTGACAAAATTAATCAGTTTCAATATCCTGTTTATTATAGAAAAAAACCTTCTTCAATCATTCAGTAAAGTGATGTTTATTGTAAAAAAGTGTAATAACTTCTGATGATATCTCTGTTTGAAGATAAAATCAAATCTGGCATAACCTGGTACAAAGTCATTTATTTAAAACCAGAATTTTATGGACAAGAGATTATTTTGATTAGCCAATGTCCCCACCGCCAATTTTTCTTTTTGAGCTCGTGGCTTGTTTAAGAGAAATTTGGAGATGCGGATAGTGTAACAGTTGCTGGCATGGAAAGTGGAATCAGCGTCGCATCAAATTCTGACTGGATCTATATTATTCACTTTGCACTAATGCCCTTGGAAAAAGGTATGACCCCCATCTTCCTCCAACCAAGGGTTAAATAGCAGGGCTCACTTGCCTTATGGCAGCAAGTTTAGGAGAACGACAACTCTGATTACAAATCCTGTAGACAAGGCTTTTAAACTTGGAAGGGCAACCAGTCTAGGAGAAAGAAAACAATCAGCCTCTTGCCCTAGACACAAACATTGCTGGTCGTTGTAGTATATGCAGTGTCTCTATGACCCTAATGGCTTATGGAACCTTTCATCATGAACTTAAAGTTTGAATGTAAGTGTTTATTATATAACTGTGGTCTCACCTGTGTTGAACAAAGCAGATGTCTCAAAGAAAAAAGCTCCAATGGACTTGGCATATTCCTGGGCTTCAGATGCAGAAACTCTGCGCTTATGCTCCAAGTCACGTTTATTTCCCAACAGGCACATCACTGTTGCGAGAAGATTGAAAGATAAAAAAATAAAATAAAAATAAATGGAATGTCATTAAAAAATTCTTTTCATTAAAAGTGTATAGAATACATCTACTCATCCATATTTCAGGATACAGTAGCTTCAAAAAAGAACTCCATGGAAATATATACACTGACAAATCAAAACATTATGACTACCTGTCTAATAAAGTGCTGCCCTGCTATATACTGTCAAAACAGCTTTTACCTGATTAGGCATAGATTGTACAAGACTTTTAAAGATTTCCTTTGCAAACTTTGATAAAACCCAAAGAATTTTATTGGTCCTGATCTGGCATCTTGCCTTCAGTCTGTTTCCCACTGTCATAATGTAGCTTTCCTGTGCCTTTTCTATAAATTGTAGTAATTGTTCTGATGAACTTCCCTCTATGGTATCTAGACTTTATGAATTTAAGCAAAGTACTAGATTGGCAGCTAGGTCTCATCATTTTACACTTGAATTGGATGTTCTATGCTATCAGTTTCTTCTCTTGCACTTCTTGCCTATGGAACTCTTACAGTTTCTTGCTTCCCAATCAACTTTGATCTTCAAAATTTAAATGCAATGTCAATTGTTATCTTCTGTCTTCTTCATTCCTCTTCTTTTATTGTCCTCACTCCTTAATAGTGTTTTTTTTTCCTCATATTTTTCTAACACTTAGTAACACTTATGTACATGCTTTATTGCTTTACTTGGGGTGAACTGGTTAAAAAAAATTTCTTCTGCAAGGATATTAACAGCAGGTCCTTTAATTCATGCAAGTGCACATCTAGCAGAAAGATGCCATTACCATTGTTGAAGACTGTTACTCTGAAGTGGTATACAGAGTCTTTAATGATTCCACATGAATGATGAGATCCAGATATTTTCTCCCAGCAGAACATTGCCAGAATCAATAAACTATCTTTACTGGTTTGTTGAATTCCCACAGTGTAGCCAGGTGTCATCACTTCTGCGGGATAATGGTACACATGTACCCTTTTGTTCTTATTCAGGAGAGAGCGACACTCATCAAAACAAGTGGCCATTTTCTATTGATACAAAGTCCAGCTCCTATGATCACTGAAGATGTTTTTGGCAATCGACATAAGTTAGCACGAATACTCTAACTGGTTGATAGTTGTGTGTGTCCTAACACAATGAGATTTGATATACTGTATGCTGTGGTACATGCTTTCATTTATCTTAATTAAAGCCATCTGCAATTTGTGCCACAGCAGCCATTTTGTTGGCTTGTACTTGGTGAGAAAACTTCAATTTACTTCTCACGTCTCGACTGCCCAGTGACTAATCAGAAGTTGGAGATTTCTTTCCTTAGAAGGCCACTGTTGATAAATATTTACCACAACTGAATATGAGCAACTCACAAGCTATACTGTTTCATAAATGCTGACCTAGAATTCTACTCTTAATCCATCAATATCCAAATAATAAAATTATTAGTAAAAATCTGGTATGTATTATATGTTTCTACCTATAACTCATTAATGCTCACCATCCCCCAAAATGGGACGGGGCATTAATGGATTAAGTAGGTCTTTATTAAAGTCACTCATATCTTTTTCTTGCCAATAACTGTAGCATTCAACTAATGAAGATGTTGTACTTGAAGCCAACTTATCTGAAATACCCAATTTTTATAAGAGAGCAGCTGTCATTCTTGCCACATGTCACTGGTCATAATGTTTAGTCTCATTGATGTACAAAGCACTTTCGGATTATTTCTATGTACAACAGACCCTGGCAATGAGTTGTATCTATTAAGTCATATTTTCATGATGAATTGCAACCAGAATAGAACAAAATATATGCAACATTATGTTAAGCATTTTTAATGTATCCTGTCATGTAATTGTACAACTTGATCCGACCAAGCATAGAAATGAATACAATATGGGAATCAGTAATAAGGAGTGCCAGAGAAAAGCGATAATAATAACAACAAAAATTGCAATATGAGCTCTGGTAAAAAGATGTATTGATAACAGCAAAAATTGAAATAAGAGCACTGGTAAAAAATGGTTGCTGAAGACATTAGGTTTATAATACCCAGAAATTCATACACAAATGTCCTCAAGGACACATGGCACAGTGGATAAAGGTGTTAGATCCAGTGACAGGAACCAAAGAGTGTGAGTTCAATACCTGGTTATGGCGGTGGAGAATTTGGAGAGTGGAATTAACAGTAGATAACTGATAACTGACATGTGGAATGAAAAACGAAAATAAAGGGTTCAGTTTGACATTCCAACCACCTGAAGAAGACCGGAGCATAAAACGGCCGAAACGTAATAAATATGGTGACAAAGATGAGGACAATAGTCTGAATAATATAAATATAATAAATAGTGACCAATTCTTAGTGTTGACACACAAAAATGAGGTCACAATTCAGACCAGTGAATGCAGTGGTCTGTCTTCTAGACGAGGCATATCTGGACTGAGGTTATTTGCTTTGCCTTCTCACAAGGCCGTTTTTTATGTGGGCAAAGGCGAAAGGCAAAGAGTTTGACACATCAGGCCGAACTGGCTCCAATTGGCAGATCTGGACTGAGTCATGCCAAACTGCAAGCTGTCCTACTTTATTGGCTAAGAAAAATATCCCAGCATGCATTTGTGGACTTGAGGAGGAAATGTTTTGCAGTCATTAAATCACCCAGCCAACAATCCTAACCCCGCCAATAATCTAAATGGACGAGTATTCAATGAGAATAAACCACCGTGACATTGCATGTGAGTACCGATGTTTGTTGAAGTTTGTTTTTGTCTAGCAGTATTGTTTTTTGTCAATTGTCATTATCTTGCAAAAAAGAAATCCTTGTTTTTTGTCCAAGTATTTGCTTGAGAGCTGAGGTGGTAACTCCATCATTATGGTGAACTAGCCTCAGCCACAAAAATCGCCAGTGCTGTCAACTTTGGCATGGGTGCCAGATAGCCCCCACCCCGCCCCTAGATGAGATGTATTACGTTAGTATCCAAGAAAAATACCAGAAATACATCTCTGCAATGAGCTGCTTACCATACCACCAGCATTGGCGACCATTAATACCCAGAAAATCTCCCAGCTGACAACCAATGTTAAAACTCGGAAACTGATGGGTATTAGCAGGGACACCTTGGAGCCTCCAGATATCACCAAAAGTGGTGGCAAAGAGGAGTCATGCAATGTGGGATATCCTCTTGTCAACAGAAGAGGAGGCCAAATGACTGACTGGAAGTGTTCTGATGACGAAGACTGTCAGACTCCAGGCAGAATATATAGGCACTCATAACACATGGATTACTCTGCATGGGGTGCCATTGAATGTCACACAAGACTTTTGGGAGCATTCTTTATGAACTGCAAAAAGGTGGGCAGTGTCTCACCAATACTGAGCAAATCAGGTTTTGCTACAATCAACTTTGCGTTGCAAGTGACACTGACAAGGGAAGCCTTTTTGAACATCCTAAATGTCTTGATTTATCGTGGTTGGTCCATTTACAATGTGGTGGAGGGCTGACAACAGCACTGCTGGTTTTGTGGTGCCATCGAGCACTTGGCAAAGTTGTGCGCTGGCAAGAACCCAGCACCAATACGAACAGTAATTCTAAAGGAAGTCATGGGACCAGAAAAAGTTAACCAGACTCCCAGTGAGTGGACAACAATGGTGAAGAAGGGGACTAAGGCACCTACCCCTCCACCGCAGCAGGAGGCGGGATCTCTGAAGAAGCAACAGCAGGAGCAGCGCCAGCCACAACAAGAGCAACACAAACAGGAGCAGCTACAACAGTGGGAGCAGCAAAAACAAATACAGTGGCCAGTTAAGCAGCAACAACAACAGGAGCAGCTCTTCAACAACAGCATCAGCAGGTGCAGCTGCAGGAGCAAGTCGATCAGCTCCAACAACAGAACTACCAGCAGCCTGAGGTACAGGAGGAGTGACCTCAGCTAGATATGGAAGTGGCGGAAATGTCTCCACCTTGATCCTTTTCATTGAAAAGGGGGAGGGAAGAAAAGGAAGAGGAGGAGAAAGTAACTAAGAAGGAGAGAAAATTTTGGTCGAAGTAGGGCAGAAAAGGCCTTGGACAAAGCAAAGGCACAATCTGCCCCTACTTTGCCCAGCAAGAATGGAAACATTTGAACAGAAAGGTAAGACTAGGAGCCTCCCCACACCCCCTTCTAGGGCTCCATCTTCTCCCCCACCCACTCCAAAAAGAAAAAGAAAAAAAAAAACATTTCCCCAGAGGAGAAAGAATCTGTCAAGTGGATAGACAATTTTTGGAGAGGGATCTTTCTGCTCAAAAGAAAACTCTTGAAGCTCATCTTTAAACTGACTTTTGTTGACAGAGGACAGGAGCTGTGACAAGTATTATAGATGTCATGGATGGAGGGGATCTTGTGACATGGACGCTATTCTCATCAGGATCTGGTTGGATTCTTTGGGCATCAGCTCAAGATGAAGATCAGAACTGATAGAAAGCGTTTGTTATCGACAGATTTCAGTGAAAGGTAAGTAACTGTGGCTAGCCTTGATTTTCCTTTTTTAAGTCCCCTTTGACACAATGGGGTGGGGTTTTTTTTAACTCCTGGTTAACGTAGACACTATTTGTTTACCTAATTAATGTGAGTAAGTGTTGTTCCCAGCATTCTCTTTTTTTGTGATCCATGTCGAGATTCCCAACTGCCCCAGTTTGTTTTGTTCTGTTTTTCTCTATCTTGACTGAGTCAGTCTTTGATTTTCCCACTCCGTATTTATTTTTCCTTCCCACACCATTAGTGAGTGTGCTTCTTGATTCTGTTTATAGGCAGAATACATCAGCCATACTTATTATTTTTGAGGAGTGGACGGGTTCTACTAATGTTTGTCATTTTTAGTTTTGTTTTTGGGTTCGCCCCCTTCCCCCTCCTTTCATGATTCATGAAATTTTTATCTTTTTTTTTAAGAAACATGAAAACAAAGAGACATTTGGAACATTTTGGAATTTTTTTACATCATGAGGTTTTGTTTTGTAGGTTCCCTGAGGTATTGTGGTACATGTAGGATTGAATGGTGATGAATGAGTTCTTGCAGTGCATGGGAAAACTGTAATGAATAAATGGGTCGAGAATCTGATTAGCTTAGGTCTATGAAAGTTACTGTATGAAACAGTTGCAATGAATCCTGATCAGTTTCAATCCCAAGATAGACAAGTGAGGTTGATGTAAATCAATTCATTTGTTTACTTGACTTCAGTTTAAGTCAAGTGTAAAATGTTTGCTATCAGTCTAGATAGAAAAGCGATTATTTTAATGACTAATTTGCATTGAGTGATTTGAAGATGAGTAGTTTTAAAAAGATTCCTCCTTTTGGGAGATACATTCATTTCTTACATCGAAGCAGCATATCTTTTTAAAACCTATATTGACAGAGTATAAAAGGCATAGAGAAAAAGAAAACTACTCACCAATAGGAGTCTCAACATTTTTCTTTAATTCTGTAAAAAAAAAAAAAAATGAATATATTTACTTCATTGCACAGTCATTATTTTTTTAAACAATTCTTATGACTTTGATTCTTTCATTACAAAATGATCAAAATTGTAATGAAGAATATTTTTTAGTTGTTAATCAACAGAGTAAAAGTGAAATCAGTTTAAAGAAAATTGGTCATAGGTTCCAGGACTGAAAATCATTAGAAAATAAAACTTGTATAATTTTTTTCCATATAGATGTGTCATAAACAGATGAGTAAAACAGGACTTACCTTTAACCCAATCCTTAATGTCATAGTAACTGTCTTTGCATGTTATATCATAAACCAGCATAGCTGCATTGGCTTTTCTGTAATACATCGGAGCCTGTTAAGAGTAAAATATAGAAAGGTTCCTTCAATTTGCATACCATTCTTTAGGAAGAAAAAACAACATTTATTCACATATTTTTATTATTTGCTAAAGATTTCATCAGACAATAAACGCTGTCTGATTTGACATGCTTTAGACACTCTCTGTGGCCAAGTGGCCTAAAGCACACTGGATAAGACTGGTTTCTTCTACAAAGGAAGACATAGATTTGAACCCTGGTGGAAAGCCCATTTTCTTTATTCTTTGGAATACCAGGAGCTATAAACTTGGATGTGTGGGTTGTGTAATGAATATTGGCTCATAATTGTTAATTGGAGAGCTGAGTTCCAATTCCCATTGGGTTTGTTATATTCACTTATGTGCAAATACTGTTGGGAAAGCTATGAATCCATGAATGATTAAATGAATAAAAGTAAAAAAAAATATTTTATATTGTGTTTTTAAACACGAGCACAAATATTTGCCAACTACAGTTTTCCGTTATATGTATGTGGATATTGAAAACCAAGCAGAACGTTGTTGAATCCATTATGGCAAACCCATTTGAAGATAATGATGTATCACAAATGCACTGGATGGCAGTGAAGATGACAAAGACATCTACTACAATGATGACATAGATGATGACTGCCGTTACAACTAAATTTCATTACAGATAGCAGTGAAGCAGACTAAAATATGCGATCTATGTGAATAGATTTTTTAAAAAACAAATGCAAGTGTTTGATTAGTGATTTAATCTCTTTGTTACACATTAGTTAGTTTGAATCATAGAGATGACTGACTTTTGGTAATACCAAATATGGTGAGACATGAATAATAAGCTCCTGTAACTTAACAATCTAAAAAAAAAAAAAAAAGTAATTATGCCTGAATATGTATTTGTGTCTAGGTGCCCCTTCCTTAAAAATGTTTAACTATTTTCTATTATTTTGAATCTTGGTTGATTTGATTATAAAAACAAAATTATTAAAAATCTTAAAACCATCTTTTTCATAAAATATTTGAAAAAATACTATAAAAAATGACAAAAGTAAGATATTTGAAAACAGAAACTTTCTCTCTCTAGAGAGAGAGAGAGAGAGAGAGAGAGAGACAGACAGACAGACAGAATAGAGAGAGATCAAAAATGAGGAAATAATGTTAGATATTTACCATAGACCGGAAACGCTCTTGCCCTGCTGTATCCCACACTTGCAGCTTAATTCGATATTTGTCCAATGTTCTGTGAAGAAAGGAAACAGTTTATGAAGCATCAATATTAAACTATTTTTATAAACAGACTTGCAAGATTACCTAATAATGCCAGGGAAAAGATAGATTTTTCAGATCCGTTTTTAACAAACATAAACCTTTGCTGAATTTCTGAACTAAAAAATGTTTTCATTAAAGGAATGCATTTTCTGACCCAAGTTGACAGAAGAGTAAAAGGAAGACAACATGAGGGATATGGAGGAAAACTAAATTTAATTGATGTATTATTTGCAAAAAGGCAAGTTCAAAATTACTCATACCCAGAGCTTAATAATCAATTGCAAAGCCTTTATGACTTAATCACAGTTTGTAACCAATTCTCATACTTCATCACTAGATTCTCAACAGGGATATTGGCCAACTTCACTTTGACAAATGTCTCTGTGTTCTTAATGCGGGAAGGCTTCATCATATGGTGATCTTTATTTAAGGCCATGTCATCATGCATATCTCACTCAGAACTGGAGGCCTATTTTGAATTTTGTTGTTTTTAGTTTGGGTTTGGGTTTTTAGTATTACTGCTGTAGTTGGCTTAAGAAATATTTGTTTTTTACATTTTTGTTTGTTTGTTTGTTTGGGGTTTTATGGCATATCAACCACTATGGGTTATTTAATGCCAGATCCAGTATTTACTAGATATATCAAAAACGTATAGTTGGCAACATCATTGTTTCAAAAACGTATAGCTGGCAACATCATTGTTTCAAAAACGTATAGCTGGCAACATCATTGTTTCAAAAAAATATAGTTGGCAACATCATTGTTTCAATGTGCTGGAAAAGACTCACTTTTTTCCCATAGCTGGGACCCCCAACAGGTGCTACCACCCCGGGTCAGGGTGGACCTGGGAACACCAGCAATTAAGAGGTGGTTCCACGCTTCCTCAAAACCTCCTGATCAGAGGCCTTGCTGTTGGATGCAGTTTAACGTCGTACCCAGGACGATTTTTACATTTGGAATACCTTTAGTTTATAAAACTTATACTTCATTAAAGAGGCTAAAGTTATCCCAAAAGTAAAAATTTCTTAAGCCAACTACAACAGCGACCTACTGCAAATTCAGATTGGGACTAAAAATCTTTGCTCCCAGCGAAACAAGGCCTCCAGTTCTGGGTGAGAAATACACGATAATATGACCTTAAATAAAAAATTTGCTGTTTCCTCACCATTACTCATGTCTTCAGCTCTCGTCACAAGTTCTCGTTTGTTAAGGTTTGTATTCTGGTTTCGCCACTCTAAATCATTAATGCGATTGCCCATAAACCATTTGTTGGCCAACTTTTTGGGGGAGTCACTCTCTTATTGGAAGTTCCAAGCCAAGTTTTTTTTTAGAAGACTGATGTTTTCGTTATCTGACCAAACAAATTGATAACCATTATTTTGAATTTTTATCAAGATGACACTAAGCAAAAGTTAAATGAACTTTTACACACCTGGCTTGGGGATTTAGAGTCTTCTCTTGTCATCTTCCATGGATGTCAGCCCTAAGCAGAGTTTGCTGGAGTGTCTGCCAATAGAGACCAGAGTCATTCAAACCAGCTAAAATATTCTTGGTGGTGATCCTTGGATTGTTCTTAATATCTCTAAGAATTTGGGCTTCCTTCTTTATGCTTTGAGGTTTTTTCAGTCTTGACTTTCTTAAGAATGCTTTGAATTGTTAGAACTGGCACTTGAAATTGCTTATAACCTTTGATATCATTCTGAGCAGTCATAGTTTTTAAATTGAGATCCTTACTAAGTTCTTGAATTTTAACCTTGGTATTTAATTTCCTTCTGATGAAAAAAGATGAAAATTGCAAATGCTACCCACTCTTAAATTCCAGTTTTGAAGCACACATGATATGGCACAAACGTACTAACCTTGTTTATGTTTGTCATAAATGAAATGAGGAACTCAATCCTCTTACTGTATCGTTCATTTCCATTCTGTAAAATAATTATGAATACATGTGAAAATTACTTTTGTGCTCAAACTGCAAATAATACTTCAATGAAATTTAGTTTTTCTCCATATTCTTCATATTGTGTTTCTTTCTCACATTTATTTTTTTATGTCATTTTGGGTCAGAAAAAAGTATTCCTTTAATGAAAATGTTTTAAAAAATCACAAATTTTGTATGGGTATGAATAATTTGGAGCTTAACTGTAGCTTTGTACAAGGTTGGATAATATCTTTGAATATGTTAGCAAAAATGACATTTTCAAGACATAAACATGCAGTCAATATGATTTCGACAAATATTTCATCTAAAGTCACATGTACATTATTGCACTAACAGACACACAAAATTCAACAATTAATATATATTTCTTTCATAATATATAAATACATACAACAAATAAGGTAACAGGTAAAGCTAAATAACTTTAACTTAAAAAAAATGTATAAATATATATATTTACAAAAGTCTTCCTGATATTGAGCACTTTTACTTATAAATGTAGCATACCTTAAAACTATATTTTTATTACATGCACACACAGAAAGAGGTGCTGAAAATTTTTTGGCTTGAACCATTCCCAAAGAGCATATCTTTTTTAATGTAATCCTTTTTCAGTGTAAGAACATTTCAGTTATCTTCAGAAGAGAGTGGCTCTAGGACCCTTGCCGATATCAAAATCTGCGTATACTCAAGTCCCCAAAATAAAATGACAATATTTGCCAATAACCTATGTACATCCTCCTGTGTACTTTAAATAATCTCCATATATTTGCTTATAATACTTAATGCAGTATAAATACTGTGTAAATCATTTTTCTACTGTAGGTATAAAAAGAAGAAGAAATTTCAGCAAGAAATTGATACTTGAGAAAAAACACCTTGTATAAAAGTAAATTTTATCATCAAAATGTTTGTGCCATTAATAAGAAGAAAAATAAAATAAAATTCTCATATAAAAACAAAATGGGAGATATTTGTGAAAATAAATAATGATAGTGTAAAAATTTGTTTCTTGTAAATAAAAACAATAATAGTTACATAAAAAAATTTTTAAATGAAAAAAAAAAAAAAAAAAAATCAATTTTAAAAATCTTCCCAAAAATAGACTACTGAAATTCAATAGTATTTTTGATATTTGTCTAATAAAAGGACAATTATTTTAAAAGTTTCCATTCCAAATGTTATAGAAAAAATTAAAGTCTGTACACAATACAACATGAATTAGACACAACTGAAAAAGTCTCAATACTTAAAAACTAATTGTTGAAGAGAAAAACTGAGGGTCTGTGCAATACAACTGAGTAAGCTTTTCTTTTACATCCATTCAGTATAGTGCTGTTAATTCAAGTTTTGGCTTTTTGGTAACCTCATGAAATTTACATTTCTTTTTAATATTTTGGATCTGCAATTGGTTGAATCTGCCGAGGCAAAATCAAGTGGATATGAATATTGAACTGTAGATGTGTGTGTGTGTGTGTGACTTAAAAAAATAACTAATTAATACATAATTGTAAATAAACAATATTTTATTCACAAAGCAGGAAGTGTGGCTGACATTGTTAATTCACATCATCCTTAGAACATCATTGTCATCAAATATCCTTGATGTTTTTAAAAGGATATATGTATGTGTATATGTATGTCTGTACATCTATTTCAATTGTGTTCAACTGTCAGTGCAACAGAAAGGAGAAAAGGTAATAGTTTATCAAGTTGGGACTTACAATTTGTAGGTGAAGAAGGAAGCTCCAATTGTGGGACTGACATGTTTGCTAAACATGCCACCCACATACCTAATCACAACACTGGTCTTGCCCACAGCTGAAAAAAATTGAGAGAAAAATATTCAGTAAAATGTCACAGAAAAAAATCTTTAAAAACATGAAACATTAAACGACTAGTGTGAGATTGTCAGTTAACATGTGACTCAAATGTATCAATTCTACTTCATAGTAAGCAAGGTAGCATATATTTTTGCCCATAAATTTGCAGACTTGAATGTAACAAAAACCATATCTATATTGTCTATAATTTTGAGAAGAGTTATTAACATTTTTCAGACAATTTAATCTCTAACATATCTTTGATCTTGCCAACCCAATGTTTCAGTCAATCCATTCTACAGCCTTACTCAGGTCCATTGTCTTCCAACAGTGGAAAGCAATAGATGAAACATTTCTCTTGTTACTTTTCCAACAACTTCAGATAAAAAAAATATAACGCAATGTTAAAATAGAAGTTTGCCTATGAACTTGAATCCAATCAACAACTTTATTTTTTTTCTCATTCTCAAGAATTAGTTCTGCTAATGCTCATAGTTCTTTATGTGTTTTTTTAGGTTAATTCTTGTTTGGAACAATACCAAAATCAGATAAACTGGATTTTTTGCTAATTTATTTCAACTTCAAATTGTAACAGCCAAATTATCATGTCAGCCTTGATCATTAATTTTGACATATTTACTTTCATCTGAATTTTTTAATTGCATGTTATTCCAAACTTGTTCACACCATCAATCTGAGGTTTTGATAAGGGACTAAAAACTGAAAATATTAGACAAAAGTCATAATGGTTTACAGTGTTTCATCTAATAAAAATAAGATGAAGACAATACTGCTGCAACTAAGGCTTCTTCTTCTATGTCCTTTCAAAACTTAGGCAATCACAGCCCTCTGCTACTTCCCATCTTTTGTAGCTCTTAGCAATGTCTTTTTACTATTCCTTCTATTCTCTGTTCTGCCATCTATTTACACAAGCTCATTAGGTAGGTTACTTTTTCTCTCTATCCCTCTTGCCTTCAGTATATTCTGTGAGTTTCAAATTTTTGAAGATTTTTCCTTCATTATGTGTCCTAGAAATTTCAACTCTTTTGGATTCTAAATATTATATAAGTGTCCTATTTGTTTCCATTTTCCTTAAAACTTACTTGTTGCTTACATGCTCTGTCCATGATATTCTGAACATCTTTCTATAAAACCACATGTTATCTCCTGCATTCACTACCATATAGGAGGATAGACAGTTCTTTGTTTCTAATGTTATTTTTCTGTTTCTTAATACCTTGTTTAGTTTTTTGAAGGCATTTTTTTTATTGTTAGGATTGTTATTGTTCTAGTGTTAGGATTTTGGTCTCACTTTTTTTGTCATCCCAGGTAGTTAAATTTGTATATATTTTTTTGTTTCTGACATCTCCAATTTGTAGCTTGCATCTTGGATTCTTTTTCTTGCTGACAACCATAGTTTCTGTCTTTTCATAATTAATGGTTAATCCTTTTTTCTCACTTTCCTTTACTACCTTGTCTAAGAGTTCCTGCAGTTTGCTTTCTGCATATCTTATGTTGTTAAGATTATGTACACCAATAAGTTCTGGTAGGATTTTTAATTCTTTTAGGATTGCCTGGCTATGGATGTTGAATAAATCCAGTGAGAATACATATCCTTTTCTTACACCCCTTTCTATTTTTGCATATTTACTCATTTCTACCAATGCTACTAGTGTAAAAATATATGGTGCCGAGAAAGATTGTGAAATAAATGTGTGGCTATAGGTTAGAGTTGATTTTCTGCAGAACTGTCAAGTTTTCATAGCTCGGTCAGTTCGCAAACTGGTGTGCTCAACCAGGATTCCCCAATATAACAGCGATATGAATTCTAATCTTTTGTTTTTGATCTGTAGTGTTGAATCATTACTGTAGACTGATGGAAGCAAAATACTGAGTCAAAATTAATAATAATGGATGACATTTTGCATTTAGGGTCAAGTTAAATCTGATTCAAGGCAAATATAATGTTTGAATTTCTGGAAGTGTGAAGCAGATTTGATTTGATTAACCAGCAGTCAATCAGATCAGCAAAATGAGATATCATTGTAAATTGTCTCATTCATTCTAAAATTAGACTTGAGAAGAACGTTTCCTGATTTCCTGTTATAGCAGCATACTTACTGAATTTTCTTTGATAAAATTGGTGCAGTTTTTGAGATGATGAGTTATCATTATTATATGATTTACTATTTGGATTGGCATGCTCATTTTAGCTGTTATACTCAAAATGTTTCAGCTATTCTAACCTATATTGTACTGGGTAACCTTCTTGAAATTTCAAACCTGTTATTCAATCCACAGGGCTAGACGGTTTTCATTCTGCTTGGTGTCAGGGCTATTTCATATCAGTTATTCACCTTTGTGTTGATTGGTCATTTCTTCCACTGAGTATATGACTTTTCTGCATGACCAGGCCCAGGGATTGAACTCACAACTGCCAGCATACAATACATTTTAACTAACACTTTAATTGCCTAAGCTATGTTTCCCTTGGACAATGTTGAAATTCTGGAGACTTAAATCTAATTTCTTTATTCAGGGATTGAGACTGTAAGACTGTCTTCACTTAGGTTTCCTCAAATGTTTTTCTAACATTTAAAATTTTTCAATGTTATACTAGAAATAGACAAAGTGGTTAACACTGTGAACTCATTTAACAGACAGTTGACTTTCCAGTCAGATCTTTGAGTAAAAAATTTAATTTGATGTAGATATTATTTTTTTTAAATTACTAATTAGGTTTTTTTCAACAAAATGTCATAAAACTTGAAAATCATTTTAGCTTACACAATTTCAAGTGACAATAATTTGGTTGCCAAATAAAACATACAAGATAGTACCAGGTAGCTCATGGACTACATTCTGTGATAGTATTGTTCAATATGAATGCCTGTGTTGCTAATGTTCATTGGTACCCAATCTATTGCGTCAGATCGAACAAAGCTTGGTGGCAGACTATGTTCAGTTATCAAGTGAAGTTTTGTAACATTTTGTTTAAACAACTCTGTAATATTTATGATGGAGGACAAATTTGAGCAATATGTTTGCTTCAAAGTTTTGTGTAAACCTCAGCAAATTGGCTATGAAACCTCTCAAAAAGGCTTTTGGCAAATATTCTTTTGGTCAAAAACAGGTTTTCGATTGGCACTTTCATTTCAAAGCTGGTTCAAAATGATGAGTGTTCTAGGTGACCAGTTGCTAGCAAAACACCAGAAAAAAATAATTAAAAAACTCATCCATGATGACTGCCACCAAACAATCCATAAGCTCTCTCACATGATTGGAATCAATTATGAAGTTTACTAGGAGGTCTTAGTTTGGTAACTTTCCGATATCACTTTTCATATCCTTTATTTACAGATCATTCACACACAAATAAAATAGCATTGGTGTATTTCCACATGCTAAAAATTTATAAAAGTTTGTAACCTTCACATATCTCTTAAAATAATACTACAGTCAAGTCATTGTCAGACAAATTCTCATACAAAGATACATTTTCATATCACAATGTCAGCTCATCATCTAAAGTCAATGAAAATTTCTGTAAATATAAGCAGTTTTTGAAATTTTTGTTTTTGCTAATGTTTATTCAATACAAGGCACAAGAGCCACTGGAGGTAAAGTGTTACTGAATGAGGATTGTGATATGAATATAAGAGCAGGAAGTAGGAAGTGAAGATTATGAGAATAGATAATGACTGACCCGAGACTTGAAGACTCAATTTTCAAGATGTTTGCAACAAGCTAGAGCCAATGACCCGATTGGATTTCCTTCTTCAGAAACTCAATATTATCAATGAGCATCAGTGTACAGAAATGTAATTTATGGACTAATAAATCTGTGAGCTGATACATGTAAATGCGGTTTCCAATGTCACAGGCACAGAACAATGGCTGATCAAAGGGAGGAATGTTATGTACACTTGTTATGTTGTCCTAATCTTTATCAGTGAATCATTCAGCAGTTACTAAAGCTAGTACCTAGTGGACCAAATAGTGTCACACATGTTTATCAATGACTCACAAAGCAGAGTGATTCTGTTCAATTGCTTGGATTTTATACAAAAGGCAGTTATTTTTGTTCTTCATCATCAGTTGCTTTCTGCACATGTTATAGACTGTACATCAACATGAGATAATCTCCACAAAGTTTCATCACCAACAGCAATGTTCAAAGAGTAACGGTCAAATCTAGTCCATAAGTGGAAATTATAAAGCCAGCATTTTGGCTGTTGATCTTTGCTTCTCTTACAGGCTAACTTTCCTTATAGGCATAACCTACTCACAACACGAGTTGATCTTTTGATATGACCATGCAATTTAAGTAATCTTGACTTGATAACTGATGTGATTGGCTTAAGCTTAGTAATGTTGAGTAGCTCATTGATAGAGATATAGTTGTTTAAGGTGTTTGTTAGTTACAAGTCTGATGATGGGGTTCTGGAAAGTTGCAAACTTTTGAAGTAACTTTTTCATCCAGTTAACACAATCAAGACCATATAACACAACTGGTAAGATGTAAGAGTCAAAGAGTATAGCCTTCAAATAATGAGAAACTCGTTTAGATGTTTTGATATTAGCACTTCTTTGTCCCCGTTGAAAGCTGCCTAAACCAGATAGGCCAAATTGTCACCCCCCAAAAACAGATTTTAATGACCACAAACAAGGGTGGGAATAACATACTGCATTAAATTGTATAAAATCACAAAAGATATGTAGTTATTTTTAGCATGAGTTATTGTGGTACATTAATTAGTAATTTTAATTTTAATTCTTTTTATGTAGCTTTGAATAAAAATAGCCAATCAGAATACGTCTTTAACTGACTGCTCATAAGGAGTCAATTACAATCACTGTAGCATATTTGTAAACCAACATGGCTTCCTCAAGCGAAGAAAATTCCTATGATGAAAATAAACATGGGACCGAGGTCTTTATGCGTGTTATGGTCCAGAATGATGATATTTCATTTCTCCAGGCATTACCATCAAATATTTCACCAGTCATCACTTTACAGAAGTTAACCCCTACTCAGTTTTGCAAATTAGTGGACAAACTAATGCCTTTATTAGACAATGTAAATGCAACAGCATTTGTTGCTCAAACAACAGTAAATATCCAACAATAACAAACCCTATACTGAAAAATGTAAACAAGACAATGCTGTGCCAATAGGTATTAGGTTATTTTACCAGGAACAGTGACCCAGAGTATGCAGAGCACATCTGTATTTTGCAGAATATGCAAGGACATGTAAGCCACGGTGCAAATGGCCCAAGAAATGCAGTGTGCAAATGTTATCCACTTACTGAGCAAGTGGCTCGGAAAACTAATTGCACGAACCAGTACTGTCCTGCTGACTTCACCGCTGCTAGAAATTTCCACAGGCTTAGGGGCAACTAAAATAAAGTTTATAGCAGACACAGAAGCAAGTATTTCAATAATACCAACATCAATAATAAATGGGATAACATCAGACCCGACCCCTGTGTCTCTATCTACCGCAAATGGAGAATAAGTGCTATGGACAGGCAAACTTGGAAATTGGAATACCCAGTTTAAGAAGATCCTTTACATGGAAATTTGTGATTGCAAATGTCCCCAATCCACTCCTCGGATTTGACTTCTTTAACAAATTTAGCCTGATGATAAATTCCAGAAACAGAACAATTTACAAAACCTCTGACTGCTACAAAAAAGGACTTAAAACTGACAACAGCATCTCCAGTGAATCTGGTGATCAATGAAGTTGAACTTACTTCATTCATCGAAACCACCTTGGACAAAACCCAGAAATTATTTCACAACACAAAAATACGAGTAAAAAATATTGCAGAGTTTACCACAGAATCAAAACGTGAGGCCATCTGCTGGTATTTGCGGAAGTCAGGTAGCTGTCTGCTGAAAAACACAATGCAGCGAAAGTGGAATTTAAAAAACTTCAAAACGAAGGAGTGATCTCCCCTTCCAAGAGTGAATGGACATACCCACTACATTTGGCTCCAAAACAATATGGTGGATACTGGTGTTGTGGAGATTGTCATAACTAAAAGTGACAGATACCAATACCAAATATTTACTCCTTTTCATCAAAACTCACAAACAGCAATTTTCTAAAACTGACTTAGTTTCAGCCTACCACCAAATCAAGATACACTAAGGTGGTATTCCAAAAACATCAATTACTTCTCCATTTGAACTTTATCAGTATGAATATATGCCATTTGGGTTTAGGAATGCATCAGTGACGTCCCAGTGATATATGGACAACATTTTCAGAGACAGTGACTGTGTTTATATATATATATATATATATATATATATATATATATATATATATATATATATATGTGACATTTTGATTTTTAGTGATGATGAAGCCTCTCACAAAACAGATACAGACACAGTGTTCAAAATTTTACATGAGAGTAATTTTAAAATATCAACCTCAAAATCTGTTTTTAATGTGACTTCCCTAAATTTCTTAGACTTTCAAATTGATTCAGAAGGCGTTAAACCCACCATAAATAAGATAAAAGAAATAGAATCTTTCCCCTACCCTAAGGATGCAAAAAGCCTTTGCAGATTTCTGGGATTTATGGTTGGATTCTATTGAAAACTAATACCAGAATTTGCGGAACTAGTTTTGCCCTTGTCAGAATGGATGAGATTAGCACCCAAAGGATAATTTACATTAACTGATTTAAGTAAATGATCCTTTGATGATGTTGTAAAGGAGCCAGCTATGAAAAAAAACAAAACAAAAAAACAACCTTAGCAAAGAAAAACAAGATAAATATAAAATGTGAAATGATTTGCAACAAGAAATAATGACAAAAGAAAAGTCAGCAATCTGAGCTACAGCTTCAAGTAGAGCGATTTCATGGGAAAAAGATGACGATTATTTTTATTAAGATGCTCCGTTCTTATGGGGGACCTTCTGTTATGGTCCAGAATGATAATGATAATTCATCATTCTAAAAATAACCTTGCCATCAGTGATGATAAAAAAGAAGGATATGCTATCATCGTTAACCCCGTGATTATAAAAACGACCTTACCCCCATGTGGAGGAACCAATAGACAAGTGGACAGAAAACAGATGATTTCAAACTCATACATCTAAAACATTCAAAATTTCATTTTTTCTCAGACATGCCATGGGTACGCTTTTTAGATTATGTTAAGAAATGGAAGAATTCGGATGGCCCGCAAGCAAATATTGCGAGACAGTTTGATGCTCAATACAGTGCTTCTTCAAGTGACATACCGTATTGTGGCAGTTTCACAAAACCTGTTGTGCACATTAAGGTAAATTAATTAAGATTGTTGTGGTCATTATGAATTTTATGATGAATACACATTCACAGAATTCCATTTTTGTTTACAAAACACTACTGACGTGTTCTTGTTTATTTGTATTTTTATGATGACTAAATAATTGACAAGAATTATAAACTCTGTGTTGGTGCACAGTGGTTTTGTCAGGTTAATATAGATCTAACATGGGTTTAAAGTTACAAACAGTATTCAATGTAAAAAACATAGTGTTTATCTTTCACATATAGTTGCTGTGAGTGTGGGTTAACTTTTTTGGAGGGAATATTGGGGATCACACTATTCAACTTCCACAATTTAGTAGTTGAATCCAAAATTTTAAAAAATATTCAGTAATAAAATTTTCAGGGTGTGAATGTATACAGAGTATTTATTTTTCGGTATAAATTGAATGTATGTGGAGTGTTAGCCTTAAACTTATAGGCAGTGATGGCTAAAATTAGTGGGGAGGGGGTCAGAAAATTGTTAGCCATTGTTTTAATATTATTTAAAATAAAACATAAAAAGAAATTTTATATAAATATGATAAAATTCTAAACAAAGAAAAAATTATTTTTTACTTACTTCCGAAGTGCCTAAATTGTTACAGTTCAAGCTTGATCTATTAATTTAAAAACAAAATCACAACACATGCTGAGTCAAAAAAAATACTAGTTTACACTTGCAAAACAGGGTCAGCGACAGTCTACCTAGCATGTTGCTTCTTATCTCGGACATGTGTGCATGCATATAACAGCCAAAGACAGTGTTGCCGGAACTGTGAAGTGCACCGTTCAATACAAGAATTTTTGTAATTTTTTTATGAACTAGGGGATGGCTACTGACATTAAGCTTAAGGATTATATAATGTACACGTATAAAGAAAGAATTAAAGAAAAAAAAGACTAAATTATGTTGAATGCTATCGATAAGATTGCGTGAAAAGTAAGGGGTGCTGCAGTGCCTGTACACAAGTGGCCACTGCTTATAGGGTCAATTAAAGTTGAAAGATAACATAAATAGAGATCTATTTGTTCATAGAAATCCCTCTGAATGTATTGTAATGAAACTCTTGAAACCAAGAGTTCCCTGTGCATACCAGACAAATACTTTTCATGCTAGTAATAATACATTTACAAATGTAATCTTAATCAAATGCCAGTGCAGTAGTTATAGCTTTGGTAATCATGATTACCTAAGCTATAATAGAATAGGGGCCCCTTGTTATTATCATGTTTAATTGATTTGGCAAGTGCACATTAAACTCATGAATGTATTTATTTTTACAGAGTCCACATCCCAAGGCCACAACAGCGGAAAAACTGTTCAAAGCATGTTCTGCCGAACATACGTATCCTTTGTGAAAAGGTAAAAACTATAGTGTGCAGAGTCTCTAACAAAAGAAATAAAGAAAAGCTTGTCAGATACGCAGCCATCGATGCAATACATTTGAAACGAGCTGTAGATGAAAATAGAAATGAAGCACTGCTCATGAAAATTAAAAATCAAGATTGTGCGGCAACTGAGGTAAAGTATCACAATTCGTGCTACTGCAACTTCACCCGCTACTCGACGAAACCAATTAAAGCTAAAACAACAAACAATACTTCATACACTCTAGTACTTGAGGTCTTTTCCAAAATAGTTCACACATGAATCATCAAGAGCAAGGAAATCATGCGACTCACAAAACTGAAGGATTTGTTTATCAAGCAGATGAAAGAAACCCACAGAGCTAATGCCCTGTCATATAAAACAGGGCTTTTGGAACGGAGGCTAATTCAAAGATTCCCTCACCTGGGTTTAATCACTCCTCATATGAGGTCACAAGGCAACATTGTCTATGGAAATGACATTCCAATATCTTCTCTTTTGGAGGAGAAAACACTACTTCAAGATGAAACACAGACGATTTCTCCAAGTGAAATGGACTCAACAGCAGCAAATGATGAAGATATACCATGACAAATAGGCATTCAACAACAAACAAGCCATCCACACTCAGACCCAAATCCTCTGTCCAACTTGTACATGACTGCTATAAATTTAAAAAATGCTATTATAGGGATAAATCCTTCTATATAATGGCCACCAACAGCAGAAACATTGAATTTGCAAGAGGCTGAAAGACTGTCCCCCACATTTTATATAATTTTCTTGCATGGATAGTTGGGGAATCTGATGAGCGAGATACAGAAAAGAGAGTGGATATATCTGCATCCATCCACAGGAAGCTTCTGTCCATTTCACAAGACGTAATATCCTTGGCTTCTTAATGCCAAAGCACTTATCATTTGCTATGGCTGTATGCCATCTGTCTGGATCTGCCCACTTGATTGGTCTGTTGAATGGTTTAGGACACTGTGTTTCCAACTCTGTTGTTTAAATCATGATACAGCACTAGCTGAACTAGAAATGAATCATGGTGAAAATTATCTTCCATCCATCATCCAGCCAAATATTCGAACAACTTTGGTATATGGGATAACAACCCCCCACAACACAAATGATATAATTATCCAAAACAATGTAAGTCCAACAACAAACAAACCATGTTCTTCTAACATATCTGGTGCATCTGTAAAGAGAACAAGGAAAAGATCAATGCAGCCACTAGAAGTGAGAATCCGGTTACATACTCTGGTGGAAGGAAAGAAGAAAGTGTCATTTGCTGAACATGTTTCACTCCTTCAGTCAGATGTGTCTTTGCTGCAAAATCCTATGAAGCTTGACCTAGCCTACTATATCACAAAATTCAGCACTGATAATATATTGCCATTTTGGCCTAGATTCAACCAGCTCTTTTCCAAAGTTGAAGTTCCATCAAAATCTATTATAGGTTACTTATCTGTAATTTATGGCAGCCCTGCTGAAATGGACACAGTGCTTACAATACAATTCTACAGAGAAGTGTTGATATTGCAGACAAGCTCAATTTGGAGACAGTTGTCATTGTGATGGACCAAATAATCTATGCAATAGCACAACTGATCAGATAGAGAATTCCAAATTTCATGAAGAGGTTGGTGAGATGACGATGCCTTTATTTTTTGGTTTTCTTGGGTTCTTGGGAAAGCATTTCAGAAATGCTGAGCTTTAGGATATCCTAATAGAATCAGAAGTTGTTGCTGTAGGGTCAGTGAATAGAGTGTTCACAAGTAGACACTATAACAGAGCAGTCAGAGCTCATAAACTAGTGGTTGAGGCAATGCAGCATATGTATCCAACTACGCACTTGAACACTATTCCGGAAGAGGAGGCAGAAAGAGTGAAACAAATAATAACATCCTTTTCGCAATCCTTCCCATGCCCTCAGTATCAAGAAATTGTCAAGGGAGAAAGTTTTCACAGGTTCCTGTCATCCTATGAAGAGTTGGCAGACTTGTAGCAAAAAGCGAACCTTTGCATTCTGGAGTTCCTACATTAATATGGTAGAAATGCTACTGCTTTTCATTAGAGGCATTCGTGAGGCAAACTGGGAACTCCACTTGGCAAGTGTGAGACAGATGATACCCTGGGTGTTTGCATATGACCATGTAAACTATAGCAGATATCTTCCAGTGTATTGGCTAAAGATGTTTAATCTTTATTCTACTCACCCAATGATATACCAGCAATGCCTAGAAGGTGACTTTGTGGTCCAAAGGAGCCAAAATGCTTTTGCTAAAAATTCCTTGTGACAAAGCATTGAGCAGATTGAAAATCATGACTCCAAGACAAAAAGTGGAATGACAGGTTTCAGCAATAACAAGGGAGCTGTCAACAGGTGGATATGGTCACATCATGCAAGAGGGTCTATTACAGATGAATGTGAGTTCATGGCTGACAAAGGAGAGGACAGTGGAATACAATCAGATCTCATGCACAGTCGTATGAAACATGATAAGGCTGATGTTGAGAAGATTGTTGAGACAGTTAATAATATAGTAAATCACTTTGAATACAAACAAAATGAGCTGAGCCATATTGGAGTGGTTGCAACACAAGATGTTCCTTCTGATCCGTCAATTGCTGATGCAAGGGGAGAATCAGAGTCCAAAAAGTTCTGTGTACAACATTTACAAACCAGAAGTGGACTTATTTTCCAGTATTACAAAAATGAATCTGAAAACCTTTACAAGTGTGTTTAAAAAGTTCAGACATAATGTATATAGAAAAGACATTACTTTGAAATCTTTTAGTAAGATTGGTAGATTCCAAAATATTAATCTGCAGGAACTATTAACATATTCCTTAGGTCTATTGCCACTTGCAAATACACAAGGCAACCCTATTCCATGCCCTTGTAAATTATTCAGGAAAACTTATGATTCAGACTCCCATACTAGGTGGTGTATGTATAGTGGATGGCATGTCACTTATATAACAAATGAATATTGACACGCTACCTGGAATGCATAACATTTTTTACCTTTGCTATTATCATATTAAAAGCTCTAGTTAACAGGGCAACAATACATAGTATGTCAACACAAATACACTTTATAACAGACACATACCAACAAATCTCCATAAAAAATAATGAGAGGGACAAAAGTGGCTCCCAGATGATTAGGATCCATGGTCAGTTCCTTCCTCAGCAGTGGAAGAAGTTTCTCTCAAATGGAGAGAAATTCTGCTTGAGTCTCTGGTAGAATACCTGGATGAAACAGACTCTAAAGTTTCAATATCAGAGTTGAGAGGAATAAAGGTGTCCTTGGCACACAACAGGAAATACCATTCATTCTCAGCTGGAAGGGAGACAAGTGATAAGGTCATCAGGGTAGAAGAGACAGAACTTTGCTCCACACATGAGGAAGCAGATACCCAAATCTATTTACATGCTACCTATGTGGTTACCACTAGTAATGACATCAACATTGTCAGTCAAAACACTGATGTAGTCATTATTGCTCTGAAATCGCACATTCCATCAAATTTTATACTTCCATACAGGAAGTAGAGCAAATGAACAAATTATATATATAAATAAAATAAAAGACAGCATTGGAGATGACATCAGATAAGCTTTGATTGGTCTTCATTGCTTTACTGGATGTGATAGTGTCACTATGCTAAGGGAAAAAAGAAAGCTCTTGGCTTATTAATGGAAGAGGAGGAGTTTTGTCAGGGATCTTGGTAAACAATTTGATGTACACAGCAGCATCACTGGTGTTTGTTTGTAGGTTGTACAGACAACAAAACATCACAAGTCTAAATGAAGCTATATACATCTTCAGACTCAAAATGAAATTGAAAATCACAATGCCTCCATTCTTAATCTAGAACAGTCATACTTTATTATAGAGACAGAAGCAATTTCAATAGACATTCAGCAAATGTATTCTTGCAATTCACACCAACTTTTTTTTTTATTATAATGATTTTCACCCTGTACAAGGCCCAAGAGCCATGCAGGTAGATGGTTACAGAGTAACAGACCCAGTTTATGGGGACATATGGGAAAGATAACTTGAAAATGTTAAGATTGTAGTGATCGAGAAAGCATCGTCTTGGGAGTCAGTTCTACAAAGCAGCAGTTTGTGGGAAGAAGCTGCTTGCATGGAAAGCTGCTACCAATGGAATACAAAGGGAATGAGGGTGGTTCACTACAATGTGCATGGCATGGCAAGTTTTAACCATAAAGGTTAGAACTGGTGGAACTAAGGAACGTACTTCATCTGAAAACTTTCCATAGAAATAGTAGTAGAGCAGCAGACAGAAGGATTGGTCAAATCAAACAAAGAAGGGTGTGGCCCTAAGTAATGAGACATGTCAGATTTCTATGTAAAAAACACCAGTATGTCAAAGCAGCATGCCAAATGTTAATTCTCCGATAATGTCATAAAGTACCAAGTGTCGTTTTTTGTACTAAATCATATTTAACAGATGTTACTATTCTGGAGGTATGATTTACAAAGTTTTAAAGTAATGATCTTCCGGAAGACCAAGTTAAATTCTTAGTATATTTCACTAAAAATCTTTTTTGTCCATCTATCATTGAATAACTCAAAATTATTTAAAGGTTTTAAAAAAGGGTTTCAATGTATAATGTAAGTGTAATGTTAAACTTGACCGTTACTTTGTGTTTGTCAGATTTCTTTTATGGACGGTCATAACTCATTACAACTTCCTGTCCCTATAGGAGGACAGATATTATATAACAATTCACCACTCTTTTCTTTGCTTCTAATTAAGTTTCAACTTTAGATTACCATAACATTTTCCATCATCGATTATAAAACTCTCAAGTTATTTAAATTTCAGTACTTTTGATTCAGTACTTTACTAGTTTGATTTTAATGTCTCTAATTTGTAGCTCACATTTTAGGCTGTCCTTTTACTAATAAACTATAGATTTTATCTTCTTACAACTAATGGTTAGTCCTTTCTTCTCACTTTCCTTTACTACATTTTCTAGAAATTCTTGTAGTTTTCTTTCTTTGTATGTTATCAACACCATATCTGCATATCTTATGTTGTTCAGATTGTACTCACTGATAATAATAAATAATAATAATAATAAATTCTGGCAGGACTTCTAGTTTTCTTTGGATTGCCTAGTTGTATAGGTAAAATAAATCTGATGAGAAGACACATCCTTGTCTTATGTTCCTTTATATTTTTCGTATATTTGCTCAATTCATTTTCTATCTGCATGTACACAGTTCGTGCCTAGTAAATGTTTTGGATTACCATAATATTTTTCCCATACTAAATCAAATTATCCTAACAGTTCAAATATATCTTTGTGTTACAAATTTGTGTTATCAAATGCTTTTGTGTTGTCTATGAAGCATACATATGTATTGCTCTCTCCATTAGCATTCTGATAATAAAAATTGCATTTCTTGTTCCAGTGTCTTTCACTGTTCTTGCTCTATTTCTAGCCTAATTCTGCTACGTGCTTTATTCATCAGAATCCAGATGATAAGTTTAGTTATGTGGCTCATTTATCTGATGGTCCAAAGGAGCTTACACCTTACACCAAAGGGCTTCTTAGACAGTGCTATAAGGATAGTTATACAAAATTCTTCCAGTATGTTGCTACTATTGTATATTTCATTTATTTTCATAATCCTGAAATCGTGCAAGGTAGATAGCATTTCTATTACAATCCCATCTGATCTTGTTGTGTTTGTTCTCCTGCCTCAGACTTTAATATTTCAAGGCCTTCCATGTTTTTGTGTATTTTAAGTTTTCCTCTTTCATAGTAGAAGATTTCTCCAATGTATTAATTCCATTCATTTTTTTCTTTCTCTATTGTTAGTATTCCTGCTTTAGATTTTATGTATTCTGTTGAGGGGTATATCTTTTATCCTGTTATTTCTTTTATGCATATCTGCCGTTTCTATGATGCTTATTATTTCTCTCCCTGAACAACTTAAGTTGAAACATTCCTCTTTTTTGTCTACTTATAGTTGTTCTTAATGTTTGTGTTTAATATTCTGTACCATCCCTTGGCATTGCTTGTTGTCTCTTTTTCATCATAGGAGTCCTAACTCTTGTGTAGTGTTTGACCCATCTAACTACTGTTTTATCAGTCTCCTACCTCTCTGTGGCAAAGTTCTTGAGGCTTTAAACAATGCAAAAAGTGGTTAAGCACCTTACATCCCATGACTTGCTATCTGACAAGCAATATGGTTTCTGCTTTGCTCGGTCTACCACTGACGAACTTATGGCCATTACTGAATACCAAACATACCAAACACTTGACAATAATGGAGAAGCTCAAGCTGTGGCTCTTGATATCTCCAAAGCGTTTAATAGGGTTCAGCATGCCGGCCTTCTTCTTAAGCTTCAGGAATATAGCATTGCAGGATTTGAGTTAATACAATCGTTCCTGTCAAGCCGTGAAATGAAGGGCGTCCTAAATGAGTTCTCCTCCATTTCCTTTCATACAAACGCTGATGTTCCCCAAGGCTCTATCCCGGGTCCTACAATGTTTCTGATCTTCATCAATGATCTTCCTGATGTCAACAGTTCCCAAGTAGGCATCTACGCAGACGACACTACTCTTTACTCCTGCCTCAATAGTAAATCCAACATCGCTGTCAAAACTAACCTGGCCATTTCTCTTGAAAAGGACCTCCAATCTGTGGCTGACTGGGGAAGGAAATGACTTGTAAACTTTAATGCCTCTGAAACGAAACTGCTCTCATTTACCCACCATAGAGAACCTTCTCTGCCTCCTATCAGAATGGCTGGTGCCCAACTCCACGAGAGCACCTACCTACCCCTGCTTGGTCTCATGCTTTTCACTGACCTGAGGTGGAACAACTACATTGAATCAATAGCTTCATCTACTGCAAGGAAAGTTGGTTCTCTGTATCATGCCAGAAGGTTTTTCTTGCCCGAGTTCATCTTTCAAATCTATCATTCGTCCTTGCATTGAATACTGCTGCCATACATGGTCTGGTGCCCCCACTGTTCATCTTGAGGTCCTCAACAAAATCCAGAGACGGATATGCAATGTGATAGGTCCTAATCTGGTAACTCGTCTACAGTTACTTTCAGATGTTATGTGGCTTTCCTCTGTCTTTTCTACAAGTATTTTCATGGGAACTGCTTTGACGAGCTACTTTCACTGGTTCCCAAACTGCATGAATTTAAGACTGCTACTAGGTTGGCATCTCAGTCTCACCCCTTTTACTGTTGAAATGGTTAAATGTAGCTGTCTCGTCTACTTCAATAGCTTCTTATATCACACTTCCCATCAGTGGAATTCCCTCCTTCTTACTTGCTTCCCTGATAGCTATAACCTTCAAATATTCAAATGTAATGTCAATCGACATCTTCTGATGCCTTGATCCTGATCCCGGTCCTTCTCTGTGTCCTTTCCTCAAACACCCTCTTTACTCCTGCTCTCACTTTCTGTAACCCCTTGTGTGCTAGTGGCACTCACACCTTGCCTGGGGTGATATGCTTAAAAAAAAAAAAATTTCATGTCATCTACATTTTGTCTCTATTTCCTTGGGGTAATCTTGTTTGCTGATCTCATTAGAGCTCTCCTTAACCATTACCATGCTACAGGCAAAAATTGTTGCCATAAAATTCTCTCCCTTTGCTGTTTTTGGCACATTCTATTGCCTTGAGATGGTTGCTATAAATAAACACTTGTCAACTGTTATTTCTGGTATTTTAAGCTGGAAATCACCTACTACTGCTTTGGAACAAGGTTAAACTTGTTTTCCAAAGCCATTTTGAATTCTTCTAGACTCTACACACTTTTCTGAAGGTGAATTATTTTGTCTATTTATAAACGACGAAATAATAACTTTATTCATCAACAAGACAAATAAATGAGTCAGGTGAAAGAAAGAGCAAACAAATGCTAGTGTCTTCTTGTATGTAAACACAACACATCACTTTTTTTGAGGAAATGAAAGCCTTCTTAGCGATTTTGCTTCTTATTGCACCCGCAGAACTCCACAAGGAGTAATAAAAGTTAAAGTACATTGAATTATTTATGTATTTTTTAATGTATTCGTTTTTTATTTCGCATTTCAATTTTTTGTTTTCAATGTCAAAACATGCAAAATGTAATACATTACATAACGCATTACATCAAAATATTACTCATTCATTCTTTTATTAGTGTACAAAAATTAAAATCTATATGCACAATACTAAGAAAGTTATAACAATTTTAATTTAGTAGGTGTTCATGTTTTTGCACCCTCAAAAAAAAAAAATAATGCTGTGGCAGGGAGGGGGGGACAATTCTAGAAAAAAATTAGCATGGTAACGGTTAAAGCGTTCTACTTTGTATTTCTGGCCTTATCTAAGCTATTATATTTGCTCTTAACTTTGTCAACATGCAAGTGCTTACAAGTTGAGTCATCTTAGAATCAGTTGTATTGGAGTTTAGGCATTATTTTAGATTTTTTAAATTTCTGTAATTTTGGTCTGAGTTTGCATATGACTGGAAGGTAGTTGTTCCCACAGTCAGCACTTGGATAGGTTTTTGAGTGTTCCTGTATCTTTTATTGTTATGTTGTTGATGTGGCTCTTTATGTTTCCTCCTGGGCTTTTCTATGTTCCCAAGTGTCTTGTGTGATCTTGAAATCAGGTGTTGGTTATTTGGTTATTTACAATGCATCTTTGGCCCTAAATTTCTCTGTGTATGCTACAAGATCCTAGTCTATACTTACCAACTATTTCACCATCTTGTTCCTTTCATACTTTAGCATTTAGGTCTTCCTTGATGATGGTAATTTTCTGTGATTTGCATTATCAATTTCTTCTTCTTGGTGTGTCAAGTGAATCTTTATCTTATAAAGAATACATTTAGCTAAAATATTTGCTGGTGAGAAACAAAAAGAAAAGAAAGAAAAATGTATATTTCCTCACTAAAAAAATGTGGGTACTTAAAATTTTTTATGAAATCCCTGCAGATATTTGAATTAAACAGGATTCAAAATTTTATAATGATTTTTATAATTATTTTAAAATAACACAGATACAGCTTTCAAGTGAATGGCCTCACATTCGGGCGAAACATTTCATTTAGTCTTTCTGCAAGAGAGCTAGCTTGAAATCTTGTTTGTAGAGTGGAATATAAAAATAGTTTCAAGGACAGGGAACATCAGAACACTAAATCAATATCACAAGTTAGAAAATGTAAAACATGGATAGGTTAAATGTCAATATTTTAGCCGTATGCAAAACTAGGTGGGTAAACAATGGAGATTTCATCAATGACAAACAAAGGGCCAAGGTGAAGAGAAAAAGAGTTATATTAATTCAAGATATTGAAATGTGTTCTGCGATACTATCAACTATGTGACAGAATTCTTGTAGTTAAACTGAAAGCAAAGCCATTTAATATAGCCATTGTTGTTGTATTATGCATCTTTATGGAAGAAGAAATTGAAGAGTTTTACCGTACATTAGACCATGCCATAGATCAATGCAAATTGCAAGAAATCACAATAGTCATGGGAAACCTGGGATGAAATAGGGAAATATTTGGCAACTTCAGACTATGAACCCATAATGAACAGAGAGAAAAATAGGTCCAATGGTGCATGGGAAACAATCAGATTGTAGCCAATACATGATTTGAAGAACACCCAAGATATTTATGGACATGATGAAACTAAAATCCAAATCGACTACATAACCATCAATAAAAAATTTAGGATTGTAGTTTTATAATGTCTCTTTAAGGATGTATTCTTATTTACATTGCTTCAAGCTGTTGCATATCAAAAAGTGTTGATATTTTGCAGTAGGTATAACACACAGCAGGTTTTTGTTATTGGATTGTCTATATATTAAAATTCTAGAAGAATTGCAGTAATAGTTGTTTAATAAATGAAGACTGTATCCAAAGAAAGCAAAACAATACAGAGTAGAAGAAATGAACTTTCAGATTATTCCTCTTTCTACATTGTTGGTTTAGTAGAAGAAATGAACTTTCAGATTATTCCTCTTTCTACATTGTTGGTTTAGTAGAAGAAATGAACTTTCAGATTATTCCTCTTTCTACATTGTTGGTTTAGTAGAAGAAATGAACTTTCAGATTATTCCTCTTTCTACATTGTTGGTTTAGTAGAAGAAATGAACTTTCAGATTATTCCTCTTTCTACATTGTTGGTTTAGTAGAAGAAATGAACTTTCAGATTATTCCTCTTTCTACATTGTTGGTTTAGTAGAAGAAATGAACTTTCAGATTATTCCTCTTTCTACATTGTTGGTTTAGTAGAAGAAATGAACTTTCAGATTATTCCTCTTTCTACATTGTTGGTTTAGTAGAAGAAATGAACTTTCAGATTATTCCTCTTTCTACATTGTTGGTTTAGTAGAAGAAATGAACTTTCAGATTATTCCTCTTTCTACATTGTTGGTTTATTTGATTACCTGTGCTTTACAACATGGTTGAATATACAAAAGATGTATGATGTCTTCTATTCTGTGACATAAAAGTTCTCTCTCCGTACTGAGTGATGACTAACTTATTAGCAGTTGCTTGACACTATGCAAAATAGGGCAAGTCCATTTTGCATATGTTACTACAGGGTGGTTAATAAGGTAATAGAGGAGACAGATGTTTGAAAATGTATTCAATGGTATATCAATCCTTGTTTAAACATGCTTAGTTGCAGTTCACTGTCTGATGGAATTGAGTAATAGCATTCATTAGTCATGAATACTATGTTCAAGTAGGGGATAAAACAGTAATCAAGATGTTACTTGCATTGAATTTTTGCTAATAGGAATGACGAAATATTGCAAGCACTCAAGACAACACATCTGCAAAACAAGACCTAAAAAGAGAACACTTGTTTTGCATCAAGACAACATGAGGTTGCTTTGAAGTGAACAAACAGTACAAATGGTGAGAAACCTGAAATTCAAAATTGTTGCACACCATCTATAGAAGCTCAGTTTGGCAGTTTCAGTCTTTTGGCTGTTCTCACAAATGAAAGAGGTATTATAAAGTTAATATTTGTCTCCAATATCTAAACTTTCAAGTTGCTGTGTGTAAATGAATCAAAAGTAAACAAGAAATTTTCTTCATGGACAAAATGAAAAAACGGATAAGATGTTTGGAAAAATAAAAATAAAGGTATAGCACTAATAGTGACTATGTTGAAAAATGAACTTGTAATTTTAAAGAGAAATGCATTGCTTTTTCATATCATCTCATTATTCTATTTGGTCCCAAACTTGTTTTATAGGATTGGAAACACTATCTATTAATCTACCTTCATACTAGAAAGTCTATTTTTAATAAACCATAATATATTAAAATTTGTGATGTAGAGAATTAAGCTGTTTCTTTGGATTGTTAAAAGTGAGGTAAAAACATAAATCTAAAAAACAGCTGGGCTTATCAAAGGATGCATTGTATTAAAGAAAACAATTATACTACAGTGGATTTATTCCTATAGAAAAGAATTAGAGACACTACAAATATAAAAATTTAAATATTTAGGAAGTGTTTTAACAGTGGATGGAAAATGCAATATGTGAAAAGATATGTTAGCTGAGAAGAGGTAAAATAAGAATCAAGATTCTGAAATTATAGATTTTTCATTTAATTGGAAAATGGTAATTTAGAGAAATGTACAGATAAATCATGCACTTTTAAGTTAAATTGTAGTTTTATAACAACTATAATGTTTTACATCTTAAATATATCCTGCGCACAAGTTATAAAGAATAGTACAACCTTAATAAGTATACATTAGTTTAAAAAATTTGGATTATAATTCTTATTGATAATTCAAATTTTTCTATGCATGATTATTTAATATCAATGTGAACCTCAGAGATGCAGCTGAGAAAATACTGTGGAAAGGAACACACCAATGATAAGTGCATAAAAAAGAAAAATCAACAAACATAAGCAGGCAATTGCTGATACCCCTTCCCCCTGGAAGAGTAAACGGATGGGGCCATCTATGAAACTCTGTAGTCGAGATAATGAAGGTAACATCAATCAGCTAAATGACAACTTTTACTCATATTAATTTTATACATTATATATATATATCTTTATAAAACTGAAATGCCAAAATACAGCAGTACACTGGATAATTTTATACTTCACAACTTGAAATGGGTTCAGCCAGATTATATATATGACATTATAGGTAAAGAAGTAGTGTAACTGTAACAGTCATGAGTTATAGAGAAGATTTAATATTGCTGAACCATAGAATTGTTGTCGGGACCAGAAATTTGCCCTGGTATCTCGGTCTAACTCTCTCTCATGTTTCAGATTTCTCTTGGCCAATAGTAGCAGGACCATATACCAGGAATATCTAAATTCCAAGCAACCATCAGCATCTTATGGAAACTGTGGGCATACAAGGGAGATACAAAAAATGAGACTGCTGGTAACTAACAAAGACAATAATGAATAGGAATATTGCCTCAAATTATAAACAAATTCAATGCTGGTGCTGCTTAACCCACAAGTTAATGTATTGTAAATCATACTGCATTAGGGTTTTTCTAGTCATTGTCCAACAGGGATACCATTATTGTGATTACAGCATTGGTTACTGCATCTCACATAGAATAGAGAACGTTATTGGACAATAAAAGATTAATACCATGTCACCTGCTCAAATAATCATATTTCTAGCTCTTTTGGGAAAATGTTTAAGTACATACAGAGGAGACCACATGAAGCCATGGTTCCAGCCTATCAGTTGGTAGTGGCTTTGTAATGATAGGGAGCATGTTCTGTTGGAGTTTGCACAGGGACACTAGTGAGTCTGTCTTGTGTGTGTGTGTGTGTGTGTGACATATACAGATCCTGTTGCATGGATCATTTGCACTCTTTTATACCTTTATACTAAACCATGTTTCCAAGTGGTAATAGTTTGTTGCAGCAAGATAATGCACACTTCACTTCCCAGTCGTGAAACTGGTTCCAGAATCTCTTGGCTGATTTCCAAGGGCTTCACTATCTTCTACAATCACTAATGAGTATCTATGGGGCATGTTGCAGTCTTCATACTCTGCAGCTATACAACTCATTCACAAACAAAACTGGAACATGGCTGGATAGTTTACCAATACAACAACTCCAGCATCTTGCAGAATCCATGCCATAGCATATACAAACAAAAACAGGATTGTCACATTAGTAGGTTGCTGTCCCTAATTTTTTTGTACTTCAGTTCAAATTCATTATTAGAAATTTCAAAATAAATCAACACTTGTCATTTTGCTTCCCTGTCAATCTGTCTTCATGGAAATTGCTGTTTGGCAATAAATTTCCAATCACCCCAATAATTACACAGCTGGAAATCTAGAAATAAGTCAGTGAGTTGTTAGTTTTGTTATTAATGGAAGTTTCTCAATAGCATATTTGTTTGGATTGAATTTATTGACCTTTTTGTACTGTGACAAGTACTGGTTAAATCTTGAATCAGACTACCTGCATTCAATTATATGGCAATCCTTGCTTAATATACCTATAAGTAATGGTAGACAAAAAGCCATTGTTGAAACTAGTTGGTAATTGAATTTTTCTTAAATTTATTTAAAACAGTTTATATATTCTAATTTTAATAAAATGAACCAACCTGTGATTTTATGATAATAATAACAATGGTTGCTTCCTGCTTTTCTGATTATGACTATCTGCTAATCCCTGCTGCAGGCACATCCGTTTTGTTCAACACCCACAGAACCAACCTGTGGTTTATAATGCAACTATGGCAAAGCAGACCTTTTCTGGGAGAGAGCACATTAACTGGTGTAATTAGTAGTTAAACAAAACCAGTACACTCAAACCCTCAATCATGATGACTTGTGAGTTCATGCTAAAACAACCATTGATAGCCTCTGAAGAATTTTATCTACCCAATTTCATTCAGAAGGCTTGGATCAACTCATGCCATGGTTTTCAGGCACTTTCTAATGTTGTGATCATCTTCCTAGGCTAATATTATCAAAAAGTCCCTACCTTAATGAATTGACCATGTTGAGATTTTAATATAGGTTTCATTAGTCTAAATATTCAATCACATGCCAATTAATTTCATAAAACTAAAATCATTTGGTTAATTTGATTAACCAAATCAAATGCCTTATGTTATTTGAACATTTTTTTAAAAAGTTTCATCAAAAGGCAGATAATATAATGCATTTGATTTAGTTACTGTTCATTGTTTTAAGAATGCTAAACATTCTACAATAATTAGTTTCAGTGCCTTGGCAGTTTAGATATCTCTTTGTATGAAGTTTTCAAATCATCTTAGTTGACATAGGAAATAATCTTCTTTTGATAAACTTTAACTTTCATGCTCACAAAAAAAAAGTGTCAAAAGGAAAAGTTTTTCCCTTGACCCCACTATTATTTAGTACTACCATCACTCTCTCAGCAATGTTTATTTACAAGATTATAAAAATATGTGAACCAAATACAAAATCTGATATTTATTATTTACCTTTTATAAAGATTTATTATTTACTATTTTAAAAAGAAATCTTTTTATTCAAAAATGTTTTAAAAATTGTCAAAATATGTAAACCATCTACAATGCAATGTTATTATTTACCATTTTATAAATAAGTATGAAAATAATTTTTTTTATTCATAATAATTTTTAAAAAATATCAATGAAACAAATACCTGGAAAATTTTTTTTTCAAAATTTATAGTTACAGATACACATCATTATCTGTTTAATTTCATGTTTGACATTCATTTTTTATAAATTTATGAATAAAAATATTTATTTTCATATTTATTTCTCTAAATAATAAACACTGTATTGTATTAGTTGGTTTGCATTTTTAGAATGTTGGAAATATAAAATTATTCTTGTAAATAAACAATCTAATAAATAAATAGTGCTTTAAAATATTTTTGTTGGAAATTCTCAAAGAACAAAGAAATTGTATAAATTAACTTTCATATGTTTGAGTTTTATTAAGATTCTAATCATTGTTTTTTAAAACAACAAACATTACTGATGCAGTGAAAGTAGCACAAAATAATAGTGGTGTCAAGGGAAAAAGCATCTTTTTGACACACCATTTTATTGCAGACACGAAAGTTAAAGATTGCTCTTCTTTCTTACTACACAAATATTAGCCAACTATTGGAAAATAACTAAGATGTAAAATCTGAAACAATTTCCTGGTTGTCCATCCCTAAATCGAGATTTTGTTATAGCATTATAATATACAAAAATTCAGAATCATGCTATCTTTTTCTATTTGGTAATCTAGTTGAATAACATTTTGCATAGTTAGGACTACATAAGGAGTTAAATAGATTGGATAGTAGAGATTTAGAAAACCACCAGTTATTCAGAATGGTTACAAATCGCATGCAACTATATCAATATTGAATAAATAAATCTTTTATGCACATTATTATTTCATAGTCAACTATGTGATGAGTTGTTAAGATTTTCACCATCCTAGACTAACCCTGTTTATACAAACAGTTATATAAATGCAAATATGTCTACCTGACGTCCTATGGTTTCTTTATATTATGTGTTTGAATACATTTTGGAAACAAAATGATGCTGATATTGGTAATTGTTTAATTTCAAGATAATAGCAAAGGAGGGAATTCAGAGGCTGATAGAAAAGGTTTCCTCATTGGAGATAAGCCCAATCAAGCACAAGTATTGATGTCATTAGTTAAGACAATTGAACATTAGAAAACTTAACATTTCCACTTTAATTTCTGTTCCTGGTATTGACTACAGCAAGATGAAAGTAATTTGTTTCTGTTTCTTCTTTCTTGACATAATGCTTTTTCACCCGCTAGAGACCGAATTGTAATAATAGGCTGTCGGATAGGATATTTGTCCAGCTAACCGTGGACAAACAGGATGATCATATTTATAATAACTTTATTGAAACAAGATGGCGGTTAGTTTGTGTCTGAGCACTGTCAATTACAAATGGCACACCCAATTTTTTCCACCAGACACAGAATGTTTTATATTTGGCACAGTAATTTAAAACCATAAGTATTTTATAACAAACATCCAGGATGCTATCTGGTTCACATAGTAAAGGAATGAATATCAGAATTAATAAAAGAAAGTAAAGCTTTTAAGTCAAGCTGCCAGTCAAGTAGACATTCATCTTTACTACATACAATGCATGACAATGAAAAAGAGGAAAGCTCACTTCTATTGTGTCACATAATGAAAGCCAGTGGAAGAAGAATACCCATGATGATAAAACTTGTAATTTTGCATCAGAGAATAACATCTGAGAATCTCTTGTTGTAGACAATTAATAATAATGTGCTGTAGGGCAGCAAAGATAAAGATAAAGTACAATAAAGTTTATATTGAAATAAGGAAGGAGCAACTAACCTGACAAGTATAAACAATGATGATCTCTTATTTAAAACAACAGAGAATTTGTATGCACTTGTGCTAGGAAATATGAGGTAGCATCAAACTGCCATTTATCACAAAAGCTTTAGTTGTATCTCTAATGGGAAAAATAATTATGGGATTGGTTAGTGCAAAGTGCTTCAGATATTTTTGAAAAGTGGGAAATATTTTGAAAGTGGGAACAAAACAAAAGTGTTTAAGAGTGGTAAAATGGTTTCACTTTCAAAATCAACTGCAGGAGTTGTTTTTGCATTCTATCCACAGTTAAGAAAACTATCAAATGTCAGAAGAAAAAAAGTTTCTTTATTGGAGCTTAGATTAAAAGTTGAATTAAGTTTTTTAAGTAAGAACAAAAAAAAGAAGTCAACTTTAGAAAGTATTTCATTTGCAAACTATTATTGACCAATTATACACAGATGGTAATGGCTTTCAACCAGCATTCTGTAAAAATAATAGAAAAAGTAACAAATGCAAAGATTTTAAGAGAATGCTGAAAAAGATGAAAAGTGGTTATAAAACACGAGATATTTCATGAGAATTGACAGAATAACAGAAACTTCTAATTATATTCATTTGATTAATTATAGAATTTGTTGTAGAAAAAATTGTAAATAACATTGCTGCTCTGACTGTAGAAATTGATACCAAAATAAAGCTCCTTGATTAAAACAATAAATGCATGAATAAGATGACTAAATAAAAATAATACAATAAAAAAAGTTTATTTAAGGATATTTTTAAGTAACAACAAAAAAAAGAAAATTATTTATTTAGATTAAGAACTGGAGGATTTGGTTTTTCATTTTGGTTAGCTTCAAAAATACTGAATGTGGAAAGAGATAAATAATGTGTGAGAATTTCAGCTGCAAAGAAAGTTTTTTGTTGTCATGTTGCGAAAGACAAAGTGCATCCATAAGAAAACAGTTTTTTTTTTTCATTGTTATCAAGATTCAGATAGGAAGTAGTCAGTCAAGACAGCAAACTCTGTCCTTTATAAAACTAGGACAACTGACAGTTCACCACCCAAGTAAATAATTGACATGATCAACAGAGTTATTAATAAATCTGATCTTTTCCATCATATGGAACAAGTAATTGGATGCGAGATTGGAATTACATCAACAATAACATGACATTCTACTTAGCACGTTCAAAAAATAGATCATTTAATAAGGCTCCAGAAATCTTGTGTTCTTTAATTGAAATCAAGAACATATCAATAAGGAATCTACTTGCACCTGCTATGCAATGATTATATAATCGAGATATCAAGGAAATCATTTAATAAAAACTGAATCAAGTGACAAGATGTTGCTTGGGTTTTGATATCTATTGTGATCTTTATTAAGTTTCAAGCAGACAATTTTATTGAATCTATCATTAAAAGTTTTATTGAAAGGTAAAAGGGAAGTTTTTTTTAGTCTTAAGGATATAATATAAAATCTTTTTGGTTTATGCCAAAGAAAAGTATAGCAACTTTTTAAGTCAATGTATAGCATGTTTCAACACAATGTTTTCAAATTTCTCAGTAAAGTTTTCATACAAAACTTAATTGAAAAAATTACATGACAATCATTAATGTTAAAGCAAGAAAACAGTGATCAAATCTATAGAATGTCATAAGCCAAGTGTTTATCAGAATGGTTCAACAGGAAATAATCCATAATTTTTATCCTTTCAATACAATTTGAAAATAAGAACACAATCAATAAATTATCAGTTCATCACACACTTATTTTTAAAAACTGTACAACTTCTCATTAAGAACAATACAAAAGTATTGATTAGATATGTTTTTGCAATGGAAAACAGTGATTGCAACTTTCTTGAGATGCTTTGAATAATTTTAACCAAACTATCTCATATTTATTTTCAAATAAAGTTTGACAAAAATTGGTTATTAGTTGTTAAAAAGAAAAAAAATGGTACCAGTTAGAACCAAATTATAAATTACCAAACCAGTATAGCAATTTAAATATATCTGAGTTTACTTTTTAATGGATTCATTATTCAAATCTTGTCTGATTTTTTCAATTAAATTATTCAAAGATTTTTTCTTAACTATTAAACAAGCATCATCAATTGATGTTTCACTGGAGATCAGCGGCTATCATTAATTGCCGATTTAAACATTTTGTTTTTTACAATACAGGCCTCATTCATTCATGATTTGAATCAAAATGGCTAATTGGTAACTCAAGGATTCATGAAATTACTATTTCCTAGCATTCATTTATTTCCTGGAATATTTGTTTGCAAATAAAGTTGCAGGAACAAAGCAAAGACAATGCTATGTCTGCAAAGAGAAAAGAGGTTGAAAATGGTGACAACTTAGTGCACAGAATGCACAATTCCAGAGTGCAACTAAATTCTTCAAAGAGTATCATCTCTCTTAAGGAATATTCAATTTAAGAATCTATCATTTGTTTTATTTTGCTTTTTTCTTTCTTTTTAGAATTGTAGAGAGTTCAAATATCATTTTTAAAAACTTTTCTATATAATTCAAGTGATAATAATCATAAAAACTACCCTTTAATGAAATTAATTTTCTTGCTTATTTGTTTTACCCATTTCATCTGCACATAAATGCAACTTTTTCCTGTTGTTTAAAAAAGGAATGAGAGCAAAATACACAAGTTGAAATTAGTGTCTCAAAGAATACATGATGACATACAAGTCATTGGATAATTCCAGAAACTGTCAAAACGGACAGTGCTCTAACATTTTATCTTATTTTTTTTTTAATTATATCACCCCAAACAAAGAAATGAAGCCACTAAGACACAAGGGGTTAGTGAGTGTGAAAAATATGAGAAAAAGAAAAACATTATTAAGGAGAGAGAACAATAAAAGAACTGGGATTAAGAAGACAGAAGATAATGATTGACATTGCATTTAAATTTTTGAAGATCAACGTTAACTGGAAAACAAGAAGCTGGAAGAGATATAAAGTGTGAGAGAAGAAACTGTTAGCATAGAACTTACAGTTACATCTAGCCATTTCAATTGTAAAATGATGAGACCTAGCCTGCCAATCTAGTACTGAAAAAGCACAAGGAAGCTACTTTACAGTGGTGGGAAAGTGACTGAAGCCAATTTGAGGGGAGATTGAAAAGCAAGTCTAGGTACCATGGCAAAGAGCTGATCGGAACAATTACCATGAAGATATTTATAGAAAAGGTACAAGGAACCTACTTTACGGTGGTGGGAAAGTGACTGAAGCCAGTTTGAGAGGAGATTGAAAAGCAATGTGCAATATTTAAAAATTAAATGTGAAAGGGTTAATATGAAGTTGTTTTTCAATTAAAGTATTTTGTTTTTGAATTAACAGGACAATTTAGTGATTATAACGGGAATAAATTTTAAGATAGTAGAAAACATTTATGTGATAAGCCATTAAAACCTATTTTGTGGCACATCATCTGATGACAATAAAAATGTCACTTTTCAAAAGGCTCTTCTGATTATAGTAGAAACAGAGTGAAAAGACTATAAAGAGTTTGTGTACATTAGTCCAGACTATTCATCTTTTGTCTTACAATTCATGTTTTCATTAACACTTATCTGACAGAGTGTGACCAAAAGGCCATCTGTCAAATAATTAGTCACTGTTTATTGTACATTTTATGGACAACAAATAAAATCATAATCCTCTGGGATTTACATCATTTAATTTCATTACCATCAAATTGAAGTTTAGGGAGGAAAAAAAAATAATAAAAATTATTGGTCCCAAAATATTAAAGTTTTTGTGCATAATTCAGATAAGGGAAGAGAAAGGTTGCAAAGGAGTGCATTGATAGAAATAAAGAGGTGAAAACTGTAAACAATTTGGCCAAACATTTGTCACTTCATCACATCCAGTTATATTCTTTACAAAATATTTGGTTATCCAGAATGTTTATGCAGATTTTTAGCTGTTCATGTTCCAACATGTTAGAATGTGTCAAATTTATCAACATTTATCAAATTTATTGCTTACATCAGTACCTCTTGAGAAAAAAATGTTTAAAATTACTTAATCCATGTCAATTTTGCATCCCTATGAAAATGAAAGATTATAAGGTCCATTTTAGACACTTGATTTTTTTTTTTACTGTAAAGGCAAAAATGCCTTGTAAGCAACAAAAAAGAGATGTGCAGGTGATGGTGCTTTAGCTGACAGAACTGTAAGGAAGTGGTTTGCTAAGTTTAGAGTTGGTGATTGTAGTTTTATTGAAAATGAACATTCAGGCAGATCCACTACAGATGACAACCAAACCAAGACATTGGCTGAGAATAACCCACATTACACAACACAGGAATTGGTAGAAACACTAAATTTATCAAAATCCACCATCCACAAGCACTTAGTGAAGCTTAGGTACTCAAATCGCTACAATGTTTGGGTACCATAAGATCTGAGTGAAAAGAATCTTTTGGATTGCATTTCATGATTTGCTGTATAAATGCAATGAAAATGCACCCTTTTTTAGGCAAATTGTGACCGGTGATAAGAAATGGATCATTTACAACAATGTTCAGTAAAAAAGAACCTGGGGTAAGTGACATGAGCCAACTTTAGCCACTTCAAAAGCAGGTCTTCATCCTATGAAAGTCATGCTGTGCCTCTGGGGGAATTGGAAAGGAATCCTGTACTATGAGCTTCTGCCAAGTAACCAGTTAGTTGATTCTGAAAAGGACTGCTTGCAACTGGACAAATAGCAATGAGATAGAGTGCAAAGAAATCCAGGAAAATGCAATATTTAAATAAAGAATTCTTTACACATTTTAAAGAGCTCTTTAGTTTTAGTTAAGTGTTGCCTGAAATGCTATCCAAGAGTATTTGAGAGTAAAATACTAATAAATAAATATAACAAAGAGATTTTTTTTGACCAACTTATTTAACAATAGGCTAATTAATTAAGAGATATTTTTAAATAAATAGGATTGTTTTTTAACATTCTACTATTTTGAAAGGATCAGTTGTTTCCATATAATTCTTGCTTTATATTGCCAAGCTTTGGTGATGAAAAGACATGTTTCTCGCACGATGAAATGTATTTGTTATAACTAATATATTTTTATGTGGAAGTTCCAGTTTATGAAGAGATGTCATTTTTGTTGTTGGGTTACTTGGCCAATGTATGTTGGAAATTGTACAAATCTTTATAGTAAATCTTAAAGAGAGGACAGTATAAAGTAAATACATTTGCATAAAGAGAACCAGAAGCATTTATCAACAGTGGAGAGACATTGTAGTTTTGTACAAAGAAATTTTTAGCTCCTATAGAACAAATATAAATAAAAAATTATGACAGCAATTATTTTATGTAAAAATGCAATTGATATTCTGTTTTACACATAAAACATACAAGATTTATAAACAAAATGGCCTGTTACTGTCATGATTGATTTGTTTTTTATAGCTTAACTTTTTGCAGATTATTTAAAACCAGAAAATATTTCTTTTTTAGACAGACAACATTTGTGGGGGTATAATAACAATTTACTAATACAAAAGCTACTAATTAAACCAAAACGGGGGGAGAATAGGTGGATTTATACTTTTCCCAAGGGTATTTGCACAAAAGTAAATATCATAAACCCAACTGGAATTGAAACTTGGTTTTCCAATTTCCAATTCTGAGCCATTATCCATTACACCACCTGCACATCCAAGCTTACAGCACCTAGTATTTTCAAGCATTCACCCATCTAGGTACTGACCAAGTTTAACATTGCTTAACTTCAGTGATCTGACAAGAACTGGTGTTTTAATGTGATATGACAGTAAGCCATAATGAATTGAATGATTTATATGCATAGACATAAGAATATTTTAATTTTTTCATTTAAACTATCTTACGGCTCTGAAATGAGAGTATAGTGATTTCCTCTAGCAGTGTTTTTAACTGTTGAGAAATCTTATAATACATCTTACCATTAGTCAGTTCAGATAATGTGCTGTGTCCCTTCAGAATATGGGAGATCACAGCTCTCGACTGCCATCTTAAGCAATAGTTTCTCTTTTATGACCCTTCTTTCTCTTCATGTCCCTTTTTTGTCCATGCATTTGCACAGAATCATCAAGTGATTTGTTTCGATTGGTATGTAAGATTTCTTCTCTCATTATGTGTCACAAAAAAGGTTTGTCTGCCTCTTTCTGATTTTGTTAGCAACAGTTCCTTCCTTTGTAGTCTCCGCTCTCTTTAGAACTCTTCATTTATTGCAGCTTCTGTCCACAGTATTCTCAACATTTGTCTGTTGAACCACATTTCAATCTTTTTAGTATTTCAGGTGGGCAGGGAGTTTGCCAGTCCCCATTTTCCACTTTCGATAGAGTCCAAAAGTATCTCCGCATCCTTGAAGGTGACGAATTATTTCCCTCCCTACAGCTCCTTTCTCACAGATGAGATGTCACAAGCCTTTTGTGGCTCTATCACTATTTCCATGGAAAGTGTTCAGGGGAACTACACCCCTTAGTTCCACCTGTCCTAACCTTCATGACTAAGGCCCACCATGCCACGCACATTGTAGCAAACCACACTTATTCCCTTCATATTCTTTGGTGAGATGTAAGTTTCACTAGAGCAGTTTTGTCTGCATGAAACTGACTGTGGAACCGATTCCCAAGAGGATGCTTCCTCAATCACTGCAAGCTTAACTTGTTCAAGTGTATGGTTAACTGTTACCTTCCTCACCTATCCACATAAACTGTGCCTCTTACTCTGTAACCCTCTATCTCAAGTGGCCCTTGGACCTTGTACAGTGTGAACATCACTGTAAAAAAGAAAATTCTTTGAAAAATATTCGAGTGGTCAGATTGTAATAAGCTTTACAATTTATGATTAGTAAATATAGTTTTACTTTGTAACAATATTTCATAAGAATAAAAGATTTAAAAACTTTATAAATTATTCAATTTAAAATTGTAAAAAAATGAAAACAAATCTTGCAAAAATTCATTTTTCTTCAGAACAAAAAGCTTCTTTAATTAAATAATGTCTTAGTTTTGTTGAGTTTTTTATTTTTCGATTCAGAACAGATTTTCGGTAAGAGTGGGTCTGATTTTGCAAAACAAAATTTGGTGATTTAAATTCTTCAAAAAATTCTGCTTTTAATTAATAATAATATAGTCACTAAAAATTATCACATTGAATTTCTTAAGTTTTCATAAAATTAAGGGGGAGAAAAACATGTAAAATAAAAAATATTTTTACCAAGATTTTCTAATAAAAAATTAAAAAATAATTTCCTTCATTTGTGAACAAATCCTGAAAATTTCATAAAAATCTGACAATTATTTGATTCTTGCAAGAATTTCCAAATTAATGTGTCTGCTGTCACTGTGCTATAAAAAGTTAGTACAACTGCTATGAAAACATGCTCCAAACGTCGTTATGTTAGGGAGGATCAAGGTATTTTTTTACTTATTAAATTAAATTTTTTACTACTTTTTAGAACATTCGAAATTTTGATGAAAAAATTGTGTTTCTTACGTCAGATCTGTTAGTAGTAGTTATTTATTTAAGACCTTTTTTTAATAGTGCAGTACCCATTTTCTTTATTTTTCTGGAATCGTGTTGTACAATGTTTATTATTTCTTTTTTCTCGAGTTTTGAATGGAATTCTGAAATCATGGTACTGATAAACTGATAAAGTTTTAAAAAATAACAAACAATATATTTAATTTTAAACACTTGTCAAATAGTAGTTTATTTTTTGTAATTGTTTTTTAACATGAAGCTTCTTTTTAATTATATTTGGAAGCGCATCAAAATATTTACAATTTTATTAACAAAAGAGATTTTACTGTGTGTGTGTGTGTGTGTGTGTGTGTGTGTGTGTGTGTGTGTGTGAGAGAGAGAGAGAGAGAGAGATGAAAATTGTGGAAAAAAGTGTTTAGTAAGAATAAAGTGCGTGGGTGGTGGTGACAAAAAGTTTCCAGTTTTTCAGATCAAAGCAGTAGTTGAAGTCTAGACTTAGATTGCATTGTCAAGTTACTGAAAATACTTTCAGTTGATTGAGGGCGTGGCTTATTTAATTACTGACACTAAGAGAGTGCTAATAACAATACCAAGAAAGAAACAATATCTTCGCATTTTCAAGTGAAATCGGAGAAGGGAGTGACTAGAAATACAAAAAGTACGGATTATGTTGTTATTTTTTTCTAAACCCTCCCCCCGTCTAAAAAATTAATCACAAGTACTCACGTCAGAAATTAAATTTTTTTGTGATCAATGTCTTTAAAATTATTTTTAACGATTTAAATTTTTTTACTAAAATTAGAGTAAAAATATTATTATTCAATGGTTGAATAAAAAAAAAAAGTTTCTCCAAATGTCCTTAGAAATTCAAAAAAATTGTTCATAAATAAGAAGTTATTTCAAAAGATGAAATTTACTATTTGAGTGTCCCTTTTCCTCTTTACAATGTATTTTATTTTGTAAATTAAAAAATATTCACAGTAAGTAAAGAAAAAGATCAGTAAAACTACAAAGAAAAACTAATGAAAACGAGAGAAGTGCTTTCCCCCCACCCCAAAGATACTAGAGAACTAGAGGTCAATAAAGCATAACTTTGCAAAAATAAAGAAATTCTCAACTAAAAAGACTGTCGTGACACAATCTTTCTCTCCTCATTTCCATAACCAATAGTTTGTTTAAGTGACTTTACTTTTTTCAAAATCCATGGTATTTGTCGCAATTTTACAAGCCAAAAAAAATTTTTTAATTTAAAATGTTACATTTAAATTGCGTTACACTGTTACACTTAACACTACACTACAGTGAATTTTTGGATCAATGCTCAGTACGAGTTGCACTTCTATTTCTAAAGGCAAAAAAAATAATTTACTACTGCAATAAGGGCAAGGCGTTTTACAAGAAAAACACCAAGCTCAAAACAGCTGTTTAAGATTTTTTTATTTTTTTTTTTTATTTACTTTGTAAAATAATAGTGGGCCAGTGACAAATAGCTTCACTTGACAAACATGTCCTAAATTCTACCCAGCTGATAATGAAACAACCCACATTTTTCTTAAATAACAAAAGGAAAAGTACTGTTTTGCAAAGGTAAACAACGTGATAGTGAACTCGGCCACTCTGAATGACAAACAGAAAGTTATTTCAGGTGAAGTGTAAAAAAAAAAAAAGAAGTACGTATCTCCACGTCATCATCAATAAGAAACCATTGTGGTGTAGAGAGCTTTTCAAAATAAAAAAAAGTAGTAAAAATATTGGACTGGAGTTGGTGGTGGGGGTCAACATTAATCTCAGTCAATAAATACAATAACAATCGGCATGTTCGTTCCTAGTTTTTAACGACTACTAAACTTAGCTTAGTTTTTTTTTTGGGGGGGGGACACGGTTACAAACATGGGCCCCCCAAATGAGGATCGAACTCACTATTTTTTAGCAACAATGACCTGCGTGACGAGCTTGTCAAAATGTGGTGGCTCAGACGAAGAAAAATATTTTTTCTTCAATACACATAATATTAATTAAAATTAAATTTAAAAAAAAAATGTGCCGTGGTTAGAAATTGATCTCTTATCGTTGGTGAGTGATGATTTTATTGTGCGATTGATTAAAAAGTCAATGTGGTGCATCGTAAAACTAAAATAAAAAGACAAGCATGTCTTCAATTTAAAAAAAAAATGCTACCAAATAAAACTTCTTTCAACTAAGTAAAAAGCATTATTTACAATTTACAAATTTTGCTCCAGGTGAAAGCAGTCTAAGAAGATTCCATTATGCCGGCAAACAAAGCTTTTGTGTAAAAATGAGACTTACCCTGGAAAGAACTCACTTTTAAGACACGGTACTCTTTTTCTTTTTTTTTCTTTTTCTCTCAATGTAGTCAGTCATTTTAGGCAATCGCCACTAGACAAATCACCAAACCAAGAAGCAGTAATTACAGTAGGAAATAAATTCAAAATAGGATGAATTATTAAATATCGGTAAGTGTCCATTCTATAGTTAAGCTAAAAAAAACCACTAGCAGACACAATTACTCATGTGGAAAATAAAAAAACGAATGTCTGCTGAATAATATTCAGTAAACATTGTCATTAACAATAGATTTTTTTTTTGCTTTCTATTTTATGGATAATTTAAGTTAGACTTAATTAACACTTCTATTGAATAACATGAACTTTTTAAAACAGTGTTAGGTTGCCCTGAATTTCAAAAGTAATTTTTTATTTTTTAATAGATAATTATGCACCCCATTTCAACTGCGCTTTTAGTTTTATTAAAATTCTTTCTTTCTTTAAGCAACCTATAAAAAAATTAAAATAATTCAAGTTCTTAAAATAAAACAGTTTTAAAATCATTTGCAAATATAGAGAAACGAAAAGTAGATTAACTGTGTAACTCATTTATTTTAAAAAACGGAAAGTAAATATTTCCAAATGTTTTTCAATAACCACCAACTAATCGTCCAATAAAAATAAAATAATTTTTTTACACTTTGTGCAAAACTTGATTTATTTAAAAAAAAAATATTTTTTTTTAATGAATAAATTTAGATATTAATAACCATTTATTTATTTTTTTTTTTTTTAATGCAAAAAACACGATAAGAAAAATGTTATTCGTTTTACTTTTTTTAAAAAGTTTTAACTTAGAGAAATTAAAGAAAAATAATTTATTCCCTTCCTAGTTGATTTCTTTTTTAAAAGAAAAAGTAAAAATAAACATTTCTCAATTTTCTTTCTCGCCACAGATGGAATTTTTATTTATTTCTTATCATATTTTGACTAAAAAAATTGTTTTAAATTCAAACATTTTTTTTTATGTTTTCGATGTCCTAGAAAATGTATCATCGATTTCTAAAGTAAACTAAAAAATAAAAATAAACTTCTTTCAAAATCTTAATTTCTATTATTTTATTTTGAAAATAGCAGGATTCTTATGGCAATCATTTTCTAAATTGCATTTTTATTTTTTATTCATTCGATTGCAATCACTCCTCGTAATTAAATCTAATTTCGGATAAATTTTGTCACTATTTTATCGTAAAAAAAACAACAAAACAGGTTTTGTGGAAAAGTCTCACTTGCAGCCTTGAAAAGCGTGTATTAGTAAAAAGTAAAAAAAAAATTTGAATGAAAATGAAAGTGTTTTGAAACATTAAAAAAAACAAAAAAAAACAGGTTGTCAGAAAACTTTTTGCTGCAAACCTAAGTTATCTCCTTCTCAGAAAAGGCTTTATTTAATTCATGACGGTAAGAAGTAAAATTGTCGATTTTTATGACACAATTTGAATTTTTCTTCTATTTCCCCAAACACAATTTTAGATTTTTTTAGTTGTACAATAAACAAACAATTCAATTACGAACAATAAATTTAATAAAGTGTCAAAAGTTTCAAGATTGAACGCTATTATCATTTTATTTTTTTAAATGGGGGAGGCAATATTCCTCCTAAACTTGAGAAAATAATCTTTTGGTAGTTTAAACCCTATTGTATATTCTCCGTTTATTGCGGAAAGCTTATTAATAGCTCTTGCCAGCTAACGGCTACAAGAAAAAATGGACTTATGACGAAAGAAAGTTGTAGTCGCCCTTACTACCAGTATTTACGGACAGCTGAAGGTGTTTCAATTTTGTGGCTTTGCCGATCACCTTAGTTGTCTGTGGAGAACAAATGCGCTTACCTTGAGATCCTAATAGTACAATCTTAGCCTCTATCGTCCGATTAGTGTCTACTTCGCATTCCATCGTGCTCATCGTTTGGGATAAAAAAAATGAAGCCACCACCGTTGGCGTCGCGTCCCTTACGACACCATTTTTGTTTTGATCACGTGATCATCCATGCGAATAGCAGAATAAACTGTTCTGTTCATTCTATTATTTGTTTATTCCGATTGAAAATCATTCTCATATACTTTCATGTTGATCATGCACACTTTCTTATTTAAATAAGAAATTTTCTAAATATATATTTTGCAATTTTCAAAAAATAGATCCAATGTATGAGGTTAATTAATATTTTTCACCTTATAGAAACCAATAGTTGAGAACTTATAAAAGGTAATGGCTACCATATATGTGCCATTAACTATATTATTACAGAGAGAAAAACATTTAAAAAAACATTGTGAAAATAATTACTAGAATTTTGAAGTCTAGCAATCAGTGATATTTATCCAAATAGTTTTCATTTCAAATAGGACACCACAAAATTAAGTCTGTCTAGGAGTACTACTAGATTAGATTCTTTATTCTGCATTTTTTTTATCTGCTCTTTTCATAAAATGAATATTTTTGAAATCTCTTCTATATACTTGTTTTGATTTTCAATACAAAATTTCTTTTCACTTATTTTCTGGAATGAGACTATAGCCCCCCCCCCCCTAAAAAAAGCTAACATTTTAGAGGAGGTAAAAAGGAAAATGAAGTCTTGGGCTTTATTTTGAAAATTAATTGCAGTAATGATTTTAGACAAAAGATGCAGCTTGGCTTACTAGATTTATCATAGATTGAGGACAAATTTAGTTTTCTGTTTAGTTCACAGCTTCAGCCAAAAATAGAGTGGTTGAAGACATCCTGCCCAAGCCTCCCTTGCTGTGACATGGATGTGTTTTACTTAGATCATTTTGTATGTCATTGTCACCTTTTCAATTTGCATGTCATTTCAATTTTTATAGGGTGCTCTAAATATCAAGCCTTCTGTCAAAGATGATTTATTAAAAAAATATGTTTTTATTAAACATGACCAAAGATTTTTCAATTCTGATTTAAATGAGAAAAAAAAACATTTCTAAAACTTCACAAAAACTCTTTGAAAGAACTTACCTGAAAAGATGCAGTTTATTCCTATTAAAATAGCTGGTTTGTTTTATTGAAAGAAATTAATGCCTATTGTAGGTTTTGTTTAGGTATGTTGAATCAAGCATAAGGTTTACAAATTTTGATTTCATTCTATAATTAATAACATATTTGCGATATATAAACTACTAGCTTAAAAGCTGCCCTATTGGTTGGCATTTAAGCTAGCTTCTGCAGAGAGCTCTTGATTGGTCCTTTGGCTTGTTCAGGAGTTTGAGAGTCCATAGTTTGCATATTATCAGTATTGGAAGCTCACCTGACTGCCATTTGATCTGGGTTTTCATCTGCACAGGACTTTGTTTTCCTCACCGTAGCCTTGGATCTCTTGATTGCAATCTGGTCCTCTGTTGGTGGAGATTTCTTTTTGCGAGGCATGCTGCTACCATATGTGATAGGCAACAATAAACTACATAAGAACTCAAAATTGATTGCTGCATTTAAGTATTGCATTGATATTTAAGTTTACCTTTCAAAAGTTCAATGATAATTCTTCTGATGCCACTTAATTTAAAGACAATTTGACATACATAGGTTCTTATTTTGTGTGCAAACAATTATTTTTATTTCATGGGTGGCTTCTGCTGGATTTCACAATTAATTTTAATTATTCCCATTGTTATTGTACAATAAAATTTGTTGCAAAAAATCATTGAAAACAATCGCAGTAATAAAAACTTGGGAATCCAAAATTTCAGAATTGCAGGTCTGGATCCAGCCCGGAATGTTTTTAATTTGCTTACAGGGTTGGCCGGATTCCAAAATGGTATGATATGTTGGGCTACGGCCTCTAGGAGTAAAATTGAAAAAGTGTGACACACTGACATTTGCATTTATTATATATCGGATAATATAATTGTTATATAATGCATTTTGTTTATTTTAATTTAGTGGGAACGAATGGGGAAATTCTAACCTGGGAAATGCTATCTTATTAAGATAATTCATTCAGACAAAGATGCCTTGAAAGTGCCATGATCCAAAGTTATTAACATACAACTTAAGCTTCTTTAGCCTTTCACCCATTTCTACTACACTGGTGTTGAAAACAAGGTGTGATATAAAACCTCTTAAAACAAATGAATATATAATTAAAAAAAAAAACAGATAAAATAAAAATAAATAAAATTTAGTTTAAAAATTATACAGTTTGTGGGAAATTTAGTGACTCCCTAAAGTGAGTCATAGCTGATGAACAAAAATGAGACAAACAGTTTAGAAATCATACTTTATATAAGAAATACATTATACAATGAGAATATAGAATTGCTAAAAACGTATTCCTTTATCTGTTAATCATGGTATCGGGGAGGAAATCCAAAAACATGTATCTGTTTGAAATTGATTGAAACACTTTCTGATGTTACCCATATTCCTCTTCTGTTTGCTTCTTGTCCATGCATCATCCAGGTTTGCTCGTGGCCAGCATCAGCTGTTCTTAGTAGGCTAAAAACATGACTGTTCACTCAGTGGTCTGGAAGCCTCAGCTTTGGTGCCTAAATTCCATTTGGCACCTAATTTTGTGTCTTACTCATTATTAAATGGACCCATCTTCTATCAGCAGGTCTTATCAACCGAAGGGAGATAACCTATATTTTTTATAAATAAGAGTAAAAAAAAAAAAAATTGAGCATTCATATGATTAACATTAGTCAAGTTCTGTTTTAACAATAAAAACAATAAAATCCATTTTTCTGGTGATAATTAAATTTGTTGGGAGAAGAGAGGATGTCAAATCTCTCATCTTGAATATTTTCAATGGTGCAAATGGAAAAATACAAATACTCTTAATCCAAGTGAAATTTGAAGAAAAACAAACATTTATTACAATGACAAAAATGTTTTTCACATTATACAAATTACAATATAGTCCTTGCACAAAATTTCCCTTGTGTGCTTCAAATTATTAAGGCAGGTTTACAGTTCTTTCAAATACAAATCAGTTTTCTCTTAGAAAACTAGAATTTGTACAAAGCAAATGTTTTCCATAAGAAAGGGATTTTAACAACTTTCTTTTAGAGCCGCATGAACTCTAAAAAAAATCAATTTCTTAGCAACAAAAGAAATTTACTTAAAAAAAAGTTCACAATTCAAAATGTTGCAGATTGAAAGTCTAAATTCAAAGGTGAAAGTTGAAGTTCAAAGGGAGGTGAGAAAAGTTTAACCTACTTTGATGAAGCTGCTTTTCTGGGTTCTTATGACGAAGATTCAGATTTTTGGAGTGGACATTCTTAAATATGAGATAAACTCTCACAAGTCTATGAAAATCATTCATATTAGGAGAATTTATAAGATTTCTCTTCTATGTCAGTAACAGTAGTAGTCTTTTATCATCTCAGGTCAGTAAGTGGTCTATTTCTTTTCTCAGCAGACTGTGCTTAGATGGTTCAAGTTTTCTGCCTGATGACAGTCTGTTACCTAAATGGCTTAATCCCTTCTCAGCAGCAGCAGCAACCGTTTGCCTGATTGTGGTCTACCTCTTTCTGCCTTTAAAACCAAAATTTTCCCTCTTGTATAGGATGGATGAAAATTGACTTGTAAACCAATTCCTTATGGGACCTATAATTTTTATTCCTATTGGTTAAAAAATTCAAGAGTCACCATTCAATCAAATCACATTTTCAAATCAAATTCAGTTGGTTTATGAAAATATCAAAGCCAGGCCCATCCTGTAAAATTTTTGTTACAGAAAGTTTAACCTGTCTGACTTCATTTTGGCAGATCTGAAGCCTATTTTTATTTTTTCTTTAAATCTTTACACATCAATTTTCATTTTTTTTTAATTTTTTATATATAAACCATTAGGCTTCATTTTAGCTGTTTCTTTTTCAAAGAAACTGTTAGTAACATTCTAAATTAGTTTTTAATACAATTCTCTATTAACTTTTTATTAAAATGGTTTCTGCATTCATTTTTGAACAATTCCAATATTTAAATTTTTTTTTCTCCTACAAATTTAATATTGTTTTTATTAAAAAGAATTTTTTAATGATGTTTGATCAGTAAAACATATCAAAATTAGAATTTTCTTCCATATTTACTACCATTTACTGGGAATAGTCAAGTTATAAGAACATTGTTGTTTCATTCTGGATTGATATGAATCTGACAACTCATTTTGGAAATGAAACTTGTTTTCAACCAAAGCCTAAATCTTATTTGTAAGATCCCTGAAAAATTGTTTTAAACTATTTAATCTATATTTCAAAGTAGGAAAGTTAAAATGAAGACCTTAAAAGATTAATTTTGTCGAGTAGTTAATTGTACTTGTATGGCTGTCTATGGGTTTCCAGTTCCTTCTAAAGCCTTTCAACTGTGCACTTTAATTTCTCCAGTGATTTTAATTACTTTATTTATTTTTTGTTTATTTTTTTTCCTCAACAGGAGTAGATAGGTTTGGTTATCATCTAGTTCACACTCCTCCCCAATCTTTTGAACAGGAGTAGAGGGTTATCCCTTGTTTTGGGTTCCTTCTAAAGTGTTCTAATACTTGTTCATTCTCAGTAGCCACTTGTGTCTTAGTGGCATTATCACCTTGCATGAGGTGAAATGATTAAAAAACAAAAAAGACTTATGAATTTGTGCTATCACATCATCGATAGCTTGCCTGTACTGTTGCTGTTGCTTATTTTCTTTTCGTTTTGTCAATCTGTCATTCACTCTTCCAGTGCTAGCAAAAATGTGGTATTTTTGGCATTGTCACTTGACAGTGTTTTGGTCATCATGGACATTGCATGTTGACATCAGCAAGTTTGCAGGTAACCAGATTCCACAAGGGGATTTTGCCCTGTGGTCATTGTGATTCTGCAGAGATTTCAGGTGTGCAAAACTTGCAACTGTGGTAACATCTTCACTGAAAACTAATTTCAAGGCACAAAGCAACAAGCTTTGTTGATATCTAACAATGGATTTAATGATGACAAATTGATTTTAAAAATACATAAGGAGTAAAGAATTATGAATCTTTCTATGTAGCCTGGTTTGACAGTCTTTCAGCAGGAAAGTTATTCTAGCAGTAATTCAAAGTAAATGAAGAGACCTCAGAGCACTAACAGCAGCCAGATGAGGAAGTCAAGATTAAAACCAGATTTGCCTATCTTGTCATCTGGTGTCTCTCTGTATCTACTCTGAGTATTGGCAGGTTTACATAAGAAAATCTGAGCCCTTCTGGTATTGAGTTATTACATATTTTTTGATAAGATATTCATGACCTTTCTTTATCTAAAAGAAAAAAGACAGATGACCTGTCATAAAAATTTTTCAATCAAAGTCCCTACTACTAAATTAGGTAAGATATAAATATTTGTGGGGTTTGATAGTGTTACATGCTGTCACAATTATATCTCATTCTGATTCATTCTGCATGCTGGCCGGATGTGAATGCCATGAAGACAGAAAATGAAATAACAAAAGTCGTTTTCTGCACATTAGGCTCCATGCATCACATCCAGCCCACAAAGCGAGCTCTGGTGGTGGCCAATCGCAAATATTCCTGCTGTTAAAAGTGATGCCCTTGGGGACTACCAGACCTGCTTAAAAGCAAGCTCTGAGAATGGCCAGTGGCTCAGGGCAGCCACTGGCTGTAATGCAGGGCTCTGCTGCTGCTATTGCCGTCATGACTTTGTGTCCATGACAACAGAGTTGTGGCCTGTCCATCATATAGGGCACTGGTGTCATCACCGTCACCGCCTTCATTACCACCACTAAACATGACTGCACCTCTCAACAATTGTTACCACTTCATGGCTTGATCAACCACCTCAACTATCCAGCTTTGACTTGAAACATATCAACCTCGATTCCTCCCAGCTACAAGCCTTCATCAATACCAACTTCCGTTGTCACTATGGCCTACCTTGACTCGTTTACAAGGCATTCCCTTCACAGTCAGCATCAGTGACCTTTATTCCACAGAACAGGCCTACCAATCCTCACCATCACCTCAGCCTACAAGACATTCCCTATACAGTCAAGACCAGTGACCTCCATTCCATAGAACAAGCCTACCTCAACTCATTTACAAGGCATTCCTTTCAGTCAACATTGTGACCTTGTTTCATCGAACATAGCTATCAAGACCACACCAATCTGATCTCACCCCAGTTCAACACAACAGGTCTACCAACCAATGAAACAACCTACCACCGTGACCTTGTACAAGCAAATGTGCATCAACCATATCCTGTGACCTCGGCCACACCGGCACAAGAAATGGGTCAACTCCCGACACTACGCTTACACCAGATCCCTATTCCTGTACTCTCTACCAACAATAAAGGTTGTTTCAGTCTAATCCTCATTATTCTTTTCTCTCACTACCAAATGCTTAATATAACACTAGTACTGGAAATAAACAAAGAATTCTTCTTTCGGTATTTGGGAATTTTTATAAGACTGTAAATCTTGACAGCTTGGCCAACTGGGTATATTAGGGAAGATCTAGTCTTACTAAATCTTAATGAATTCTGCTTGGTTTATTTATATGGTCTTCTTTCTTTTAATTATGCAACTACCAATGGAGACAAGCATCCTAACTTTGGTTTATTTCAGGTTTAAATCTTCCAAGCTCCTTTGTTGGGATTTACTCAGTTGTGTGTGTGTGTGTGTGTGTGTGCGCATGTGCTCAGCAGTGTATAGAGTGGAATGAACAAATCTATCAGCTTTTATACATGGTCAAAAAGGAGTGAAAAATAGTGGTATTTTGTGGGGAAAAAAGTTGGGTTTCCCAGTTAAGAGCTCTTGCATTGGCAATTTTTAGGTTCAAGCTGCCAGGACTGGTATGAGTCTTCTGCAGCAAGAGTTGTGAGTGGTTCTTTAAGCTGGCCTTCAAGGTAGCAGCTGTTGGAAAGGAAAAGTGAAAAAGGAGGCTGAATAGGGCTCTAGCAGAATCTTTATGAGTTCTGGGACTTCCTGTCGTTCCCTGCTGATTACTTCCATTGCTGCCACTGCTGAATCTAGCAAAGTAAGGAAGACCACACATACCACAATAGCCAACAAGAAAGATAGCTATTATACCTTGATGTCTTCAGATTATTATTTTTAATTTGCTCTCTTTTTCCTCAACATTTAATCAGTTTCTGAGTTTTTTTCCCAGTTTAGTCTTATTTCCGGCTTCAAATTGTCATTAGGTATTCTCATGGATTAAAATGTCGAACAGTGGTTACCACCCTGTTATAGCTTCCAAACAGTTTTGTCTACTAATTTAACTCACAAAGCTTGGGTCAATCTGTGGTATAGTTTTCAGGCAGACCCCTAGGGTGCTGCAAGCTGTGATTGTCCCCTGAGGTCAATATTATCAAGTAGTCCCCTCCTTGACAAATTGACCATGCTGATATTTTGACTCTGGTTAATGTTCTAACCTCTCAGCCATGTACCCACTTAATTGCATTTAATTATATATCTAATCAACATACATAAGTATTCATATTTCTTGGTTAAATAGATCAGAACTCTATGATCTATTGATGATTAATCTACGTTACAAATCCTAGAGCGTTAACCATGTAAATCATGACCAGGTATTTCAGATATTTCTGTTTTCACAATCTTTTTACAGTGAGCTAAAATAAACATATTGAAATATTATGAGCCAATTAAGTTATCTCAAATTTTTTCATTCAAAGAAATGGTTTTTAAATAAATGAAATATTTTTTTTAAAGAGAAGCAACTTGAATTCAAATTCTAATTTAGATGAGATTTGGCAATTAATGTTTTAAAACACATCTGTTAAAATTTGAAAATTTTAGATGAATAAAGAAATTTCATTTTATTTTTTTTTAGTGTAGATATCACATCCAATTTAATTTAGCAAGAGTTCTGTAACAATTGTACTTTTTGATCTTATTTGATGTAATCTAAAGTTTTCTTGTTAAAACAAGTAAAATTTTTATTGCTGTCATTTTATTGCAGTTGAAACCAATGAAGTCAAGTTAAGTGTTTTTCTTACAATAAATCTGCTACTAATTTCTTACTAATACATTTTAATCGTGACAGTTTTGAGTTTCAAAAACACAAAAAAAGTAATTTTAAATTTTATAAAAAATTTTTTCAGATATTTTTATATGTAAAAAAAAAAAAAAAATAGGAGCCTCATGTTTAAAGATTTTAGTGTGGCCATATTTTTTCCAAATACAGTAGTCCACTGCTATAATGCCGGCCTTGGGATCCAAGATGGCTGACCCACACTGCAAGTGATTCATGATAGCAATAATAGGAGGTTGAACACCTACCTGATTTCTGGGTCCTATTTGCCCTATTTCATGATTTATACCATAGAAAATGGCCCCAAAAGAACTTAAAAAATTATACTAATTTATGCCAATGATTCCATAAGAAATTTCAAGTAATTTGCTTTTTAAGCCCTGCGCTAAGGTATCTAATGAAAATTTCCTGAACAGTTATTTTTTATTCTAAATTTACATGCCTAATCTGAAAATAACAAAGAAATTTTTATAAAATCTACTGTTTTGGAGTAACCAACAATAAAAGTTTGGACTCCTTCATTTCATTGTCAGCTATAGCATGGCATCCATTATTGGCATTGTTTGCATCAGTGTGCACACAATAATCGAGACAAGTGAATGTCTATTCCACAGTAAATATATGCAACCAATGCCAGTAATGGCTGCCTGATGCAAATGAGTCCAAACTTTTATTGGCAATAACTCCAAAAAGGTAGATTTTATCAAAATTTCTTTATTTTCAAATTAAGCATATAAACTTACACGTAAATATAACTATTCGGAAAATTTTTATTAGATACTTAATGCAGGGCTTAAAAAGCAAATTACCTGAAATTTCAACTTATACAACTTTTACAGCAGATTTTTTATACAATAAATTTTAACCATCCTCAAAAGTAGTCCCTCTTGCAATTCCTGATTGCAATCCCTAATTACTACGCGCTATTTATATTAGTTTATTTATAAGAGATTCTTGATGCAAGACAGTTAAATTGAACATGATCAATGAGAGAAAAGTACGCCTATTTATACCCCATCTATGGTATCTGATTGCAGTGATTGAATTCCTGTTAATTAGTCCGATATTATAGGAATTCTTTGATCGCGTATGAAATAGAAATATGAAGTAATCATGTGTAATTATTACCAATACAATTGGATTAGCTGTAAAATGGCTGAGGTGTTAAAATTTTTCAAAATTTGGGCTGTTTGATCATCAAAATCAAGGTAAAATGTGTGAAAAAGGAGTGTAATTATTAAAACAAATTAGGACTCATCTAGGGGTCCACCACCCACCCACGGTACACCAGATACCGTGGTAAACTGGTTTGCCTAATAGTGGTGGACTACTGTAATTATCATTAAAAACAAATGAACCTGTTGAACCCTCTTCTGTTTTTATTGATTCTGCTTTGATTGCTTTTTGGTCTTTTAAGCCAGTTTTGTTTTTTCCATTTGTATAATTGACACTGGCAATTAAAGGTAAGTAAATTGGATTTAACACTATGAATGTAATTTAAGAATAAGGAGGACAAGAAAATATCTTTTATATTTGATTTATTCGGTTGATTATTATTTAATTGTGAAATTTAATGCAAATATACTTCAGTTTATATCTGGAACAATAATTTGTATAAATGTAAAAAAAAAATATTTAACTCCTGTTTCATAATATTGATTTTCCAAGCGTAGCTTAGATGTGGCCCAAGGTTGAAAGAAGGGGGCACCCAGTGAGGATCGAACTCACTACTCAGTCTTAAATGTTTATACAAATATAACAAGAATTATAGAACAGAAGTAGTGTTGTTTCTAATTATTTTATTTCTCTTATCTTTGATGCTAAAATAATAATTTTTTATATCAATTTTTTTCAAATCTTTCACATACTTGTTGACATTAAAGTTGATACAGTTACTATAAAGTACAAATTGACTGAAATTGTATACTGGCCTGTAAACCTATTAAACTTTTTTTTTTTTTATAAAATATGAAATTCCTATAGCTTAGACTTAATTTTATTCATGCTCAAAGATGTACATTTATAAATGATTTGTGGAAGGTTATGACAACATCTGCTCCCCCCATATATTGCTGTATTTGGTTTGGGTGTATATAGTGTTATGATTAAAAGAAAATGCACAGTGTTGAAAAATACAAAATAAATCTTTATATAATGCACTTATAATAATACAGAAGGATAAGATGAAGTTTCAAGAGTTCAAATGTAAAAGTCCTGGCGCATAAGAGTCCAGGAGAAAGTAAATATCTCTGCATGAATGTATGTATCCAAATGTAGTAGCCACTTGTTTAACAATCTGGGTGAAGAAAGGTATGTATATTTTCAAAAGTAGCAGGATGGTATAGCCATTTAAAGTCATTAGCTAACTGTGCAAAATGTCATATTTCAGCTCTGGGTATGTTATGATGACGGAGAATGGACAAAATTAATTCATCGATTCTCGTTTAGGTTGATTTTCCATACATATCTAGAGATCTGTTTTGAAAGTGATTCTCATTGGCTCACAGCCTTATATCCTGGTTGTGAAAGCTTTCTGATTGGTTGGTCAAAATCTGGCTTTGGGGCCTGGTGATTTCAAATATACATCTATTTTTAGAGATGGTGAGTTTTGGTTTCATTGTTATTTATTTATTTTTATTTATTCAGTTTTCTATCACTATACATTCAGTGGTGATTGAGTTATATTATTGGTCATTTCACTAGAAGCAATACAAATTAACATTAAGATGGAAGATATGCATTTGAACCCGTACTTTTCCTTGAGTGTATTTTTATTGTGAAGGTCCTGGTTTAACAAGTGAGCTTTCCATCTCATTCTTTTTATGAAACTTTGTTTTTTCAAATAATTTTAGCTTATATATGGAAGGGGAAGGGATGGGTATGTTTTTTAGGGAGTAGTTGCGGCTAAATTTTTCTATGTCCATACTGTGTTATAAATGTAGCGAAAGTGCCCTACTGATTATCAGGAGCTGAATGTGAAGAAATATAGTCTTAAAGTGTGCTATATTTATGGGATAAAGTGCTCAATATCAGGATAGAGCGTGTGTAAATATCAAAGTGAACATAGAAGTCAACACTTAGAGGCGACAGTCTGTTTCATGCTAGATGCAATCGTCAGGCAACTAGTGCTGTTATTTTTCTCTGCTATTTATATATAAGGGTCAGTGGTGCATTGTGGGTAATCTATTTTGGCGGTTACTTTTACCGGAAGTCGTTTATTTGTTTATTTATTTATTTGTGTCAAATTATTTTGCTTGTTTTTATTTAATTTTATTTTTATTTTTTATCTTATTTATTTATTTTATTTTTTTTTATTTTTTATTTTTATTTTGATCAGTGTTTTTATTAACGTGGTAAAAATTTGTTTATATAGCTTATTGTTGGTAGTCTATTATGGTGGTTATATTACCGGAAGTCGTTTATTTGCTTATTTATTAGGTTGGTGCAAAAATAATGTCGTTTTCTCATATATGTTACTTTTATATATGATTTCTGAATTAATTCATTGATATATATAGCCATGTTATATATCATTTTGAAGTGCGTTTTTCGCTCTATCGAATAGTTTTATAATATTTGAGTCAAATTGTTTTGCTTGTTTTTATTTATTTTTATTTTTTATCTTATGTATTTATTTATTATTGATTTTTATTTTTATTTTGATCGGTGTTTTTATTATATATATATATATATATAATTAGTTTAGCTGACCACTCATATTTGAGTTATTGATACTTGTATTTGAGTTATTTATTAGATACCCATCTACTAAGGTGGCTAGCCAATCCCTATGGCAGATGCTTGCTCTGGCACATTTGTGTTTATTGAACACCCACAGAGCCCACTTGTGGTTTATACTGCAACTATGTTGAGCAGCCCTTAGTTACATTTTCTGGAAAAGTGCCTGTTATCTAGCTTGTACCCAATTTCACTCACAAGGCTTGGGTCAACCTGTCATACGGTTTTCAGGCACTTTCAAAATGTGCCACACGCTGGGATTGACCCCTCCAATCCAATAAGATCAGGAAGTCTCCTCCTTAACAAATCGACCATGGTGAGATTATAATTATTATTTATATATATATATATATATATATATATATAAATATAAAAGTGGACATGGAAGTCAGCACTTAGAGGCGACAGTCTGTTTCATGCTAGTGCAATCGCCTGACGATTGCACTAGCATGAAACAGACTGTCGCCTCTAAGTGCTGACTTCCATGTCCACTTTTATATTTACACACGCTCTATCTCTGATATTGAGCACTTTACCCCATAAATATAGCACACTTTAAGACTATATTTCTGTATATATATATATATATATATTTTTTCTAAATTTTAAATTCCCACCATCTCTCATGCAAATATGGAATTTCATCAATGTAATGAAATCTTAAGTCACATAAAATTCTTTTGTCCAAAACTGTTCATATATAAAAATTTATATACAGTGTAACCCGGATATAAGAGATTTTCTCTGGTCCCAAATTAGAGCCTGTGTTAATGTATATATAATAGACCAAACCCGGATATAAGAGACTTCTTCTCCGGTCCCGACAACTCTCTTATATCCGGGTTACACTGTATACAGTGTAACCCGGATATAAGAGAGTTGTCGGGACCGGAGAAGAAGTCTCTGTATACAGTGTAACCCGGATATAAGAGAGTTGTCGGGACCGGAGAAGAAGTCTCTTATATCCGGGTTTGGTCTATTATATATACATTAACACAGGCTCTAATTTGGGACCAGAGAAAATCTCTCTTATATCCGGGTTACACTATATATATATATATATATATATATATATATATATATATAGGCATTGTAGATAGTTTTTAGACATTGATTGCACACACATTTCATAATGAACAATTCTTCTCTGGGCAAGACCGATTTTTGTCTTTTTTTTGTTGTTTGTTTTGTAATATGTACGTTCACTGCATTTTATTTTTCTATGTTGTAGTTACAGTGACAATATGACTAATTTCTATTTCAGTAAGCTAAGATTGGATGGGGTAATGAATTCAAAAGCTTTAGTTATTAATAATATTGGTAACAGGTGCTCTTTTAATAATTCAATTTAAATTTCCTTGTTTGTCGGTCAATATAAATTAAATATTTAAAAACTGTTCCTTCAAAGTAATTCCTAAAAATATAACTTTTAAATTACCTGTGTTGATAACAATGGTAAACATACAAGGTAACCACACCCATGCTTTTCACTGTTCGGTTAATGATTACCCCACATTGCATTTCTATAGTCAATCTTGTCAGTGTGCTCTAAAAGCTACGGGAGGACATGATGCATGCACACAAGGTGACACAATGAAAGACAAATGCCACATCAAGGAATAAAAATGCAATCCCTGTTTCCCATATTACATGTGGATGTTTTATTTAGGGGTTTCCCTGCTTGTCCTGGTCGGTAGGTAGATGGTACTTGGGAAAATTTCTGTCAGCTCTTCCCCTACCAATTCCCCACTCATCCAAATGTGGTGGCTGCCAATACGAAATGTAGGCTCTGGAACTGCTTGGCAGACACATCCGTCTCTTGCCAAGAGTGTACCAGCATTCTTTCAAATCCCAAGCATGGCTTTTAATAGACATACTTGAACATATCCTATTTCCAGCTTTGTTGCCACTTGATCTCCCAAAATCCTTCATCTAACCCTTCTCATTCCTCTTCAATTAAAGTGGATGCCTCTTAGAAGACTGAACTTCAAAAGGAACCATCTGTTGGTTCATCAAACAGAAACACTTGAGATTGGGATAAAAGCACCTCTTTCCTTTCTACATGGATGTTCATAGTATTGTTGTGGAGGTATGAGTTATTAGATGAAATAAATAAATAAATATATATATATATATATATATATATATATATATATATATATATATATATATATCAGAAGGGGTATTTTGTTGGATGTGTGAAAATAGACTTCTTCACAAACATTTCAATTTGAGTATGGCACAAGGTCATTAACAACAAATGTAATAAACAACATTTCTTTTTTAGAAAACGAGAATAAAGCATTGTAAACAAATGTGAAAGAGAATATTTAGTTACAGTTGATGTTGGGGATTAAAGTAAAAGTTGTAATAATACAGCAGGAGTTATTTCCCTTTAACTGTTATTTGAATTCAGTCAGTTTTGTGCCGTGGGTGATACACGCGTAGGCGATCATGTATCTTTCGATACATGACTGACGAGGCAGATTTTGTTCTCGCAGTAGGTTGCCATTTCTTTCTGCTGTAAACCAATTGCCATCCAAGGCTATAGAACCCGGTCTGTCCCGAGGGGAGGAGAAGAGGATTCATACTTTTCCCAAGGGTATTAGCACGTAAGTGAATGTAATGGATTTGACTGAAATTCGAACACGGCTCTCTGATTCCTCTATCCGAGCCACTATCAATTACTCCACAAGGAAGATATATTTTTTATATCTAGACTCACAGAAAAGATTTCAGTTTAAGAAATAATAGTAAGTTTCAATGAAAAGAATGTTCTTCGATAAGGTGTTGTAGGCTGAAATTCAGTGTAAGATGAATTCAAAGAAATTTTATGATTGAGAGAAAATGTAATCTTCACTTGAATATCGACAAGTTGAATTAACTTGCCACTTATTGTTGTTCACCAAACAGAGTTGAATGTGAGTGAAAGAATTCTGGAAAGGTGAGAATATGTTGAATCTTAACTTATAGCTCCAGAGGATTTTGAAGTAATATTTCTCGCTGGTGAATATTGACAAGAGGTGAAAGTTGTAAAGTTGAATAAGTAGAGCGAATAAGATGAGTTCAGAGATGTGCAGTGTTTGTACATGCGTGTGTGCGTGTGTCATGGTGTTTCATAGCAGTCTTCACTGAGGGAGAAATGCATTTTCTCTACTGGACTACATCGTTGGTAGGCAAGAGAAGCAAAACGAGGGTAGAGTGAAGATTTACTGTGTATTTATGACCAAAGTGGACACGTGGTAGGCTTGAAACACACAGATTTTTGGCAGTAAATTAATTTTAACTGTGTGGACGTAGTGGAAAACATATTAGGATTGATTGCCCAATGAAGAGTCCGAGAAATAGTAAGGAGGATTTTAACTCTGTGATCCACTTTTTGGACAGATTTTTATTGATCACAGTGCTGTTACATAAGGAATGTATTGGAATCTTTTTTTAACCAATGGAATTAGTTAATCCCAAATAAAATATTTTTAAATTGAAGTAGGACACTAAAGTATCACTAAATTTCTCTCCACTAAATTGTAATACAGTGTAACCCGGATATAAGAGAGTTGTTGGGACCGGAGAAGAAGTATCTTATATCCGGGTTTCTCTTATATCCAGGTTTGGTCTATTATATATACATTAACACAGGCTCTAATTTGGGACCAGATAAAACCGCTCTTATATCCGGGTTTCTCTTATATCCGGGTTACACTGTAGATTTTCAGCACTTTATAATAATTCAACAATTCTCCTGATTGCTACTGTTGTTTTTTATTATTATTAGTCCTGTATTTGTTCATATGAGATGTCTGGTGGTTATTGCTGTAGATTGCTTGATGTCAAATGTCCTCAAATTTCCAGTACCTTTCAAAGTAACCCTGTATATCTCAACAATTCTGTGGTCTAATGTGGTCACATATGAATATTTTCATGGTTAATATGTATTTGTGACATTATCAGGCTAATGAAAATGTGACCAAATCTCTCCTACATAACATGGGTATATGATTTTGTTTTTTTTCTCTGAATGTGGGTTCTATATTGTCATGTGAATATAAGAGACTTTCTCTTCTCTATTAGATAAGTGTTTATATATCTGTATCTCATCCCCCCCCATTCCCCTGCATGCACATTCTAGGTGCAGCTGGGTTGTTCACATGTAGCCCTTTTCAGTAATGCTGTCATCTAAATGGTTCTAAGTTTTTGGAAAGCAGCCGGATGGTATTACCATCTTCCCTTTTAAAATGGGTAAGTCGTTGATTTGGGATGCGACCTGTGCTGATACATTCTTGGCCAGTAATTTGATCAGGTCTGCGGTTGAGCCGGGGTTCGTCGCCCGAGACGCAGAGATAAAAAAAAGCTAAATATTCTTCCCTTGCTGATAGATTTTTTTTTTTACTCCTGTGGCAGTGGAGACTTCAGGGGTTATTGGCCCTCGTTCGATGGCGTTCCTTCGGAGGATTGGCGCGATTGCGTCTCGGTTAAGGAACGAACCTCATGAAACGGAGTGGCTCTTGCAGCGTGTCTCACTGGCGACGGTTCAAGGTAATGCTTTCTCCATCATAGCGGCTGGCAGAGGATAGAAAAAAAAAATTTTGTTGATAGTTACGTTGTTCTGGAATTGTCATCATTGGCCGACTGAACTTGCTTTGCTTCAATTATTGTTTCCCTTAGATTGAACTTACCATTTCTTTTTATACTATAATGTATTTCTTTTTATACTATAATGTATTTCTTTTTATACTATAATGTATTTCTTTTTAGACTATAATGTATTTCTTTTTAGACTATAATGTATTTCTTTTTAGACTAGAATGTATTTCAGTGTTATCCAACAAATCCTAGTTTTTGTTTAATTTTCAGTTTTTTTAGCGTTTGTTTTCTTTACTAAGAGGAAAAGAAAAATAGATGAAAGAACTGACAATTAAACAAAGTCAGAACCAAAAAAAAAGAAAGAAAAAGTCAATTCCCATTTGTTTGAGCATGCTTGTCACTCTTATATTCCACGACATTCTCAGCTGCCTGGCAATGTTTATATACTTAGCTATCTTTTCATTTTCTTCCAGACCTGCCTTGGGAAATATTAATAATTTTTTATATTTTATTTTCAACCTGCAAAACTCTGAAAAGGTTCTTGAAGCAATTTGAATATTACAAGAAAAATTTTGAAAATCCTAAATTTTCATTTTATTTCTTTTTTAAAGTAAAACCATTTAAAATTAAAACCATTCTTACTTGATGATTTATGAACTTGGGTAATTTACTCACATTTTCTTTGGGTAACAAAACACTCTGAAATACTGATTAAACTTTTCTTGATGGTTCAATTGACATTGAGAGCTATGGATCTCCATTACAGAGGTTCAACTTTACTGTTCAAATTTAGTATGTAAACACTGATTCATCAGAATATATAACTTAAATTATACTTGTAATTATGATTCAGGTCTGAATTTAAAATAAAAATATTAGTAAAAACATTTGTCATTTCTTTTCTGTGTACTTCATATTTGACTTACATTGGATAAAAAGGAGTTTGAGTAATGAAGGGGAAAGAGTGAGAATCATTGTTATAATGGTGTAATCATTTTATTGGGCCTAAGCCAAGTTCAAGGTCAATGTCAAATCTACATGAAGCAGTTGTGGAAAGTTGAAGTGGGAATTTTTGCCTTGCAAAAATATTCAATTATTCCACAGTTAAAAAAAAAAAGTAAGCAGATAAAAAATCCATCATTTTTTATATCCTAGAAATTGAGGTGTTTTAGAAAAATTGCTTTTAAAATATATATATATATATATATATATATATATATATATATATATATATATATATAAAATTAAAAAAATAAGTTTTTTTTTAGTTCAGTTTTTATATCAGGTCAGGTTTAGGCTGCTGCTGGTAACATGTAACCCAATACAACCTGTAGCATGTTTTGTATTTAAACCAGCTTTTCTGACTACTGGTGAGAAGAGTGACATGTCACCCCCACAGGATGAAAAACAAGACCTGTCAAAAGGCGGATGAGCTTCTTATAGGAGCAAACACACGCATACATACATATATATATATATATATATATATATATATATATATATATGCAGAAATATAGTCTTAAAGTGTGCTATATTTATGGGGTAAAGTGCTCAATATCAGAGATAGAGCGTGTGTAAATGTAAAAGTGGACATGGAAGTCAGCACTTAGAGGCGACAGTCTGTTTCATGCTAGTGCAATCGTCAGGCGACTAGTGCTGTTATTTTTCTCGGCTATTTATATAAGGGTCAGAGGTGCATTATGGGTAGTCTATTTTGGCGGTTACTTTTACCGGAAGTCGCTTATTTGTTTATTTATTTATGTCAAATTATTTTGCTTGTTTTTTGTTTGTTTTTTTATTTTTATTTTTATTTTTTATCTTATATATTTATTTATTCTTTTATTTTGATCGGTGTTTTTGGTTAACGTAGTAAAAATTTGTTTATATAGCTTATTGTTGGTAGTCTATAATGGCCGTCATTTACCGGAAATCGCTTGTTCGCTTATTTATTTGGGTCAAATTGTTTTGCTTGTTTTTATTTATTTTCATTTTTATTTTTTATCTTATATATTTGTTTATTTGTCATTGATTAAATCTGTTTGTTGAATTTGTGGTTTTTTTCTGACTATTATTTAGGTGGGAACAGTTTTTAATTTATCTATTTAGGTTGGTTATCTTTATTTGTTTTTGTTTTGTTTTGTTTTTTAAACGGCTAGTTTATCGTAATCGGTTGTTAGTTTATTTATATATTTGGATGTATTTAGATAGATTTATTATACTTGTTGTTATTTATTTGTTACACTATATCTTTTTGGCTTTCGGTTTTTAAGTAACGTAGTATATTATCTTTTATTAATGTTTTTGTTTTTTTTTGTTTTTTTTTTTATTATTATTTTTATTTGTATAACAGTTATAACTTTCGTCCGTTCTTTTGTTTTGATTTTATTTCGTATATTCTAACAGGTGTGGTTTTATGATTTGTTTGGAGTAATTTATTTTGCTTATTTTATTGTTGTTTGTTTATATATTTATTTATTTTTCTATTTTAAGTTACGTAGTAAAAATTTGTTTTCATGTCTACATTTTGAGATTAGCTCGGATCTTTTATTTAATAATTTATTTTGATCTGGGAAGGTAATGATAGCTATTTTTTCCTCCAAGCAAAGTTTGCAGGTTTTTGATAGGTTGTTGTAGGCTGATGATTTTTTCCTTATTTTCCAAGATATTTTTGGTGTGGTGTGTGTTTTGTTTTTTATTTCCCAGATATACTTAGAAAGCATTGTGCTGTTCGCATATTTACTATTTGTGAAAGACATTTTGTGTACATAATTTCTTTGTTTCCATGGTCCTTCGGTTACTCCTATATATACTTTTTCTTCATTATCTGCTGATTTTGTCATGGCTTGGTAGATTACGTTGTTTTGTAAACAATTACCGTTTAAGGGACATTCGTTTTTTATTCTGCAGTTGCACGTGGGTTTAATTTGTTCGTGTGGTTTGTTAATAATTTTTCTGTTGTGCTTTTTTATTATTTGTGCCATGTTCTCGGTGCAACTGTAGCTGATTTTTACTGTGTTTTTGTTGAATATTTTGTGTAGGGTGCTTGATTCCGGGAAGTGTTTGTGTAAAAGCTTGAAGAATATTTTTCCTATGTTTGTTTTTACGTTTTTGCTGTACGGTGGGTTGAACCATATGATATTTCTTTTTCTGTTGGTCTTTTTTGTGTTCTGTGGTGAGTATGTGAGTGTTGCTGGGAATCCGCTATCTTTTAGGGCTTAGAGCTATATATATATATATATGAGGCTATGATGGGGTCCCAAGCCTTGAATACCAACCTTCCTAGACATGGTATCTTGATATAAACACTGTATACTTAGACAATTGTAAGTATCTGAGTTGGGTATCAGGAAAAGCATTTGGCCTTGTAAAACCTTGCGTCAAATCACTGACAAATCCTCTATAAGGCAGGAACCATTTTGCTTCATGCAAGATTAATCCCAGACCTACCTCAAATAATAAACAGCTACTTATGTCTGTAGTTTTGAAGATAATTTCCTACGACAGGAGATAGAATAGATTGATTGATTTGGGTTTTTTTTTTTTACAGCTCATCAACCCTTTCCAGGTTATTTAAAGCCAGAAAATATTTTTAGAGTAAGAATTTTTTTTTTTTTTTTTTTTTTTTTTAAATAATGATTTTACTGATACAAATCCTACTAATTAGCCCATAGCGGTAAGAGAAGAGATAAATTTGTACCATTACCAAAGGTATTTGTGCATAAGTGAATTTCATGAGCCCAACTAGAATTGAAACTCTGCTCTCCAATTCCATGTCATCATCCATTACACCACCTGCATACCCAAGCTTACAGCACTTGGTATTTCTAAGTGGTCACCCATCTAGGTATTGACCAGTTTTGAGATTGCTTAAATTTTGTGATTCTACAAGAACCAGTGTTTCAATATGATTTGACTAGACACAGGAAGGTTACTTAATGATTCGGACGGTTATATCTGTGGCTGCTGCATGGAAACTGCTCGAACACTGACTCATTAGTTGATATGTTATTCTTTTTTTATACTTTATGTGTAGGCATAATAGTAGACATAAAATGTATGTGAATATTTAACGTGGAAATCTTTGGCTCAATTCTAAAGTAAATTACTTGAAGATTCTGAAATTTCTTATAACTTAAAAGAATTTCCTTAAAAACTGAAACTTTGTAACTTAATTTGATGCTTTAAATGCAGTGTAACTTTATCTTTCTCCATAAAGTACAAAGTAATCAAATTTTAAGTTGGTATTCACTCAGTCAGGATCCCATGTCTTATTAATAATAAAAAAATGACTTTATTTTATCTGATAAATTATTAGATGTTTTAATAATGTGTCTGTTATAATTTGGATTTGTCAGATTTGTTCATTTCACCAAATCTTAATTATCTTTTTATTGGGCCTAAGCTAAATTCAAGATTAAATTTTCATCAAGAAACAGAACTAACAATGTTTTTAATGAACAATAATAGAAAGAAAAAAAAATGGTAAAATAACACTAAGCAAACAATATATAATGCAAGTCAAAACTAGGCAAAGCTACAGTAATAAGGCAAAAGGTTCACAAAGTAAGAATGGTGTTCACATGTAAAAAGAATACAGTCAAGTGATTGAAGTGTTTTGACTTCAAGACAAGAAAGAACAAAAATATGGTGGATGAGACGAAGAAGTGGTCCATTTTTATTGGTTAGGAAGAAATCCCAGTATGCATTTGTAAGATTTGTTTATAAATTTTGGTTGGGAATGTTTTTAGCGATCATTCCATATTTAAACCAACAGTAAAGATAACAAAATTCTGTATTTGTGTTTATATTTTATATATTTTTCAAGGAGTAAAAATTGAAGCTAATTCTGTTCATAAATTATTTTCACTGGCAGATTGATTTCAAAGTTTAAAAACCTTCTTAGAAACTGTTTAGTGTTTGTTATGGTAGCATTAAATTGGAGGTATTAAGTACTGTTGTAATATTATTTTTATCATGAATAGAGATTTTAAAAACTTAAAAAAAACAGTAATATAAAAAAAATACGATAAAATGCAACAGTACGCTCTCTACAAAAGTAAAGACTTTAATCACCAATGAGATGTTCAGATGGCCTTTTCTCAATAAGCCATGATTTGGGATCTATTTGTGGCAGTGCTGTCACTGGCTCAGAGCAGTAAAAATAGAATTTCTGAAAAAAAAATTTAAAAAACTCTTAGATTATTTTCCATCAATCAGAAGAACGGAATTTCAAACTTATTTAAAGACATTTATATGTTTAACGTTCTTTTTATAGATACAAGTATTTAAGCAAATGCTCTGTTTTATAATAAACAGTATTAAATAACATTTACCAGCCTGAATGTCAGAAATTTTCATAGAAAATTTTCGTTCTCCGACAGGAATCAAACCTGTATCCTATACGGAACCATCATTTCGCGTGATGTGCCTTAACCGTTCAGCCACAGAGAAGCGTCCGGTTAGCAAGGTCGATTTTACTATCTTTAAACTTAAATCTTCCATGAATCTCTTCTATTCATATCTGCTCTAGCATATCAAATGTAAACAAATGACGTCATATATTTTTGAATTGGACAAAGTCCGACAATTTATTTAAAGACATTTATGATATGTTTAACGTTCTTTTTCTATGAAAATTTCTCGGACATTCAGGTAAATGTTATTTAATACTGTTTATTATAAAACAGAGCATTTGCTTAAATACTTGTATCTATAAAAAGAACATTAAACATATCATAAATGTCTTTAAATAAATTGTCGGACTTTGTCCAATTCAAAAATATAATTTCAAACTTGCAATAATTTCAAAAGATAACTGAGTGAATTAGCTGGCCATTGAAAATCACTCTTTTTCAAGTGTTGTCAGGAGAGTCACACAGACATGGTGGCAACTTTAACAATTAACATTGCAGCTGAGAGCAAGAAGATTCCAAAACACAAAGTGGCCAACCAAAATCTCTGGATGATGTAACAAAAGATTAACAATTTGTTCTGAAATTACCTTCAAGCATCGCTGACCAAGCCTTCAACACAATGCCGCTACAAAAATGAGTTATTTGACTTCTTTTGCCAACAACATTCTTCATTGATCATATGATTGTTCTTGATTCCTGACAAGTCAGAACATTCACAACTATTTGAGGACTTTCATCATATCCTTTAGGCATGGTCGAGTAATGGATAGCAGCTGCTATTGAGGAATCGGAGAGCTGCGTTTAAATTCCAGTCAGATCCATTACATGCACTTATGTGCTAATACTCTTCAGAAACGTATGAATTCTCTTCTCCCTCCATTGAGTGACAACCAGTCTAGGAGAAAGTAACTCTGAATTCAAAATCGTATGTAGCCCTAGTGTAGCAGATGTTGTACAGCTAAAGAAAGGATTGTTCGCATTGGCTCGATCATCCTGACTATGGTTGAATGATGATATCCTTTTAACAAACGATAATTAACTTTATCATCTGTAAGTCCTACATTTATATAAACATTTTTTCTCTACCCAGTTTAATTTTTATTAGACCATCAAAAGAATATTTTAAGCAAGCATTTATATTTTACTTTACTTTCCAATTAAATCCGTTGTAAATAATCATATTCTGTTTGTTCAATATCATGCTGAGCAAGAGTCCTTTTCCTGTACAGCTAATGACTCACTAATTCATTTTTAATTTTTTTTCTTTACGAAATTAAATTCACATTATATATAGGAACATTTTTTCCTGTATTTTATCTGAATTTTCACAAAGAATTATCACTTAAAGAAGACCGTAGGACACAATGGCTGAAAGATTTTGATTTAAAACAACCTAAATGAGAATGTTGGAGTTAGCTCCTCTTTAATTCCCTAATTGTTCACTAAGGGTCGCTCTCCCTACACTAAATACTGGGTGACTTCTTGCCTCATTCTCTTTTCTACTTTTAATTTCAGCGGACACATTTAAAAATGTAATCTCTCATAGAAATCAGCATTTTCGCCCACTTCTGGGAAAATGCCATGAAACACACATACACGTACGTACAAACTTTCACCAAAATACAAACTCTTTACGTTCACACACAAACACAAATGTTGATGTCTTTGTCATTTGTAAATTTGTTGACACACACACACACACACACACACACACACACACACACACACACACACACACACACACACATATATATATATATATATATATATATATATATAAATAAAAGTCTTGTTTGTTTTCTTTACATCTTCGGTTGGACTCAACTTGAATCCGGCATGTTCTTGTAGTTGGACCTTCTTTTAGCAGGAATAAACAGCACGCGTTCCTAACCGACACCACACAAACCCACGCGGTCCTCTACAAGAATATAAATTTGACAGAATCCGTGTAGAATACCTGATTAATGTTGGTTCATCCAAAATATTGAGAGAATAAATGTAATACAAGGGAACTAACTCTCGTTAAATTTATTGAAAATTATCTCATCTTGTCTCCCTTGACATGATGTTACCGGATTGCCCTCAAAACAATTGATGATTTTATATATATTTTATATATGCGCATTATGTCAAAATGATCGAGGCACTTTGTCATGTGCTTTCTGCATGACCACAAACATTTCAGATCTACATGTGGGGTCATAAAGTGCTGAAAAGTGGCCATGGATTTAGTCAGTACACAGTGTGAAGCAGCCAACAAACAGCCTGTAATGGCCAGAGAACATTTCACAAGGAAGGTGAATGCTGTGTGCAGAAGGCCCAAATAACTACCAATATGACGCTACCTAGCAGAGCCCATGATTGGAGGGTGTTGTTATTTTAAGTGTATGGTGGCAGAGCAAAGAAGAAACAATGAAGGTTTAAAAAATAAACACTTGTATTATTGCAAAAATATAAACAAATGGTAAATCTGTGTAAATGTCTCTCACCAAAAGAAAGAGATGAGCAGAATTGTAAAAGTCGTTTGCAGAGGCATACCGTAAGAGAGGGTGAGTTGTGACTTACTGTGATGACACTCTTTGGCGAGTTGTCTTTGGAGATCAGAGGTCACGTTCTGATTAGTGTTGAGAATCCAGGCTGTTGTGCTGTTCAAATCCTGAAGATGTCCCTTTGATGGGCTTTTATGTCCTTTTCTTAGGCTCAGATCAGCTCCAATTTTTATTTTGTTGCTTTAGGCAGGAGTGGGTGTTATTGGATAGAAATTCTGGATTACATTTTTCTTTGTGTGTGTGAGTAAATCAGAAGCTATGTGCGAAGACGATGTGCAGTTGATAGTCTTAGACAAGTTCATCTTGTGAGGGTGTTCAGCTACTCCACAACAGGAACAATGTGTATACCTATATGTATGACTTTATAATTATCGTAAGTGTGTGTATATACATACATAGGTTATGTTATGTTTCTTGGATGTACCTACAGTTTATATATATATATATATATATATATATATATATACACACACGCACACACTTTAGAAATATGGAAAGCTATATAATCACATGCATATCTGTCTATTTATGTGTATGAAATATATGTACGCATTCAATTTTTTTTTTTTTTTTTTAAATGTTGTAACATCTCTAAACTCACACTTTATGGTTTTATATACTTTGTATCTGCCGCTCTAGGTCGTTAGTTTTTGGTTGCAAATGGGAGTTTGAACCATGATGTAGTTGTTCATAAACTGATTGTTTTTAAATTAAAAGAATGAAAAATAAACTTTGGTTTGAAAACAAATCAAAACCTTTAAGTTTGATAGTTTTTAATGTTTCTATTTTTTTCATGAATCTTCTAAATCATTTTAATCATTATCATTTGCCCCATTACTGGGTGTGGCCATAGTAATGCTGAATCGGCCCCCTCATGTTTCTGTAGATTTTCATAGGTAGCATGTCATCAGCAGAGTAGTCCTGGAGGAGCCTGTCCCTCTCCAGATCAAACAACAGCTGATGTCCTTTAACAACCAGTTGAAAATTATAAGCAAGCCAAAATAATTTTCATTAATTATGCAGTATATTAATATATTGCTCTATTTCCTCAAAGTTTATATTTTTTCGAGGATTTTATATGGTCTGCTAATAGACAAGGTCAAAAATTGTCAAATTAGAAATGCAATTTGTATTATAGAACTAATTTTATAATAAATATAATCATCTGAGAGACTCCTCTGTGCCTTCCATCAGCATGGCTGATGCTAGCCTCCAGAAAAGTGACCTATAGCGCTTTAGCCGTGCTAACTTTCTCAGCTGACATGAAGTGGAAAGACTATATTGAATCCATTGCTAGGTCAGCTGCTAAGAAAGTTAATTCACTGTTATGTGAGACAATTTTTCTCTCCAGAATCTATCTTGCATATCTAGAAGTTTACAATTCATCCATGCTTAGGCTATTGCTGCTACGTATGATCTGGTTCTCCTGCTATTTATCTTGTGCTCTTTGATAAAATTCAAAGGAGAATCAGCAATATTATTGGTCTTGATCTGGCAGCTCAACTTCACTCACTTTCCCACTTCTGTAAGGTTGCCTCCCTGTGCCTTTTTCTATAAATACTTTCATGGTAACTGTTTGGATGATCTTTTCGCTATGGCACCTGTGGCTTTTGAATTTAAGTGCAGCACTAGACTGGCATAGAGATCTCATCAATTTCGCATTGAACTGGCTAGATGAAGCCATAAATTCTGTGCTAACAGTTTCTTTTCTCGCACCTCTCACTTGTAGAACTCCCTTTTTGTTCCATGCTTTCCAGCCAACTTTAATCTGCAAAAATTTAAATGCAATGTCAATTGCTATCTGCTGTCCTCTTGATTGCTCTTTCCTCTTCCTGCTCATTATTAATGTTTCTCTTCCTAATTCTGCCACATCCTGTAACCCATTGTGTCTTAGTGGCTTTACTGCCTTGCATAGGGCAATACCAATTCAAAAAAAAAATTATATTGCAATTATTGTTTTGTTTCATACCATATAAGTTGAAGTCAAGAATACACCAAGTGCATCTCTGTACAGAAAGGTACCCCTGCCCAAAATAAAAAAAGGCCACCGATTTGCTGTACCCATGTCTATAAACTGATTCTTAGAATTATAAAAGCTCAGCAAACCAGTTGTTGGTTCATCTGAAAATAATCTTAGCCAATTTATAATAGCTGAAAATATAATTAATACCTTTGCTGTAAGTTCTGCAGAGGCTGAAAGGGTTTTCTGTGATTAACATAAAGATGATTTTATCGGAATAAATTAAGTTAAAAATGTGGCAAATCTTCTAGTCATAAATCTGATAGGTTTTCCATTGGATCTTTTGGTACTGCAGTGATTCAGTTTGAATGCGGCTAAGAAACCATAACATATCTGATGACACTAGAGTAAAAAAAAACTCATATTTTTTAACAGAAATATGATGAGAACAGAATTTCAACCTGGAAATATCTTAAATGTTTTCTATTAAATTATCAAAATGGTTTCTTTTTGATACTATATAAAGGGATTTGTTTCTTTTCTCAGATTGAAAAGAAAATAAGCAAAATATGTTCCTAAAAATTACAGGCATCCCTTCATTAATGCACATTCAATTAATGCATTTTCAATTAGTGTCCTAAAATGTTTATATACCAAAATTTGATCAGTGCATACATAATACTTGATTAGTGCAGTAAAACATTCTTCAGTTTAATCATAGTAATTGAAGATTGATTTTTTTTAATAGTTACTAATGTACAAATTAGCCACACTAATTGTGGAATTCCTGTACCTTATAGAACCAGTTCCTGGAAATTTGGGATGCCATTATTGCCTATGTCTACCATATTGACTCTGATGCAAACCAGAGCTGTATCTATTTGGCATTAAATAACCTGGAAAGATAGACATGCTGTAAACCAATGCATTTTTGTTTTACTAGCAAGGGAGTAAATAGTGAGAAGATAGGTTTTATTTTCAGCTGATATCTTGATACAAAATATTCCATCACCAGGGTGTTGGGGTGGGGGGAAAAGCTCAATCAGTCTTTGGACTTTGGTGGAGAGTATACTGTTATAATAAAATCCAAGTTTTGTTTGAGATGGAGATGCATTCACACATCTACACGTGTGTTCACATGAATAGAGAGATGTAAAATTTGTTTAAAATAAATAAATGAAATCTATTTTTCCACAACAATGAATTATTCCGTTTATTGTTTTTGTATTTTAACTGCTTGCAGACATTTATCTATGCATTTCGTATTAGGCAATTTTTAGATTAATGAAAATAGGAGTTATCTCCCTTACACTTCATTTTTCTTGATACTAGCTGATTTAATCATTGGATGTTTGCTTTATTTTTTTTAACTAACTTCTGCCGATGTTTATTTTATTTTTTTATATTAACGTTTCGGCTATGTGTCCTCCGGTCTTCCTCATTTTTCAGGTACGAAGCTGAATCTAGTTTGAAAAAAGAAGAGCATCAAACAAAAATAATTAACCCTCTGTTAGTACTGTCGGGCATTATTGTAACATTAGTATTGTGGGATTTTTAAAACTCCATTTAAATTATATATATATATATATATATATATATATATAGGTGTAGTTTATAAGGATAGGAGGGCAAGATAATGGTAAACTCAAGACTTGAACAGGTTAATATTGTTGTGATCGGAGAAATGTGCCTCTGGAAGTCTGTTCCACAGAATAGTGGTTCACGGGATAAAACTGTTTGAGTAGAACTTACTTCTTGCTAATGGAATATGAAAGGAATGTGGGTGGTTTGCTACTATTTGAATGGCATGACAGGTCCTAGCTGTGGACAGAACCAAGGAATGTAGTTCATCTGGGCACTTTCCATGGAATTAGCATTAGAGCAGTGAGAGACTTCTCACTTCCTGCCTGTGAGAGAGAGGTTGTAAAATAATTCTTCTCCAACAGGGACTTTGTGATGCTTTCAAACTTTATCAAGAATAGAAAGTGAGGAGTGGGCTGTGTGTCAAATATGGCAACATTACTCTATTTTCGGCTTGATCTCGCTCTCATAAATGTAGAGGAGAGCATATCATTTAGTTCTTAATTTTTTGTTCATGTATAGACTTAAGGCCATAACATGTTGAAACACTAGTTCCTGTATGATCACCAAAGTTAAGTAATGTTGAGCCTGGTTAGTACTTAGATGGGGGACTGCTTGGGAATACCAGATACTGTAAGCTTGGATGTATGGGTGTTATGATGAATAATAGTTCGGAATTGTTAGAGAGCCGAGTTTGAATTCCAGTTGGGTTTGGTATACTCACTCGGATGCAAATACCCCTAGGAGAGGGGTACGAATCCACCTATTCAGCTCCCAGCTACAGGTAAGATTTAAAAAAGAAAAAAAAATCTAATTTTTAAAACATTTTTTAATTTTGTTACATTTTGGATCCATTGACACTTAATTCAGTTCTGGAAACCTGTTTTTTTTTCTATTCCTATATAACCTAGAATTACTGTCCCACTTTCTGTTGTCTATTGCTATGCTATGATGCCCAGACATTTGAATTCAGGGCTAGAGCATATTACCCCCAGAAACTCTGACCATGGGTGGCTCCTGTGTTTTTTGGGCCCTGTTGTGACCTCTGCCGTTTTTTGCCAGTACTATTTTATGGCCATCCTTCATTTTTTAAAATTATTTTTAAACTGACATGACAGTGTCAGTCATCAACTAATAATATACATTGTGTACCTGCATGGCCGGTGCAGTATGTACTATGCAGGAACCCCTGATGTGGTTGGAGTCTCTGCATTTTTTTTGTTTTTTTTTTTGCATTTTTTTACTTTTTTTTTTCCACTTAAGTTATAATATCAATCATCACCTGTAATAATCATCCACAAAGGAGGATCTCTGATTTGATTTGATTTTTTAAGAGTAATACTAACCAGAAGTCCATGGCTAGTAATTAAATTAAAATTTCTAGTCCCTATTTTTTACATTTCTAGAAAGATAAAACTGAGAAAAAGATCACTTAAAAAATAAAAATGTTTAAAGATTTCAACACATGAAAAATTTTCAAAAAAACTGAAATACTATTTTTAAAACAAATTTTTAAGACAATCCCATTTGTGTTGTTGGAATCTTTGTAAAACTTTTTCAGTAGAGATATGTCAGTGTTTAATCTTTATGCAAAAATTTGTGACCTAAACATTTTTTGTGTAAAATTTAGTCATGGTTATTACAAAAAGAATGACATTTTCTCAGATTTTATTTAAAAATAAAAACCTATTCATTATAAAAGTAAATAATTAATGAACATGTACTGAAATTTTCATTTAAATTGGATAATTCCCTGATTTTTGATAATTTAAAAAAAAAAAAAGTGTTGTCCTTCTCCCCACCAATTTTCATTTGAGGATTTGTGGTCCCCAGGTTGGGAAACACTGAATCAACATGTAGGAGAGGTGGGGGGGGGGGAGAAACCTTAGTGCTGGCCCTGCTTGAATTTCTACCTGTACTTGAGCTTGTTATCCCTGATGAGTAACTCATATCTTGAACTGTCTTTTTTGCACACCATTTTTCATTCTCTTTTTTTTTCTTCCTTTCCGCAACTGTCTTGTCTAAATAGTTCTTTAAGTTTTTCTTCTGAATCTGCTATCAACACTATATATCATTTGCCTAGCATTTACTACCATTACATCTGTTGCTAAGTCCTGGTAGCTTGTCTAATTCCTTTATAATCCTCTTACTGTACAAGTAAAATCTGGTGAGAAAATGCTGCCTTTTCATGTTCTTTAAGAAAAAAAAATCTGTTGTCTTTGTGAAATTTATTAAGTGCTTGAAGATCAAAACTTGTTACTGATTTAAGTGTATTTCTTTATAAATCAATTGCTTGCATGATTATGTTAAGCGACTGGTTAGTTATTTTATTAGGTGTTCTTTAGAAAATACTGAATGTGCATTCACTTTAATATAAAAGAATAGCATACACAATTATCAGACTCTCTCATCAATGCAAATTGAGTGGGTTGCCATATGCTGAGAGGTTGCTATAGGAGATTCCCTCATTGAGATTAGATGAGAGATCAGTTTCTGATCTTATCAGAGATCAGTTTTGCTAAGAAATAGTAAATTATTCCAGCTTTCCATTTTGGAGTGGGTTAATGAAAATGAATAATTATATTATGCAGCAATCTACAAATGACTTTGATCGAGATGCAGATTAAATCCATTTCAGATCTTATCAGAAGCAACAGAAGTAAATTATATTTTTTTTCTTTTTTGAAATTATGCATTTCAATTAATTTTGTCATTATTTTAAGAACCTAACTCAGTAAATATACAGCTTATAGTGGAATACCAAGGATGACAAGTTGATGTGGGAGGAGATATATATATATATATATATATATATATATATATATATATATATATATATAAAATCTCCATCTAATTTTTTCTTTTTACACACACACTCTACAACCTCTTCCTCACAGGTGCAACATTATGGGCCTGTTACTTCACTATTTCTAAGGTAAATGTTAAGATGTGCTCCATTCTTTAGTTGCACCAGTTTAGCCCTTTGTCAAGATACATCTTTCACAGAGTCGAATCACCTACATTTCCCCCATGTTCCAAATGTATGAACACTTTAATTTTGATCCCTTCACATCAAGGAACACTTATCTATCCTCCTTATCCTCATAATCTTCATTTTCATACACTTAATTTAGCATTTCCACTATTTTGACTTTAACCCCGATTAGCTCTCAAGCCTTGGGTGAAAAAAAAAACTCTATCATCAACCTCATAGCCTGTATATATTTATGACAGCCCATTCAGTTTTTATGTGTAAAATGTCTAATAACTCTGAACTCTCTTACAATTGTTCACACAATATAAGACCCAAGAGACACTCAAGGTAGAGGGTTACTGAACCAAGTTGAACGTCTGAACTGGTGGAAATAATGAAAGTAATTTATTAGAACATTTGCCATGGAAATAGCAAGAGGCTTGTGACATTTTACCTGTCGGGAAAGGAGTTGTAGAGTAGAAAATAATTCATCACTCACAAGGCCACATAGATACTTTTGAACTCTATTAAGGTTGAAGGGAGGACTGATATTCTATTTTTGACCTCATCTGTCTCTCGTAAAGATGGAGCATAGCAAGAGAGACCAGTACATGGAACTATTTTGCTAGTATCTTTAGCAATGGATCGTATATAGGAGTTCCACTTGTGGCTTAGGATGAACGCGAGTCCCGACAAATGTACAAAGCTATTGTGGATAGACATTCAGTAATTTGCTGTATAAAACACTTAATGAAATAATTGATCAGTCTCTTGACATAAGCAAGTAACAAACTAAATTCAGAAGGAAATATGCTTATATCAGTAACAAGTTTACAAACTCACACCCAGTATTAGAGATTGGTGACAATTAGTTAAGGACTTAAATTTTTATGCATGAAAAACATGAGGAGAATTGAAACAGTTCATGTTTCTTACCCAACATTATTCAGACACTTAAACCGTTTCTTTGTATTGTGGTAGTTAAAAATAAATAAAGAAGCCTTTTCTAATCATCAAAAAAAAAAAATGTAATCAGACCGTAATCTGCTTACTCTGATCCCAGAATTCCAAAACAAACTTTTGATTGCATGTCTTTGCTGGGATCAGATGTCAGCATATGACTCTGTGAATCTGAACATGAAGACAAAATGAAAGAATTAAATACAGACTTACTGTTTTTCTCTTATGTGCCCTACAACATAAGGATGTGGACAATCATGACTCTCCACAACTTCCTGTCTTTTGTAGCACTTAGTAATGTCTTTTTACTATCCCTACTGTTCTGCCATCCGTTTTCAGAATCTTGTTAGATAGGCTCTTTGTCTATCTTTGCCCTTCTTGTTCATATTCTTGCCATACCTTAAAATAAACCCCCAACATTACAGACTAGTTCAGTAACCAGCACATTAAATATTAAAAATAAGAGGTTTACTTGTCTTGTTTGCAATGTATTCATACATTCACATTAGTGATAGTATGGTAATATTAACTGTTTCTTTGTAAGGAAACATTGAGCAGCCATTGCTGCTGCTTCTGTGTGCCATATCCCTTCAGGACTTTGGTGATCATGGGTTTCCAAAATTTCCTGTCCTTTGCAGGTCTTAATAAATTTTGTCCTTTCGTTATTTCTCCTAAATTTTCTATTGCCATCCATTTGCTCAAGCTTACTAAGTGTGGTATGTATTGTTTTCCTTCGCCTTGCCTTCAATCTGTCCTGTGAGTATCAAATTTTCCAATCCCTCTTTCCTCATTATGTGCTCTAAAAATTTCAACTCTCTCTTCCTGATGTTAAGGATAAATTACTTTTTTGTTTTCATTTTCTTTAAAACTTTGTTGTTGCTCACATGTTCAGTCCATGGTATTCTCAGCATCAGGAGGCACGGTGGAGTAATGGATAACGGCTCGGATTGAGGAATCGTAGAGCCGAGTTCGAATCCCAGTCGAATCCGTTACATTCACTTACGTGCTAACACCCTTGGGAGAGGTGTGAATCCTCTTCTTCTCCCTCCAACTATGGGTAAATAGCAGGACAGACTGGGTTCTATAGCCTTGGATGGCAACTGGTCTAGGAGAAGGTCAACTCTGAATTCAAAACCATTCGGCGTCTGCACCGGCATCCGGCGGCCTCTTGGTTACTCCTGCCTCTGCGGAAATTCTGCAGCAAGTAAGAGCATATTCCTCCCTCCACTGGGATAGCACACGAGATGTGGGGGCCGCGTGTGAAGTTCAAACTCCCTTGTTACTCCGTTTCAAGAATTCACCGCCGTTGGAATCGGGAATGGCTGTCGCTCGTTTCAGCATTGGCAACGGATCGCCATGCTTGGTCGGTCTTCGTTCCAGACGCGGTGAATTCCTTGGAAGGAGCCAGCTTAACCAATCCAGGGTGAATGCCGCAACATACATACATACATACATTCTCAGCATCCTACTGTAGAAACACATTTCTTCTGATTCAAGTCTCCTCTTCATCTGTGAGGACATTGTCCAGCATTCACTGCCATATAGGAGGACAGATATCATGTAGCAGTTCAGTATACTTTTTTTTATTTCTAACAAAATTTTGATGTTTCTTAATACTTTGCTTAGCTTTGGGAATACATCTTTGGCTATCCCAATATGCCTTTGGAATTCAATGTCTCACTTTTCATCCTCTGTTAAAACACTTCCCAGATATTTCACTTGGTGTACTTGTTTGATTTTGGTATCTCCAATTTGTAATTTGCATGTTGGGCTGTTCCTTTTGCTAGCAACCATGCATTCCGTCTTCTTGCAATTGATGTTTAATCCTTTCCTCCTGCTTTCCTTCATTACCTTCCATCCTGATAAAACACTTCCCAGATATTTCAATTGTTGTACTTGTTTGATTTTGGTATCTCCAATTTGTAATTTGCATGTTGGGCTGTTCCTTTTGCTAGCAACCATGCATTCCGTCTTCTTGCAATTGATGTTTAATCCTTTCCTCCTGCTTTCCTTCATTACCTTCCATCCTGATAAAACACTTCCCAGATATTTCAATTGTTGTACTTGTTTGATTTTGGTATCTCCAATTTGTAATTTGCATGTTGGGCTGTTCCTTTTGCTAGCAACCATGCATTCTGTCTTCTTGCAATTGATGTTTAATCCTTTCCTCCTGCTTTCCTTCATTACCTTCCATCCTGATAAATCACTTCACAGATATTTCAATTTTTGTAATTGTGTGATTTTGGTATCTCCAATTTGTAATTTGCATGTTGGGCTGTTCCTTTTGCTAGCAACCATGCATTCTGTCTTCTTGCAATTGATGTTTAATCCTTTCCTCCTGCTTTCCTTCATTACGTTCCATCCTGATAAAACACTTCCCAGATATTTCAATTTTTGTACTTGTGTGATTTTGGTATCTCCAATTTGTAATTTGCATGTTGGGCTGTTCCTTTTGCGAGCAACCATGCATTCCGTCTTCTTGCAATTGATGTTTAATCCTTTCCTCCTGTTTTCCTTCATTACCTTCCATCCTGATAAATCACTTCACAGATATTTCAATTTTTGTACTTGTGTGATTTTGGTATCTCCAATTTGTAATTTGCATGTTGGGCTGTTCCATTTGCTAGCAACCATGCATTCTGTCTTCTTGCAATTGATGTTTAATCCTTTCCTCCTGCTTTCCTTCATTACCTTCCATCCTGATAAAACACTTCCCAGATATTTCAATTTTTGTACTTGTGTGATTTTGGTATCTCCAATTTGTAATTTGCATGTTGGGCTGTTCCTTTTGCTAGCAACCATGCATTCCGTCTTCTTTCAATTGATGTTTAATCCTTTCCTCCTGCTTTTCTTCATTACATTCCATTGTGATAAATCACTTCCCAGATATTTCAATTTTTTTACTTTTGCTAACAACCATGTATTTTGTCTTAGCGCTATTCAAGTTATTCTTTTCTTCATTCCCTCAGGCTGGGATCAAAGTGTAGCATCTGATCTCATCTCTAATTATAATATTAGCTGTTTCATTGACTGAGCAGCCAGTGCTACTTTCAGTTTTAATTTATAAAATCTTTCTGTTAAAACAATTTTTCAGGAAAATAAGTTTCTCAAGACCAGTAACTGTTATTATACTTTCCAATATTGATGGGGGTGGAGGTTCTTTCCTATATTTTTTGTTTGAAGTAGTGGGGAATGTCTATATGCCCTATTCTCTTTGAGTTACATGTAATATCCATTTTAGTTATTGCTGCTGTAGAAAGTCCTCAAGTGATGTTTGGTACAGTTCTTTGTGATTTTGTAATGCCATTCCACAATGATCCTCATAGAGACTGACAGGTTTCATTCACTCAAAGCTATTTTCAGTCATCAATCTAAGAAAGCGGTTGTATACAGCTGACAATTTAGATCTGGGTTCAGACAGATTGGAATTGGTTACCTCCCTTAAAGAATAAACATTCTGATTGATAACATTCTTCCAACTAGGGTTGTCCTAGACCAGCAGGAGGAAGGTTTGACTACAGGTTGACTGTTGTCATCAGTGATGGCAAACAGATACATGGAATATTTCATGGAAATGACTTTAAGAATGGCACCAATCAAGCCTACAGTATGGCTGAAATGTGTCAATGATACCTTCCTACTATGACCTCATCAGGAAGCTGTACAATGTGTAAAGCTTTTGGTCAAGTTCACAATGGAATGTTGTTTTGTTAGCGTAAAAAGTTATTGCAGATGGTAAAAATGTGGTTTCCCTGTACCTTTTTCTATAAATACTTTCATGGTAATTGTTCTGATGAGCTTTCTTCTTTGATTCTTAGAATTTATAAATTTAAGCACAGTACTAGATTTCTGACATCATTTTACAGTTTAAATGGCTAGACAGAACCCTAAGTTCTATGCTAACAGTTTCTTCTCTTTTACCTCTCACTTGTTGAACTCTTTTCTGGCTTCTTGCTTTTCCGTCAACTTTGATCTTCAGTGTCGATCATTATCTTCTGTCTTTATTCCTGTTCCTTTATAGTTTTCTTAATGTTTTTTTTCTCCTCATATTCTTTAGCACTCTGTAACTCCTTGCATCTTAGTGGCTTTATTGCCTTGCTTAGAGTGAAACAAAAAAAAAGTAAACAAACATACAATTTCTTAATTGTTTTTGTGCCCAATATTTGCTCTGTATACCAGTTTTGTCTTTAAAGTAAATTTAACCCTTGACTTTAATTTTTTGAGTACAATGTTCGGGTCATGGAATGAAACGACTAACTTGTTCATATGATTCAAGCTAAATGTTGCTCTAGTTAAATAGTATTTCAAATTTTAAAATATTAAATTTCTCAGTGACAAGATATAAAATCTATGATTTATGTTTACATATACAACAATGTACTTCATCCTGTAAAGAGACTTATTTTTCTTGTATTCTTTCATATTCAGTAACCCCTTGTATTTTAGTGGTTTCATTGCTTTGCTTGGGGTGGATTTAAAAAAAATCCTTTGATTGTTCAAAACAAGGGTGGATTTCATGAAGACCTTTGGTGGGAAAACCTTTTCAACCTTATCAGTCCTTAAGAGATTTCAATTATTAAATCTCTGGAGTCCTGACTGAATTGTTCAAAGGTCTGAATATGTGATGTTAGTACAATTAAAATGATATGTCTCAAAACAGTTGAAAAATCAAGTATTACAAATTGAAAGTAAACTTATTTCTCTTTGAAATGATACCAAATTTAGCCTCCTTGGAGATTACTGGCTATGAGATATGGTTGTGGAAATCTACAATTTTGTAAGTTGTAGATTTGCAGCATTTCTTGTTGATCATGTAATGCCTTTTAATGCTGTGTATTGAAACTGTCATGACACTTTAGGAGCATTACTTTTACAATGTAACCCAATGCTACCTGTCACATAGTCAGATCATCAATGACTAATGTTGTTTTCCCACCAGGCTTTTTCTGACTTAAAAACAAAAAAAAACAGACCTGTCAACCTTCTTGTAGGTTCAATGGCCATCTAGCACAATGGGGGTAGATGCCATAGCATTGCCTGGTGGAGGGCTTCCTAGACTAGTAAATAACCAAGGCAAAAGATTCCCCCAATGCAATCTTCAAATTGGGGGACATTGGCTATGGTTTGATCCTTGGGAAAGGATAGTCTCTAACAGGCTTACTTGTTTGGGTTGCATGAATGTTTTCAATCTATTTATGTGGAAGGAACTTGTTGGCTACTAAATTGTGAATGGATCCTGTAACCATACAGGTCATAGGACTGATGATGATTGAAATACAATGCTACCTGATTGTGAATGCAAACTGACCCCCAAGGTTGTAAGGGGGTGTGAAACTTGCATGCAGGTGCACTTAGATGCTTTTTGCCTTTAAGGGTTAGAAATATTTGCAAGTACATCAATTTGATATTGTATGCAAAAAATAAGAGCTTTATTATGAGACATGCTTTATACAATAGCTCAATAGATTAATAATTTCTCAAGTAGTTAAACAGGATTTCATAGTAGTTCCTGCCTAATAGACTCTTATAAGATTCTGGTATTTTTATAAACCTTTTATCTACTCATTGTTTTGGCATAGTTTTAACACAAATCACTTGTCCAGTAATTTCACTGTTTAGGAAAAATAAAAAATGTGATAGCAACTCACAAATGTCTTATTAAAAAATTTACTGTTTACATTTTAGGTACAAAAATAAAGTGAGCATATATTGATTTGTAGAAGTCCGAACAAAAGTTGAGCATTCCTTAAATAGGACATTTGAACCTTACTTTATCAAGATGATCCCCATGACCAAATTGGTAACACGCTTTGGCTGTAGGAATGATTTCCCTAACAGAAAAAGGAATACAGGTTCAATTTCTGTTAGGAGGCACAATTTTTCTTTAGTCGGACTTCTCAATCCAGACCAGTTGTTATTAATTTCACTATATAATAAAACTAAAAAACAAGAATAGCAACTCTAACATGTGTACCCAGTAAAAACACCGTTTATAGTAATGTTTTCATGAATACAATTTACCAGTCCAAACCAAATGTGTAGAAACTTACAACATCTACTGTGTATCTTATAAATTTGTCACTTTATAATTTTTTTAAATGACTCTTATAAATTATTTTAGGCTTTATATTGCATGAAAAGATAAAAAATGTTGAAATATAAATGATTGTGTGAAGTTTATTTTTTGTATCTTATGAACAATCTCTAAAGCACCAAACCATATGTGGCAGCAATATTCGAAGCCTGGACGAATGGCAGACTTATAAATATGTAAGATAGATTCTGGCGAAAAAAAATCATCTAGCATAACACAATGAACTAACTTTCCTATCTGTAGACCTGGCAATTGATTCAATATAATCTTTCCACTTCATGTCAGTGGAAAATGTTAGTTTGAGAAGGTGCAATGAGTCAATCTCCTGAAGGTTAGCATCAGCCATGCTGATGAAAGGCAAAAAGTGTTCTCTCAGATGATTAAAAGAGAGCAGTTTCATTTTGAAAGCATCAAAATTAATAAGCCATTCCTTGTCCCAGATTGTAGCTCATGTTTTAGATCTGCCAATTTGACCTTTTCAAACCGATTAAACTTACTATTAAAACGGGTGTAAATAGTTGTCCTCAGCATAGATACCGAGTTTAGAACTGATGAAATCGGGAAGGCCATTGATGAAAATTAGGAACAACATAGATCCAAGGATAGAGCTCTAAGGAATACCTGCATTAGTACAAAAAGATCTAGAGGAGTGGCCATTCAGGATAACTTTCATTGTCCTCATATATGTAAATGGTTGTGTCATCAAGTTCAGAACTGATATCATCAGGAATGTCATTGATGAAAATTAAGAACAAAGTAGGTCCAAGGATAGAGCTCTAGGGAATACCTGCATTAGTACAAAAAGATCTAGAGGAGTGGCCATTCAGGACAACTTTCATTTTGTGATTTGATAAGACAGACTGAATCGGTTCAAAAATCTTTCCAGAAATATCATAACCTTTTAACCTGTGAAGAAGACCAGGATGCCAAACCCTGTCAAATAATAAACTTTGAACATTTAACCCCCAAACCAATGAATTTAAAACAAAAGTTAGCCTTTCTTATGATGGGTAGGTGTTGAATTATATTTTTCTTTTTCATCAGATGAAAAATATTATCTAAATTCCCACAGCCTCTTTCCATCATTTCATCTGCTGTCATTCATATTCTCATTTTGGTTATCACGCTCTCCTTTTAGCAATTTACAAGGAAGCCCAGTTCTTTGAGGACATTTACCTGAATTTAGTAAGACACATAAATCATGAAAGAAGAGCTTTATTTGAGAAAGAATTGTCATGAATAATCTTGAAACTCCTCTTGGTGCATCTGCTTAACGAATCCATCATTAGCATCAAAGACTTCTTCAATACAAGGTCGGAAACATCTGTTTATATCTCTGAGATGAGATATTATGATTACTTGCATTATTTACATTATTTGGACTGTTATCCTTATCTTCACTGTCATATTCACAACGGTTTGGCCGTTGTGCACCCCGGCCTTCTTCAGGTGATTGGAATTTCATACCGAACCCTTTTTGTCCACTGGGGTAGATTGTTCTAGTTCCACATGTCATGCCTCTTCTGGATGTCTGTTTTAACTCTCTAAGTTTTGGTTCACTACTGCTGTGGCCTGGTATTGAACTCAACTCTTTGGGTCTAGTCATTGGATCTAACCAACATCATTATCCACTGAGTTGTAAGTTCAATACCAGGCCACAGCAGTGGGGAAAACTTTGTGTGCATGATTAGAATGTCCTTATGGTTTCTGCATAACCATTTGTCATTCCTTCGGTTGACATTTTGGTCCTGATCAACGTTTGCCTTAAAAGAAAAAATGAAACCAAAGTATTCCGGGCTCTTGTGTGGATCAGATGGTTATCTTTTGTTTTGCAGACATGAATTGGCCTCTCCACATCACATATGGCTTGTATCAAAGGTTCTTTATGCACAATTCTTCCGATAGAGTAACTTGAAACATTGAGCTCCTTAGCAATGGCGTTAATTGACTTTCTGGAGTTCTTATTTATTTTTATGCACCTTTTTTTTATGAATTTTGGATGTTCTGATGGTATTAGAACACTTGGCTGTCATTTTAAATTTTGCTACTGCTGTAGAATCCCTGTCACTTGTTTGCAGCTCTTTGCAAACTTTTGATAACAAATGTTCATGCAATGTCTAGGAAGTGCGCAATCTCTAAATCACTATGCCTTTAAGGTAATGATTGCACTGCAACTTTGTCATTTGCTGAGTTTGATGTTTGTCATTTATCTGAAAATATATGATAATCAGAACAAGTTAGAAAAAGTTAGAGCTATTAAAAGATGTATCCTCAAAGACCTGTGCAACCATGCATTGTTTGGTATTTTGGCATTGTTTTTTTATTTTTTAACTTCTCATTAGACACTGCTTATTCTTGCAATAACTTTATTTTTCTCCCTAAATTTAATTGCATGGAACAGTCATAAAGGCCATATTATGACAGGATCTTGAAGTCTGGTGAGACAATGGTCACAACATTGAGGATAGCAATCTTAATTTCTCTTCTTTAATACCTTTAGATGTTCCTGTGGAGTAGAGAGCTGCAGCCTCACTATACCACACTGGGTATTGCTAATGGGGTTTCCGTAACAACTAAATTTTATTGAATAGAGTTGCCAGCTCCATGCCCAATCGGGCAATGTATTCTCAAGCAGTAATCAAACTAGGTAGTGACCACGCTTGACATTGTTGAATTTCAGTAATCATATGGAAAGTGGTGTTTCAACACAATGTGGCTGTAAGCCTATTTTGGCTATGAAACCCTTCATTCTGTCATAGTTTGGTAACTTTCTGGAAATTTCAAACTAAACCTTATATTCAGTTTCCAGGCATAAACTATTCTTGTTCTCTTATCCATGCCAGAAGACCTCATGTCAGTTAATTCATTTCTCTTCCACTGAACCAGAGTATATGACTCTTTTAGTTTTTTAACTACCTGACTGTGGGAATTGAACTCACAACTGCCTGGTAACTTTAACCTAGAGTCAATCTTTTCTTTTTTTATGTGCCATGTCCCTTCAGGATGTAGGCGATCATGGCCCTCCACTTCCCCCTTGTAAGCTCTCAATAGGTTTTGTCCCTTTGCTACTTCCTCCAGGCCATGTTCTGTCATCCACTTGTTTAAGCCCACTAGGTATGTCATGTGTTGCTTTCCTTTGTCCCTCTTTCCCTCTAGTCAACCTGTTCACCCTGACCTGGGGTGGTAGCACCTGTTGGGGTCCCAGCTATGGGCAAATAGTGAACTTCTAGGTCTTTTCCAGCAAATTTCTTTTTGAAAAAATATTATTACCAGCTGTGCGTTTTTGAAAAAATATTATTACCAGCTATACATTTTTGAAAAAAACAAAACAAAACAAAACAAAAAACCTTTTCAGCATTAAATGGCCCAACAAAGGTCGATATGCTGGTTAAACAAACTATCTATTCAACCTGTGAGTATCAGATTCTCCAAGCCCTCCTTTCTCATTATGTGCCCCAGAAATTTCATCTGCCTCTTTCTGATGTTAAGTATAAGCTTCCTCCTTGTTTGCATCCTCTCCAAAACCTCATTGTTGCTCACATGCCCGTAGCATCATTCTGTAGAACCATACCTCCATTGCCTTGAGTCCTCTTCTTCACCTTTGAGGAGACTGTCCAACATTTGCTGCCTTAAAGGAGGACAGATGTCACATAGCAGCTCAGTATTCTTTTCTTTGTTACCAAAGAAATCCTCTTGTCTTGTAATACTCTACCTAGCTTTTGGAATGCGTCTTTGGCCATTCCAATACTTTTTCAGATCTCAGCATCACACTTACCATCCTCTGCCAAAACACTTCCCAGATATTTAAATTTCTACAGTTCCTTGATTTTAGTGTCTGCACCTCAATACAGTTAGTCAGTGCATAATAGAGTGACACTGTCATTCAGAGAAATTGAAGTTTGTTTTTATTTTGTATTTTTTAAAATCAGAATTAAATTTTATTTTAGACAGTTGGACAAATTGTTAGTGATTATTTTAGAATTAAAATAGAAAATTGTTGCATATTAAAAAAAAAAAAGTGGAAATAGAAATATTTTCACTTAATAATTAAGAGAAAATTAAGGTTTTGTATGTATTGATGACTAGATACTGCATTTAAAAAAAGAATCCCTGATTAATTTCTCCCTACATGTTATACATGTCTTTTCTTGAAAGTTGGCTATTGCCAGATTTCAAAATGTATTTGAAATCAAACTGATCTCCAAGGGAATCCCCAATGCAAAACTGCCACCCCCTACTTTTGCCAGCTCATTTCATATACTGTTGCAGTAGGAGAGAAGTCAAGATAGCATCTTTTCCCAGACTCCTTTGCATGTTATAATTTTGGGGGGGAGAGAGAGAGAGAGAGGCCATCACAAATAGATGATTAGTAGTTGGCCAACCTGTTGACACCAATTCTCTTTCCCCTTCCTTCAGAAAACAATGCATATGTCCCCTGCTAAAAAAGGGGGGGGGTTAAAAGAAACCTGAGGAAATGCAGATGGCCCCCCTAGAATCCATGTTGGCATCTCGGCTTTAGTCACTTTAACTGTTCTGATGAACTTTCCTCTATGGTACCTAGAGTTTATCAATTTAAGCGCTGTACTAGGTTGGCAGCAAAGTCTCATAATTTTTGCAGTAGAAATGGCTAGATTACTTCTTGTTTGCGGAACTCTCTTCTAGCTTCTTCCTTCACAGTCATCTTAGATTTTCAAAAATTGAAATGCAATTTCAATCATTATTTTCTGTTCTTTCATTGTTCTCTCTACTTAATAATTCTCATGCTCAGTAACCACTAGTGTTTTAGTGGCTTTATTGCTTTACTTGGAGTGAAATGATTCAAAAAAATAAATTATCTGAATAAAATGAGAAAGTTGGATCTTTTTAGAAATATTTAAAATTATTTTTAAAAAATTCAGACTTCTTCTAAAAAAAAACAAAACAAAACGGCTCCATTTTGTTTTGAATTGAGTGATGTGGTGGGTAAGTGTTGGCTTATCGATGATTTCTTCAAGATTTAATGAAAGAATTAAATATTGAAGAAATCTTTAATCAAATTGTCACTGAGGAATCTAGCACAATTTTATATTTGTGAAATGAAGGTTTCATAGGGAAAATTAGTCTGAAAAGCAACAGGCTTGCTTTTGCAAATTACAAGCAGAATGGTATGTTTTTTTTTAAAAAAAAACAACAAAAAAAACCTCCACTTAATTATGTTTTTAAACCAGGAAACAAGCAAACAAAGAAATAACAAACAATGACAGATTTTTTTTCTTTTTTTAGTACAACTCCATCAACATGTAAAAATTTCAAATTCTACATAACACTTGAAATTTAAGATTTATTTACATTAATTCTTTTGTACATTATACAGTCACCATGAGTCAGGATTTTATATATATCTTCTTGGAGACAAAACAAGTTTTTTTTTTGTTTTTTGTTTTTTAATTTTAAATTCAGTTGTGTCAGGCTTTGCCCAAGAAGATACACTGACTATTATGGCAGGGGACTACAAGCATTTCACACAGCGAAGCAAAGAAAAAAAGGTGAAAGAGGTAGGGGGAGAGAGGAAGTGAGAGGAAGAGAGGGGAGAACGTCTATTATGAAATCTATATTTTGAAATTTTTATTTTATTTTGTTTTTTACATAAATAAATATTCCATGGACATTATTATTTTTACAAATGATTTTTTTTTTAAAATTTTTTCTTTGAATTTTGTTTTAAACCATTTAATCCTTTGTTTGTGATTTTTATCTTTTTGTCCAACAGATTGTCCAATCCTTTCACACTAAAAAAAAGTAAAGAATAAAATAAAACAAAAAAACTACCGTTCAACTCAATTTCTAATACTGACTTTATTTTTCTTTGAATTTCAATTTAAATTATTTTTTTTTTTTTAAACTTTAATTTTCACATCCATTTACAATAAATCTCATAATTTATGTATTTTTTTTTTTTTTTTTTAATATAGCTGAGTTGGTGGAGGGGAAAGATATCAAGAGATAATGAGAGAAAAAATTAAAAAGTGGGTTGGTGTGGTCAGGGGAGCAATAAAAATATATTAACATCATTCTCTGTTAATTTTTCTTATAACCATTCACCCTACATCAGTTTTTATTTTCAAAAACATTTTTGCAAATGTTTTATACTTTAAAATCTTTAACATGCTTTAGCATGTATATTTAGTTTCTTTTTATTTCTCAAAGAATTCAAATCTGGGATGGGGAGTTTGGAAATAGTGGCAGGGATGGGAACAGAGGGGTAGGGATGGGCTCTGATAAAGAGGAAGAGATGAAGAAATAGCATTTGTGTTTGTTTTTATTTATTTATAACATCAACTGTACATAAATTGTTTCTAAATTAATGTTCCATCATTCATTCTGTCAATAAGCCCTTTTTGTTTCCAGAACACAAGAGCCAATAATCTTTCAACACAGCAAAATCTGGAGCTTTCATTTCATGAGAATTTTTTTTTTTTTTTTTTTTTTACTCGACTTCATATTCTGAATTGTACTTTTAAAAACATTTTTGACATCATAGAAAAAGCAAAATATAAAAAAGTGCACACACTCAAATTTTAAGAGCAGAACAAAATTGCTCAAAAGAAATGAAGAATTGCTTTTTTGAGAAAATTTTATATAACACAACTTTTAGGAAAAGTGATAACCTTCTTTATAATCTCCCTCAAGGTTTAATTAATTTTCCAGTTATATTTGTCTAATGCAAACATTTCACAGAAAGCTGTCTGTGTGCTTTAAATATTTTCAATGATTTCAAGGAAAAAAAAATGCTGCTCATTTTCAAAAAAGTATAATGTAAATATGAGGTCAAACAAAAAAAAATAATTGCTCATTATAAATATGTGTGTGTATGTAAGATTGTGTGCAGGTATGTGCATATATATATATATACACACACACACAAAAATACACGCACACATATATATATAAAAAGGTGAGATTAATACATATTGGTAAATACATACATATACACATAAAGCATAAAGAACCAATTTTTTATGGTTAACTAATTCTGATGAGAATTATATTTTTGGCTTTTCTTTTTTTCTTTTGGTTTTTCTTCAGAAAACATTAAGTGTTCACAAAGACATGAATACATTTTCTTTCGTTACTTTTCTTACCATATTCCCAACCAAAAGTTTTTTTTCTCTTTGTTTATGTTGAATTTAAGTATCATATTTTCCTTAAAACAACAAAAGCTATCACAAATGTAATGAGAGGGTGTTTGCCACACTCTGTTTATTTTTTAAATATTTTTTAAGTAAAAAAAACAAAAACAAAAAAACCAACAGACAAAAATAAATAAATACCTACATTCATTTAAAAGTAGGTTATTTATTCTTTTTTGTTTTTCATTTTTTTCCCTTTCCAATCTCCCCTCAATTTAAAATAGATTAAAAAAATTTCAGGGATTTAATCGTCCAAAAATCTTAGATGAATCATTGTCATTATCATAAATTTTTGACTAATTTTTCTTTCGTCTTATTTTTGTTGATCTCTATCGAAACGGTCAGATTATTTTTACATTTATAACTTTTTTAGTAAACAGTGTCGATCTGAAATGATAAACTAGTCTCGGACAAGGCATGGACTGGGAAGCCCGTATTCTTGGGAGCCTGTTTGACATAAGCCCATCAACAAGTGATGTTTCAATAGGAGATGTGGATTCAAATCTTATTGGAAGCTGATTCTTATTTCAGATCTGAAATATTTGCATAGAGTGTAAAAAGAACCAGAATATTATGATAAACAAATAACAGAAATAGAAAGAATGAGGAGTCAAAAGTGAATGATTACTTAAAAAAGAGTTTTGTAGATCGAAGCACAGCCTCTAGCAATACAAATAGCAAAGGTCAGATGCTAGGTTTCCAATCTTTACATATACATTGGATTACCAAATTGTAAGAACATACTTCAAAGCTGATAAATATTGTCTTTATTTTTATGATATGAGAAAAGTATGTTCATGTAATTTAGCAAATATTCATCACACACACACAAATCTTTATAGACTTACTGCGCATATATATATATATATATATATATATATATATATATATATATATATATAAAATTATTATTTTCAGATAGTGTATCTGTGAAGGAACAAAATGAATAAAAAGACAAAAAACTATTCTTAACTAATGTGTTTCATCCTCTGAGAGACTTTATCGTGGCAAAGACATTTGATTAATAAAGTCACTCAGGGGATGAAATATATTGGGCAAGAATAGTTTTTCCTCTTGTCTTTTTATTTATATATATATATATATGTTCAGTTAAATGTATATTTTATGTATGTGTTAGAAAACCAACAATATTCATATGACCTAATACATAAGACTCTTACATACTTATGTACATTAATGTTCTTCCAAATTGATAAATAAGGTGTGCGTGTCTGTCTGTATATGAATATTGGATTAAAACATTAATGCAGTTTTCTTTATTTTTAGATTAAAGAAAAGCTTGAGAGAAATGACATTGTTTCAAAGCTTGTAGGTTTCTTTATTTAATTTTCTAAACTATTCTTTTCATACACTGTAAGAAATGATTGCATTTCTATTATATAAAAAAACAAAATCGAGAGAGAGACAGACAGACAGACAATACGGCAGCCTAATGGTTGTACATTAAGTGAATCAGTAACACTCAGCAGAAGAACAAAGATATTAAAATCTTGATTTTTGTTGAAGTAACCAGTCAGTCATAAAATCAAGTGTAAAAGTAGTTTAATAATTTTTAAAGTTTGTTAATGTATACAGTTATCTAGAGGTGGAACAATGAAAAAACAAAAAAAAACTCTGGCTTAGTAATATTAAATCTCTTGAAAAATGGAATCTATTTTTATAAATGCATTACTGACCAACAAAAAAACCCCCCCAAAAACATTAACATACTGTGTAATTATGATTACAGCTATATCATATCGAAATACAGGTTCTTTTACAGTCACCAAAGTTAAACAATGTCGAGCCTGGTCAGTATCTAGATGGATGACTGTTTAGAAACATCTCTTCTCACTTCCCCCAACTATGGATTAAATAGCAGGACAGTCTTAGCTTTGGTTGTCTACTCCAGAAAGTAACAGCAGCCTATTGCAGTAATTCTTCTGTCAAATCAGTCATAAATGAAAGAGACACATGATTGCTCTATCATGCATTATATATGAAACTTCAGGAAGGTCTTCTCTTATTGTTAGCTTTTCAAAGTTTAGTTTTTGTTGTTAACCACATAAGATTATTGGATCATAAATAATCATTGAAAATATAGTTTCTAATTGGCTCAATAACACCAGAATTCTAAAGAATTACAAATCTTTTGGATGATAGATATGTGCATATACACACAGACACCATATAGTAATCTCTCTCTCTCTCTCTCTCTCTCATGAAAACACAAAAATGGATTTTAAATCAAAGATTTTTTTCTGGCTGTGACAGAGGAATTCCTAAAAAAAAAAAAAATTTATACTCTTCAGTTGATTTGTAAAAAATCAGATTGCTGAAGGTTTGATACTGTCAGGTTTGATACAGTTTCATTTGGAAGAGAATAAAATTTTAAAAAAGTAAATCTAAAAAGAAAAAAAAGTATATTTCCTATTTAGAAAAAAATCTTTTCATATTTTACTTTCAAAATTAGAGAATCTCTTAATGATTGGTGTATTTGTGTGTGTATATATATATATATATATATATATATATATATATATATATATATATATATATATATACACAAATACACCAAAATAAATTATCATAATAATATATATATATATATATATATTATTATAATAATTTTTTTTTTTAGTGGATACTGTTTACTATGGCAGAGGGTGAATTTTTCTTTAATAAGATTTCTTGAATGTTCAGGCCAGTAGACAAAATAAAAATAGTTTAAAAAATAAATGCAGAGTGTCTACTCAAATATGGGTATCCACTAAAAATCACTTTTAAAGTAATGTAAAATAAATTTGTTTGAGTAATTAATAATAATCCTTTTTTTTTTAATATATAATTTCAGATATAATTAAAATGTATCTGTAAAAGGACAATATGAATAAAGACAAAAGGAAAACTTATCTTAGTCAACATGTTTCGTCCTCTGATGGACTTTATCAAGATAAATGTAAGGATTTTCTTTTGCAACATGTATTTATAAACAGAAGTAAAAAAAAGTTAGTTTTTCAGAATTTTTAAATTTAAGAGTTTTATTTGACATTAAATTCCATCGCTTAGCTTCCTCCTCAATTTACCTTGACTTTTCAGCTAACCTGATGTATGTTTATTGACTGTTTTTAAATTTAAAAATTCTGAAAAATCATTACATTTACCTTGATAAAGTCCATTAGAAGAAGAAACATGTTGGCTAAGATAAGTTTTCCTTTTGTGTTTATTCATATACAAGTTATTTATTATATTCCATAATAGGTAATTTTAATGCTTTCCACTTGTATTATCAAGTCACTGCTTGAAAAAGATCAGAGATTCAAATTGATAAGTCATTGTTAAAATGAGAATATAATTCACGCATTCAAAAATTGGTCTTTCAATTTTAAATGCCTAAAAAAAAAAAAAAAAAAAAAAAAATGATTTGCATATGTTAATTTTTCCCAAGAAATGACCCCCACTTTTTTCTTTCTCCCAACACCACAAGTATAAAAAAAAGAATAACTTACATGCCTTCATCATTAGAAATGCAAATATTTTGAACCTTCAGTGCCTTAATATGTTGGATTCATAAAAGTTGTCATACTAATTTTGCCAAGGTCCACAACATTTACTTTTGATATAGTATGCAGGCATGCTTTTGTGTTGCTTTTTTCTCTCTCTTTTTTTTTTTTTTTTTTTTTTTTTTTAAATAATAAATATGTTATCCAGGGGAAAGATAAAAGGTATTTGATGATTTTATTTATTTTTTATTTTTTCAATTATTTACATATTTAAACAAACATCTGGAAAAAAAAAATTATTCTTACAAGCTTATTGTAAATTTATTACACAAAATAAACTATTTTTGAAACTGATAAAAATAAGAAATAGAAATTTAACTTATATCAAGACAAGTATTCAGTAGGCATTTCTATTAATAAATATGCTATCATCAACTATAATGACAAAAAGAAAATAATCAGTCAGAACCTGCAAGAAGTTTTAATGCTACTTTCTTTTTTTTTTTCATTAAGAATTAAATTTTACTATTTATTAAAATTCATTTTTATCATTTAAAAATTTTGAATTTGGTAATGGAAATATTTGTAAAATCTGTTTTATAACTTAATATTTTTCCTTGTATTTGCATTGGATTCTCTTATTAAATAATTCAAACTGTTTTACTCTGACAGCTTTGGCAATACCTAAAAGTGAATTATTATTAATTTTATTATAAAAGAGGAAATTAAACATTCGGATCTCAGATAACACATGAATTATAATGATGATGATGATGATGACACAAGATATGCATATGAGAAAAGTTTTCATAACCAACGTATTTTAAGCCCTGTAAAGTTATGAAAACTTGGGTAATTCCAGAGTTTTTTGGGTTTTTTTTTCTCCCTGTCATAAGACAGGACAGATTTATCTACCTTGAAAAGTAAAAATTTGCAGTCCTCTAAATATAATATGAGAAGAGCAGATTTTTGGTAGTTAGCTTTTGGGAAGGGAATCACAACACTGTAAAGAAAGCCCAGCTAACATCCATGGATCTTTTTTTTTTTTTCTGCAATACCCCTGCAATGGTTAATCTCTATTTAAGCAGGATACAAAACATTTATTTTTACAATGCAGACAATAACACAGTAACCGCTTCAAGTTATTCTTCAGGAAGATTCTGAGATAATGTAGAACTTGATAGCTTCGATAACCAGCAGTCAAAACTTAATTTTTTTTTTTTTTTTAAATTTGACAAAAAAGAAAGAAAATAAATTTATAATCAACCTATTTTTGACTAGCATTGACCAGTCAAATGGTAAAGTCACTCAACTGTCAGATTTTCAATCCTAAAACAGACCCTTAAAAGAGTTCTCAACTGCTTTAGGATAGGTAAGTTGTAATTTTTTATAATTGCATGGGTATCTCAAATTTTTGGATTGTTTGGTGTCAGCAGTTAAGTCTCTACTCAGAAATAAATCAAGTTGTATAAATCCTAATCTTGTTCTGTAAATTATGCTTGTTTTTTTTTTCCTTTTCTTTTTTTTCAGAAGCAAAATTGAGAAAACTGAATGCTTATAAATTTTTCATAATGCCATTTTTCCTTCCATTCTTTCACTTTCACCAAGCTTTGCTATATAACGGGAGAAAAATTATATAATTTTTCTAAATGTTTGGACACTTTTGGAAGTTTTCAGGTCATGATAATGTAAAAAGGTCACTTTTTTGACGAAAGTGATTGAAAGAGCATTATTGTTCTGTTTTCATGGAATTATTAAATGAATAAATGGAGTAGAGGTTGGGGGGATTTTGTATAACAAGTTTCAAATAACATAAAATAAATAAGAGAAAATGAAAATAATGCTTTGGAGCTGAGAGAAGAATTGTAATTCAGGTTTGAAAATGATATGCACCAATGTTAAGGCTGGAATCAAATAAATGGTTTCCTCAAAAAGAAAAATGGAATAATAAGAATGGATCTTTCATTTTTAGTGTCAAGGTTTCCCACTTTGAATAGAAACATACACATCAACAATGACTAGTAGGTTAGTGCACTAAAAGCAATAGGATACCTAATCTGAGGCTAAAAAGATGAATTGTTAGCCAACAAATCCCTGAGGTAAAAAGGTAGGAAAAAGGGGGTAGCATGATTAGTGGCCCCTTTAGTGCCAAGAAACTTTAAAAAATAAAACCCAACACAACAAAATTGTTGTCAGTTTAATTCAAAATAAAAATAAAAATCTGTTTTTTAATGTTTATTTTATTTGTAAGTTTTAATTGAGCTTAGATTACACCAAGGTTGATGTATGCAAGATTGGGGGAAATATCGCAATAACTAGTCTGCAGAATCATTTGCAAGAGGCAATATAAGACGATACATTCTAAGGGATCCGTGCCTTTGTAAACTGAACATACACACATATATAAGAATTTCCTTTTCTTTTTTTAACATTCTTTCGATGCTATCATTGTTGTCCGTCTGCTTCAAGGGCATATTATGCAAAGACAACAAAAATGCAAGATGAATCAAACATTTTTGTCAAGTGAGATATTGTTTTATGCTAAGGGAGATAATCTTTCTTGGTCTTTGGATAAACTGGAGTTAGCTCCTTAAATTAGGTATTATTTGGTTATTTATTTATTGATTTTTTTCTTACTCTATTGAGTCATAAATAATTTCCGGGTTTTTCTTTGGAATTTTTTTTAAGAATAAAGTTGATAAATTTTAACAATCGCCATTTTTTTGTAATGATTTGTCGACACTTATTTGGGCAGCTCATTGATATCTTGAACAATTCAACAGGTTTTGATGTGAAAAAGTTCCCAATGAACTCTTGCATCTGGTTTTCATTAGAGAAATTTTCCCCCATCAAAGTGTTTCACAGCAATTTTTTAAAATTTTTTATAAAGGTTGGTAATAATCATTTGGTGTAGGGGGTCAGGTGAATATGGCAGTTGGGTAGAACAAACTATCCAAATTCCAAATATTTTTTTTGTTATTCTTGTATGTTGTCATGGAGAACATTTTCCCTTTAACCTACAACTGGTATACAAAAACTAAGGTATGTCAGTGTACTCAGATTTATTCTAAACTGCCACATACAATTAGTTAGAATGATACAATTAGTCATTACAATTGGTTTTCAAAAACGGAAATTACTTTAAATCATCTATTAGATTGGGTTATATTTTGGGGTTAATAATCTATTTGTACAAATGTATCAAGAGGTTTTTTCAGCTTGGAAAATATTGAAATTCATCAATACTAATAGAAGTGGTAAAATTTTCTGTTTTAATTCCTGTTAATATTCAAATGTGATGATAATCTTTGCTGCTTATAAATTGCTTATATATATAGAAAAAGGTCCTGTTGGTCTTCTTGAATACATTTGTCAATAGTGTATCTGAATTATTGTTTTATTACCAAAATCTTTATTTTTTTGTCTTATAATACATGAACATATATGCAATGTCATGTTATGCAGCCAATATTTTGTTATCAAGTAAAATTTTAAAATGTAACTTTTAGCAATAAATTAAATATACTTTATTTTTCAGTGTATAATATACACATTTTTAGCCCAAAATTAAATGTCAAAATCTGTTTATGTCCCATACACAGAAGGTACAAATAATTATAATATACACAATCCACATATATTTAAATGGGCATGCATAGTTTATTTCATAACCATAGCATAGATTTCAAATGTGCAATGTTCTTGATCAATCGGTGCTAAATGCAATTAATATCAGTAACCACCTAACTGGTATTTCAATTTTCATTTGTTACTCAGCAGGCTGGCACATGCTTGTTACCAAGTCGGACGTGTCACTGAAAGTTGAGGTACCGTATCGTAGACCTAGGAAGCAAAATAGTTTGATGTTTTGAGCTCGTTTCTGTTTAGAACAATATATGCTAATTTTAGAAGTATCAGAAATTTTTATACAATAAAAATCTTTCAAATACGACTAGCTTATTTTTCATTTTATGCTTCTATGAAAGTTTATCTTCAAAAGAAAGGTGTGTTTTATATGCTGAAAAAAAAAAATCACGACAGTAGGATATTCTCCCTTTCACAGGAATAAATATCAACTAAATCAAAAGCCTTTTTCTTTCAACCGTCTTTCATGATTGCTAAGAAGTTAGTAATATGGGAATGGGGGTTTTTGACTATAAAGAGATCAAGTTTTGTTATTTAAGGCTTACAGATTGGAAGCAATTTGTAAACATATTTCAGTTCTTATTCACTGGCAGTAGGAACAGTAGTAAATATGAGTATTACAGATTTTATAACTATGTAGATGAACGTACAACAGAAAAGGTGTATAAAAAAATGACTTGAAAAACGTCTATAGGACTCTTAGCTGCTTAGATATATCTTAATGTTTTGGAGAGCTCTGAAATAAAATTGGTGCCATGATCAATGTTTTTTTTTTTTTTTTAAAAAAGAATTAAAATAAAAGCAACAAAAATTAAAGTTTATTTTTTCTCAAACAAATATGGCAGTCTAATGGATGCAATAAAGTCACCCTTGAATCAGTGTGGTAAAGAAGGAATCTTATTTGAGAGCTGTCAATATTATCACAAGAACACCAACAAACTCACATTGTTGTTTTATTTTTTTTTTTTTTTAAGTCAGAATACAAAAAAGTAGTTTCTCTTAATTGCATTTGCTTGCCATAAAATAATATCTAGTGAAATGAGGAAAAATATTCAACTAAAAAATAAACAGATTTCATACCTGTTATTTGATTATGCAGGATGGTTTTAAACATAAAAGCTGCATAATTTTTTTACCACAAAATATTTTTCAGGCAAATATTAGGTAAAGACTGCCAAGGTTTCCTAGTATTGTTTCTATCAGAATATTCATCCAGATCTGCACAAACCTTTTATTGGTTATCTTTGTGTAAATTGGTTTTACTATAAAAGAAAATGGGACTCTTTTTAGAAGAGCGAGAAGAAAATGTTAAGGAGACCTATTGCTGCTTTGATTTAATGCACTTCAAAATAATTCTTTATTACTCAAGATGAACAATAATATATATATATATCTGAGAGAGTGAGTTTGTTTTTGTTTATAGTCAATACATTAGAGTATTAAGGATAAGTGAAGGAAATTAGCAGACATTAACAAAAAAAAAGAAAGATCTCTTAGTAAGAAAAAAAAGAAAGATCTCTTAGTAAGAAAAAAAAGAAAGATCTCTTAGTAAGAAAAAAAAGAAAGATCTCTTAGTAAGTCTGCATATTGTGGTTCATGAAGAATAATTATTTTAAAAAGTTTACAGTTAAAAGTAGAGATAAAATAAAAAAATGTGTAGGTGAATGGTTGGGGGTGGAGTAGAAAATGTTCAAGTTATTTTAAAAAATGACCATATAGTCATGCAATTGAAAATTTTAATTTACGTAACTGGTTGAAAATTTAAAATAAAAAGGATTAAGGTAAATCAGAAAAATGAACAGAGTTGCATGCATATATATATATATATATATATATATATATATATATATATATATATATATATATATATATATAATACATATTTTGAAGTTGACATGGAGTGGGGGAATAACTGATTAACAAATATTTCAATCCCCCCCTTTTTTCTTCTTTAAAACAGTTTTTGTCTGTGAAATAAGTTTCCAGTAATTTTAATCAATTATTTTTCTCAACTGCAACCAAAATGCTTTGTATTGTGTTTAGCATTCAAAATATTACAAATACCTAATGCCGAATCAAACTCTGATGATTTTTTTCATTGGTTGCTGAAAAAGTTTCTTCAAAGAAACAAGAAGTAGGAATGGAATCCATACAAATTCCAAATGTATGAGCAGTCCTTCAACTGGGAAGATTCATTAAAAAAAAAATTCAGTCTACTGTGAAGAGTTTCACATAATTATAGGCTGATTTTTTTTTTTTTTTTTTTTTTTTTAGCCTTGCTTTGGGTTCAAATTCGGCTTAAAAAAAATCAAAAACGTTTGAAAAATAATTTTATTTATTACTTACTTTCAGAAAAGTACACTAAAATCTTACTTTTTAAAATTTTTTTCTTATTTCTGTTTGGAGCTTAAAAAAATTAAAGCTATTTTTGTTTATTTTTTTTTTCTCCATGTCTTTGATTTTGTTGCTCAGCCCAGGGTAGGGATTGCCCAGACTGAGTGAGAGGGGAAGGTATTATTACAATGTCATATTGTTTGTGCGAGCTTGTGTGGACATTGAATGGCACAAGGATATGCAAGTCACTCATGCACAACACATATACGCATGTGTAGACAGTTCATGACTTTTATAATATAAATTAAATTCTGCATGTCTGATAAATATTTTCATAATTTTAAAAATATAGAAATAATAACAACTGAAACTTGTAATAAGCACCGTCAATTCAATATGTTTTATGTAACACTGATAATCTTTGTGTGTGTTGGGTTTCTATACTTTACAGTTCATAGCCTGACTTAGTGAGATAATTTGTGACGTACACCAAAGTGATATTGACAAAAATTGGGGACATGAATTAAATCAGTTTATCTAATTATAATCGCTTCTCTATTGATAAGTGAAATATTGAAATCGTCATGTGGATATTTAAGATTATTTACCTTAGCAAAATATAGACCTGATAAATATTTTTTTATGATTTGGAAATTACTGAGATAATTTCCAAAGAAACTGGTTTATGATTTTTTTTATGATGTCTTAACCCTTTGAGCCCTTACCATCACTTTACCGGTGGTAGAGAAAAATAACTTAATGCCCAGTCACCGGTTGAATGGTGGGTAAACACTTGCGTTGAGTTTTGCTATTGGTTGTCTTATTTGAGTAGACTGGGACATAAAGAAAGAATTCTAACGATAAAGTCAAGACATGCGATCATACTCTTTCTCTCTGCTAAGTATAATGCTTATATTTTTGTAACTATTTTTATATCTACCATGAAACATTACATACCAATTATTTGTGAATTTTGCCTCGGGAGCTCAGGCAGAAGGGTTAAAATTGTTCAGGAACACAGGGCTCAAAGGGTTAAAGAATTTTAAGATAGAGAATTGGTCTTTGCACATTTATGTTCATACTTGTGATGCAAAGAAAAAAAAATGGTTAACACAAGCTGAATATTGAATGACCAAGAATGATGTTCACTCATGAACTATGGTATGGCAAAAACCCACACGGCAGTAGATTTGTTAAAATGGCAAAAATTACAAATTAGGTTGATCTGGGTAGGTGTAACTATTAGTGTGTTTTGTTTATTTTAACAAAGAAAAAAAAACCTAATGTTGTTAGCATTAACTATTTCCTTTCTTCAGTGTGAGCATAAGAAAAATTAATTTTTTTTTTTTTCTACTTGCTGAAGAATATTCTATAATTATGAGTGATTTTAAATTACCAAATGATAATATTTGTCTTGGCAAGCATTAAAGCAATGATAATAATGCATTGAAAATTTAAATAAAAAAAAAAAATAGAATTTTGAAATCAAAGTTGAATTGCTTTTCAATTGAAGATTATTTTGTCAGGTAAGTTGTTGAGAGCCATGACCGTTCATGTCCGGAAGGAACAGAGCACACACAAGCAACAACAGTGGCTTTGTATGTTAAAAATTATCTGGTAATTTTAATTTATGTTCAGAAAAAAAAAATATAGTCACAACAAAACCAGGTTTCATGGTTCTTATCTTTGCATAAGAATGACAATTTTACCATCTTGGTCATGCTGACTTGTGTATTTTTAATTAACTTGGAAGATTATTTTTTTTAGTCATGTGTAGACCTATAAATTAATATTTTACATTCCTCTGGTAATGAAGTTCACAGTTCATCCAAATTTAAGATGGGATAGATATAATTTTTTTCTTTTTTGTAGATTTAAGATCGTAACCAATAATCTCGCAATAAAGACCTTGATCTTATATGAAAAATATGACCCACTTTTTTTTTCTCTTCAACATCTACCAGATTCATTTTTGTTAAAAGAACATATCAATTTTATAATTTAAAAAAAAAAAAAGAAAAAAAGAAAGAAAAAAAAAAGAAAAAAAAAAAAGAAAAGTGTATTACCAACCAAGAAACTCTACCATGAATTTGTGAAGCTGTTTACTAAATTTTTCTTGGTTACAGATGTAGGTTTCTATTACATTACACTCTGACAGTAATAGTTTACCATTTGAAGATGCTAACATTCCACATTACCTCGAACAAAAGGCAAGGAATGAAGTCCCCCATCAATACTGGAAGGAGCAATAGCAGCTACTGGACTTGATAAATCTATTTTCCTGAAAAATGTTATAAATTTAAACTGAAAGCCGCACTAGCTACTTGGCCAATGATTGCTGACTGTTTTGTTATAAGGAAATGGTTAATATTACTATTATCAATACACTAGGATCAGTTTGAGTTTTCTGTGACAGATTTTTTTCCGTTGTCTTTTTTTTTTTTTTGCTTTTAAAGACTTCAGTATAAGATTTAATATTTAAGTATTATATATAATTGTTGGTTATGCCTGAAACAGCTAGAGATAAGATATAGAAATACATCTTTAGAGTTTCAATGGTGGAAATATGCTATAAGGTACATTAACAGGATAGACAAATTATTGTATAAAAATGAAACGAGACCAAGTATTCATTTGAAGCCAACATCACAGATGATTAAACAAACTACTACCACACAAGTTACTCTGATTTGCAAAAAATAGGTATATTGTAGATATTTATAGTTTCTGGGCATCAGATTTTTCAGTCAGATGTGGACATAGCTGTGTGATAAATGTTGAAATATCTATTTGTCTAGTTGACTTGGTTATAATGAGGTGCTAAAAAAATCTCTACCTGACTCACTTCCAAAAAATCTGACCAAATTTTTCTTTTTTTTTTTTAAATCATCTCTTATTGGTGATACTGAAAACTTTTTAGCACCTCCTCACAAGGAATATTAATAACAAAAAGTTATTTACTCCTTTTGTTTAGGCATTTTTCCTCATCAAAACAAAATACACAACTTTTAATTTTTTTTAATTAGTAAAAAGTATTAAAAATAATTTTTTTTTTTTTTCTCCATTTGGAAATAATACATTATATGTGTGCGTCTTATATATAAATTTGCATATTCCTTTTCTTATGTATATAAGAGTGCTCTATTTTAAATACTTTTAATAAAAAAGATGTCAAAAACCAGAGAAACTGAAAATCAGAATTAAAAAACATGAATGGATTAATAGACAAAATGAAGGAAATTATTTTGAACTGTCAGCATGCTGATGTTTTCCTTTTGAAAACTGAAAAAGAACTCTATAGCTCAGGAGCGTTGAAAAAACAAACACTCATTTTGAAAATCAAACTGTATGAAACAGATTGTTAATTTGTTTTTTTTAATTTTTTCTACTGAGTTCACCCAATACAAGGCCTAAGAGCCATTTAAGGTAGAGGGTTACTGAATGAAATTTTAAGAGGGGGAAGGTAAGAGTATTATGTGAATGAGTAGGATAGATATCAGTTGACCATGAACTTAGAGACCAAAACTGTAGTTGTCGAGAGGAGCATTCTCTTGGGAGCTTATTTTCCACAAAGTAATGGTTCTGGGGAAGAAGCTGTCTGTATGGAACTTGATTTTTATCAAAGGAACACGATGAGGATGGCTTACCACCATGAACATGGCATGAAAAATCTTAGCAAGTAAATAATTAAAAAAATGTGTGTGTGTGTGTGTGTGTGTATATATATATATATATAAAAACAAACAAAATGCATTGCAGAGTGCCCGTATATAAATAGTATGATTCATAGGGATGCAAGATAACAAGAAAAAAAAAATTAAGTAAACAAATCTTAAGATGCTTTTGAAAACAAAGCAACACTTGGATGCGGGAAATTCTCCCACCCTGCAACTAAAAATGAAATCCCAACCCTAAATTCAAACAGATGCTAAAAGAATGTAATGAGATGTGAACAGTTCCAATTATTATAGCAGAGTTTGTTCATGTGGTTGTTTAATGCAGTCTGTCTAAATTTTTGTTAATTACTATGCATCATTAAAAAAAAAAAAAAAAAATTCTTTATCAAGGGGAGACAATCTATTTCTTTTCATTTTAATCTAATATTAGAGAAACTGTCACTATGCAATTACTTGCCCATAAGAAAGCAAGTCACTAATAATGATGAGTAAGCAAATACATCTACATAAATTCACTTAATTGTATCATATGTAAACTGTTTTGTGTGTGTGTTTTTATATAGATCTAGCTCTTTATGTAGCAGATGTTCTTTAAAACACATTAGTAAACATTCTATTAAATCATATTTATGGATAGTGATATTTTCAAGAGGTTCAGTAAATGGTAGTTGTGGTCATCTGTATATCCTTGGAGAATATTTCCTTTCAGAAAAAGACATAAAGTATGATTCAGTGTCACCTAAAGAATAATGAAATTGGGAAGTGGGGATTAGAATTCATAGCTAGGCAACAACTCTGGGTGAATTTTTTTTTAAGTTGAAAATAAGCAGTATCAGAATGTTCAACAAGTTTGACATTTCCTGAAAGAAGCCAAAAGTTTTCCTGAGTGCCTTAGATACCAGCAGATTGGCAGATAAACTGACAGACAGCAGCAAAATAAGTGTGCAAAACGTTTTGTGGAAGAAAAGATAAAAGACACTATAACAAATAAAATAAACCAATCACAGCCAAGTTTATAATCAACCAATCAAAAAATGACTCATAATGGATGGTACTTACACTTAAATTTACAGAAAAATTTTGATTGATTATTAAGAGTATTGTTAAAAAAAAGGATAGTTATCTGAAAAGTAAATTTGTTAACTGTAAAAGAAAATCACTATAATGAAATCCAAGACCATTCTACCACTATTCTTTTAGAATACTTTTTATGAGAGTTTTTTTTAACTTAAAAAAACGAGAGGACATTTTGAGAAATAAATACTATTTGAATTTTGGGTTAATTTTTTCATTTTGTGTGCAAATTTTTTTATTTTTTTTATTAATTCATAATCTAAAAGCAAGCAGCGTACACTACAATAAGAAATTAGCATTAACTCGAAAGAATTAATTCTTTTGATAAATAAAAGTTGGCAGAAAACAATGGATTCATTTTTTTTTTTTTTCAAAGAGAAAGTATTTTTTTTTCTTGACTAATATCTTTTCATGTAATATTTTGATGTTGCTCCAAAGAAATGCTAAATATTAATGAGACATTGTGTGGGAAAAAAAAAATTGAAAACTTAAATTCCATTTTTCTTTTTAAGATATGTGTATAGCAAAAGATAAGGCGTGGGGTGGTGGGGAACAAAATGTAGCTCTTTCAAAAATAAATAACTGTCATTTTCTACTCACAGACACGACTTGTATTTTCAGTGTTAATATTGTAATTGTTTTTTTCAACAGTAAATGCCAAGTACATGGAAGTATCTACTCCAAGTTTTTGGTCCATAAGTGATTTAAACAACATGAAAAGATAACCAGATATCATCATTATTATTATTTTTTAAATGAAATTTAATTGATGGACATGAGTTGGGGGGGGGGGAGTAATTTTTATTTTTCTTCAGTTTCTTTTGCTTGTTTTATGTGTATAAATACTTTGTTTTTATTTTTAGCTTTCTAGAAAAAAAAAAGACTGCCTTGGCTTTTAAAGTAAAGGCAAAAAAAATAAAACAAAAAAAGGTTAACTTCAGCAGAGTGTTAAAACTCTTTTGTTTTTTTTTTTACTTTCTTTTTTTTGTTAAAGAATCTGTAGAAAGGGGAGGGGTGTGTGAAACAAAACAAAGAGAGCGAATGAAAGTTATGATAGTATAAATTAAATATTTAAAACATTTTTTTTTTCCTTTCTCTCTGTTTAAATATTGTCAATCAACTCACCACAGCAGTTCGTCAAGACGTGATGTGTTCTGTCATCAGCAGATACATTCCTGCAACAAGTTTATTTTTTTTTAATTTTTTTTTTTTTTAACGAAGACGTACCCTACATTCAACGTAGTTACGCTGTATCTTTAATTTTACATTAACTGATTTTGCAGTTAAAAATATTCAATGAGTTCATTCTTTCACTGAGCATACGCGCACACACACACAATTTTTAAAAAAAATTATTAAAAAAATAACTTAGGGAAAACAAACAAACAAACAAACAACTAAAAAATAAAATGCTGGTTATAGCGAAGGAGTACGATATCAAGGTTCGGCCAGTTCTTCCTCTTCCTCCTCCTCCTCCTCCTCCTCATTGTCTAACTGATCAGCTGTCTCTTCATTCAGACTTGAGGTATCAAAGTGTACAGTTACTGTGCTGGAGTCACGGCTATGCTGGCTTTTGTCATCCTCTGTGGTGGCGTCAAACTGAAATCTCGTCTCTTCTGAATCCTTGCAGCCACTACTGCTGCCTCCTGAATTGTTACAGAAGCTAGCTGAGGGGCTTATGGGGTTCATACTCTGGTACCAATCCCTGTTATCCTCTAATGTATCCAGGATCTCCTGAGCACTTGGATAAACCAAATCTGCCCATGTTTCCCACAGTGGATGGACAATGTAATCAATGAATCCGACCTGGAATTGAGGAAAAAAATAAAATTACAGAATTTAGAAAGATACTCTTCCGTTTTAGAGATAAAGTTTTTGTTTATGGTTACTTTGTTCAAATAAAAACTTTGTTTAAATGAAGTTTGGCAGTGGTTTGAAATAAAAGCAAAATTGTTGCGTTTTAAAAAAAAGAAAAAAAAAAAAAAAAATGAAAATAGTAGTTAAAAATTGATTTGTAGTTAATTATGATTTGAGCTGAAACATAAAAAAATGAAAGATTGAGATATTCTATGACACCAAATGTTATTTTGGAATTGGATAGAAAGAGGGAAAGTATTTATATTGTAATTGTTTTTAACAATCAACAGTAAACACCGAGTACATGGTAGAATCTACTCAAGTTTTTGATCCATAAGTGAGTTAAGTAACATAAAAAGATATAATTATTATTTTTTTTGTTTAAATGAATTTTTAAAAAAATTATGAAGTTTAATTGATGGATATAAGTGGGGGGGGGGGAAGGTAATTTCTCTTTAGGTTCTTTTTCTAGTTTTGTGTGTATAAATACTTTTTTAGTATTTATTTCTAAAAGCAAAAGACTAAAGTAAAGGCAACAAATAAAACAAAATTTTGTTAACAACAAATCAATTCTTTAGTACTATTTTTTTATAGATCTTCTAGAAGTCTCATATGTTTGTTTTTAGTAAGAGAAAAATTAGCAAAGTAATTTCTAAGGAGTGAATAAATTTCTTATGCAACATTATTTAGTATCATTCCTGTAGTTGAAGAGGAAAGAGAAAGAATTTCTTTCTTTTTTTTTTTTTTTTTTACTTACCATAGGGAAAGGAAATAAAAGTGTGAACTGAACAATGTCAGATTAAATAATTTTCTTAAAGAAATAGATAAGTATTTTAATCTAACATTTGTTCAGTTACCCTGGAGAAAGGACATAGAAAAGTGTTAAGTAAAAAAAAAAAAAAAGAAAAATAATTTCTCTCTTTTTCTTCAATTTCAGGAATGGTAGGAAATGTAGTCGAATAAAAAATTCATTCACTCCTTAGAAATTACTTTACTAATTTTTTTCTTACTAAAACATAAACACACATAAGCTTTGCAGAAGAAATATAAAACTAGTATTAAAGAATTGATTTGTAGTTAATTATGATTTGAGTTGAAATATAAAAAAATGAAAGATAAAAATATATATTTTCCAAGTTCAAATGTTATTTTGGAATGGTAGGGATACAAAAAGAATTAGCAGATATGAGCCTTTGTGGAGATTTGAATGAGGGGGATGTGTATTCCTTTGCAGGGTAAGTGAACTTGTGTCTGAGTAGCTTAAAGCACCCTGCATCACTGTGATTTCTCCTACAAAAGGAGGACACAGGTTCGAACCCTGCCAGAGAGCATTTTTTTTTTTATAAGTCTGTTGAGTATTGCAGGCCAGATGTAAATTATTGTTAAAAAAACAAAACAAAAACCATGATGTCTACTCAAACATGGGAATCCACAAAATATGTAGTAGGAAATAATATTGGATAAAAAAAAAAATTGATCCCTTAGAAAATTAATTTATATTTTGTAAATATTTTTGTTTATTATCCTTTGTGTGTGTGTGTGTGTGTGTATAATATATATATATATATATAAATATATATATATATATATATATAAATATATAAATATATATATATATATATATATGAATTTTTTTTTTTTTTTTTTTTTTACTGTCATGTCTGTTCAGGATATAGGTGATCATGGCTCTCCACAAATTCATTTTCTTTGTGAATTGTTTTTTTTTTTTTTTTGAAAGTTAGTGGAGTATTCTCTCTTTCTCCATGGTTTGGAATTCAGATTTCCTTCTTGAAGACTGATTGCTATTGAAGGCTAGAGAGCTCAGTCTACCCTGTTATTTAATTTTTTGGATAGAGAAGAAATGGATTCAAGACTTTCCACGTGCATTCGTGTAAAAGGAAGCACAACAGACTAGCCTGAAATTTGAACTTGGCTCGATAATTCCCCTTTCTAAGCCAATATCCATTACCCTATCTACACATGACCTCAGTTTATAAGATTCAATATATCAACAAAAAAAATAATTGAATATTTATTGCTTACATGCCTATTTTACTGAGTCAAATGGTTAATATTTTTCTATCTTGTCTATCAGACAAAGTTCTTGAGAAAATATATATATATAAGTAATAAAAAAAATGATTAAAAATTTTATATATATATATATATATATAGATATATATATAATTTTTAATCATTTTTTTTTTTTATTACTTACAAATGTTATAGTGGATACTTCCCATTTGAAATAGACGTCCAATTTTCATTTATTAAACAGTGTATTATCTTTATCTGCCATTGAACTTGTCCCTTTTTGTAAAGAAAGGAAAACAGAACCTTGTTTGCTGTGACATTCTTTGTAGCTGAGTGATAAAGCACACTAGATCAAATAATAGTCTCCCCTACATACTTTTATATGGCCGATAGATTTGTTTTTAATTTTTTTTCAAAATTTAATTGTGAAATAATAATTCAGAATAAATTCATTATGTAAATATACACACAGACTTATTCTTATATAAAATATGTCTAACAATAAGACAACTTGCAACACAGGGCTTTCACTAAAAAGGGAAAAAGGTAACACTAAGAATTTTAAATCTAAAAACACAAAGTTTTGTGTATAATTCAGCCAATTTGATTTAGTTTGTTTTTTGTTGCTTTTGTTATTAAATATCCCACATGATGATGATGATGATGATAATAAAAGATCTGCCAAAAAAGGTGAAATGTTCTTAGAACTTGGACTTAAATTTACTGTGGCTGATTTAGTGATTAAAGCACTTTCCATACATTTTCATCTTAGTAAATTGCTTTCACTTAGAGTAGCATTTTTTAAATCGAGATTAAGGCCAGACTCATTATGGTGAACAACTCATGCATTGAGTGTGTTGTTTTGTAAAAGATCTCTTTCCAATTCATATAATCTTTTATGTCAAGTTAATGGATCTTTATTACTTTAAATGTTATTTACTGGCTGATAGAATTAATACATAGCTTAAAAGAATGGAGAGTCTGTTTCCAACATGTGTAACCAATAAAAACAATGTCTGAATATATATATATATATCTTTATTAAAGTTAAATCATAATAAAAGAAAAAAAAACAAACAAACAAAAAACTTTGTATATTTACCTGGGACTTCTCTACAGTAGCAGTGTGTCGGTCACACATGGGACTAATGTCTAAACCTTTATCACGTTCCATGTCTCCTTGAATGAAAAATTCCTCCATGATTCGGTCAACCCATTTTCTGTAAACTTCTAAAGGTTTTGTGGGGTTACTCAAATCTGAGCAATGGACCATATTTTGCAAGACCTAAGAAAAAAAAAACCTCAACTGATTTAAAAATTTTTTAAAATACAACAGAACTGACATTTGCTAGAAAACTTCTTTTTCTTTATTAAAATAATTAAAATACATAAAAATGTGTTAAAACAAACAAAAACTTAAATTGCACTTTTCAAAAGTGCAAGTTAATCATAATTTAAAAAAAAATCATCTCTTATACTAATACATTAATTCAAATATAAATAAAATTTCTGTATAAATCATTTTTTTTATTTTGGAAAGAAGTCAATATTTTAAATAAGATTTAAAAAGAAAATCTTACATTTTTATGGGTGAAATTTGTTTTAAATTTTTCATTCAGAAATGTAACCTACATAAGTTCTTGTATATTCCAATGTGTAAAAATTAGACTTTAATGAAAATTTACTGAATCGTTGATATATTTAGTAGAAATTGAGAAGTGAATTTAAATAATTCCTATCTCAAATTTCTACTTTTCAGTTCAAATTTCTTTAAAATAGATTTAGTGTATTTTATGCTTTCTGAATTTGTTGAATTACATACAAAAGTTTTAAATAATGTAACTTACCTGAATTCTGTCAGTGTAGTTATCCAGCAGTAAAACTCCTGAACCAGCAACTTTTTTTGTTTCTACCATTGTCTTCAGATCTGCCAGCAGACTCATGTGTTTGGACATGTCGGTAGCTAACACCTAGACAAAAAAAAAAAAAAAAAAAATGAATAATCCATATATAGTAAAAAGTTTAATATAAAATATATTTGAGTAAACTCAAAATTCTGTTACTGGCTAAAATCAGCTCAGTGAAAATGCCATTTACATATCGGTGAGGACCCCACCCCCCAAAAAAAACAAACAAAGAAAACAGTCTATCAAGAATAACTTTAATTTTTTTAAATGTTACTGTCCCATGCCTAAGAAGGAGTCAACAACTTCCATCTCTCTTCCACTTTATTCATTAATTATGACCTTAGCAAATTTATACTTTTTATGTGTGTTAAAACATTAGCAGTACCAACTTAGTTTGACCCTCCCCAAACTAAGAATTCACAATAAATTTCTATCCCACCCAACTTATTAGGCACATGAGAGAGTAATAAAGTAAAATATAATTAATATACTAGTATTATAGATAGATCAATCAGTGAAATGCAGTTCAGAATTAGTTTGTTGTTGCTTGCGTTTCCATTTAGTTCATGTGGAACCAAAATTGTAATCCTTCTACCATAGTGGCTTCGTTTAAAAGGAATGATTGCTTTATTTTCATTCTATTTTAATGGTGACAAAATAAATTATTGGAAGATAAAGTCAACACAAAATGTTCATACAGAATAGTGCACAAAATGCAAAAAAAATGAAGGACGTCCATTGCTTGATGTGCATAAAACAAGATTTGAATCCTATTTTTTTTAACAACAAAAATTTTATGACAACTGACATAATATACATGGTTCTCATTATTTGTTCAAATGTGAATATTTATTGGATGTCTTTTTACCTGATTGCCACATAGCTTGATTAGCTTCAATTCACATTCTCTAAAACTCATATAGAGTGGCTGCTGAAAAGCTGTGGTGCCGAAGTTCCCAGAAATGGCCATAATGTTTTGGCATCCCTTCTGAGAATTTCCTAGCAATCCCTTCAGCCAAGAAGAAACTAGATAGAAAAATGCATAAGTGCACCAAGAAGGTCTGATGATGAAAGCATTTGTTTTATACAACAAATATGAACTTTTCAACATAATGCACTTTACTCAATGATGAATATAGTCACATAGATCAAACATTATACACTTAAAATTTCAGATCAGAATTCAAGCTGCCAATTTATGATAGATCCTCGTTCATATCCGACATTATTTATCAATATGTGTGTATGTGAGAGCTTACAGCAGGTGGGGGGCGGAAGAAAAAAGAATTCTTACCATATCTATAACCATTTTTCTAAGTGATTGGCGATGCTTTCTGGAAAGATTTGCAAAAATATCACAGTTCTCTTCCTGTAAGAGTTTAAATGCTACAGCCAAGTGATGGTTCTCCAACACTGATTCGTCATTATACATAAGGGCGAGCTCTGAACCTACAAATAGAATAAGAGAGAGAATGAGAGACTGAAACAATGTCGATCTTTTACAGTATTATTGAAACCGAAGAAGGTTGAATTTTAAACGGATCACTTGTAAGTCCCAAGCATAAAATAAGCTTAAATTTGGAAGGCATATTTGTATAGAATCACAATTAGATTCAGTGCTATTTCTATGTAACATATCTTTTAGCATACAGAAACTAAGAAAAACAAATTTGATAGCAATTGCATTTAACAATACATCCAGACAACTTAATTCAGCCTTTGCAATTTCTGCTTCAATAACTTTGTGGTAAAGTGTAAATAATTTAGATATTTAATAGAATGAGTTAAAATTATTTATTGATGATCAGCTTGTGAATGAATAATGGAAAATAATTATATTTTAACATAAAAGAAATAATCTTTAATATTTTTTTTAATGTATAGTCTTACATCCTTATCTTTATTTTTGAAGATGTTCCATTTATTTTATTCATAACAATGTGCAACCATTATTGGTAAAGAAAATGAAATCACTGTTCTGAGTTCAAGCTTTGCCCTAGTGCGTAGAATTCACATTGCACTAAGAGCATTCGGGGAAAGTATGAATCCCACCACCAGTTTTAGGTCAAATAACAATGTAGACTGAACGCTCTCTAGCTTTGTGTAGTTGCTATTCTAAGGAGGGCAAAAATTCAAAAACTGGAGATGGCAATGGAAAACCTACTTTCCCCTATCATTCTTAACAATTACTGGCAATTCACAGATAATAAAGAAAAAGAATCTCACGTCATGGTTGCCTACATTCTGAACAACATTGTGTTGAAAACAAAAAGTCTGTAACAAAAGGAATAGTGATAATCCTTTCTTTTGAATTCTAAGAGATTCCTATATATTCATAAACTAGCTTAAAAGCTGCCCAATTGGGTGCCATTTAATCTACCTCCTGTGGACGGCTCTTAATTACAATGGGTAGGGAAGAGTAGATACGATCGGCAACAATAAACTACAGGAGAACTCAAAATTTTAAAAGTTTAATAATTCTTCTGCCACCACTTAAAGACAATTTGATGTAAGTAGGCCTTTACTGTCCATAAAAACAATTATTTTTATTTCATGAGTGGATTTCGCAATTAATTTTGATTATTCCCAAATTTATTTCAAAGTTATAAAAATTGTTATTCTACAAGGAAAAAAAAAAAAAAAAAAAAAAATCGCCAAAACAACTGCAGTACGGAAAACTTGAGAATTAAAAATTTCAGGATTGTGGGTCTGGATCCGGCTCAAAATGTTTTTAATTTGCTTACAGAGTTGGCTGATTTCAAAATGGTATATGTTGCACTACGGCCTCTAGGAGTAAAGTGGAAAAGGTGTGACACAGTGACACACAGACATTGGCAGAAAATGAGGAGATATTTAAAAGTTAGAGAGTTGTGTCCCTTTAATTGAAAACGTGTGACATTCACAGACATTTTCACATTTATTATATAGATTTATATCTGCTTAATTGAAAAAAATAAAATAAATCCTTACTTTTTAACCCCTCCACCACCACCAACAACAAAAATAAATAGGTAGAATATGTAAGTAGAAGAGGTACAACCAAAAATAAAAAAATTAAAGAGCATTGTTTCCATCTATATTAGTTATCACATTCAGTGGACGTGAAAAGTCTAATTTCTTGAAAAACTGCTTTAAGAAATTTTTTTTATAAATTTCAACTTACAGGAAACATTTAGCATTCATTGACTGAACAGTTAGGGTTTACTGTATCTTATGATACAGTAGTCCTCACTAAGAAGAGTTCCAATTCCACTTGGGTTTGTGAAATTCACTTAAGCACAAATACCCTTGGGAAAGGTAAGAATTCACTTCTCCCCTTCAGCTATGGGTTAATTAGTAAAACATGTATCACTAAATCATTATCTCAAAAAAAAAATTCTTAGAATGTCAAATATTTTCTGGTTTTAAATAACCTGCAAAGGTTTGATAAACCATAAAAAAACAATCACTTATTGGCAGCAGGATATGTTTAAAAAAAAAAAGAGTCTAAGATGACTAAAACTATAGATAGTATATTTTTATGTTTAAAAGTATGTGTTTTTTTCCTATCCATCTAACCAACCAACCATAAGAAATTGGCAACAGCAACTAGTTGTAAATGTTTTGTTTTCAGACTAAGTGATGTTTATTGTTGATGTGACTGCATATGGAGAGAGAACGCCAGAAATTTTAAATTTAAAAAATTAAAAAAACAAAACAAACAACAACAACAAAAAATTGTTTCGGGCATATAGTCTAGCCAATTGCATTTAGTTTCTTTTTATTGTTTCTGTTATTAAGTATCTGACATTGTGATAATAAAAGATCTGCCAAGAAAGGTGAAATGTTGTAAGAACCTGGACTTAAATTTACTGTGGATGATCTAGCAATTAAAACACTTTCTATACATTTACAGTATTTGTAATGTATTTTACATTTACGCTATTTGTGTGACAGACAGAAAATTCATTCTTTGCATAGATGTTAGCAACCTCAATAAAAGCTTGTTTTTTTTTTCTTCTTTTTAAGTTGGCAACTTTTACCTTTTCACATAAAACTAGCTATAAAGTGCTTCCTATAAGAATATGTAAATTGTCAGCATAAGCTCTTCCTCACTTTGTAAGCATTTTGTTTCTTGAAGAAAAAACTTATGAAATTGTTTATTTCTGGTGGTGATTGGATAAGCAGGGAGGAACCATTGTATTTCAAAACATTATTGAGTATCTAAAATGAAGATCACATATTGAATTTAATAATAATGTGGGGATTGATAGATTAACAATAGCTTTTGCTTTTGAGAGCAATCATCTCCAGATAAATATATCTAAAAAGTTAGTATCAAACTCCATTACAGAATATATATGCTTTCCCAAAACCCTACCATACTGGTCAGAAATCTAACAATCCGAACTGAGCAGGGAGAGATTTGAACCCTGTGGCATGGAATACTGTTGGTGATGTATTATCTTGTTTAAGTTTTAATATAAGAGCAAAAAATGTGCGAAGACATTATGGTTGCAAGAAGAGGAGAGTGAAGAGGCCTTGCCATTTCCAGATTCCTTAGTGTGCCAGGCCACCATGTTGTGATTGATAGCCAACCTGTTAACACTCATCCTCTTTATCTCCCACTCACTCACTCCAAGAAATAACGTTATGACTACTGTTTCCCCATTGAAATAAAGTGAGGAAAGAAAACCAAGAAAAATGTCCATCAATTCAGTCTGTGGTATAGTGGTGGGGTCTGAAGAAGTAACTATTTTGGCTTTTCATCTTGAATTGAGTTTGTTTTTTTTTTTCTTTTTATAAGTCTTCTGTGCTCTTTTAATAATAATGTCTTAGTTAAACACTAAATAGAGCCTTATCTTTACTCAAATATCTTATACAAAAGAAAAGAAAAATAAAACATTTGACTTATGCTCCAAGGCAAGTATAGTGGCAGCCATGTTGTAGTTTCAATCTCTTTCAGTCATAACTAACAAAATCAGGGAGTCACAAAATCTAAAGAAAAGTTGGAGGGTGGCTGTTATGCGGTCAGGGGTTGTTGTTTGAAGTTGAGTCGGTATTGTGTGTTGACAAACAAATACTAAAAGAGAAAATAAACAAACGAGAGTGAAACAATGTGAGATAGAAATTTTTATTCTATCAGAAACTTTTTAGTGTAGAGAAAATTTTAAGGAATGTTCCTGAAAGAAAATGCAAATTCAAGGAACATTCTTAAGTCTCTGTAAAGAATGAAGAAAAAGTTTCTTTGAGTTAAGGAGTGAGTGATGTGTATAGTCTAAGCTATGTTCGCCTATTAAAGAAGCACTGATTTTAGGAACCTACGTTGACTTTGGCTATAAGTAAAAAAAGAGCAAGCTTTTTGGGATTCACAGTATGCATGTTCCCAGTTTTTCTTTTTTGCATGCCCAAAAGCTGAAAAGGGGTTATTGCTGCCGATAGGCTTATCAATGCATGCGTCTCTAGCAAAAAGGTTCGACTACTACAGGGTATAACAACCAACATATGCATGTTGGTTTGAATAACAAAGCTATATAAGGAATTACTTTCTTTTTATAAAAAAACATGTGAACATGTTACAAATAGTTGTTTCTACATCTGGAAACATTCAGCATTCATTAATGAAACAACCAGTGCTACTGTCGGTTGAAATTTATAAAATCTCTCTCTTAAAACAATTTTTCAGGAAAATAGGTTCCTAAAGTTCACCGTTATTGCTCTTTCCAGTACTCATAGGGGTTTCCTTCCTAACCTTTTGTTTGAAGTAGTGTAGAATATCAACATCTCTATTACTATATCATCATTTTCTCTTCAAGTAATAAGATATTCATTTTTGTTGATGCTGTTGAAAGTCCTCAAGTGATGTGGTTTCTGTTATCTGGTACAGTTCTTTGTGATTCTGTAGTGCCAGTTTATGAGATTCAAAGGACAATCTTCTCCTAGACTTACAGGGTTTATTTGCTCAAAGCAATTTTTAATCGATTATCTGAGAATGTGGTGGTTGTCAGTTCAGACATTTCTGAACAGGTTTGGCAAATTGCATGACATCCATAAAGATCTGACAAGGTTATTTAAGAACATGTATCTAGTTTTTAGGTTCTTATGTTAGCAAACCATTATTTTCTCATAAATGTAAGTTATAGATTTATTTACATCATTTGGACTGTTGTCGTCATCTTTAATGTCATATTCATGTTTTGGCCCTTCAGCTGTTATAACTTGGAATTTCAAACTGAACCCTTTTCGTCCACGGGGGGTAGATTGTTCTAATTCCAGGTGCTATGCTATTTTTTGGATATATCTGTTTCAGTTAATTCCCTTTAGTAACTCAACTTTCCAAGTTTTTGTTCCCTTTGCTGTAGTAGCCAGGTAATGAAATCGTAACTCTTTGGGGTCAAATCGCTTTTTGAATTACTCAACCAATGCTTTTATCCCCAAAATTCTCTCAATGATGTGTCCCCTAATTTTTATTATCTGACATTATTTTTTTATAATTCTTCATAACTACTGTTGTCTATAAAACTATTTTGTTCATTTTAGTGGCATTAATTTCCTTGTGTTTAAATTTTTGATTAGGGACTTTAGAAAATAAACTGTTTACTTACTCGTGTTTACTAAAAACTGATTTGTAACTCCTGGGTGATCAACATCATGAATTGTACAAGCGAATATGGCTGCTAATACTTCCAGATCTGTAAATACATTCTGCAATAATAACAAAATGAGATTAAAATTAAAAATGAATATTGTTAAGGATGATAACATTTAATGGTCAAAACTGCAAAATGCTGTGACTGGCAGAGCCGAATTGGCACCTGACAGTTTGATCGGTCAAGGTAATCAAGGCAACTGTAAAATTATGCCAATAATTTCTGGTACTGTCTCAATATACTTCAAATGCAAAAGTTGCATAAACCATAAAAACACACTAAATGTATAATTTTCATAATGAACAACAAACCACCTTGTTCATCCTTAATTATTCTTTTGATGAGATGAGGGTGGATCAATAAGTCTATAGCTTGACATGTAGTTATTAGCTGAATTTTAACCTAAAATTTTCATGGTATAATGTTCAGTAAATACAATTAATGTTCATTACCAAATTAAGTACATTGGTCAGTAAAGTGTTTGTGTTGAAAAACAAATTAGTTGTTTAACAGATGTATTTTTTTTTTTTTTTTTTTCCATCATTAAGCTATGGACATATTGGTGTAGTTGACTGAGTGCATTAATAAAGGAGATGATGATGATGATGTAAATGTTGCATAAGAGGAATTCTCTTTTTCATTATTAAGCAATGAACTTGTTGATATATCTTTGTACATCTGTATTGACAGTAGTTGGTGGTATTACACAGTGACTGAGCCTTTTCTCTCCCCCCCCAATATAGATGTTCTCTTGTGCAAATGACAACTCCTGAATGTTTTATAATTCTTATTATAAAGCTAATAAAAGTAGAGAAAAATATATTTCAGCAAAGCTTATTGCCATTTTAATTTCAGCAAAAGTTGGCTGATGAACTGACATCCCATGCAGTGTAACCGACACGACTCAGCCTACAGAGGCACTCTCTTTGCGACATAGAAAATTGCAATTGTCAGCCAAATTCTAACATGGTATGGAGTTGAAGTAATAAAAACGCCCCAAGATTAAAGGGGCTTGTTGCACGTAATGCTGTGACAAGAGAATACTCCTTCAAAGCAGCAACAAACCTCAACATTCGGCTTGGAAGAAAGAAACTCTAATAGAAAACCTACAACCCCAGGAAATTACTGATATGGCATGTAACTCCTTGATTTAAAGGGTTGGTGTCTGTAATGGAGACACCGCTCTCCATTTCAGAACTTCTGACAGAAAGGGCAACACTGAAATCTAAAGATGCATTGGGATAGCAAAAGATGCCTTCCAAAAGGTAAGCAAAGTATTAAGAATCAGGAAAATTTTGTTAGAAACAAAGAAAAGTATACCGAATTGTTATTTAATATCAGTTCTCCTATATGGCAGTGAATGATGGACAATCTCCAAACAGATGAAGAAGAGACTTGAAGCAACAGAAATGTACTTCTATAGAAGGATGCTGAGAACATTTTAGAAAAAATGAAAGCAAAAAGGACACTTATACTTAATATGAAGAAGAGACAAATGAAATTTCTAAGGCTCAAAATGAGGAAAGAGGGCTTTGAAAATCTGATACTCACAAGATAGAGGAAAACAGTGTATAACCTACCTAGTGGGCTTCAGTAAATAGATGGCAGAATAGGGTTTAGGAGAGGTAAGAATAAGATAAAATTTATTAAGAGCTACAAAGAACAGGAAACTGTGGAGAGCTGTGATCACCAATGCCCTGAAGGGGCACAGCATAGAAGTGTAGATCTGAGGGCTATTCACTTGTCCCCCTCACCCCCCAACTGATTTGGAAAGGTCCTGAAAACTCTCCAAAATCTTTCTTCATGAAGTCAAGCCATAAGTTTATGGAACATGATTGTGACATTGCTTTCCTGAAGGCTATTTCACATTATAAATGATCTTTGAAATGGAAAAAAAATTGATTTACTGTGCTTTTGGTTGACTGTATAAGAATTATATTTTAGTCAAAGTTACTTACCTCCAGAGCTGATACTGACAACAAAACATGGGTTGACTGTGTGACATCTGCAGCATGCATGGCATTATGGTATGGGACGTCTCGATGGTAGTGGTCTTCCAGGTGCATCAAATAGGTCACAACAGTCTGGGCCGGAATATTGAATGTCTTCAGCAAGTTTCTTTCCTGATAATAAAATGTTTTGAGTTCAATATATGCTAAATGAACAATTAAAAAAAACACAAGAATTTGAGAGAAGGGCATTGCAATAGTGAAAGATGCCTTCCAAAATCTCAGAGTATTAAGAAACAGGAAAATCTTTTTCTTTTTTCTTTTTAGAAACAAAGATAAGAATGCTGAACTGCTATGTAATATCATAGGTAGTTAATTTGGGGCAATTTTTTTACAGATGAAGAGATGACTAGAGACAACAGCAAAATTGATTCAACAGAAGGATACTGAGAATACTATGGATGCAACATGTAAATAATGAAGTTTTACAGAAACCGGAATCAAAATTGACATTTTTGTTTAGGATCAGAAAAAGACAGTTGAAATTTCTGGGACATATAATGTAGAAAGAAGGCTTGGAAAATCTAATAGTCACAAGACTTACTGAAGGTTAGAAGAAAAGAGGCAAACAGAGAAATTTACATAATGAGTAAATGAATGGTAGAACAGGGGATGAGACAATGTTTAGCGCTGCAAAGAGTAGGAAGTTGTGGTGAGCCATTGTCTTCAAGGGATGGGGTACATAAAGAAGAATGGTTTAAACACACAAAAAAAAAACAACTTTTAACTATATCTAATAACACACCATGCTCTTACACTTATCAGAACAAAAATAAAATGAAATATTTCTTAACAATATTTTCATAATTTTGTTGAGTCAAATGTCTAATTTTACTTTGGTTGTATTTTTCATCAGAAAAGGATATTTTGAATTATATAGCTTTCAGCTTTTAGGTCCTTCTTAGTATATTTAACTCCTTTAGTACTGAAACAAACATTATTTTTTAAAACTTACCTGTAATATAGTGTATGTCACACAAGTGAGTGGCCGGTTATTGGAATATTCAGAGATTTTAAACAAATCCACGCCCCATTTGTCAATATCTGCCAAATACTGTAGAAACACAAAAATGACAGAAAATACAAAATATATTGAAAAAAAAAATAATAAAAATTAACAAATAGCTTCTAGTTTTGAGAGTAGAAATTATTTAAATTAATAACATTTTCTTGGATATTGGAGTTTTCTATTTCACAATTTTATTTATGATTTGAAAAAAAAAAAAGACAGCAAAAAAGCATCTTAATATTATTTAAAAATAATCTGTTAAGAAAATTCTTCAATTGAAAGAAGTCTAAGAAATTGTCTATTTTCTTCCCTATACAAGGCTTTGTAAGGTAATTATTTCTCTATTTATTTTAAGAGAAATAACTATAATATATTAAAAAGGGCCATTAATATTTCTTTGTGTTATTTTTATCTTAAATTAAATTTAAATTATTTACGTTGTCCTCATCTTTGTCACATTCATGACATTTCAGCCGTTGTATGATCCGGCCTTCTTCAGGTGATTAGAATTTCAAACTGAACCCTTTATTTCATCCATTCCAATCATACAACAGCCAAAATGTTGTGAACATGACAATAAAGATGAGGACAACAGTCCGAACAATGTAAATATTTACAATACCTCATCTCAGAAATATAGACAGAAATTTAAATTGGCTAGATTTCCAAATCTTAAATTTAAAAGCATTTTTAATAGATATTGAAATATTCCCTGGAGGTTACCTGGATAAACATACACCTGATGAAGGCCAGATGGCACAATGGCCAAAAGGCCAAAACATTGTGATAACAACACAAATAAGAATAGTCCACAGATCAATAATGTACATAATGATAACTCCTGATCAAAGAAATTCAGATTGATCCTGAATAATTTTCTGAAAGGCAGTGTGAGATGACAGAAAGCCAAGGAAATGACTTTGATGACTGAATAATTATCATGAATTTAAAAAACAAAAAAAAAACCTTTTTGCATTGACCTTCATCTGATGGTGGATAAATTGGTGTTGCCTCATAGATAGTATACAGTATCTCACTCTGCCTTTCAGCAAAAGATTCTGGTGTCATTTCACTGTGTAATGGTTTGGTTTATTTAATGGCATATTGACTCCTTATGGCTCATTTAATGCTGAAATTTTATTTTCGTGTGAACTTTGGTACCCCCCCCCCCGCCAAAAAAAATGTATTGCTGGTAATTTTTTCTAATATATTTTTATATTTCCATGTTTACACCCCAGTTTGGGTGTTCACTATTTGCCCATAGCTGAGACCCTAACAGGTGCTACCACCCTGGGCCAGGGTAGACCTGGGAACAACAGCAATTAAGAGGTGGTTCCATGCTCCTCAAAACGTCCCAATTGGAAGCCTTACTGCCAAATGTAGTTTATTGTCATACCCAGGACAAGTTTAACATGTAGAATTTCCTGTCCCAACTCTGAGAGTTTGCTATATCACATTTGCAACATGGGGAATAGATGCTGTCATGCAGCAAAATAATGAGTTGGCTAAGCCAGAAAAAAAAAGATGATCTTTTCTGTTTCAGTGAATCCTTCAAATGACTCAAATGATATTTTAATGCAGCCACAATAACATCAGTCTACATGCAGCATGCACGAACCCATAATCCATACGACATATCCAATGTTCTCATATATATGAATATGCATCTGGTTGACAACCATGATGGATGTCACGGATTGATGAACCCACCGATTTACTTTAACTGAGTCAAGTAAATATTTATTTAAATACACTTTGTCTTATGGCCGGTTGCTAGTGAGCAGACTTACTCACTCTGTACATTACGATTGCGGCTTAGTAAATATCTAAATCTTGGCATATTATCCCATTAAATTTCAGGTTCACTAGTGATAAGACACACGTGTCCCATTTTCTTGAGTGTGTGATGTAATAGATGACAGTCCAGAATGAGAATTCAGAGAGTGGAGTTTGAATTTCACTTGGCTTCATTACAATTACATATGTGCAAATATCCTCCCCTCCCACCAGGTTAAATAGTAAAACTTGTATCTGGAAAAATCATTGTTATCCTCAAAAATTATTAATGCAATATTTACTTGCAAAAATAAAATAAGATTATTCTTACAATCCAAAGTGTTCTAGCTTTATATAACTCACAAGGGGTTATGTCTCATTTTCTAGTTTAGTACGTATCTTATTGTAGTTCTAAGTATGGACAAAAGGATATTTTCAGAGTATATCTTACAAGTAACCCTGTTAGACAAACATTAATAACTTTCTAGTCATTTTATATAATGGCTGACTACTCTCATTTTGTGAGCATGCCTGTTTGCTAAGGTGGTTAGCCAATCCCTGCCATAGACACATATTCGGGCATGTTTGCATTTGTTCAAAACCCACAGAGTCCACCTGTGGTTTATATAACAACTTTACTGAGTGGACCTTAATTACATTTTCTGGGAGAAAGCACATAATCTGGCATGATCATCTGGTAGAGAACGCATAATCTGGCATGACCAGCAGTTTAAACAAGGCCAGTACACTCAAACCCTCGGTCATGATGACTTGTGACTTTGAGCTAGCACAACCACTGATGGCTTATGAACAGTTCTGAGCTTTTTTTTATTTTTTATTTTTCATTTTTCTTTGTTTAGTAGTCTCCCACCAATTTTTCTTCCTCTTCAGTTTGTTTCTGTCTTGTATCAATCTTTTCAAATCAGGATTTTCGTCCCACAAGAGTACCTTTTTTTTTCCCACCTAGATATGGTCTTGCATACTTTGACTAATGAAGATATGATTACATTATTTAATTTCTCTGTGTTTTGGTCAAACTTTAGGGGACATCAATTTGGGCCTGTGTTCATCACAGATTTCTACACTTATGCTTCCCTTTTTAAGGGCTTGGATGCTATACCTCTGTCTTCCTTGGTTTATGCGAGTGAAGCTAGCTTTTTTCATGGCATCTGTTATCAGTTTTTACAAGAAGTCTGTAATGAGATTCAAAGTCATCATATATATTATCTGTCACAAACTGCCTTAGCCGAGAGTTTGAGATGTTGAAGTCAACGAACTTTTTATCTGGGCTATGCCATGTGATCCAGTGTTTCTTGGGATGGACAAACCATGTGTTTAGGATGGAATACCGTTTATGAATAAGAAAACTTCTCCATTGTTGTTTGAGGCTTCCAAGAGTGATATCTTTTTAGCATAAAAGGAGCAGTGACATTCAAAAATACTTGCGGTAACATTAAAATCTCTCTTACTACACAGGTTCCTTTCATTTTTTTTCTTTCTTTTTTCTACTACACAAAATATAGTTAATTTTATGTAGGACTTTTTCAGAAAGAACACTGTTTTTTCAGATTGGGACATAAGCTGTTGGCAGTCATCTGTCTTTCTGACTAATGCTAGATATTGTCTATTACAATATCTAATTATTTTTATATTGCAATTCCAACTGCATGTTGTCTTTTCTCCTTTAGGCCTGTTCAATATAATTGAATCCCAAATGTACAATGGAATCATTACCAAATAGATGCACATTTTGCAGACTGACATCATCAAGGTTTGCATCATTCTAAAATGAAATGTACCTTGAAGTCATCTGATCCGAACTGGATGTTGATTTGCCCTATTCTCCATTTGAAGGATTTAGAAGTGACAATTTTTTACTTGTTGATAGGTTAGGCGGCTGACTAGACTTTCCTTTACAAATATATACAAATACATGTGGCATATTGTAAGATGAAAGTTTAATGGTACAGTACATCCAAAAATATTTGAAGAGTTCTACAAAACTATTTTGACCACTTTTTGTTATAATGGAGAGATACGTTTACATCAATAGAGGAAAAAAAAAGTCTTCTCTTCAGGATCCTTTAAAGTGTGTAAGAATAAAATAAGAAATTAAGAGAAGAAAGTAGCATAGACAATATTATGTCTAAAGGTTTGTTCCTGCTGTTGAAATGCTTTTCTGTGTGTGTGTGTGGGGGGGGTGGAAAACTTACCTTTCCAAGTTCTTCTTTATGAGGTGTTTCCACACCATATTTTGGGACAACTCCGGTGAAACTGTTTGTGTGTTTAAGTTTACGTACTCCAGATATCTGGCACATAGGCCGATTTTTCTCTTTGGAGGATGTATCTTTAATTCCAGGCCGTTCTGTGTCTTCTACCTTCAGCGTCGGGACATCAAGTTCTTGTTGTTTATCTGTAAGAATAGATATAAAATTACTGTAGCTGCAGCACATTAGGATAAAAAAAAAAAATAACACACAATGCATTAATGTTTTCATTGGCATTATTTCCAGCCATCATCAGGTTGTGTGTTGCTGTACTTAGACGAACTGTTGGGTAATTTTGTTTGCTTCATTTGTTGCAAGCTTAAAATAGCAATAATAAAAAATAGAAAGAAATAAGAGAAATTTATATCATTAAATATTAATCTGCAATGATTAACAAGGCCCAAGAGCCACTCAAGTTAGAGGTTTACTAAATGAAATGGTTGTAAGGGTGTACAGGGAATGAGCAAGAGGTGCATATTATGAGGATATGTAGGATAGATAATTGTTGACTTTAAACTTGAAGAGGTTAAGATTGTCATGAATGGAGAAGCATCCTCTCAGGAATATATTCCACAATGCACTAGTTCTGGGGAAGAAGCTGTCCAAGTGGAACTTCCTCCTTAACAAATCAAATATGAAAGAAATGATGGTGATTCAGCTGAACATGGCCTAGTGGGTTGTAGCTCTGAAGGCCTGGACTGCTGGAACCAAGGAATGTAGTTCATCTGAACATCTGGCATGAAAAGCAGAAGGCTAACAATGTTTTGTAAGTGGGAAAGGAGTTGTAGAGTGGGAAAACTATTCTTCACCCACAAGGTTGTGCAAATGTTTTTGAACTCTGTCAAGGCTGGAAAGTGAGGATGTTTAATAGCCATGATCTAAAATGAAATAAATATTTAAAAAAAATATAAAATGACTGTTGATAGCTTCAGTTGAATTTTTTTTTTTTATAATTCAGAATTGTCCTTCTCTTTGTCACCAAAGGCTGAAGAACCTAGTCTTCCCTACTATTTCACCCATAGCTGGCAGAAGGGATGGATTCCCAAAGGGTATTTGTGTGAAAGCAAATTTAACAAACTTGAGTGGAATTTGAACTGAGCTTGTTGTTTGATTTCATGTTCCAAGCTGTTAACCATTATACTACCTGTGCACACACACATATATATTTTGCAAGTGAGTAATGAATGTTTTTAATTTAATTTTAATTTTTTTCTTCTTTTAATAGATAGGCTATTAAAAGAAGAAAAAAATTAAAATTAAATTAAAAACATTCATTACTCACTTGCAAAATATATATGTGTGTGCACAGGTAGTATAATGGTTAATTTTAATCAGATTATTATGAAAATAATTTTATTTCACAGAAACAAAATCTACGTTAGTGAAACAAAACACGATTCATGTTAGGCAGATGAACGTTTGATTTTTTTTACTAGAAAGAAATTTGAAATTTATTGAAATTAAAATTCGGTTAATTTCAAATATATTTTATTTAAAATTTTTAATAAAAGACAAATATAATCTAATCAAATGAAAATATATTGAATGTGACATGATCTGAATCCACTACGATATTTTGATTGCTTTTTTCTTTTTTTTCTTTTTTTTTCTAGAGTTTATGTGGGTTATTTAAAGCTGAAACAAGTTTTATAGTGTAATAATAATTTTTTTTTTTTGTGAGTGAAACAACTTTTTGGGAGATAATTATTTTTCTAGATAAAGGTTCTCCTATTTAACCCATAGTTGTGGGGAGAAGTGAGATTCATATGTATCTTAAGTGTATTTGCCCATAAGTAAACTACAGTTAATATATGACCAGGCTATTTCAGTTCTTACTAAATTTTTGTACTGAAACAATGAGAAATATGTAAACTTTAAGAAAATAAAAATAAATGCTAGGTGAAATTAGTTCAAATCTAATTTCTAAAATGATATAATTAAAGTAAAAATAAAGTTTCCAGCCATTTAATGTGAATAATGTTTTGTTTGACTAATGTAGATTTTGTTCTTATGAAATGAAATAATTTTTCTGATGACACAGGTTCGTTACCAAAACATGACAGAGTAGAGGTTTTCCAAATTATCTTGTATATTTACTGTGTATGTATGCTTAAAAGTAAGGTTAAAATTTTTTGTTACTTTAGGAATTGCATGGTGCCAAAGCTGTTCAGAAATATCTAAAATGTCAGCTGTATATAACCACTTTCTCAGATCAATGGTTAAAAATGGCTTTGAGTGGGTGAAGTCTATGGTTCTTGGCAATGACCATATTTCTTTGAACCTTGTGGACTGGTGCTTCAGAATCACAAACAAATAATTGTATCAAATAGCAGAAACATCAGAATTTGAGGACTTTTAACAACAGCAGCAACAACTAAAATGGATAGGATATGTAACTCGAAGAGAAAATAGCATAATCAAGATTGACATTCTACACTAGATTAAACAAAAGGTTAGAAAGGAAACTACATTCAATACCGGAAAGAACGATAACAGCTACTGAACTTGAAAAACCTATTTTCCTGAAAAATTGTTTGAGGAGAAAGATTTTATGAATTTCAACTGAAAGCTGCTCGGTCAATGAATGCTGAAAGTTTCCTTATAAGGAAACAGCTGATATTATCATTTAGAAAATGTATGAATTAATCTTTTTCCCACCCACAAGCTATTGGTTAAATAGCAGGGTAGACTGAATGCCCTAGCCTTGGGTGGCAATCAGTAGAAGACGTCTGCCTTGAAATCAAAACTGTGGAAAAGGCAATGGAGAACCACTCTACTATCTTTCCCCAGAAACCATGACAATTCAGATAAGAAATCATTGCTAGGTCAGCTGCTAAGAAAGTTGATCCACTGTGTTGTGAGAGACAATTTTCCTCTCCAGAATCTATCATACATATCTATAAGTCTACCATTCATCCATACTTAGAATATTGCTGCCATATATGGTCTGGTGCACCTTGAGCTCCTTGATAAAATCCAAAGTAGAATCGGCAATATTATTGGTCCTAATCTGGCAGCTCAGTTTCAGTCACTTTCCCACTTCCGTAAGGTTGACTCTCTGTGCCTTTTCTATAAATACTTTCATGATAATTGTTTGGATGAGCTCTTTGCTATGGTACCTAGAGTTTTTGAATTTAAGTGCAGTACTAGACTGGCATTGAGGTCTCATCAATTTACAGTTGAGCTGGATAGATATAACTGTAAATTCTATGTGAACAGTTTCTTTTCTCACACTTTTTTCTTGTGGAACTCCCTTTTGGCTCCATGCTTTTCAGCCAACTTTAATCTGCAAAAATTTAAATGTAATGTCAATTGTTATCTATTGTCCTCCTGATTACTCTTTTCTCTTTCTGCTCATTACTAATATTTCTGTTCCTAATTCTTCCACACCCTGTAACCCCTTGTGTCTAGTAGCTTTATTGCCTTGCATGGAGTGGAAAAAAAACATTGCTTAATTCCTGAAAGGACATGGCATTTTAAAAAAAAATTAGGCAATAAAAAAACTTAAAATTATTAAAATATTGTTTGACAATAAAAAAAAAATATTTTACTAAATTGCCATTGGTTTTTCAAGAAAAAGTAAAAACAAAACAAAAAAAAACATCCTTGGCTATTTACAAAATTATACTGTCTATGTATTTGCTAGCTTGCTGCAAATACAAACGGGATTTTAAAGAGATTTTATTATAATTGAAAAGTTTTCAGATCATATTTACTTAGTATTATTTCTGTCCCATAATAGTTGATACATTTAATGTATGCAAATATAACTATTATGGGATAGACATAGGAAGCATGGAAAATATTTTCCTCTGTATATACATTGCTTAAAATAGATAAAAATATGCCTCATTTAGTCTCTTCAAAATTGTCTAGCAAGAGCAATATTGCTACTGATATATATTTTGTTTCATAAAGGAAAACATTTAAATATATATTTATTCAACCCTTGAAGGGGAAAATCTCTTCAGTGTAACTTAATGAATGGCTCAATGGTAGGTGCCAAATTGGTCTGTTGTCATGGCTGCCTCTGCCCTCCCACTTTTTATTGAGTAACTGACCAATCAAAATAGAGGCTTAGTTAATGGGGTAAGCACTTGAAAAATCATTGAGGTTTTCCTATGGATGTACAAAGCACTTTCTGATCAGTGTCAGTTGGTCAGATTTAAATGAGTTACCATTTATTTCCACCCAACTCTGCAATAGTTATTTTCAACTGCTTATTTTATCAGCACCGTTTCTTCTCTTGCTGCCCTTTTGTCATAGGGGACAACAGCTTGAAAACAGCTAATCAGGACTAAAATTAAAAGTTTGGATAGTTTCTGCAATTTTTTAATGCTAAATTTTAAACAATACAAGACTCATGAGCTACTCAAAATAGAGGGATGTTAAAATAGTTACGATGAATGAGGTGTGATATGAGGAAAAGAAGGTGGTATGGAGGGATAAGGAGGATAAATAATGCTTGATCCTTGATCGGGAGAGGTCAAGTTTGTCATGTTGAAGGTAGCATCTATACAGGAGTGTTCCACAAAATGCTTTTCCAAAATCAAAGCTGTTGTATTGATAACTGCTAATTCTTGCCACTGCTTTTCTTCTATGTCATGACCTTTCAGGACAGAGGGTCAATCATGGCTCTCTGCAATTTCCTCATAAACCTTTGTAACCTTTAGTAAATATTGTCTTTTTGCTATCTGTCCTAAACCCTGTTCTGCCATCCACTTACACAATCTCATTAGGTAGGTTAGGTGCTGTTTTCTTCTATCTCTTCAATATGTCCTGTGAGTATCAAATCTTTCAAACCTTCTTTCCTGATCATCAGCCTCTTTCTGATGTTAAGTATAAGTGTCCTTTGTTTCCATTTTCTCTAAAGTTTCATTGTTGCTCACATGTTCAGGATCCTTCTGTAGAACCACACTGCCTCAACATTTTTCTTCAACCGTGAAGAGATTGCTCAGCATTCACTGCCCGATAGGAGGACTGATATTGCATAAAAGTTCAATACTTTTCTTTGTTACTAATGAAACTTTCTTGTTTTTTCATATTTTGCTGAATTTCTGGAAGTCATATTTTACTATCCCAATGTACATTTGGATTTCAGTGTTGTGCTTTCCATACTATTTCTAAATAAGGAATTATTTTGTACTTATATTTTTGTATATTATCTTTCACTTAAGCAAATAAAATAAATATGGGCTTTGAGATTTAACTCGGTGGTTGTAGATTGATTTATTTTTTTTTTTAATGGATTATCAACCCTTTACAGGTTCTTTAAAGCCAGAAAACATTTCTAGATTTCAAGAATTTTCCTGGATATAACAATAATTCACTGAATCCACCAATCAACTCATAGCCAGGTGGAAAAGAGGTAGATTCGTACCTTTTCCAAGGGCATTTGCGTGTATATGAATATAGCAAACCCAACTGGAATTGGAACTCAACTCTACAATCTTCAATTCTTCATTACACCACCCACACATCAAAGCTTACAGCACCTGGTATTCCCAAATGGTCACCCATCTAGGTTCTGACCAGGCTCAATGTTGCTTAACTTCAGTGATTATATGAGAACAGTGCTTCAATGTGATATGGTCATAAGCCTTTGGGGTTGTAGGTATTTAACTGTTCCCTTGCAAAACAAGGATATGGAACAAAGGTTTTAATTTGTATTTATTAAGACTGGAACCTATTTTTGTACAAGGAATGGAGGGCAAAAATTTCCCCATTAACTCATCACTTTCTCATTTGAAATACATCAGGGATTTTTACCTTTGCCTTACAATGAACGCAATGGAGATGTGCTGCTTGGGAGTTGAAATTTGAACTTTTTATTTCATTTGTTAACTCTTGTTTTAACCATCTGTTTTTGTCATGATTATAATTTCTATATATCTAGGCCACTGCTTATATATGACTTTTTTCTTTTTTTTTGAAAGCGCTGACTTATTGAAGCGTAAGCCTTTGTAAATATTAAATATCAATAATCATTGATAATCAACAAATAATTGCATATACCTAACTCCTAAAATATTTATAGCTTACAAGTATTATTTTAGAAATGACTGAATGCTAAGAGTAAAGTCCAATACATTAATGAAAGCCATTTATCTGATAACAACAGAAACTGCGGCTTTCATTGTTCTGTGTGCAATCGTGTGCTTCACCAAATAAACCACACTTAAGATGTCTAAGTGCAGAGAAATTTCTTAGCAGTCCGTGACGTTCTCAGATAGATGGAGATTTAGAGGAAGAGGAGAGCAGCAGAGACTCTCGGGAAGAAAAAATGTTGCTTCTTACTTAGAAATTTTTTTTAACGTGAATTTAGTAACACCACCAGAGCAAATAAAACTGATGGATTTCTGTTAACTATAAAAGAGCAAATACTACACGTTGAGCACAGAGAAAAGAAAAGAAAAAAAAATGCTGAGAAAGATTTTTGAACCTGATTTTGATGATTCTGAATATAAAAATGACTTTTTATTGGCTTTATTCTTTCATTCAGACTTTACTGGAAACTTTCCACTATTGTCTAGTGTGTGTGTGTGTGCCCGTATATATATATATATATATATATATATATATATATATATATTATACATACAAACATGGAAAATTTGAGAATTATTATTGTAGAAAAATATGTGCTCTCTGGTAGGATTCCAAACTGTCCCTCTGAGCAGAAGGAACTGTCTTTAGATCTGATATGCTTTAACCGACTTGGCTACGAAGCTTTGCTGATCAAGCGAAGCTGAATAGTGCATTTAAGCAAAATTCATCTTGTCACAGACTCTTGAAATTTTCACATCTGCTCAGTTTCCTATCCAAATGTAAACTTATATATACACACGCACAAGCTTATTATGGTATGGTCAGAACTTATCAGCAACAAGTCATGCATGTGTATATATAAATAGCTGTGAAGTAATTTATATGATATATGTATATCTGAATTGCATTTTCCAACAAAATGTTGTCTAAATACTGATTACATCCAGTTATTGATGATGACAGAGAATTGAAAAATACAACAGAAAAAATTTAAAGTTAAAAAATTAAAAAAAAAAAAATGTTTAAATGAATTTTTTTCTACTTGAATATACTTTGTATATCTTGTAAATTTTTTTATTGTACTTTTCCAATTTTCAAATAAATTATTGCATATCCAAATCAAAATTGTGGATAACATGACTAAATTTAATTTTTTTCCCAAATACTTTCAACTGTCTCAGTCATTATCAAGAACAGGATGTTGCCCATATGGTAAACAAGCTTTTCTTGTCTCCATCCGGGCATTAAAGGAACTGGTGACCCTATCAGGATTTGTTATCGGTGGGTACAATCTTAACAATACAAGATATACAGGTGATACTGTGTTGGCAAACATAGAAGGGAAACCGTAGGATCTTGCAGACAATATAGTAAAGGAAAACAAGAAGAAAAGACTAACCCGCAATTTTAAGAAGATAGAATATATGGTTGTCAGCAAGAGTAAAAGCCCAAAATGCAAACTACAAACTGGAGATATTTAAACATCTATACTGGTTTGATTTTCATATCTGGGAAGTGTTTTAACAGACGATAGAAAATACAACAAAATCTGAATGCGCATTGGAATAGCAAAATATATCTTCCAAAAGCGAGGTAAAGCACTACAAAGAGGAAAATTATATTAGAAACAAAAATGCTGATTAATCCTCCTATATGGCAGCAAATTCTGGATGATTTCCTCAGAGATGAAGAGGAGACTTGAAGCACGATGAGAATATCATGGATGGAATGCATACGCTCTGAAGTCTTAAGGAAAATGGAAACAAAAAAGACACTTATACTCGGTCTGAAAGGAACACATAATGAGGAAGGAAGGCTTGGAGACTTTGATCTTCATATGATATATGGAAGGTCAGAGAGGTCTCACATGGACATATGAAAGGTTACAGGGAGGCAGCAGCTTGTGTGAATAGATGGTATCACAAGAAGTGGGAGGAATAGCAAAAAAACAAATAGATATGGATAGGAAATTGTGGAGAGCTATGATTGCCCATGTCATGAAAGAACACTGCAGATAGAAGAAGAATACGCACAATAAGTAGGAAGTTTCTCCTGGCAGACTCCATAACTGATTCTTGTCATTTGAATGAGAGCTGACTGATCATTTTCTGACAGTTCTCATGAATTTTCCTCATATTTTTCTGGCATTTTGTTTGTGATTACTTGCTGATCATCTTGATCTGACACTCAAATAACCTTGAAATGTTTATGCCACTAAATAAAAAAAAATCAAAAAAAAAAAAAGAAAATCCAGTGTTCAATCTAAAGCATGTTCGTTAAAAGCTTGGAGCGTTTTGACAAACTCAACAGCAGATCTGCCGAAATTCAGGAAAAAAAAAATTTGATAAAGGCACTTTGCTTGAACATGTCGGCCATCTTAAAGATCACAGAACCTTTCAAACACTTTCTGAAACTTTGCTTAATAACTGAGATAGAGACTGATTGGCAGATTGACTCAGTAGGCTGGGTACTAATGAGTATCAGTTGTTTGGTATCGTTTTAGCAAGGACCATCCTTCTTCAAACCTCGCAGCCTGGCGCTACAGAATCATAAACAAAGAACTGTACCAAATAGCAGAAAACATATCACTTGAAGGCTTTCAACAGAAACTAAAATTTCAGCAGCTGTAATGGATAGCACATATAACTCAAAGAGAAATGACATAATCAAGATATTGATGTTCCACACTACTTTGAACAAAAGGTTTGGAAGGAAACCCTGATCAATACCAGAAAAAGCAATGACATTTAATAAACTTGAGAAATCTATTTTCCTGAAAAATCTTTTTAACAGAAAGATTTTATAAATTTCAACTGAAAGTAGCAGTGCCTGCTCGGTCAATGAATGCCAAATGTTTCCTTGTGAGGAAATAGCTAATGTTACCATTACCCTCTTGTGTGTATAAAATAAAAATGGTATTCCTATGACAATCAGTATCATAATGTAATCACTGGTGATGTTAGCTCCCAAAATGAAGACAACAGCTTTTTGTATTTTTATTTGAATATCATATGGAAATACTTTGATGAATTTGTTGAAAGCAACAGTGACTTTCAAACAGATTGTGATGACCACAGTCATTAGGAAAAATAAGTAACATTCAATGAAATCTGTGTGAACAAGCCTGTAGTCACTGCCAGATACTGTGGCTAAAAACAGGTTTTCAGTAATGGTTGCTAAATAGCCATTTGAATGTAAGGGAAGCCATTTCTTACCTTATTCTCCCACCACCATATTGATTGAGGTAGAAAATTTTTGTTGTTTTGAATCATTTTATCCCAAGCATGCAAATGAGATACTGAGAGTGAAAGAGAATGGGAAGACTTTAGTAAGGACAAAAAAAAAAAGGACAAGAAAAGAACAGGGTTCAGGAAGACAGAATATGGTGATTGATGTTGCATTTAAATTTTTAAAATTGTAGGTGGCAGGTAAGCAAGAATCCAAAAGAGTTCCATAGATGAAACGTGCAAGAAAAGAAACTATTAGAATAGAACATGATTACATTTAACTATTTCAACAATAAAACTATGAGACCTAATTGCCAATCTAGGAGTATGCTTAAATTCATGCGATTAAGGTACTAAAGAGGAGAGCTCGTTAGAACTGCCATGAAAATATAGAAAAGACAGAAGCCACATCAAAGTGGTGGGAAAATGACTGAAGTCAAAAAGCCAAGTTAGGATCGATAATATTAGAGACCCTTCTTTGGATATGTCAAGAATTTTGTGATCTATAGCAGGAGCACCAGACCAAATATGGCAGCAATATTCAATGCACAGATGAATGGTAGATTTATAAATGTGTAAGATGGATTCTGACAAGGTTTATAGCTTATTTATGTATTTGTTGTCTTTAATATTAAAAAGGAATTATCAGATTAAAATAAAATGAAATAATTGTGTCCCTTTATCAATAGTATAAACTTAAATCTCTTGCAGAAGGTAGTGACGGATGGCAAGAAGAAAGGACTAAGCATAAACTACAAGACAGAATGCATGGCCATCAGTAAAAGGATGAGCCTGAAATGTGATTTGAAGGTTGGGGACACTAAAATCTAGCAGGTGAGGAAGTTTAAATATCTGGGAAGTATTTTGACAGAGGATGGTAAGTGCGACACTGAAATCTGTACACATATTGGGATGGCTAAGGATGCATTCCAAAAGCTGGGCAGAATATTGTGAGACGGGAGGATTTTCTTTGGTAACAAAGAAAAGAGTACTGAGCTGTTATGTGACATCTCTCCTCCTTTACAACAGCAGATGTTGGAAGGTCTCCTTAAAGATGAAGAAGAGACTCGAGGTGATGGAGATGGGGTTCTACAGAAGGATGCTGAGAATATCACGGACCGAGTGTGTGAGCAACGATGAGGTCTTGGAGAGGTTGCAAACAAGGGGGAGGCTTATACTTAACATCAGGAAGAAGCAGCAGACACATAATGAGAAAGGAGAGCTTGGAGAATCTGATACTCACAGGTGGAATAGAGGGAAAGAGAGACAAGGGAAAGCAATGCATGACATACCTGGTAGGCTTAAGCAAGTGGATGACAGAACATGGTCTGGGGGAGGTGGCAGAGGGACAAAATTTATTGAGAGCTACAAAGGATAGGAGGAAGTGGAGAGCCATGATTATGAACTAAATAAAGTGATATGAGCAACCATATATGCATGCAATTATGTGCATATACAGATGAGCAAATATTTACTTAATTTTTGGTGTAAACAAAACAGTACTTAGTTAAACAGAACAATAAAGTATATATAAATAATTACACATATGTCAGTGTTTCATGGTTTTCCTTCCCATTCATCAAGACAACCATGATATTCAAAGTCGTAATTCAAATCATATATATATATATATAAACAAACCTAACAAGGTTTCACCTACGGGGAGCGTCAGGGAAAGCTAGGTCTGCTCTACTTATTGTATTGAGAACTTTAGTTAGTTAGTTGCGTAGGGTTTTTTTTCTTTGGGCTTTGGACCTGCATGCTGAACGAGTGTTTTCAACAGGCGTTCATGTTCTTGGCTCTTTCTTTTTTTATACCTTTTTTTCCTTTGATATTGATTCGATCATTTGCAAATCAAGAAACCAAAGGTTTTCTGAAACAAGTGTAGTTACTTATATTTATATATATATACATATATATATCTTCTATTTGCTATGCTCTTTCAGGATGTTAGTGATCATAGCTATCCACAATTTCTTGTCTTTTGTAATCCTTAGTAAATGTTGTCTTTTTGTTATCTCTCCTAAACACAGTTCTGCCATACATTTACACATGCTTATTAGATAAGTGATGTGCCATTTTCTTCTGTCAAATTTTTCAAGCCCTCTTTCCTCATTATGTGTCCTAGAATTTTCAGTTATCTCTTTCTGATAAATATGTCTTTTTTTGTTTCCATTTTCACTAAAAGTTCACATGTTAAGTTCACAGTATTCTCAGCATCCTTCTGTGGAACCACATTTGTTGCCTCAAATATTTTATCTGCAAGGAGATTGGCCAGCATTCACTACCATATAGGACTGATATTGTGTAACAGTTCAGTACTCTTTTCTTTATTTAAAAAAAAAAAAAGAAAGTCCAATTTCTTAATACTTTGCTTAGCTTCTGGAAGGTATCTTTCACTATTCCAATGTGCCTTTGGATTTCAGTGTTGCAATTTCCATCTTCTGTGAAAACATTTTCCACATATTTAAATTGTTGTACTAGCTTGATTTTGGTGCCTCCAGATTTTGGTGCCTCCAATTTGTAATTTGCATGCTTTGGCTGTCCTTTTTGCTGACAATCAAGCATTGTCTTCTTACAGTTGATGTTTAGTTCATTCAGTGAATAATAATCAACTCAGTAATAAAGAGAACATTCATACTGAAACTCATAAAGAGACAGCTTATGAGGAAAGGTGACTTGGAAAGCTTAATGCTCACAAGACATTTGGGGAAAGAGGAGTAGAGAAAAACAGCAAGCAACTTAGCTAATGAGTGTGCATAAATAAATGACAGAGCAGACACGAGGAGGGATGGTAAAAAGTTAAACATTGCTTAGTGTTGTAAGGGACAGGAAGTTGTAGAGCACCTTGATAGTCCATGTCCTGAAGGAATAAATTTGTTAGAATCACTGGTCTTCATAATGCTGTGGTCGTGGTGGGAGTTAATGGCGAAAGTAAGTTCAGTACAGTGACTGACTACTAACCTTTCAATGAACATCTACATCAGGTCAATTATTTCTTTGTTGAGGGATGGGGAGTTAAAATGTAAAAAGAAATCACTATTAACTTCATCAAGCATAACTTCAATATAACTCCACCTCACCTTAAAAAAAAAAAATAAAATGACAAAAAAAGAAACATGTTGAAAATTTGCAATGATCAACATGAAACTTTATTTCTCTTTCAAACATTCTTTCTTTCTTTCTTTCTTTCATCTTCTCCATTTCTTTCTCTGTTACTTTCTCTCTCTTTAATTCTTTGATTATTTTGCTCTCTCTGTCTCTCTGGTTTTTCCTCCTCCTCCTCCTAACTTCTAGCCACACTCATATCTACTTCATCATCCACTCCCTTCCCCGCCCTGGCAATCATCTTCAGTTTCTTTCTCCTTGAAGGGTGGAGAAGTGGAGCCAACCAGTCAACTATAGTAAATTAAAGAAAGAGTATAGTAAGTGTCTATATGGGTTTGGCTCCTGTTGACCTTTTAAGACATTTAAGCAGAAACCTTCAGCAAGCAAGCCTGCTGTCTCTATCCTCCTTGCCAGAGGCATCAAGATATCAATTCTTTTTAAAATTGACTAAACACCAGTTTTACCCACCATAGTCAGCACAATATTACTGCTGACAAAAAGATGTAAGACTAAGAGAGAGAGAGAGAGAGAGAGGATTGGAAAGAGAAGAGAGAGAAAAGAGCACTTGACTTGTGACTTCTGTTGTTGTTGTTATGACGTCAAAGCTGACATCTCCAACCATCTCTTTTTCCTCTTTTTTTGTGTTACTGACAGAAATAAAGGCGGAGGCAGGAGGCATTCTCTTATGACTCCAAATATAATTGATACCATTTTTCAAGACTAAATCAAGTATTCAAACCGATAATACAATTGTAGAATTACAATTACTGTTATTCATTGGTAGCGTTTGTCTTTTCCCCTCTCTGAGACTGTTTTGGTCCCGAATCTAAGACTGCTATAAATATCAAATGCTTTTTGGCTTTCTTTCTGCTGAGCTGCTTTAATAGACTGCAGCAAGCATGTTTTATAAAAAGATGTAAGTTTGAGGTGGCTGCATGTTGCGTGAGTAGATTTACACACCTATTAAGCACACACAAGAAACTCTTGTATATTTATATAACACATGTTAATGTAAACATACAACTGATTGTACACACAAAAAAGATTGCATTGAATTTGCCAGCTTATAAGATTCTATTCTGTCACCCTGCGACCCTCTGAAAAATGATGTCAAATGCACTACATCTAATATTGGTATTATGGATAGGAGGCTAAATATTGGAGTTCTACAGCTTCAAGAGTTGGGATGAATTCAGGGCTGGACTAAGCCAGTGTCTGAAACATCTATTATAAAGAGGCACTAAATTAAAAAAAAATATGCATAAATATTAAATCATGAATTATTTACTAGCATAGTGACAGAGCTTATAAAACAGGTAAATATTTAACTTTTACAAGCATAAGAAACAAGCAGCAGAAAAATGACACAAATGATTCTAACAAGAAATTTGGATAGATTTAATGACTTCTATACATTAGCTAAAATGATGAATAATAAATGCTGCAGCTTCCCTGATATATAAAAATTAACATTGCAGAATGCCGACTTTTACCAGATACAAAAAAAAAAGGTAAGGTATTTAATGTGGGGCTCAAAAAAAAAGGTAAGGTATTTAATGTGGGGCTCAAAACATTTGCTACAAAGTTAATCAGGCACCGGATAAATTACTTTGACCCAGGAAGGTTTTGTTTTTTTCTTTTCTTTTTCTGTATTTCCTTCCGACCCACTTTGTTTTCTTTAACTTATTTCTATGTTTGTTTTTCTCTTAGCTTGTTTACTGACAAATACAGTATATACAAACACATGCATGACACATTTCTGATTGCTTTTCTCATAAAAGATTAATAATAACTTCCTTAATTAATGCAATTCAAACACTGTCATCTTGTGTTTAAGATGTCCAGAGATCTTATGGAATGTTGTCAAAGGTTCATAAAGTGTCTTTTGGAATTACATTGTACTTAAGAGACATTTGTTTTTTTTCGTTTTTTTTTTTAGGAAAGTGTGTCATATTTTTATTTTCTAAGAAAGTTCATTTCTTTTCAGATATAAAAAAATGTGTATTTAGTCATAGCTAATGACATTGGTTTAATCCTCTTTAGTACTTGTTATTTGTATAATTATATTGTCATAAGCTGTAAGAAAAATGACACTTAGAATTTATGAACTCTGACCTAAATAGGTAATTTCTGGAAGAGTACACTGTCCAGAGGATGTGTGGGTAGTACAACTGTTATCAGCACCGAATGGGAAATCAGCAGACCGAGTTCAAATTCTGGCCAAGTCTGTTGCATTCACTTCTGCATGATTGCTCTTGGAAAATAAACAAACCAGTCCAGCTATGGGTTAGATAGTAGGGTACACTAGGTTTTCTAGCCTTGAGTGGCAGCAGTTTAGGAGGACTACTTTGAATTCAAAACAGTGGAAAAGGCAATAGGAAACTAACTTTCCCAAGAAGTCATGGCAATCCAGAGATAATAAAGGAAGTTGTGAAGAGCCATATCTTGAAGGTATATGGTATGAAAGGAAATTACCTATAGAAATAGTTTAGGAAAGGTCATGTGTGGCAGATAATTGGGCTAATTGATATATCGTATGATTTTGAGGGAACCTATTCTCCATTGTAGAGTGTGAAAGGGGACATTTTGGTGGCAAACACTTATACTGTAAAAAGTCCAGTGGAACCATTTTAGCAAATGTTATGGAATAAGAACCAGTAACTACAATAATACACAAATGTCGTACTCTACTATATTGTACTTTATACTGCAGGTTGCAATGAAGTGTTTCAAATTATTAACATCAGAGAAAAAAAAACAAACAAATTCAAATACTTAGAGCACAATTTTCACATTTGTATTATTCTCTGCAATGAATTCATATCAATATTGCCTGATAAAATGAATATATTTACATTATTTCCATTGTTCGGGCTGTTGTCCTCATCTTTATTGCCATATTCACCTTCAACTTCTGTCTATATTTCTGAGATGAGGTATTGTAATTATTTACACTATTTACATTCTTCGGACTGTTGTCTTCATCTTTACTGCCATATTCACAATTTTGGCCATTGTACCCTCTGGCCGTCTTCAGGTGATTGGAATTTTAGGCTGAACCCTTTGTTTCATCCACTGGGGTAGATTGTTCTAATTCCATGTGCCATGCCTCTTCCAGATATATTAGCTTCAGTTATTTCTCTTGAACTATATTCATTGACCCAATGCATCTTTTTATCAACATGAATATATTCTGTATTGGTAAGGATGTGAAATTGTGTGGAAGGATCCAACAGAATGGTTTCACTCCTGGTTGTTACACACTGAATAGATTTTGTGATGAAGCACTATCGAAAAATTCTGACTTGTACAAATGTAAATTGAGTTCAAGGAATTTGAGAACCAAAATGAATGCCATTATCAGCAAATGTAAATATAAGCAAGCAGAAAGAAGTTTATAATTCATTCACATGAATATCTATATTTTGCATGCATGTGATTTTATATATATATATAAAAAAAAAAACAATTAAAAAGTTGCAAATTAAAAAAATGAATGTTTTTTTTTGTGAAAGTATTTATATTTTTTTTATATATATTTAATATTTCAGATCGACCCCGAAATATCAAATATATATAAAAAAAATATAAATAAATACTTTCACAAAAAAACATTCATTTTTTTAATTTGCAACTTTTTAGTTGTTTTTTCTATATATACATATTAAGAAAGTATACGTGGCTTCTCATTATGCTATATATATATATAATGTAGGAGAAAAATTGTGAACATAGAATTCAACACTGCATGGTGACTCCCAGTTTCACACCACAAACAACTGGAAGATAGCTTAAGACATGTGACTGACAGTTACCATGTAGTGTTGTTTTTATGACCATACTGTGTATATCTACAGAAGCTTTCTCTGGTATTGAACACTTTTCCCTTATAAATATAGCAAATTTTAAACATATATATGAACTGGGATCAAATATAGATATAGAATGATGGGATGAGAAGCAAATGTTTATAAATTTAACGTTTCGCTTTTAAAGGCAAAATGTTAAATTTATAAGCATTTCCTTTTGGTTCTGTATCCTCTCCCTCCCCCTCTCTCTCACACACACACACACACACACACACACACACACACACAGAGTGAGAGGGGAGTTGAAATGTCCTTGGGTTGACTGAGGAAGAATTTAAGAGAAAAAAAAAAAATTATATTTTTGAAAGTGAGTTGTCCCAACAGCATAATCTCTCTCTCACACAGTTGTCCACTCAATTATGAGTATAACCACCTCTGCACCATAAATAGGCATCTTCTGTAGATGCCCACTCATGGGCTCTGCAATGACCCTTAAAAACCAGAAAGGGTTTTAAAAGCTCTACATGGGTGGCAAACAAATTTATTTTGTATATTTGTTTGTCCCATATTTTCATAATCGATATTATGTACCTTCCCCCGCCCAGTGAGAGTAGTCTTGTTCTTAAATTGTTTATGACACAAGATACTAAACAAGTCCTCGTACCAATAGTAATGTTTATGATCAATAGAATGTCCTTGCGTATATCTCTTAACATATAGAGTGTGGCAAAAATACCTCCTACATTTAAAATGTTGGAGGTATTTTTGCCACACACTGTATTTACTAAATGTAGTTTAGTCTGATGTGGCCAAAGTTGGGTGTTACCCAATGGGGATCAGACTCGTGAGTAATTTGTTAACTCCATCCCATATAAACTGTGTACAGTAATTTCCTGTTATGTTTTGCTAATGTGATTGAGCTGTACTTCTGTTCATAAAACATGAACTTTGACATATGTGTGTCACTTGTTACATGATTGTATGAGCCCCCCACCCCCAATTTTGATATAATGGTGTGCTGGGTGAAATCATGGTGTAAATCTCTGTAGCCGAAGGTCATGCAAAAATGCAATTATCGCATTAGAAATGCCTGTTTCTCAAACTTGTGTGTGTGGGTATGGAAGGGAGAGAAAGAGGCAAACATTTTCTCTTCTTCTACTTCTCATGACTGGTGACATGTTTGTTATTTTTCTTTCTTTTTTTTTGTCAAAGTCAGCCAAGTGTTTTTCATCTGAAACTACAGGGTGGAGAGAGCTTTCAGAGAAATGATTTCATGATAGTCATATTACTTTACGTTATTATAAGCTGGTATAGATGTTTTTCCCCTCAGGTTAGTGAAGGTCTGTCTTTGGAAAGTGTAATAGACACATGTTTTTCTTTTCCTTTTCTTTTTAATGCACAATGATTTAAAAGACAATTATAACTAGTATCAATGATATTTCATGTCTCTCTCTCTCATATATACACACACACACACACACACTTTCTCTCTATTATATATACATAGAGAATCTCAGAGTAATGGTGGGCAACTGAATGACAAAACAAAAAAAATTCTGTTTAACAGGTTTTATCTTTGAAAAGGACTTCTCGGAGTAAAATATTATTTTTGATGGATATAAACAAAACATTGATTATAATTATACATCAAGAAGAATGAAGATATAACAAATCCACTGCTATCACAATGTGGAATATTTAAAAAAAAAAAAAACATTGAAAAACAAAACAAACAAAAACAAAAGTGTTGGGAAGCTGAATGAATTCAGCTAGGCTGTATGTTTAGATGTATCGGATGCCAGAAATAGTTTTGGTATTCCTACATCATCAGTGTTCCTCTCAATGTATAATCATAACTGATGTTTTGTTTATATTTTCACCCCCTATATATATATATATATATATATATATATATATATATATATATATATATATATATATATATATATTATGTATGTATGTATGTATGTATAATTCTGTCAATAAGAATATTATTTTAGTCTGATGAAGTCCTTTTGAAGGACAAAATGTTTTACATAGAATTTTTTTCATCCAATTATACACCTGCAAAGTAACATTTATATATATATGGGTAAATAAAGATGTTTATAACACTTTTCCTACATATTTACAAAAACTAATTAGACAAATCTTTGCACATGAAGCAAACCAAAGACATAATAAAGTGAAATGAAGTCTTACTGGTGAGGTGACTTGGTCATACATTGTATTGGAGGTGAGGCTAGACCATGGAAGTCAAGAGTAGATATGAAGTCATTGTAATGAATGGACACCAACTAGCAAGGTGACACAAACTTCATGATTGTCATACAACACGTTTCTTACACTTTGACATGCGCATAAATAATAGCAGAATCAAGGGCAGATAATTAAGATTTTTATAACAATATAGATGTTAAGTTGTCTAAGGTTTCGAACCCAGGCAGGGAATGAGAAAACTTGCCAACAACTGAACATCTCGGATGGCATCTGCTTTGAGTCTATTCAGATTTCTCAGCAGGAGGATAGATACAGTAGTTCAGAACTCTTTTCTTTGTTTCCAATGATATATTCCAGTATTTTAATACATTGCTTGGTTTATGGAAGACATCTTTTGCTATTCTGATTTGCTTTTTGAATTTTTGTGTCAAACATTACATCATCTTGTAAAAACCAGAAGGGGGAGGATTTTGTGTTGCATTACAAGAGGAAAATAGCAAATGACATCATTTACTCTTCCTAAAAAAATGTCTTTTAATAAAATAATAACTAATGATTTTAATATATTATATATATGATGAACTCTCCCATCCGACAACCTCATTCAATTTTTATGTTTGTCTCATATGTGACACTACTGACCTGCATACGGGTTCACATATTGTGCAACAGCGAGGATCTCAGGACATATCCATAGGAGTATTTGCTGATGCTTTTTGCTATTGACTTTTGTCTCTTAGTCATTATGATTGAGTTTGAAATTTCTCATACCACTCTGGCACAAATATCTCCTCTTATTTCTACCCAGGTCAACTTGTTCAAAGTTAGTATGAGGCACATTGACAGCTGAGAGGTTACTCTTTAGATAGTCTTTATACCTGAGCTATGGCCATCCAACAGTCCTTTTCCTACTGTCAAGCTGGCTATATATGAGGACCGTAGGTATTCTGTCATCACTAATCCTTGCAACATGATCAACCCAGCCCAGTTGTAACTGCATCAGGAAAGTCTCAATTCCATCAATGTTGCATTTTTCAAGATCAGCATTGGACAAATATATATATATATATATATGCATGCATATATATGTGTGTGATCTGAGGAACCAGGAAAAAAATCCCTTTCCTGGGGAAATAAAATATAATCAATGAACCCTTAAGGTTGTCTGTTTTTTAATTAAACTAATATAGTGTGTGGGTGTGAAATGAGTCTTGAATATATATTTGAGGATAGTTAAAATCTTCAAATTTGGTATGTATACTGATTGAACTCGAAAGCAAGGTGTAAAATGAAAATATTTTGTTCATCCTGGGGAGAGAGTTACTGTATCACTTTCTATTATATTGAAGTTTGTAGCCATCAGTTGAAGATTAAATTTTCTCATGAATATTCAGACAAGAAAAACATTTGAGTGCTTTGAAAAAGTAATTTCACAAAATAATTTTCCCCCACCAAAAATATATTTTTAGTTTTATTACTCTGAGACTTAGTGGCAATAAAGGAAATTTATTTTTTTGATCCATGTCACTAAAAATAAACCTTAAATAATGCCAAAAACAAAGGAACTGTAATATATATATCAGTCTCATGGTTCCTTTTCTTTTATCTTGGTATTAGAAGTTATGTGGAATAGCTTTTCAGAAAAAAAAAATTATATATATATATCTCTAGTAGTTTTTGTACAGCTTAACCTTAACAGATTTATCAGCTTGTGGAAGGTTGAGGGGGTTGAAAATACGTTGACCTTGTAAAAAAAAAAATTCAATTTGTTCATAAAGAAAAGTCAAAGCAGTTAAATTTAAATACTAAATTTTTATAATCAAGAAATTGTTGAGGTGATTTTTACAAAAGCTGTTTTTTTTATTTTGTCAAGTTTCTTATAAAGGGAAATAAAGTAGACTCCAGAAGATTTCTTAATGACTCTTCTTACTAGATCAACTCAGACTTTTACTCAGACTAACTTGATATGCTGTCTTTTACACATAAGTGGATGCAGTATTAAAATCAAGAATATGCAAAAATATTTAACAGAAAAATGCTTAGCTATATTTGAATCTGTGTTACTTAAAGAGCATAAAATTTCTAATAACTTAATGCTTAGAAACTGGACTTTTTGCAGATTAAAAATCTGATATGTTTTAAATGCTGCATAAATTTGACCTTGATCTGTAAATCATGATTTAATTACATTTCATTTTTATAAACTCAGAAGGGATATTATATTTTATTAATAGTTTTGAATAAGGACATTTTTTGTCTGATATTATTAGAACATATTCTATTAATTAATCAATGTGTCATCATATGTGTCTAATTTTCTTGATTTTACCAAATCTTAATTTATATAGATTTTTAAAAATTTTTTATTGACAAACAAGACAGGCTTACAATCATAGTACTAAGGAATTTTTCTACTAAAACCAATTTCAATCTAGTATAGATGAGTATTTCAATTGGTTTACTCCAATGTATATTTAGAATAAACTCAATGTTAACATCAATTGCAAGAAGATGGAATGCATGGTTGTCAGCAAAAGGAGCAGCCCAACACACAAATTACAAATTGGAGATACCAAAAATCAAGCAAGTACAACAATTTAAAACAGAGAATGGAAAGTATGACACTGAAATCTGAAGGTGCATTGGGATGGTGAAAGATGCCATTCAAAAGCTAAGCAAAGTATTAAGAAACTGGAAAATTTAATTAGAAACAAAGAGTACTGAACTGTTATGCATTATCAGTCCTCCTATATGGCAGTGAATGCTAGATCATCTTGCAGATGAAGAAGAGACTTGAAGCAACAGAAATGTGATTCTACTGAGAATACCATGGCCTAAACATGAGCGATGACAAAGTTTTAGAGAAAATGGAAACAAAAAAGACACTTATACCTATCAGAAAGAGATAACTGAAATTTCTAGGGCACCATGAGGAAAGAGGATTTGGAAAATTTGATACTCCCAAGAGAATATCAAAGGCAAGCTGGACAGAGGAAAATGACTCATGACATACGTAAATGGACAGTGGAAAAAGGGTTTACGAGAGATAACAGAGACAAAATTTATTAAAAGCTACAAAGGACAGGAAATTGTGAAGAGTCATAATCGCCAATGTCCTGAAAAGACGTAGCACTTAGAAGAAGAATATAATATGACCTTACCAAACTGATTACAATTAAATGTTTTAATCATAAGTTTTAACCGTGATGATTAATAATTAAAGAAAGTAGTATTTATAAAAAAAAAAATAACAAATGTTATTTTACAAACTTTTTTTTTTTCATATTTTATTATGGGATCAATAGAATAGTGTGAGAGAAAAAAATAAAGCATCTTTATATCCAAGTTAAACAATATCCAATTGGGTCATTATTTAAATAGACCAACGTAAGTGCTAAATAGCCAATGCAATGAAATATTTATTCCAATATATAAATATCTATACACAAGCCTAACATGAATTTAACAAATACCTGGAAAGATTGACTATGATGAAACTAAAGACCTTATTGTTTATAGACTCAAATTAGAATCCCCACCCAACTAAAAATTCCTAATAGCTAAGACATCAGAAAATGATATCATTTCAAATACTGCTGACAGTTTGCATTTCTCGTATAGTCAGGTCATCAGCAACTAAACCAACTCCTACACCAGTTTTTCACTGCTCATCAACTTGATGTAGTTATATAAGTGTCATGGCATGTTAGATAGTATGAAGTTAATCTCACTTACTAGTCAGATGTGTATAAGCAGCAGGTGAATGGAACAGGTAAATATCAAAATCTTCATCTAATGATGGTACTTACTCTTCAGTATATTACAACTGTTACTTTATTTATTTTTACAGACTCTCCCATTACCCAATTTGTCTTGTAGGGGCAAACAGATGCTTTTGATGTTATTTCTAATAAAACTGTGTCCTTAAGCAACTTGGAGTACATGATTTCCTTTGCTACTACCGACAGTCCCTGTTGAATTATGGAAAGGTTAAATCCAGCACTCTCCTTGACCATCCACAATACGTTTTGCTGTAAAGGGCAAGCAACTGGATAGTATTTCCACAAATTAGCTTAACAGGCATCTCCATCTTAATACAAAGTTTTGGCCCTTACGTTTTTGGGCTTTCCTAACCCATTAATGACCATTGTCCCAATTTTAGGCTGATGGACATTAACAGCTTATAGATATATAATTAATACCAAATTTTTGTTTTACTTTTTCTAATTAATATTGGATTTTATGGTGGGCATTAAAGGGTTGTTTAATCCAGTTATTATTACTAGGCTAATTCCTCACCCATACCATTTGGTTAGAAATTTTGGGGGCATAAATAATTTGCTGCTATGCTCTCCGAACTTTCCCATTGAATAGGTAAAATGTGTGCAAGATGCAACATCTACCTGAGGAGAACTTGACCATATCAACCAAAATATTGCAATGATAATAAGGAGCATTTTAATAATACTAATCAATCATGTTAATGATGAAAATACTAATTTTAATAACAATCAGTAGCAAAATTATGCAAACAATTAACTATCCTGTTCAGGTTGGAATTTCTCTTTCTCTTTTATATATATATATATATATATATATATATATATATATATATAAATATATATACACATACAGAGGAGGCTGCAAATGTATGTAAGTATTACAATAGTGGTTCTAAGATTCATTTAATATTAGAATTCATTTAATTCATTTAAATCATTTTTAATATGATTTTCATAATTTTGATTATAATTTTATTTTTTAATAAATCTTTTGCAGGTAAAGTGTGTGAATGATGGGGGTGGGAGAAATAGTTTGCACATTTGAGGGATATGTTTTATTTCTAACCACAGATAGCAGGACAGACTGAGTCCTATAGCCTTGAGTGGCAACTTGTCTAGGAGAAGGACAACACTGAATTCAAAACCTGAGGAGGGTTGTTTGATGGCCTTGTGGCACACTCTGTATTCGACTCTTCCAAAAAGTGTGGTTGGTTCTGCACAAGCCTTCATCACTATAATCAACTCATATGTGGAAGCTGCTGGGTTCTAAAAACAGAGTTGCTGTATCCTTATATATCAAAATGTAATGGAGTGGGAGAGTCCTACACACACACACACACACACACACGCACTAACTCTAGTTGGAGGTCCCAATTATCAGTTGAATATCAAATAAAGTTAATTGAAATAAATTAAGTCTGTATATTTTTTTTATTTAAGTTAATTGCTTTTTCTTTATTAGAATAGCCATGTGAGTGTTCATGAACTAACCACTTTGACAGATCTTGATAAGTGGACACAGTAAATGTCAAAAGATTACTAATTTCATTTATTTTCTTTTGCGTATGTATTTGTGTAAGGTTGGCATTCATTCATATTTTTCTTTGTGCAAGAATAAGCACACAAAACAAAGAGAACTAGCTTTGCACTAAATAGGAATGATATCACCTTTTTCCTTTTATTTTATTAATGATACTCAAGTTAAATATCTAAAAAAAAAAAATTCCATGGTGTCCTGTTTTATGTAAATGAAATCATGAAATGAAACGTATGTGTAGGTCAAAATCTAAACTTTTGAACTGCTTAATCTTTTGCCAGGGATTAAAACTGTAGGATATATAGAATATCAACCTTCGGTATCTGCTCATATTTCTGAGATGAGGTATTATGTACATTATTTACATTTATTCGGACTATTGTCCTCATCTTTGTCGCCATATTTATTACGGCCGTTGTACGCTCTGGCCTTCTTCAGGTGGTTGGAATGTCGAACAGAACCCTTTATTTCGCTCACTGGGGTAGACTGTTCTAGTTCCACATGCCATGTTTAATGGATGTCAGTTATCTCCTGTTAATTTCCCTCTGAAAGTTCTCCACTGCCTTAACCGGGTTATGAACTCGCACACTTTGGGTCCTGTCACTGGATCTAACTAACGCCTTTATCCACTGTGCTATGTGTCCTTGAGAACTAGAACAGTCTACCCCAGTGAGCAAAATAAAGGGTTCAGTTCGACATTCTAACCACCTAAAGAAGGCCGGAGCCTACAACGGTCGAAATGTTGTAAATGCGACAAAGATGAGGACAATAGTCTGAATAATGTAAATAAAATATCAACCTTGTTTTTAGTTAAATTCTTACTCTTGTTATAGGAGTTTCATCAGCTACTTTCTGGCAGTTTTTGGAATGCTGGGATTCAAATTAATTCAAAGTGAATTCCAATGGGGGGCATTGGACCCCCCCCCCCCAACAAAAATCAGGTAGTAATCTAAAAAACAGTAATGAAGAAGTTCAGATAAAAAACAAAAAAAAAAGAAGCAAAATCATGAGTCAATGGTCATAATTCCAAAGGTCATGAATCAGTCTTCCAACATCAGAAAATGCTTAGTGGGGTAGCGAATCAAAAAGGTAAAAATCCACATTCACAACTTGCAGAAGAACCAAGACTCATATTTACCCACCTCTCCATGCTGACAGGATTCAACACAAGGTCAGTTTAATGTGGGTAGCCTGAGCATGTGTACCTGTCCCAGGGCCCAAAACTGACCAGCCCTTGCAACCATTGGTTGAGCTGGTGTTGGTATTACTATTCTCCCACTCTTTAATGCAATGAAGGTGGTATTGATGTGGGCAGCTATTAGCTGAGACCAGGCACCTTTTAACAATATTTTCAGTTGCGCTCTGTTTACAGACACACACACACACACACAACTGAGTTGGGCTCTGTCAGGAGAAAGAGACACAACATGAGATGATCAGTGAAAACCTCAGAGTCTCAGGAGGATTTTGCAAAGAGCTAAGAGTCTGTCTTGTAGCCCATGGTAGCATTTTTTTTTTTTTTACATTAGGGGTAAAAATGGTTGTGATTGGTTGAGACTGGCAGGGAAGTGCAAACAATTACCATATTTGGTGGAATACATTAGCGATTCTAGATAAAATACAAAGAATCTGTGATGTTATTGGTCCTGACCTGGCTTATCTTCTTCACTCACTTTCCCACCACCATAATGTAGCTTCCCCGTGGCTTTTCTACAAATATTTTCATGGTAATTGTTCTGATGAGCTTTCTGCATTGGTACCTAGACTTTATGAATTTAAATGCAGTACTAGATTTGGTGGCACAGACTTATGCATATGATTGCAAAATTTAAATTTTGCTCTGCAACTGAAAAAATAGTATTTCAAATTTTTAAATATTAAATTTCTCAAAGATTTAAGTGAAAAGATATAAAATTTTCTTTATATTTGAATAAATAAAAACTATAATGCATTTCATCCTGTGAAGAGAGGCTCTTTTACTCAGAGAATTGGTTGTCTTTTCTAATTCAATTTGCTCTCAAGTAGTTTAAAGGAAATGAACAGTATGATACCTCTTATGGATAAGACAAACTTTGTCTTCTTTTCCTTTTTAATGCCATGGCTCTCTAAAAAGTTTACTTTTCTTTTAATATCTGTGATTTACTAAGATTTCTTGGGTAAGCTAGACAAGCTTTAAAAATACTCTTTGACATAAGAGTACAAATGATGGAATTGTTTCCTTCAGTTTTTTTGCCTGGCATAGTGCTTATTTGGTATGGTACACTTGTTATTTTTCAAATAATTTTCTCCCCAGCATTTTGTTCCATATTTATTAAGCTTAAATAAAAATTCTAGTCAAAACATTTATTTGACAAACTGTTCTTATTTTATAAACTGAAATGACAATGTCAGATGACACTTAGTATTTGATACAAAAAAATTGTAGCAAATTTCTGGATTCAGTCTCTACGCATTGATCTTCTTGTGTTATGAAGAAAAACTTTAAAAATCAATATAAATTAAGATTTTTTTGTAAAACAGATTCAAATTATAGCAAACACATTATTAGAACACATCCATTAGTTGATCAGTTTCAGACAAAATAAAAATGTCTTTTTATTGGATATTAATGAGATATGATATCCCTACTGAGTGGATACCAACTTAGAATAATATTTAATTAACTTATAATTTACAGAGAAAGATAAATTTATGCAGCACTTAGAAATTAATTATTCAAATTTAAGCATGTATATTTTTTATTAGAAATTTTATGCTCTTCAAATAATACTCTTTAGAATAGAGCCAAGCATTTTTCTGTTAAATATTCACACATGTTTTGTGTCTACTACTACGTCTGTGTGCCCAGTATAAATAATAGGACACTGTATTAAGTAGTCAGTCTGTATTGAGTCCTAACAGAAGCTGGAGTAACAGTCCCAGTTGAAGCTTCCTGTGTTTAGTTTTCATACAACAGGAAATAATCTATCTTCATAAAAAGAGACTGGAATAAAAGAAAAATCACAATTTTTGTAAATCATCTCAACATTTTCTAGAATATAAAAATTTTGGATTTACACTTTATCTTCGTCTTCTTTCCTTTTTCTTTGTGAACAATTTGAATATTCTTACAAGACTAAATTTCCAACCCCCAAAACCTTCCACAAACTCAACAATAGCTATCATGTAAAATAAACCAATCAACAATAAATTAATATTAAAACTATTCTGTCATTAAAATGTATTTTTGTATCTTTAGTTAAAAGCTATTATTTTGTAATCTTTGGATAAATTTTCTTCATTCCTCCACATGACCCCCTCCATAATGTTTTCAGCGGATATTCAATCCTAACAAACTCCAAACCAGAATTGTCTTTGTGTAAATTTCTGATTCCTTCAGCTAAAAGCAGCAAAAACAATAAGAATATTCTACACAGACATAAGAAAGGAAACTTCCAAATTTTGTAGACTTCCAGAGGAAATGGAATTTGTGGAATGCATAGGCCTTCCCCACTTTCCTTTGTGTATATAAACAAAAAAACGAGGAAGTTGATAGTGATGGGAGTCAAGAGAAAAGACCAGTTAACTACTTGGAATTTAGAAGGGTTTAGAATGTGTCAATTGCTGTTACCCACCTGTTTTATGTTAGAAGAGGAAAAAAAGGGCACCTCCCTCCTGTACCCCTCCCAACTAATAATCTGTCAGGCAACCAATCAACAGATTTGTAGTCTATTATCTCTACATTCCCACCCTCAGAATGCTCCAACCTCAAATATTTGCTTTCATGTTGACTAGGTATTTTGGTCAAAGTGATGCTTCTTAAAAATAATTATTTTGAATGTCCTGCCAAAGAATTAAAAAAATATGTTGAAAGACTATTCCTAATTTTTCTCATGTTTATTAAGTCAAGAAAAAACATGGCAACTAATTTTCTACATATTTTCATGCTTGAAGCATCAACGAGAAATTTCAAACAAGATGAAAAAAAAAGATGTGGACATATGGAAGATTTATTTAGTGTATTTTATATCTGAAAATATATTTTTTCTATAATAATTTTAGTGTATTTTATATTTGAAAAAGTTTTTTTCTATAATAATGTACTATAAACGGAAAAACTGCAAAATAATCTCTTTCTAAAAAAAAAAAGTCAGAGACAGATGGGTCTGCCACAAAATATATCCTTAAAGCCAGATGTTTAATATTGACTTTTAATATAAACTAATTTTGTAATTCTCTTTTTGATAACTGGAGACTGAATCAGTCATTCGAGTGCCATATGTGATACATGCTTGACTGATCATGCCTCTTTAGATTCATGACTGGCTAGGGGCGAGTCGGGTAAAACCTACTGCAGGAAAATCTACCAAGTCATTCAGCAGAAGATTTTCCGATATTTTCAAATAAGACCCAGACTGACCCGCTATTCAACCCATAGCTGAGAGGAGAAGTGATGGATACATACACGCAAATACCCTTGGGAAAAGGGTAAGTGAATATAATGAACCTGACTGGAATTCAAAATCGATTCTCCAATTTCTCATTCTGAGGTGATATCCATTGCACCACAATGCACATCACTGAATACAGACTCACAGAACAAAAATGCCTGAAACTTTTGAACACTGAATAATTAATATAATTTTTTTTTTTACTTTAAAACAAGAGGAGATAGAAAATCATTCCTTAGTTAAAAAGAGAAAAAAATAATTTAACAATTACGAATCTGGCTGGTAAAGAAATTTACTTAACATCAGTAACCCTCTACCTTGAGTGGTCCTTGAGCCTTGTATTGGGTGAACTAACAGTTAAAAAAAAAAAAAAAAAGAAGTAATTTGACTTAGTTTAAAAAAAAGAAAATCACTCAATATTTTGGTATTAAATCTCAATGTTACCAAAATTTGCCCTAATTTGAAACAATATTAGAGAGAGAATTGATGCCATGATAGGAATTGCTGATTTAATTAACAACTTGGAAAAAGTAAAAATTGTTTTGTTCTTAAAATAATAAAATTGGGAAAAAAATATTCAAAAGAATTCCATAGAAATTCAGAATTTTCTTGATTCCTGTTTAGGATTAGGTTTCTGTTTTTTTCTAAAGTTTTTACACATTGCATCTTAGTGGCATAATTGCCTTGCTTGGGAGCAATTGATTAAAAAAAATGTTTCAACAGTTACAATGGAAACAGGATTAGGATTATCCTTTAAATGGCATGAATGGAAGGTGCATATGAAAGAAGTAAAAAATGGTAGTTTTTCTGTTTATTTTTGCTATATAAAACTATAATAATAAAATAAAGCAAATCTTACGTTCCTATATTTAACATTTTTTTTCAACAATATGATACTCCTTGAAGTGTTCCATGCAGAAGAGTTGTGCATTCAATGTAATATTTTTCTCCTTTTTCTCTAACCTTAATTCTTCACCCAATGAAGAATAAACTAACTGCAGCTCCAAATTTTTACCAATGAATTGTCATGTGTTCCATATGACCTTATGGATAAAAGTGTTGGTTAAGCAAATTAAATTACTGAACAGCTGGGAATTTAACCTGTTGGTCAGATTGTGCAAAAAGTTATCATCACGTCATATCATATAACTGAATGAATAAGATAGAAATTAACTGATTAACAAAATAATCTCCAGTATAGAAAGGTGGATGGGCATCACTAGTCCTCAACTATCTCCTAAATCTCTCATGTGATGGCTCCAAGTTGCCATGCCCCGGTAAAACATTTCAGCTGGTGGGGTGGTGTTAACAAGACACCACTGAGTGAAGAACCTCCTTGATGCTGGTCATCAGAAGGGTTCTTTAGATGAACTACAACAGCCATGTGTTCACAACTAAGGTGAGCTATCTAATTTGAGGACATTGGATGTGGTCTAATCTAGAGAATGATGGGCTCCGCCAGGTTAAAACATCCAAGACATGACATGTGATGAGCACACAAAGAAACCATTTGCAGAGACCCAGGCTTTGGTGCACAACCACGACAGATGGAGAATTGTGGACACCATGTTGGTGCTCCAGCTGCTCCTCCTAAGGGCGAAAGAAGATAGATTGTTCTCATTTCACTGTCTGTCATTGTTCATTGAATCATAGCACAGTTTGAAATTTCCAGGTTATCAGTTACAACAGACAACTGGAGTAGGCTGTAGGATGCAACAGCTGAAACATTGGAATAACAACTAAGATGAGGACACTAGTCAGTGTATAATGTATATAATGACATGAACACAAATGACTACAATACAGGTGCTACTCATTAAAACAACTTTATTAATATTTGACCTCCAAGTCAATGCTCTGTCAATAAGCTAATTAGCGCTTTTCGTAACTGATAATGGACATAGCAACTATTTGTTTGTTAGATTTGGTAGTTACTTTATGGAGAGGGTGAATTGCTTCTAATGAAGCAGACTACAAAGAAAATTGTATTAACTGTGTAAAGGTGATATTAGCAGCTGTAAACTTGAATTTAAACATTATTTACATTTGGACTAATATCCTCATCTTATTTCCCACCAGTGTGCCTGTCTGAACTGAACCTTTCATTTAATCCAGAGTACATTATCATTCTGCTGTTCAGTCCATGTCTTGTGATATTTCATTTTGTTTAATACTGCTTAGTTACTGCTCACTATATTTCCACTGAATCTATGTCAGTACTACCCAGCTCAAGGATTGAACTCGCAATTTACTATGTAAACAAATTCATAAATCAACGGTTTAATCTCTTGTTCTGTGGGACAATCCTAAATGTAAAACTTGGAGACTTAAACCTAACTTTTAAATAAAGAGTTTAGTTTGAAATCCCCTGAGGATTATTTGGATTGACTAACACATGAAGAAGGCGAGAGAGCACAATGGCCGAAACATTGTGAATTAATTTCTTCTTCTTTGTTGTTTATCACATGTAAATAATTCTTCATCCCAGAAATTCAGACAGAAATTGAACTTGAACAATTCCATTTTCCAAATTGATATCTATGCCATTTTACCTTTCCTGAAAGTTGTGAAGTGGTTAAATTTCACATTAGTTGTGTATCCAGAACAATACCATAATTCTCAAGCTAAGGGAAATCATACTAACTGCCAAAGTTTAATTAATCATCACTCTTTCCATATCCTAAAGGAATTTACCTGAATAACAAAAGTTCTTTGACATTAAATACCCAAATAAGAAAAATAAATTGGGGAAAAAAGCCCTGATATGCTTGGCTGTGATTGTCTACTTTGAGAAGCGATGTTAGAAAGCAAGACAATGAGAATGGTAAATGGTATATGAACCAGGAAGTTGTCAAATCAGACTGGGTGAAGAAACAGATGAAGACTGCAAAGATGATTTGTAACTATTGTATTGTGTAAGGTTTGATTTTATAGAAATGTCAGCAAAGGATATTGAGAAGACGGTTGTATGAAGAACTTTGAAAAATGGCATGAAAGGATTGTCATGTATGGGTTTTCTCAGGGAAAGAAACGAACATATAAATTGCAATATTGTTTATTCAAACACCGATGCTCTTGAATAAGGCTTTACACCACTGAAAAATTTCCTCCACACCTGCATTCTATGATCATATTTCTACGATAAATATTTCATGGCAGATAAAGCTCAAATGATTTTGTAAGGATTGCCAATGTTTTAGCTCCTCTCTTTCTTTCACTCTCACCACCCCTCCTTAACCTATTTCTTAAAAAAAAAATAAAGGGAAAAAGACAACCCTTTGGCCGGAAAAATGATCATGCAGTATTTTAATTAGAATAAAAAATGACTTATTAATATAATTCATTTTTTAAAACGGCAGTACGTCAACACCTATATGGGTTATCAACTGCTTAAGAATATTTTCTTTTATTTGAATATCCAAGGATACTTTTGTTTATTCAAAAAGGCACTATTTTTTTTTTTTTTTTAAGATACATGTATTTCGGGTATTTGATAACCCAGCTTTAGTGGAAAATAAATGGCAGATGTCCTAGCATGTTACGTGGCATGACCTGGTGGCTTCTAATCTGACAAGGCTTGCTGTGTTTGTGATGTTCACTGCTAACCACGGCAACTCAGAGATAGTAAGTTTTGCAAAAGTGGTTAGGTCTTTTGCGTTCAATGTAGGAATGAACTGAAAGCTACTGATGAGGAACATATTATCTGTGGCCATGAGAAATAAACATTGTAAATAATTAGACAATGTAAGGAAGGCAGAGTTCATCAAGTCAATAAGAGACATTACTGGGTGGCCCAGTGTGGTAGAGTTTAATATTAGATGTGTGTTGGGTGAGGACCTTAGATACAAATCCTGTATGATTAAGAAAGGGAAGTTAATGGCTGAAAAGACCCGGGGAAAACTGGTCTGATTGCAGCACTGAAAAAAAACCTGAAGTGAGGAGAAAGGACATTAAAAGAACTGGATTCAGAAAGAAGATGGTGATTGATGTTGCATTTAAATTTCTGAAGAGCATAGTTGATAAGAAAGCAAGAAGCCAGAAGAGAGTTCCACAGATAAGAAGTGTGAAAAAGAAACTGTCAGAATAAAACTCAGTTACATCTAGCTATTTCAACAGTAAAATAATGAAACCTAGTTACTATACTTAAATTCATGAGGTCAAAGTACCAAAGAGAAAAGCTAATTAGAACTGTCATGAAAATATTTATAGGAAAACAGGAAAGCCCATGTTATGGCAGTGGGAAAGTGACCAAAGTTGAGATAACTAGTCAGGACTTTACAGATTCATTTTTGGATTTTGGGAAAAATCTCAAGATATATAGCAGGAACATAAGAATTAGAAAAGGTTTATAAACATTTATTGATAACTTGTTCAATTATAACACAACAAAATAGATGTCTGATTGCAATTGTTGGAGAATTAGTGTTATTGTGATAAAGTCCAGTAAGGTGAAAATTCATTGCAAGCAGGTGACATATGCTTTTATATATTTTTATTTTTTGGGAAGACTCAGATTGTGGGTTTCCAAGAGGTTGTAGAGAATTATTGCATCAATTGGACACGATATATTTGTGATGACTTTGACGTTAGCAACATGAACATTCCTGTATCTGTACGCCAAGTTAATGATGAACAGCCACATAGTAGAGAGACTCACCATGATTGATGCATTGTAAGACCTGCAGTGGCAGACCCCACAACATCCACAGCTCAGCTCAAATGCAAGGCTCCAAAAGTGTCAACATTGATTCCTTTATCTGCAGTAGAACATGCATGGCTCGAGTCACATTTCCACTTAGACCATAACATCTACACGCGTGTCTAGTATTGGTGTGCAGTAGTTAGGCTAGATGCAAGACAGCATCTTGGTTAACTTAATGATAGCATATATTAAATGAGGTGGAGGTTAAATGGTGGACTTTCATGGTTAATATTACATTTGCTAGTTTAAATTCTGGCTTACTTTGTTTCATTTGCTTCACACAAAAACACTTGGGGAAAGAGACTGCATTCCTCCATGCATTAGTCTCATCATTTTGCAGTTGAAATTGCTAGATAGAATAAACTCTTAAAAATGTTTCTATCACACTTTTTGCTTACGGGACTCTCTTCCAGCTTCATGATTTCCAATCAATTTTGATCTTTAAAAATTTAAATGCGATGTCAATCGTTATATTTTTGTTTTCTTAATTTCTATTCTTTTATAGTTCTCTCTCTTTAATAATTTTTTTTTATGTATTATCTCAAATTCAGTAACTACTTGTGTCTTAGTGATTTTATTGCCTTGCTTGGTGTGAAATGATTAAAAAAAAACATGAAACCATTTCTTTTTTTTTCTCCCTACAAACTATGGGTTAAATAGAAGGGTAGACTGGGCTATCCTTGATTGACAGCCATTCTAGGAGAAAGATAACTCTCAATTCAAAAATGTAGAGAAAGCTGTGTGGAAGCAATCCACTGCTTTTCCAAAAAGATCATGGCAACTCACAGATAAATAAATGGAATCTGTGGGAAAGCACAAGCTCTTACAGTCTGAATAATGACATTAAAAAAATTATCTGCTATATCGGTTAATGTGTTAAATGTACTTTGGAAATGTTGGTATTTGCTTGCTTGTCGTATGTGTTTTTTTGCTGTGTTACTATAGAACGTGTATAAAATAAATGATAAAACCTCCTAACAGGTTTCTTGAATAAATCTTAATACAACAAGTTATGTAAACAACTTTTAGACAATAATAAATATTACAGGTAATGAATCTAATAAATTGATCATTTATAAGAAGCAAAGTTTGCAGCAACTTCAGAATTAGAACACAGACATAACAATCTTATAAATGTAATGAAGAGATAATATTTACATAAGTTTGGGAAAGTCATCATAGTCAAGTGGGTAGCAACAGAAAACTTGTGTATTTATCTCTTTGTAATAGGAGTCGACTTTTTTAAAAATAGGTAAAAAAAAAACATTCATATGCATACACGAATAAACCCCAATTTTAAAAATAAAAATTACATTTAAAAAAATAAATCTCACAATTTTAAGCAGCTGTGCCAAATATATTATTTAAAGAATTTTGAAGCCTTGCCAAAATTACATATCATTTACTTAGCATACTTTGTATATATTTTCCTTTAGTAGGATTTGCGATCTAGGCTGTTTTTTAATTTCACTGTTTAAGAAAATAGGAAAAAAAAAAAAAAAATAGAAAAAAACTGGGATATCAACTCAAATCTGTTTATCCACTAAAATAATGTTTAGTAATATCAGATAAAAAAAATCCATTTAAAAATGACTATTTACATTTTGGGTACAAAAATGACACATGTAGATATAGATTTGTAGAAGTCTCAGTAAGAGATGTGCATTCCTTAGATAAGTAAATCAAACTGCTTTATTAAGATGGTCTTCAGTAGCCAAATTGGTAACATTATGTATTGAATATAGGACTAGTTTCCTTGTTGGAAAAAGTGATACAGGCTTGATTCCTGTCACAAGGCATTTTCTTCCTTACTAAGACTTCTCAATCTAGGCCAGTTGTTATTAATTTCATTGTTTAAGAAAAGAAAAAATAGATAACTCAAACACATAGACCCACTAAAAATAATGTTTATAGTAATAAGAGACATAAAACATTTGGGCAACAATGTTTTTTTATGCACATTACATTGAAAAATGCGATTTTCTAATGTTCTTAGAGTTTTGGGAGATGAAGAGAGATTGGGGAAACTGTTTGGAGTGATTATTGTCCCAAGTTATTTTGGCCAATTCATAAGCCATTTTCAAAAGGTTGTTTGTTAATGTTTTCCTCTATTTATGGTCTAAGTTGCATTGTATGGGAGTAGTAGTAATTCTAAACTGTGCTAGATGAAATATATTGGTATGGATAGGCTGAAAGTACTTGGGACAATAACCACTACAGTTCCTATATTTTCTTTGCCCTAACCCCAACTATCAAAGAAAACTAAGAGCATTAGAAAAACTTATAAGATTTTCCTTGTCTGTCATATTGAATGAAACGTGCGCACACACACACACACACACATATATATATATATATATATATATATATAACTGGTTAAAAGGAAAGTTCTTGCAGGTTTTAAATAAATTTAATGTTCTATAAACCATCAGAACTTTCCTTCCAACCAAATATATTTTGACCAAGGAGAATCCATATGGAATAGCATTGCTTTTACAATTGTCAAGTGTGTAAAAGTTAGTATGAAAATTTAGCAGGAAAGAAAGCTGTCGACTCTAAATTCTGTTGATGAAACATGTCTGTTCATTCTTGTGTGTTGATTATGTTTATGTCCAAACTTCTATAGCAAAGGCTATATTTTCTGTGTGTTTGGAATTGATGTGCACAAAATAAGGTGAAATTTCACTTCTAAAGATCACATTATCTTAATTTAGATAAGTCTAAACTACAACATTTCATGCTTGAATATTTGCCATAGAAGATAAAATAACAAGAGAAAGGTTTCTCATACATTGAGTTGTCTCTAATAATGCAAGATCATATAAAGAGGATATTTTTGTAGAATCTGTATCAATATCAGTCCTGTATCAGTTTATAGTATCAATACACTTTGCATCAGAAACCTATAAAACTATTATATGATGAATTGTTTGTCTAACAATATGGGACCTGGGATTATTATAGATTTTAGATGACTATAAAACTGCAGTGAATGATTTAAAAGGGTTCAAAGGAAAATCCATTCTCACAGGTTAGAAATGTATATTGACTCATGGCTGTGAATCTGGGGATGATAACTTGAGATTTGAAACAATAGATATCTTCACAATCCTGCTGACAGTGTCAAAATTTGAGAACTGCCAAAACTATGACATTGCTGGGAGCACAATTGAAACATGATCCCCAAATTGTGAGGGTGGTGAAATTGTGAGATCCCAGGTGACTTAGGCCCATCTTCTTGAAGTGTGTGTGTGGGGGGGTCATGTAGATAGTATTGACCAGTCAAAAACTACCTCTGAGGAATCATGATCAGAACTCACCAATCAGGCTGAGTTATAGCTGGAGGAGGAATTGGACAGTAGCCCTAGCTATTCAGGTGTGCAGTCATCATAAGTTGTCAGAATGCAAGCCCTTTTGCCATACTACACTGAATCAGTGGTCCCACAGTGTTCTAATATTTATATTTGCAGCACCAACAGTAGTGAATGTTGCTGACATCAAATTAAAACAACTTATTGTTTATAAGAAGAGTGCTGACTTATTCCTTGATAGAAGTTATTTATTTATAATGCTGTTGTAAACTAATTAGGACAGTTGATTTCAGCTGGAACAAAGAAATGATGACTACTACCCAGAAGCAATGGCCAGAAAGGATTAACGCCCTAGCAACTTTGAGTCAGAGAGTAGCAGGGATATCATACACTGGTGCTGTCAAAGACCAGGATACCACTCCAGGCAGTGGTATTATATTTGTCTTCTCCCAAAAATGCAAAATATTACAATTTGCTTATCAAGGTAACCAAACTTCAAATAAGCTTATTCAACAAAGTTATCACTAATTTAGAAACAAAACCATTATTTTTTTTCTGCACCGTGGCTAAAATTGAACAAATAAAAATTTGGAAGTATCAAAAGGACAAGTAAATATAAAACAAGTGAAAGAAAAAGTACCAACTTTATTACTTGTATGTCAGTCACTTGGTGCACTTGACCTTAAAGGGTTGGGAGGAAGAGTTGCTAAATAAAGTCATTGATACCAGATACTGCAGATTCTTTATTCTGGTTACTGAATGAAAGTAACTACAAGAATTAGTGAATGCATCTGTGTCTATTCATTAACAGAAACAATCTATAGATTAACCAGAAATCTGTGTGTGCTACTTTGAGTCTGGAGTTTGAGTTGACTAGCTACTGTTTGGTGAGGGAAAAATTCAGACTCAAATATTATTTGAAAGTGAGCAAGATTTAAGTTAAAATCAAAGTAATATATTTCCATTTTATATGTACACAGTGGTGGCATCCTACTGGTTTGCATGAACCGATTCTATCAGGCAAGAGAAAATGGAAAACTGGATCACACCTGCATTGCTTCAGATGATTGGTTGAAAATAACCAGGCAATTTAATTTTCATGTCTTATGTCAGACTCTCATGTGACATGCATATAAAATATTGCCGAGTCAAAGATAGGCAAGTCATGAAATATTATTTAATTAGTTGCTCTCTATTCAAAATCAGTTTATTTTTCGCATGGTTGACCTATATCCTTCTGGATTCAGTTTAAGCAGACACCTATATATATATGTATGTATGTATATATAAAATGAAGATTTTAATAATAAAATGTAAATAATTTTGGAATTCACAGAAATATGTTGAAAAACTTCCAAGTTTTCATTGAGATCAGAAAAATATAAACTTTACACTTTTTTTACACTATAACTCACCGAATGCAAGTCTGTTGGTCTAACAAGTCTTCTCCCAACCAATCTTCTACTATCTACTCATCCCAACATAGTAGTGTCCAATACGAAATGGATGTCACAGGAACTGTAATGGACACATTCATCTCCTATCAAATATGGACCAGAACTCTCCTGATCCGAAGCATAATTTTTAATATAGGCTAGCCCTCGGATATATCCTGTTTCTGGTTTTGTTGCCACTTGATCTTCAGAAATTGCTCGCCCTTCCCACTCCCCTTTGGATAAAGTGGATGCTGCTTAGAAGACTGAATTTCAAAAGGAACCCTTTCCTTTCTGTGTGTCTCCATAGTATCACAGTCCAGTCCCCTTCCAAAAAAAAGCATCTTCGTCCAATTTGCTGGTATTATACATAGGTTATGGTTTGGGATCTGAAATGAGTTATGATGTGTTAAAGTTTAAAAAGTTAAGTTTTGTAACATTTTTAGTTAATCAATATTATGACTTAAAATATCGCAGTCAAAATAGATGCAAGAAAAGGTTTTAGAATATTTGTCAATTTTACTATATAATAAACTAAATACTTTTTATTTTGGTGTCCTAGAGTTATGTCCCTTGTATAGACAACTATATGAAAACTAAAAAGGAAAAAAACTGACACTGAAAGAATAGATTACAGTAAGTGGAAAAAAAATTATATTTACCTATGCTGTCAAAAATGAAGGTATTTTAAAGTAGTTGTGAAAATAATCTAAAAAACAAGGTTATTTACCTGTCTATATTTCTGAGATGAGGTATTATGTACACTATTTACATTATTCGGACTATTGTCCTCATCTTTGTTACCATATTTATTACAACATTTTGGCCGTTGTATGCTCCGGCCTTCTTCAGGTTATTTACATTATGCAGTCAACAAGACAGGAGTGAAATTATTGCAAGATGATGGTGATGTTGGGAGAAGACTACTGATGAGAACATTGTTTAACTGTGATAGCTTCAGTAGCATAATTGGTGAAGGCAACATTCATGAAATGCAAGTTAGTCTTGGCTTAACTTTTACTGTTTAGGTTTACAGACAAACAAAAGAGATGCAACAAAATAGATGAAAAAAATATTTTTCAAAATATTGTTTCAAGGACAATTTATTGAATTTTACAAAGGAGGTGATAACAAAGTTATTGTCCTGACTCAATATCAGAATTAATTTTCTTTTTATTCCCCTCTTGTTTGGGCAGAGAATTTTTCCAGCACCTACTCATCCAAGTAGACAAATATACTGCATATATATGTATACATTCTGTGAAAAGTGTTACCCTCCGAAGATATATGATAGACATTGCACTATGCAGAAGGGGGGGGGTGTATTTGAGAATAATGCTCAAACATAAAAATAGAAAATTCCATGAACCCAGTTTTTTGCATGGGTAACTGGAAGACCACAAATAAATTCTTTGCTAGTTTGACCTCAGAGGTCATTTAAAATTAGCAGAGGTCAGGACCGAGTAGAAATGGGGAGTTGTTAGTTAAGCTAAAACACAGTAATAATTTTATATTGATTTCTAAAAAGGCTTTTTGACCCAAACATTTATTGGGCAGATGAACTGAGACCTTGTCTTCAAGGCCACTGGAAGTTGTTTTTCCAAAATAGATCACAAGTGACCTTGGAAGACGGATCTGACCACATCTGTGCCACCATTTTTCCAACTGTTGTATTTTAACTTACGTCATTTGACTAGAAAGGATTACTCTTTCTATTTTCATTTTTTAATAGGGTCACTAAAATAGAAAGCAATTAGATAATACTTTTTGCTCACTAGTGTCATCAGTTGACTAAAATACAGTTTATTTTTTAACCATAGTTGTTCCTGGACTATACCGATACCATTCGTCTATGTGGTCAAATGTAATTAATTTGTACAGTTCTTAATTTATAACTATTGATTCTGTCTACTACTCTGCAAAAGTTTTATAGCTTACATGATTGTAACAAAAATTCCTTTCTAATGCTATGATTTCATAACGAGAAAACAAAGTGATCATTTCTTCTGGTATAGCCACAGTTCTTGTTTGCAGACATATTTGGACTGATTCCCTGAAGTCTAGCCTCATAAGCTTTGCTAGAATTTTGTTCTGACATTAATGTCTGAACTACATTGTCAAATGTTTTCATATTTCTGTAACGTCTGGATATCTGAAATATACTTTCTGTTAGAAATTATCTGCATGAGTGAACATTACGTTGCTTGCTCTTTTGATTGGACACTTCAAATATTTTGTAAGTGATACAAATATAAGAACACCACCTTTTCAGAGGCAGAAGTCAGTGCAGTTGTCACTAGAAGCTGTCAGAACACAAGCCCTTTTGCCAGAAATAGAAATGGATTAGGTGATACATTTGGCTCACTAGTGTCATTGACTAAAATACAGTTATACACACTGGTGCCACCTAAGGAGTGCGTCAACATTGCCATGCACACTGGTGCCATCTTCATAGAAAACGATGCACAGGAACTTTGTCCAACAGAAAAATTTGCTGTTTTTTTTTGTTTTTGTATTTTTAACAAAGAGTGACTTACCAAATCATGTATTTCTGTGAGTTTCCTTAATTTAGTGAAAATATATTAGATTTTTCTTTTAAATGCTTATATTTTCCCCAAACCAATGTCAGGTACTCTGCTAGTACGTAGATATATAATGAACTCACCTTATGGTAAACTTTATTATAATTACTATTTTTTTTATGGTGAAATTTTTGTAATAATTTATTTTATATCATAAATATACAGGGTGCAGCAGAAATACCTCCCATACAATGGTAAGATATTAGCAAGATGAAAACACCATTTCCACTTTGGTCATGTGACATTTTATTATACAACTCAAAAGGTGTGTATCCTAAAGAAAATAAATATATACCGTAATTCCCCATCTATAATACGCCTTCATTCATAATATGCACACCTCAAATTGCGTGGAAAGTGTGGGAAAATGCTTCTACTCATGCATAATATGCACATCTTGTTTGGTAATCATTACAGCGAGCATTTCCTACTCTTATGTAAAAAAAAAGCTTTTAAATTTAGAATATTATTATTCTAATTTAGTTTTATGATAATTCTTATTTTGTTTTACAGCAAGTTTTTAAAGATTTTTTTGTAGCTATGCATAATACACACCCCTGATTTTGCTTATTATTTTTAGAAAAAAACATGCGTATTATACATGGGGAATCACAGTAGTTGATATTCATTTTTTTAAATTTCAGACATATAAAAACTGCCATGTGTCATAAGAATGTAAACTCAAAAGAGAAACAATGATAAAAAAACTGGTTTAAAGAATTTCAGAGTATTTGAGAAAACTTAAAAGGACAAGAAACTAGAAGAGTAGGTTGACTAGTAAAAAAATATTGGAAGAAACTGTTATTGTCAATATAAACAGAGAAAAGATGGAATCTATTAAGAACATTAGCTAAAAAGATGGAAACAACCAAACTACCACATTTAAGTAAACCTCAAAAAGATAAACAGCTAAGTTGTACAATTTTTTTAATTTTTTATACAGTGAGGTTTACCCTGTACAATGCTTGGAAGGCACTCAAGGTGGAAGGTGACAGAGTAATAGGCACAGTTTATGCTGGTATCTTGGGAAAACTTGAACTGGTTAAGATTGTAGTGATCAGGGAAAACATCCTGCTGAGAGTCAGTTCCACAGAGCAGTGGTTTGTAGGAAGAAACTTCTCTTGTGAAACTTGTCACCAGTGGAATAAGGAGGGAATGAAGGTGGTTCACCACAATGTGTGTAGCATGGTCAGCCCTAGCCGTTAAGCTTAGAGCCTGGTGGAAGAAAGGGATGTAGTTCGTTTGAGCAGTTTCCATGGAAGTAGCAATAGAGCGAGGAGAGGCTTGGACTCTCTCAAGACTGGAAACAGAGGGCTAGGCAGCTCTTGTCCAAATATAACAGCAGAACTCCATTTTAGGTGTGATCAGGCTCTTGTAAAGGTAGGGGACAGCATGAGGAGCCATGAACTTGCTGGAGCAGTATTCGCAATGTAAATAATGACAATACCTCATCTCAGAAATATAGACAGACTATGAATTTACAGGCAGCAGAAAGAGGTGAAGTAATATTTTAGGCTAGTATAGTTATGAGATACCTCAGTCTGGTTGTAAATAATCTAAGTAATAACTTCTAGAACTAGAAATTCAAAGAGAATTTTCGTAAGAACTGAAATTATCATTATTAGATCATCATCAAGGAACTGATTAGTTGACCATGTATCAAAGGGTCTATTACAAGATTTAGTATATTTAAGTAGCAGTGGTATTTGAGGCTTCTCTCAGATATGCACGTGAGAGGAAGAACAGAAAATTGGTTTGTGAGCACAACACAGAAATGACTGTTTGAATTTTGTCAGTGGATTAATGCTGGGAAGAATTCCAAGTGGAAAAGTAGGGAGACTGATATGAATGGAGATAATGATATGTCTCGGCCACAAAGTAAGGCTGGTGAATATAAAACAAGTCTTGGTCACCCCCAAACATGTGGATATATATAAGAAACTTTATTCACTTCACTAAGTAAATTTAAATTGGTCAAATTTTTAAAATCCTACAAAGACATTTTATTTTAATTTTTTTTTTTTTTTTTTTTCATTTTTATTTTGAATTCAAATGAGTCTAAAAATCATGAATGGAAAGAAATTTTGTTTGGGATAACCAAATTCAAATTTTTTATAGACTTAAAATATTCAATCAGGAGTTTACTCATATAATAAAAAATGACAGGAGATATGAAATTAATATTTTATGTTTTTACTATTGGGCTTTTAGAAGTGTTACTTAGGTGCAATAAACTCCCAAGAGGATGCTTCCCTGACAACTACAATCTTGGTTTCAAGTCCAGGGTAAACCGTTATCTATCCTACACATCCTCATGATGTGCACTTCTTCCTCCCTTACAACAATTTTACTTGGTAACCCTTTACTGTGAACGACCCTTGGGCCTTGTATTAGGTGAACTAACAGTGTGTGTGTGTGTGTGTATATATATATATATATATATATATATAATATATATATATAATGTGCTCAATATGAGGGATAGAGAGAATGTAAAAATAACTGACATCAATGTCCACTTATGTGAATTGTTAAATATATTTTTCCAATTATATTAAAATATAGTAATTCAAGGGAGATCAATTTATTACTTAATAAGAATAGAAAATCAATCAATCCCAAATTAATATCCTGTAGACAAGTATATCCATGCCATAAAAAAACAATGACTTATATTGTCATTACTATTATTAGGTTTTCACATGTGTATTATCATTTATTTATTATATATATATATATATATATATACACACACACAATTATTATTGCCTCCTGGGTATGATGATAAACTACATCTGCATCTAGGGTAAGATGATAAACTACATCCAACAGCAAGGCCTCTGATCAGGAGGCTTTGAGGAGTGTGGAACCTCCTCTTAATTGCTGGTGTTCCCAGGTTCACCCTGACCCGGGGTGGTAGCACCTGTTAGGGTCCCAGCTATGGACAAATGGTTAACCCCAAAACTGAGGTAAAAAGCATTATAAAAGTGTAAAAATAGGTTTTAATACCAATAATACTTTGTAAAAAAAGTATTACCAGAAATAAATTTTTGAAGAAAAAAAAGAATATTACCACCAGCAATATGTTTTTGAAAAAATATTAACAGCTGTACATTTTTGAGGAAAAAAATATTAACAAAAATAGATTTTTGACAAAACAAAAATATTATCACGAAAAAAAAAAAGAAAAAATAACGTTGTCGGCATTAAATGACCCATTGAGGTTGATATGCCGTAAAACAAAACAAAGCAAACTAATTATTATATTAATATGTAGCAATTCAGTAGGGAAAAACAGATACCTCGCTTTATGACCAGTAATATACTAGTTTGCCAATGCAATAACAATTTTGTTATATCCTGACATTTTCACACAAGTCTTAATATATTTTTCACCTTTTTAATATAAAAATATTTTCACATGAGTCTTTTAATATATTTTTCAATTATTATTATTGTTGTTGTTCTTGTTGTACTCTGCTCTTTCCCATAGTCTTTTTACCTTGCAGCTTTATAAACATCTTGGAACATTCCCCCATTCTCATAACAAGCACACTGCCTTCTGGTATCATCAATGCAAGGAAGATAACTCTGTACAGCAAAAAGTACAGATATATATAATGATAGGATAAAGAATGTTTATCAATCTAATATTGTTAGATTGATAAATAAGAAAGCTGATCAGAATCAAATTACATGTATGCTTCCTGTAGTGCAAACAAGAAACATTCAAGTTTTCAGTTGAGGAGGTGGCTATCAACTGTAAAGGATTAAAAAAAAAAAAATTATCAAAATTATATCAAAGCACAGAATATATTCTGCAATGTTATTGGTCCTGCCTTGGCATCTTGACTTTAGTCATTTTCACACTGCCTTTTCTATAAACATTTTCATAGTAATTGTTCTGATGAACTTTCTGCTATGGTACCTAGACCTGATGAATTTAAGTACAGTACGAAATTGGTAACAAGGTCTCATCAATTACAACTGAAATGGCTAGATATAACAATAAGTTCTATGCTAACAGTTTTTTCTATCACACTTCTTGCTTGTGGAACTCTCTTCTGGCTTCATGCTTTCCAGAAAACTTTGATCTTCAAAAATTTAAATGCACTATCATTATCTACTGTCTTCTTGATTCCTCTTCTTTTATTGTTCTTGCTCCTTAATGTTGCTTCTCTTTTTCTTATTCTTTCACACTCAGTAATTCCTTGTGTCTTAGTGGCTTTATTGCCTTGCTTAGGGTGAAATGATTAAAAAAAAAAAAAATCAAGTATTAACTAAAACCTGGGCAAAGGATGGATTCTGTAGGTTTCAAGTCCTCATTCTTATATACAATGTTGGGCTGAAAGTTTTTTTTTCTTTTTGTAATCTATATTATAAAAGAAAAGCTGATCCTCTGTCCATCACACACTGCCTGCATGTGAATTTGCATGTACATATCTAATGTATATATGTTGTGCATGAGTGAGGTAATTGGTAATAAATAAAGTTCTTGTACAATTTTTTTTTTTTTAAATTCCTTAAAAATATTTTCAGGTTGGTCATTGAATTAAAATAGACATGTGCATCCAAAAACATACATTTCGATGTGGTGTAATGGTTAACAAGCTTGTCTCTCTAGATTAAACTGAGTAGTGAGCTTGACTGTCACTATGTGCACCATACTTGAGGCCTTGTGTCACATCTAAGTAAATCACTATATATCAAGGTGAGACATCTGCGTCTCAAGGGCTAATTTCGGTTTTTGTCTAATATTCTCCTCTCCTGGCTCTTTGAATTCATCTTTATGACTTTTTACCATATTTAGACAGATATATTTTCTAATGAATGTAGTATTTTAAATGGACAAACAATTTAAATCTGATCATATTGCCATCAGCAAAATGACAGGTACGGAACAAGTATTTTATTAATAGTTATATTTCGATTTGCATATGCTCTTAAAATTTCCACTTGATATACAGTGTGTCAACTTTAGTAGAAGGAGATCATTTTTTTTTTTAACATTTGATTTTTAATTTACTTCATGTATATCATTTATTTGAAATAAAACTGTTAATAAAATATTTACAGTAATATAACTTTTATCCAGCCATATTTTTCCCTTTTTCTCAATGATGTTTATTCTAGCCGTAGAGGATTACAGGGTAAAAAGCAATAGTTTCTGTGGATGTATGGGAAAAATAATGGTTAACATTAGATTTGAACAGGTTAAGATTATAGTGATGTCGGGGTTGATATGAGAAGAGAGAGAGAGAGAGAGAGAAAACTCTTAAAATCCACAGAAGTTGTCATTTTTCCCAGATTTTAGTAAATACTCATGTAAGTTGTGTATTTAGCCATTTTCCATTGTTTTAATAATCATTTTGTACCAGTTAATGAATATCGGTCCTTCTGTGGTTGTCACTTTGTAGTACAAATTTTGTTTTATTTCCAGACTCTCATAAAACCCATATCCTCCTGGTGTCGGTTTAAACTAACACTCCCCTCCCCATATATCTAAATTTAAAAAATTATAAACTATAATTTTGTAAAGTGAAAATTTCACTGAAATATGTTGGAAAATTTTTAAAGTCCTCATCTGAAATTAATAAAATACAAACTTTAAACATAATGGTTGCAATATATGCAATAAAAAATAGTGTCAAGTTTAAAGTGACATCAAGAGGAAATCATTTTGTCATCAATTGTCTTGAGTCAGTTTCAACTTTGGCAATATAACTACATTTGTTGAATGTTTGCATAAGTGGAAAGTTTTTGGTTAATCTTCTCTTCAAAGGAACTAATGCAAAAATGACATTTTGGTAAACAGTTTATTTTTTTTTATTTTTTTTTTTTAAATAGTTAACTTTTATTTAAGTCTTTAACAAACTAAGATTGAAATTCTAAAAAGTAGAAAACAAAAAGATCTCACCTTGTGTTACTGACACACCATGTGAACAGTACTTATCAAGGCTAAATCTTTACAATACAGTGTTTGCAGGATCAACTCAACTGCCCTGTTACCCCACCCCCATCCATTTTCCTGCAGTACCAGTGACTTACTTTGACCCACTGACCTGCTGACCATAAACACTCCTCCATTGGTTTATACAAAAACAAATCTCTAAACATTTGTTAACTGGCTGGAGAGAAAACAATTTGGCTTTTTATCCTCCATTTAAGTTGTTTCTGGGACATCTGCAACGTCAATATTGCTAATTATAAAGATTTGGGCTTTAACCTGACTCTTTAAGCCGACAAAATGTTTGGGAAAACTTGGTCACTCTTCGGCGGCTTGAAGATCCTAACTCATCTTCTTTTAAGGTCTCTTCTACTTTATTTCTAGTCCATGGGGGGAAATAAATCACTTCCTCGATTATCTGAGAAAAATTGTATGCCTCTGAAAATTTTTCAATTATCTGAGCTAAACCCATTCTAATATTTTATCTCAAACAAGCATTTTGAGAATTTAGAAAACTGTACTTAACCTTTGATAAAAATTGACAAATATTTCGGTTAGTTTTGCTTTCAACCAGAAACTACCCTTACAAATAAATCTACTTTAATCCAACTTTGGGAGTCAGTGGCAAAACATGTGAGGCCAGCTGGAAACAGAAAAAAAAACAAATGTATTTTTTCTGCAAAAAATAAATAGGACAAAACATTTTCCAATTCTTTGTTCAAGGTTATCTGATGATATAAATGATATACATTTTTCAGAATATTTATTTATTTATTTTTTTTTTTTTTGATAATTTACATAACCAGTGATCTGGAATTTGGAATTATTGAAACATATTTTTTCAACCCCTGTCCCAAGGTGTCCAGATAATTGAGGAAGTGCTACATTGTGATATGGTTGTTAGTCTTAAAGGAATAGGCTATAGGATTATCTTTTTTTTTCTGCCCTTTCAGTAATAGTTAATTAGGTTTATTATTGGAGACTAAAAAGGAAAAAAACAAAACAAACTTCCAGCATTGGAAAAATCTTTATTTTTTTTTTTTTTTTTTTTCTCTCGAACAAACTCTAAAAAAATTATAACCAGCTGTGTGTATATGGAATGAATTGTTTCTTTCCAAACACTTATGTTAAAATTATTCAGATGAATGTCTCTCTCTTTTTTTTTTCCATCTGCCCATACTATTTCTGTTGGTGTGTCCACATGTCATAATCAGACAATTTAGTTTTCTTTATTGATTGTGTTTAAGTAAAGGAACTTTTATTGATTTAGGAGTTGGTAGTCTTAGATGATTTCAGGATCAAGAAAGGTAAAGTTCTATCTGTTCTTGCCACATTTATGGGTTAAATAGCACAGTAGACTAAGCTCTCTAGCCTTGGGTGGCAGCCAGTCTAGGAGGAGGACAACTCTGAATTCAAAATAGTGTAGAAAGCAAAAGGAAATCATTGCTTTATCTACCAAGAATATATGCCAATTCACAGCTAAGGGAATCAGGAGAGTCATGATCATCTACATACTGAATTTTGTTTTCCTTTTAAGTTGAAATTTTATTGAATATTTCTCAAATGAATACTGGTTTACATAACCCACCCAATTTTAAAAATGAATTTAAAATGAGGAGAGAATTTATTTTTTGTCTTGAATCTCTATTTTTTTCTTCTGTCACCTCACTGCCTTCAAATGTGTGCAGCTCTTGTGTATTCTTTAGCTTTGGCTTGAAAACTGACCTCGTCATAGGTGACAAGAACTTGCTTGTGTGTAAGCCAGAAACACAGAACTCATTTTATTCTTTCAGAAACCCACTTTTTCTCCCTCATTTCAGTAAACTTGATTCTTTAATAACTGCAAAGTGAGTAACCAGGTTAGAAGTTTCCAGTGCACCATTCATTGATTTGTGTCCATTTGTTTGTTCCTGAACATTTTTTAAGACTGACCCCACCCCACAAAAAAAAAAACAATCAAATAACAACTTCAGATGGCAGAATATAGAACTGGGAGTTGTAATGTCTGATTATAAGATTTGGAAAACTTAGCCATTCTACTATTTGTTTAGGGGAAACTAAAAGGTAGTGTTGCTCAGAAGGAGAGCAGAAGCCTGGTTGCTGAGAGATCTAAGATTTGTTCTTTTCAAGTTATGACCTGTCCAGGTACATAAATAAGAAATATTAAAAATGCCTTTCAAACCAATACAAATTGTCCTTCCTTGGAAAATCTAGTGAATGAGATAAATATTTACTGTAAACATTTTTAGCCAATAATATGATAATTTTTTCTTCAAAGTTATTTTTCTGGCTTCTGTAGACATTGTAGTATAAAAATATTTAGAGAAACCAAACAAATTGAAATAGTTCATGTTAGATACAGGATTTGGGTAATATGGTGGAGTAATGGATAGCAGCTCGAATTGAGGAATCAGAGAGCAGAGTTCGAATTCCAGTCAAATCCATTACATTCACTTACACGCTAATACCCTTGGGAAAGGTATGAATCCTCCTCTTCTCCCTCCAGCTATGGGTAAATAGCAGTACAGACTGGGTTCTATAGCTTTGCGGGGAAAAAAAAATCTGTCTCGTCAGTCATATATTGAAAGATACATGATTGCCTTGGCATGTATCATCTATGGCACATAACTGATTGAATATTAAATTGCTTGTTTTTTTCGTTTTGTTTTTTATCCTCCAAGATTGTATTTTATTTTGTTTATCATATAAGATTGTAGGTACCTAATAGATGTGGTGGTGGGGGGGAGGAGGAGGCTGTCTCTCTATTTGTTTTTTTTTAGGAAATTTTCTGACTTCCCCTTAAAACTTAAGACCATTTTGTTTATTAATTTTGCACTTTTTTGACTAAATGATTCTTCGATCTACCCCTTTCAATAAGACCTACGTGTTTAGTGCATATTGAGAAAAACTGACCCCCACCCCTCACTGATTATGACCTTTCCCCTGTATTCAGTACCTCAGCGTAATTAGTACTGTTTTGGTTATGTTTAAACAAGACATAACGATTCATGATTAAAAAGAAAATTACTAAACCGATTCATTTATTTCTAAAAATCATGTTCTTTTATGGCAGTCAACTTACTTTTGTCTTTAATACGTATATATAATACCTATTGTGCCATTGTACTTACTGTCATTTCCGTTGTCTTTCTCTTTAGACTGATTAGTAGAGAGTTCAGTCTACCTTACTATTTTACTCCTAGTGGAGCAGATGGAAAGAGATGGATTCAGGTTTTCCACAAGTGCTTAAGTGCAAACAGAATGCAATGGCTGGACTGTGAACTCTGCCTTCAATTCCATTTTATGTTCAGATAACCCTAATACTACCCTCACATCCTAAGGATATTTCTAGCTAAGCACTGTATCAGCTACCAGCTTATAATCATTAAAGAGAGGAGAAAGAAGAGGAAAAAAATCCTTTACAGTTATTAAGAATGTTATATTATCATTATGGGCAATCAGTTCAATACACGTCTGTTGGAAGACGGACAACTTGTTGAGAAAGTTGGAGTTAAGTCTGTCTGCTTGTAATTACATGGACATAGTAACACAAATATTTTAATTGTTTCGATTAAAGAAAAGGGGGTGAAGAAGAAAAAACAAAAGAACATGAGGTAGTACAAATCATTTCTTGACAGTTTAAGGTGATGGTAAGGAGGCTAGCCAACATGGTACAACTGCCAATAAAAAAACAAAGTCTACCTAAAATGAAGATAATTTTCAGCTTTTGTTTTTATTTATTTTTTTTTTTTACTAACCAGCCAAGAAATGTAAAGTAATTTTCAAGTTCAGAACGTGACAATTATGGACCTGTTTTGAAATGTTATATAAAGACCTATTTTTTTTTTTTTTTTTGTTTTTTTGCTGGTAAAGGTAGGCAATATTTTAGTAATTTTGCAATTGCATTGGTTATATTTCCTGTCTGACAGAATCTAGGATTTTTATCTACACAATCAATTCTATCGTTACATGTAAAGAATAATTGTTTTTAAACCATTAAAATAAAAATAAACTTTGAATATTTTTATCGTTTAAAAAAAAACCCCACAAAAAAAAAACCCCACAAAAAACTGCAATATTTAAGCAATTTTGGAATTGTTTATATTTTTGGTATGAGTAATCTAGGATTTTTATCTTAAAATCAACTGTGTTGTCATATAAGAAATAATTTTGCTTTTTAAATCACTGAAAATAAAAACATCAAAAGAAACCTAACCTGAAATAAAAAAGCAATGTATTATCAACCTGATCTCCCCAACTTACTAATGAGTCTGCTGTTATGGTAGCATGAGACTGGCTTACTTATTGGCATGGAGTAATACTGCCTGTAACCATAATGATGGAATATCTTATTAATTACTAAGAGGCTATCAGTCTCTGTAACTGATAGTCCTATTTTTATTTTAACAGAATAAAGAGTTTATTTTGTAAAGGAATGCGAGATATGACTTTAGATCATACAGGGATTATAAGTTAATAAATATAGCCTTGAAGATTTTTAAATAGTTATTTTTTTAATTATGCACTTGTATTAATCTTCATACTTTAAATTTATCAGTAATAATGGCAAGCTGTTTATTTCCCAGTATCCCCATTGTAGACACCTGCTCAGATACATCTGTGACTCTTCAACAACTACAGACAACCTGCGCTTTATACTAAGTGCACCTTAGTTACAGTTTTTGGGAGTGAGTGCATAATCTGGTGTATTCAGCAGTTGAGCAAGGCCAGTGCGCTCACACTCTCAGTCATGAGGGCTTGAGACATTGTGCTAGAGAAACCATCAATAGCTTCTAAACAGTTTTGCCTACCCAAGTTTGGGTTTTCAGGCACATCTCAATGGTGCCACCCACTGGGATCACTTCCCCTTGGCCAATCAAGGTCACCTATTTGACAAATTAAATTGACCTAAACCTGAGTTTCCTGGCCAGAATGTTAATATTCATCAAATTCTGTAGGTCTTAAAGTAAAATAATCCTTCATCAGACCCTATAGACTAGCATTACAAAATCACAAAGAACTTTACCAAATAACAAAAACCACATCACATGAACACTTTCAACAGCAGTAACTTTTAAACTAGAAAGTAATGATTTAATCAAGATGTTAACTTTCCGCACTAACTTAAACAAAAGGTTTGGAAGAAAACTTCTGTCAATATTAAAGAGGTATAACATTTAGTGGACTTGAGAAATCTAATTTCTTTAAAAACTGTTTTAATAAAGATCTCAACTGACAATGCTAAATGCTCACTCAATGAATGCTATTATTTCCAGTATGGAAACGGATAATTTTACCAAATATTAATACAATTTTTCCTTATTTTAAATGTTATATTTTAGTCGATACTCATGTTTAAGTAGATGCCTTATTTTTTTTTTTTTTAAATAGTGAAAATAACATCTACTGGCCTATGCATTTGAGAGTCTTACTAAAGAAAATGTGCCCTCTGGCATTTTCTTTAAGACTCTCAGATGCACAGGCTGATAAATGTTATTCACACAGTTAAAAAAAAAAAATACAGTGTCTACTGAAACACATGTATCCAGAAAAATATAACATTTAAAGTAATAAGAAATAATGTGAGATTAAAAAATCCATTAATTCCTTAAAAATGAATCCAATCATTTATCTTTGTGATACATGGCCTGCTGAGGTACTTTCCTTTCCATTATCTCAGAACTTTTATGTTTCATCCTAAAGCTTTTATTGCACTGTTTATCATACCTGTTAACACTATTCATTGAATAATAAAAACAAAAAAAAAACAACCCTTTTTTTCTATGTAATAGAGAAAATTATATACTTCAAATTTGCTGTAAGTTTCCCCAAGCAAATATTTGATCTATACAACTTGTGTATCAGGACATACAAAAAGCAATCTAAAAAAAAAAAATCCTTGCAAAACCTTTCTTATAACGTGCTTAGGAATAGTTTATGGATTTCTTTTTTTATTCCACTAATCTGTATGTATGGCAGGATAAAACGGTTGGCAAAATAAAAGAATATTTATTAAATATAAAAAGGTCCAATTTCAGGTATAGAAATATATAGGCATAATTTTTAATGATATTTGTTTAAAAAATAAATTAAATACTTTCAAAGAATTATACTTCTAATAGGTTTTGAAGATCACATACCCATATGTTTCTTGAAATAAAACTTACATATATATATATACACACACACACACACACACACACACATATATAATCTTGTGTGTGGGGAGTGGTAATTTTATTTTTGCTTTTAAGCTTGTTTTAAGGACTGATTTGTGGGTCAGACACCCAGCAGGATGTTTTCCCAATCACTACAATCTTGACTTCTTCAGGTCTCTTTGTTATCTTTCTTACATAAACTCTTGAAATGCCCTTCTTGCTTTTCTTATGCACATACAACACACCACACAGCAACCCTCTTTCTTAAGTGACTTTTGGGCCTTGTAGTGGGTGAAAATTAATTAAAAAAGAAAACAAAATTTAAGCAATTCTTTATAGGAACATTAATATACAAAAATTTTATATCTAAACTGACTGTATACTGTAATTCCCTATTTATAATACGCATTTTTTTCTAAAAATAATAAGCAAAATCAGGGGTGGGTATTATGCACAGATACAAAAAAATCTTTAAAAAATTGCCGTAAAATAAAATAAGAATTATCATAAAACTAAATTAGAATATTATTATTCTGTTTAAAACCATTTTTTTAAATAAGAGTAGGAAACACTGGCCGTAATGAAATTGGAGAGGTAAAATTTATAGGGTTTGATTAGCAAACAAGGGGTGTGTATTATACATGAGTAGAAGCATTTTCCCACACTTTCAGTACAGTTTTAAGGGTGCATATTATGGATGAAGGCGTATTATACATAGGGAATTATGGTAGTTTATGTAAAAAGGTCCAATTTCAGATATAGGTTTACCAAATACAACTAATTCAGAAATTTGAAAAAAAAAATTAATAAGAAATTGGTTAGACAGAATAAAAAATACGTTGACAGAATTTGTTGATATTAATCAACCAAACATGTTTGAAAGAGTTCTTGCTGCCAAAATACACCTTATTAATATATATATATATATATGTGTGTGTGTGTGTGTGTATGTGAAAAAGTTCTGACTATCCAATTTTTTATTAATTTTATCAACTTTTAGAATTACTCTAATTCCTCATGTATAATACTCATTTCTTTCTAAAATATAATAAACAAAATTAGGAGTGCGTATTATGCACAGCTACAAAACATCTTTAAAAAATTGTCATTTCATAGGTCAATTTCAGTTGTGAAATGACTACTCACCCCAAACATACACCAATTTGACACTAACATTCAGCGATTGTGACCCCATAAGGATGTCAAATACACTCACTTGTACTTAGCAATACTTACAAATGTAAAATAAAATAAGAATTATCATAAAACTAAATTAGAATATTATTCTATGTTTAAAACCATTTTTTAAAAATAAGAGTAGGAAATGCTGACTGTAATGAAATTGGAGAGGTAAAATTTATAGGGTTTGATTATCAAACAAGGGGTGCGTATTATACATGAGTAGAAGCATTTTCCCACATTTTCAGCACAGTTTTAGGTGTGTGTATTATGGATGAAGGTGTATTATACATGGGGAATTACAGTATTTCTTCACCTTCAACACCTTATATAAGAAACTTTTTTTAAAAGTATTTATCAATGGTTATGGCAAAAAATTTTGAAAATTTAAACACACAAAATTTCATTAAAAATGACTGCCGAAATACTGAGGTTAAGTTTTTTTATTTAATTTTTCTTGTGTTCTTAATCTCTTTTCCTAGCATAAATTATGTAGAAGTTGTCTGAATGTTCTGTGTGTCCAAGCACTTTCAGCTATACTTTTAGTCATTATCAAGGACGATTTTATTTTTACTTTTAACAGAACATATGGACAATTTCTACCTCATTTATGTCCAGAAAAGAAGAAAATTATAAGTACACAAGAAATATTAAATAAAAAACTTATCCTCAGGATCTTGTCAGTTGTTTTTATTGAAACTTGTATAAAAATAGGGATTGCTGCCCAAAGACACACACATACATTATATATATATATATATAGTGTGTGTGTGTAGCAGCTTAAATATTTCTTCTGAGATGAAAAATGTTGTCTTTTTTATTAAATTGCCAACTGATTTAATTTGACAAAACAAAGCACTCACATAAAATTAAAATTTATTGGGGGAGAAATATGATTCTGTTGTATAGGGAAAAACCACAATAAAATACCTATCAAAATAGTAAGTTTGAAAAACTCTTAATGTCTAACAACAAAACTTTTGTGAATATTTTGTCTGCTATTTGACTGGGATATTGTAAGGTTAAAAAATCATGGTAAGAAACTGCAAGATCCATTTTTGACTCCAGTGACATTCTGATTTGAAGCAAGCAAGCAGAGAACCACATTTTGAATGTTCTTTATTTTTGCTGATTGATAAGATTCTATTCTTTGTAAATTAAGCATAAACATTAATAATTAGTTCTTACTGTTTAAAGATTATCTATTTCAATTGTGTTCCTCAGTCTGGCACTTTTATGAGCAATTTACTAGTTAACACACAAACATTTTCTGGTTATGTATTATTTTTCCTATCAAGAATTCATTTCATACAGTTGCCAATTTAGTTCATTTGCTGCATGATCTTGCTCTTTTTCAGTGCATTTAGCTCTTGTAAATCAGCATCTTGCTCTTTCTCTTATTAATATTTATTATTTCATAAATAAATAAAAAAATAGCTAGGCCTAGGAGTTAGCAACTTAAATCTTGTAAATGTATTGCTCAGATGGAGAAAAAGTTAAGACAAGGGAGGGGGAACAAAAACATTAGCAATTTTAGTCGAATATTGACTATTAAAAACTCACTATTACAGGATAGCTTTTTTTTTTTTCTTTTTTAAAAGTTTGCATTTCAATATTTGAGTACTTTTGGAAGCAAAATGAAAACAGTGTGAGAATGAATGTCAACAGGATGTGGTGAATTAACTGCAATTTTGAAAAGTCAAAATAATGGTTAAAGTATCATCAAATATCAACAAAGATTGCAAACAAATTCTTTCCACCTGGAAAGACTTTCATCTTGTCATAACCAATTTGAAAAATATGTTCATGATGAATGAATAAAATTGGAAGAACCAATTCTAAAGAAAACATTAAAATCCATTCTTCTCTTATTAATATTATTACTACTATGTCAACTGTTTTATAGGTGAAAATCCTAATGTCATATGTAATGAATGATTCTTCTTTGAACCTTATGGATTGGCAGTCTACAGAATCACAAAGGAAGAACTTATTAGAATTTAATTTGAGAACCACAATGTTTTATAAGTTCACATTTCAGATCTTAGTCTGATCTTTGCCCCAAGTTTCTTGATCTGTATCAGAGATTAAAATATATTTTCTGATAAATGAGAGAGCTAGAAAATATAAAAACGAATTTGACCACCCCTACTTTTTTATGGTGTCATAAAATTTGATCTGGGGAAAAACACACACCCGGGGACCCTTGCTTCCAAAGCCAGCTCCCAAACCTTTGATTCTTATCTGATGAATGAGAGGGCCCAAGGAAAGTGTATAGCAATTTTGGAGGGAAAAGTTTCTCATATTTCTGAGCCTTCTAATCTCAATAAATACGGAGAATATGCAACTCTTTAGCAGTGAGTATTTGATATTGTGATAGCATCAGGTTGGCAACAGTAACACCAGTCATCTTTAGAACCTGTTTCATGGAAAAAAATTTACATGTTACAATTTACATTTACAGAATGTCAGCCCTCTACTAAAACTACTTGTGATCTGTTTCTAGGATCTTGAAATTCCTGTTGTTTGCTCCTACTACGAGCTCACTCGACTACAAACTACAGATCTTCCAATTGTTTCCCTATCAACAAGAGCTCTGAAGAAATCATATGCGAGTCTTAAGCCCTTAAGAACAATTTACTTAAAGAAATTTTAGGCACACAAAGAAATATTTTGAGCAAGCCTTAATATAAACACTTTTTCTTCTTTTAAGTTAAAGGAATTTTCTTCTCCCTTTCTTTCTCTTATATTTTGTGTATATCCCTTTACCTTTTTTGTGTATGTAAATAAATATTTTCTTCTTCTATTGTTATACCCCGAGCAGGAGTTTGAACCTTTATTCTTCTGTCTAAAAGAGAGAATTGTCCGCTCTAAACTTTCAAGCTGTTGTTGCTTTTATTGATTCTCTCACCTTTAACTGTAACCCTTTTATGTGGGAAAGCTGAGACAAATTTCTTACACTCTACTAAATAACAGAAACCACATCACTTTGAGGAGAAAATAATAACATAATCAAGATGTAGATATTATGCACTACTACAAACAAAAGGTTAGGAAGGAAACCCCCTCTTTCAGTAGTGGAAAGAGCAACATCAATTACTGCACTTGAGAGACCCTTTTTTTCTGAAAAATTGTTTTAAGAGAAAGATTTTTATAAATGTTAACTGAAAATGATAATGGTTGCTTGGTCAATGAATCTGAATGTTTCCTTATAAGGAAACAACTAATATTATCATAGAGAAACTTCAACAATTAAAAGGATTTTCCTACACATTGATTAAAACTGAAAAAGACCCCCCCCCGCAAATTAAAAAAAAAAATCAAATTAATGAAAAACAAAATTGTTTTTAAAAAGGAATTTAAGAGATTAAAACTTCACTAATAAACTATTTCAAGTTTTTCTTATTGTAAAAACAAAAAAAAAATTACCCCCCCCATCACTTAAATAATCATATATGATGAATGTCAATGACCATCGTCCTAAGACCTTTAAAAATGACCTTGCTTGATTATTATTCATAGGAAACAGTTTTATGATGTAAAAGCCATAACTTATTAAAGAGGAAATAATATTGTTTCAAGTTTTTTTTTTGCACATTTTTAAAAATTTATAAATTACAATACATTCTGAAGAAAATAAGGGGGCTCTTTTTTTTTCTTTCTTGTTTGACATTTTTATATTTATTTTTTTGGTAACAAGTTTTTAACTAAGAAAAGCTCTTCATACTTGGGTAATTAGTCTAGCAATAATTACAGCAGAAACAGAACCAACCAAACCAAAAGCCAACTAACAAACACTTGCAGTGCTTAAGTCAGTGTCCTCGTTAAACGTTCGTTTTTTTTAGGCCAACAGTTGTTGCGTAAAACAAGGAATTTAGTTCCTTGAAGAAATTCATACTTTTACTAAGAATTGTAGTTTGAGTTTTAAACTAGTTTGATATGTGTATATACCTCATTATACACACACGGAAATAAATTATTCTATTCATGTGGTGACAAATATTTAAAATTAAAATTATTTTTTTTTATTAGGCTTTTACTCAGACTGCGTGAGTAAACTAGGTTCTAACCGAAATAAATAACTTTTTAACTTAAGGAATTCTAAAAAAATAAATCATAGATCGAGACTGGAGAGTAGAAGGAAGAATAAAGTTTTTACATTTTTTTTCTATCACACTCACACACGTATTGCTTAACAATTTCTGTATTTAGGGGGGGTTCAATATCAGAAATAAAGTGTTGTTGTAGATAGACAGAAATCAACGTTGCATGGCGAATAGCCGTTTCATGCCTTTAAACGATCACTAAATATTTTTCTTTTAGAAATCTGCTACACAGCTTTGAATAAAACATTTTGAATTTTAATGCTAAAAACACACCTGTGGCAAAACGATGTTTTTTGTGTAAACTTTTTCTTTATAAAAGTAAAAAAAAAATCATTTCGCTCCATTTCATTTTTAGTTTATGACTGAAAAAAAACAAAAAAAAACAATATAAAAGTAATGAAAAAAAAAACGACCCTGTACAATAAAGAATGGGTGTAAGAAAAACAAAGTTAAATTTGATTTTTAACTTAAATTAAAAATGCAGCTTACAGCTTAGGTAGAAAGTGTCATCTATGAATTCCGTCTCAAAACTTTCGTCTCTCGAGTGGACCATGTTGTCGTTATGTGGTGGAAGCGTGTAGCTGTTGTCGTGAAGAAATGTGAAACCCCAAAACTTGTAATCCAAGGAGTCGGCAATAATTGTGGTAGCGACGATAACAATTATTATGATGAGAACAATGATCCCAATCACAATGTGATGTGTTGATGAAGATGAAGTTCCGAAAACTGATAAAAAAGTTTTCAATTTATGCTCTGTATTGTTAATGTGGTTGTTGTTGTTGCTGTTGTCCGCGCACAGGACGAAAAGTGAAAACATGAATGAATGAGAAAAAGGGAAGGAAAAAAAAATTAAGAAACCGTAGTAAAAAAAGTTGATCCTTATTATTTTGAATTTTTTTTTTAATAGATTCTTCCTTTTTTAGTTTTTTGCAGTTACATTTTTTTTCATTTACCAATTTCGTGCCACGTGTTGACACATAAAGATAAAAAAAAAGTTGTTCCTTTCCTTTTAGTTTTTAGATTATGTCGAGACTTAAGTTAAAAAGTTATTAAATCAACTGTTTGGTGGGTAAATATATATATTTTTGAACACGGCTTGTGAAAACGATGTTAGAGAAGCCAGTACCTCTGTTATTCTTAACTCGACAGGTCTGTTCTCTTTTTTTCACCTTTCTCCTTTTAATATCAAAATAGATTCTTTTGCAGGCGTAGCAGTGACGAGATAAGTCAGATGTTGGCGTTGGGAATAATTCTAGTAATGATGACGACAGATATGTTGTCGATAATCCAACAAGTTGAACTTGGCTGGGATTTCTGACGTCTGCTTTATTGTTGCTATTCTTCTTGCCTCTGCCGCTGCCCACAGTGGCTGGCGTGTCTTTCCTCTTGAACACTTCCATGTGAATTGAAAAGAACCAGAGAAGCCAGTGCCTTCACCCCGTTCTTCCTTGTTAACAACAACCACCACCATCAGCAGCAGCAACAACAACAGTACACTGTAAACATTAAAAAAAATCTACCAGCACTATGATGAATGATGATATACTTACATTTACAAACTAATCTACACATCACCAAAACGAATGACCAATCATAAATTGAGGCTTGGTCATACTCTGTTGCTTTGCCATTGACTATTAGCCCAGCAACAGCAGTTGAAGAGTTTGTTGTTTTATAGTAATGTAGTAGTAGTGGTGGTGGTTGCTAGACAAGAGAAGAATAGTAGTAATGATTGTGAAACTGCCAATGTCATTTTATATTGAGAGTTGGGAAGTGGTTAAGTGAACAGAATCACCGCGTGTGTTGTCAGCGAGAATAAAAAGTATATGACTTGTTGAACTATTTCTCCTTTCCTCTTTTCCTTGCTTGTTTATTTTTAAATACTTGCTTCCCTTAATTGCCTTTTTCTTTTGTAATTTCATTTTTTTAAACTTTCGAATACAACACACACACACACACACACACAAATATTTCACATATTTGACATTTTGGGGCAGAGCGTTAAAACAATTTTTTTTTCTTAAATTATCATTTATTTTTACCCAGAATTGTGTCCAGAGCCCATCTTAATTTTTTTTGTCATGTCTCTACTCTCTCCCTACGATTTTTTCCCCTCCTTGTCGAAATTTCCTTAGTGTTTTTTTTCTTTTTTTTAATCATTGTATAACTTTCTCTACTCATTTTCTTCTCGCTCTATTTGACATTCCTGAGTGAAACCCAACAGACACCGGAGCATGATCAGAGAGTACACGGCTGAAACATTGTGATGAGAGGAAGAAAGAAAGGAATCCTAAGAAAACTACATAACTAAAAAATACTATGATATTTTTAAAAGATTTGATAGTGTTTTACATAAAACTGCCAATATATTTTAAGTTTAATACACTACCTCCTCTCGCCTCATTATTGAGTCAAAATATTAACTCTGGTTATCTGACAGAAAATGAAATTGCAACATCTTGAAGGACAGACTATTGTCCCCATATTTGTTGCTGTTTTATCACAATGTTTTAGCTGTTGTGCCCTCCAGCCTTCATCAAGAGCTTGTCAGTCTGGGTAACCTTTTAATATGGGGACAATAGCCTGCATGTAAATAACTCCTCATTCCAGAAATTCAGACAGAAATCCTGATTTTGATTAGACCTTAGGCAGTAGTAAATGTTCTGATAAGATTTTTCAAAGCCTTCAAACAGATCGGTACAAGTCATAAAGACGTGTCAGACCTTTCAACAATAATACATGTTGTAATAAGGTTCAATGTAGTGAGAGAGCTCTGTATGATCAGATGTCATGCAATCGAGGTGCAGAGGAGAGTACCTTTTGGTAATTATGGTCAAATGCACATTTCTGCATCTGTAGGCTAGGTTCTAGATATAGCACAGATACAAACCAAAATTGACACACTGTAAGGAAAGCAATGGTCATATACACAGCAGAGATCAGAGTAAATAAGATCTCAAGAGTGTCTATGGAGATCAGTGAGAAATGTCTGCTTGCAGTAGGACTAAAAGGGCAAAGTCACCAGACTACAGGACTTTTATGCAGGTCTCCAGCTGTATTATGAAATGGTCACCAGGGGGTCTGAATGGCAACGTTCAGTGATGAGAGCAATTTTGACTCTCTGCAAGTGATGGTCATTTGCATGTGCAATGTAAACCTACATGATGACATTTCCAATGAGCATTTCTCATGACACAGAGCCCAACCCCCAACTGGCATTGTGGGGGTGAAATGCCATAAGTTACAAGTCTTGTTTATACAGGGTGCAGCAGAAATACTATTATGTGGGAGGTATTTTTGCCACACCCTGTATTTGTGTTGAGAAGAAATGTTGAACAGCACCATATATGTCCAAAACATTGATAAAACTTGTTCTGCTGCCATTCCTGCAACATGAAATCAATGTGCTTTTCCAGCAGAATAATGCCTACCACTATGATGCCTGAGCTGCTCAATGTACTTAGTAAGATGTTCACCAATTTCCCTTGATGGCACCTGCCAACCATTGAACCTGTATAAAATATGATTGGGCAACACCACAAACTGCGCTTACTGTATTGTATCAACAGGTGAAAGTGGCATGTATTGCAGCATGATAGTTATCATCTGTAGAATTTTATGCATGTGTGAGTACAGGATTGTGTTAAACTGTATATCCTCTTCTGGTATTATCTATATAGAGTGTGAGTACTGTTTATACATTACTTACTTTGGGACTGGTGCAAGTATGGATCTGTATATATGATCATTGACTGTAATTAACTATATTACCTTTATGTTTAACCTGAAGTAAATTTGACCACAAAATGTTGCAATTTTCTTTTCATTCAGTATATTAATTAACATCTTGTCTAGAAATCAGCAATTTTCTTGTGAGATAGTTCTTCATAAAATAATACCCTGAATTGTCTTTGATATTACTCTCAGTTGAGAAGCTCTTGTCAATAAAGGGGTTTTCAAAATACGAGGAGAGAAAAAAAAAAAGGAGACAGTTGATAGGGATAGTGCAACAGTCTTTTGCTTCATCATTTTAGCAACATGAGAGCAAACTGATAATCATGTGCAACAAAATAATAAATCCTTTCTATTCAATAAATTGGGCCATTTTCTATTTTGAATATGCCATTCTACATTTCAATCAGGTTTATGCCATTCTACATTTCAATCAGGTTTATGCCATTCTACATTTCAATCAGGTTTACATAGATCTGCATTGTTTTGTATCTAGCCATGTCTGTTTCCCCAAATGCTTCCAAGGAAGATATCAACTTCTCATCCCCTTTTTTCCAATTCTCAACCATTATACAAATCTGTTTTGAATTTATTGACAAAATTCATTTTTTTTATCATAAGTGCTGCCTGCCATAATAAAAAAATATATATAAAAAAATTAAACAATTTTTTACCCTTTGTTAAGATCAAAGTTTGAATTTTTAATTCCTTATTTTATCCAAATGAAATTAAAATAAAGTTTGTTTTTTTCTTTGTCAATTACTATTAAGTAAATGAAAAGATTTCTAAGGGAAGTTTGTGATCTAAATTTTTTTTTTCTATTATAGAGATTTCTGGAATTTTCCAAAAAAATCAAATCTGTCAAATATTCATTGATTGATGATTTAAACCATCTCTTTCCAAACTTTTTGTTTCAGAATGGCTAATTTTTAAAAGCCAGATATTGGCACTCATTGTCCCAAAATGTTTACTTTCTATCTCATGCAACTTTCATTCTATTATAGCTTAGACAAGAGTAAGACACAAAAATCATGAATTAAAAGGCTTTACATTTCACAAAATTAATTTGGGGTTAAAAAAACAAACAAAATAGAATGAAAATATTTTACTGAATATCGTCAAACCAATGCTAGATGAAAATTAAGTTGTCAATTAAAAATATTAAACTTAGAATTTTTATGTTTTCGTCTTTTTTTTCTTGAAAACCAAATTTATATCAATATCAAGAATTTTATGTTGATAATATAAAATCAATTAAGGATAAAAAAAAAACCCCCAAAAGAAACCGAAAAGTCAATTTGCCTGATCACATGACTGTTGGTAGTATTTAAGTTTTTTAACACTATTTGACCCAAAACAAGATGGAAAATAAAATCTACTTATTGAATTTATTCATCCCGAATCATAAAAAAAATGAACAAAGAAACTATTTTGCGGTACAGAATCATCATTATTTTAAAAGTTTTGATACAAAATATAATTTCACAAACCAAGGTTTCAGGTCATATTTATAGACATGTGCAGGAATTATTTATCTTTATTGATTTTATTAAAAGGGGAGAAGGAATGAAAACAGTAATGTCTATTGAAACTAATGATTGTAAATGAAATCCATTACCTGAACATGATTTGTTTATGGGAGAAATTATGAATTTTCAGTTATGCATTATTTAGATGTATCAGAATCATAATACAATGAAATAAATTTTTTCTTTATCAGAAACCTGACTTTTCAAGGAAAAAAGACAAACATGCCATAAAACATATTAATCTTCTGTAATGTTTAAAGTAAAATGAAATAATGTTGGATTATAGATAAAAGCCATTAATTCCTTAGAAATAAGAAAAAATAATTAAAAATATTAGATGGATTTTTAATTAGTTTACAATGTTAAAAAAAGGGGGGGAGATTTGATGCAAATGAACAAGAAAATATTTTCTAAGGTTTTTGTTTTTCCCCCAGTAGGATTAACTGTAATCAGCCTTTATATTTGGGCAGGAGACACATGATGCTCTTAATCTAAACTTAATTTTAAAGAAAATGACTGATAAATGATTCTCTGGAAAAAAAAAAAAAAAAAGTTTTACTTTTAAAAATGTTGCCGGCCTTTTGTTTTCTTTGTCACTGTTATTTCTGCGGACTGAATTGTGAATACTCTTATCAAATGGACTCTTGAAAAAGAGTGACTGCTTCTCCTACATGCCTCTGAGTAAGCGTGCTTGAAAGGCAACAAGCCTCCTCTCTAGAAATGTTTGTGGTTGGCTATAAAATGAATTTTTAAGTGCATAATTTATTTATTTAGTCTAAGGGACAGACTTGGATAACGTCTTCTGGCACATTGAGTTCTCAAACTAGATATATAAAAACTTCTGAATATCTCATACAATGTTCAGGTGTCATATTAAGGGGAGATAACTCCCAGTTAATAAGTTCCTAATAATAAGTGTAATTCACTCATTTTTCTAATTTATATATTTTTTTCTTTTTGAAGATGAGACTGGTTATGCATGTATGTGTGAGAATGCCTAAAAATTTTTAGTAATATTTTATTTATACTTGCTTATACGTTTTTCACTTTGTATTATTTTTTAAAGCTTCTTGATTTTCTCATTTTCTGTTAGTTTTTGCTCTTCAGATTTAAAAAAAATCAAAATGGCTTTTTAAAAGGAAAACAGACAAGTGAAACTTTTCTCTGCTTCATATTAACAGAACTAAGATAGATTTCCCTATGGTATTTAAGTGAAATAATACAATCATTGCATCTACGGTACTGGTAACGAGAACTAAACAGATAACTAAATTTGTCTTCATGTCCTCAAATCTATGACAATGTTATTGAGCCAAGCGCTGTCTAAAATCATTTCTGCCATTAATTTTCAGTCATTTTCCCATGCTGCAGCATAGCTTCCCTGTGCCTTTCTATAAATGCTTTCATTGCAATTGTTCTAATCAACTCTCCACTTTGGTACCTTGGGACTCATGCATTTAAATGTACTAGATTGGCAACTAGGCCTCATCATTTTACTGTTGAAAATAGCGAGATGTAACCATAGCTTCTTCTTGCACGAGGAACTCTCTTCTGGCCTTTTTCTTTCTTGTCAACTATGAGTGCCAAAAATTTAAATGCAACATCAATCGTCATTTTCTGTCTTTCTGAATTCTCTCCTCCTCACTAATGTTTTCTCATTTCTTTCACTCCTTGTGTCAGTAGCATTATCACCTTGCTTGGGGTGAAATGATTATACAAAAACAAACAAAATGCTTTTATATTGGAGGGAATGCATGACCCCTATGAATTGTAAAAAGCTATTTTTAAGCTTTCAAGTGTGACTGTTGTAAAGACATCTTGATCATTTCTATTATTCAATATGGTGCCAAAAATAAAAAAACCTATTGTAACAATTATGGCTACCTACTGCAATTAGATTTGACTCTTTAGACACTGTTCATCTTAATTTTATCCTAAATTTAAAAAAAAAAGAAGTTAAAGTAAGATGTGTTATTAAAGTTTACATTTTTAATTTTAATAAGTATTTATTTTACTTTTTAAAAAAATGTATGATGCTAAACTACAACCAGCAGCAAGGCCTCTGATCAGGGGATTGGAGGTTTTGAGGTGTATGGAAGCACCTCTTAATTCTGTTGTTCCCAGGTCTACCCTGACTTTAGGGTCCCAGCTATGGGCAAATAGTGACCCCCTTCCTAAACAAAACAAAATGCTGTGAAAGCATAAAAATACATTTTTATAGTAAAACAACCAGCAGTACATGTTTTATTTATATATATATATATATATATATATATATATATATATATATATATAAAGACCAACAAGACATATTTATAGTAGAATTATCAACAATCAATTTTATCTGTAGTTGAAGACATACAATTGGATTCAAAATATTTAGATTTTGGCATTAAATAATCCATAGAGGTTGATATGTCACTAAATAAAATCAAACAACCAACATGAAAGAATTCTTTCATGACATTAATCCATATAATATCCTACAATCTCTTAAAGAAATCAAACTGTATTCCGAAATATAACTTCAACAAAAATACATATCACTGCCTCTAGTAATTATGTCTACTCAAATATCTATATGCACAAAAGCTGAGTATCATCTACCATGTATTCAATTGTGACAGCAGAATAACATATATCATATTTTTATTACGTCAAAGCTCCCAAGAAAATTAAATTTCAGCATTAAATGACCCATAAGTAGTTGATATGTTAAACAAACAAATCAATCAATCAATCACTCTTTTAAAAATAAAAAAATCCTGTTGTGTTTCCTTTCTCTTCATTTTTCTTGGTTTTCATTTTCCTCATTTTTATTTTTATTCACTCCCCCTCTTCTCATTTCTATTTCTTTATTTCCTTTTCTTCTATTTCCCACTTTTTTGTTCTTATCTAAAGTCCACCAACAATAGAATTGGATAGATCTTATCAATCAACCAATCCTTAATATACATGAAAATTATATAACTAATCTCCCCAGACATTTGTATATTTCAGATTGCAAAAGGTCACATTTTCTTTTTGCTTTGTTTTTTTGTCTTTTATCCATTTGAAAGATTTATATCCAGGATATGTGCAAGCTTCTTATTTATTGAAATCAATTCATAAACTGTGTGATAATAAGGTTATAACTTTGCTACTTTTAAGACGATAGACAGCAATCTCAGTTGTAACATGAAAACATTGAGAATGACAACAGAGTTTTTAACTTCATTTATCTATGTGTATTTCACTCAACGCGTCTAAGTAGTCAAGCTTGTTGGCTTTTTCTTTTAATAACCATTAAACAAATTTTGTCTGCCAAAATTATAATGATAGCATAAATTGATATATAGCTATTTACTAAGTGTAGCTTAGACCTGGCACAAAGTCAAAAGCATGGAGCATCCAGTGAGGATTGAACTCACTACACAGTTGTAATTGATCTAGCAAGACAAGTTTGCTCAACATTACTCCATGTTGAAGTGTCCACATAAATTGACATATAAACAGAAATGAAGAAAATCTGTTTTTTCTCCTCTCTCCCGCACCAGTTGTTGATTTGTGAATATGATCCCCTCTTTTCTTTTCCTACATCCGCTAGAGCAATGTGTTGATGATGATCTCCTCTTCTTGAAGTAATGGCTGTCAGCATGGAAAATGGAGTTCAAGCTCATGTCATGATAATAACCATGGAAAAGGCATGAACCTGTTTCTTCTCCACTCAGCTATTGGTTAAATAATAGGGTAGATTGAACTCTCTTGCCTTGGTTAGTAACCAGTCTAGGAGTAGTGATTTTTCCATGCGTAGCTTAGATGTTGCATAAGGCTGGAAGTATGGGGCACCCAGTGAGGATCGAACTCACTACTCATTCATAATTGTTCTACTGAGACAAGCTCGCGAACCACTGCACCGCCTCAGGGTACCCAACAAATCTACGAGTAGGATGATGCTGAATTCAAAACAAGAATGAAGGCAAATGGAAATCATTCCACTATCTTTCCCAAGAAGTCATGACAATTCACAGATAATAGAGAAACGTTATCTGGTGAGAGCAATTACCATATTCCAGCATAAACATAGGAATTTTAGGAACGGATTTTTGCATTTTAAGTAATAAAAAATATATTAGATTAATAAAGGAAAAATACATTCCTAAAATTCTTTTGTTAACATTAGGATATGAAACTGAGCAGAGATGTATGTTTTGAGAATCGGGAAAGATCTGTGGGCAAAACACTGCTTTGCTTGATCATTAGGTTCTGTGTAGCCAAGAGCTCAAAGCATGTCAGATCTAATGACTGTTTCCCTAGGGAAATACAGGTTCACATCATGCTGAAGAACACATATTTCTTTAATTTCTTGAATATTCAAGCTGCTAGATGAAAATAAATGAATATACTGTTTAATAAATAAATAGAGTAACTCCCCAAATACAGGTATCAACTAAAAATAACATTTAATAAAAAAGTTGGATTAATAAATGAAACACACACACACACATCCTATATACAAAATAGATGCTCCATGCCTTCTCACAATCATCAGGTGACAAAGAAAGGAACAATACACTTAGTGGTACAAAGTGAGAGTGACGTTGGTATGTATTAAGAGAGAGGAGAGAAAATGGTTACAATATGGTTTTCACTGAAAGCTTTTATTTTGGGCTATTTTCACTTTGTCATTCTACCAATGGTATGATGGCATTGGGGTTTGCAACTTCTGATAAGTTTCTTGCTTAAACTGGGTTTATATCTTCCTAAAGGTTGCCCTCCCCCATTCCCATGTTATTACTCAATATTTTCATCTTAAGTAGATTAACTGCAATTCTTGTAAACAAAGCGATTTTTGTTCTCTCTATGTGCTTATGATTAAAAGATGTTGGTGAAGGACACATACATGTGTGTGCATACACATTGTTCTGACATCAGTATCAATGCTGGAAGATGAAACAGTTAATGGAAGCAGATGTTGGACACCACATGCTATGACCTATAAAAGTCACCCCCAATTGGATGGATCATACTCCCTTATTTTTAATTATGATTTACATCAAATGTCTGGGTTTCTAGTTTATCTGGACATTTTATATTTTAAAAGAATCCTGTGGAAGGACAGTCTGTTTACACGATAAGTAGGTTAATTTTAGAAACCACAATGGATAGATTTGGGTGGAGAGCTGATAGAGTACATATTTGGCAAAAAGCAAAAATATGCTCTATATAGAACATGTGGTTTACATCTCTTATTTTTCTGTAGCATATGATACTCCATCTTTGTTCTCAGTGTGTTTATCATGAAGACAAATCAGAATAATTACTCTATCATGTTTTAAAAAAATGACCAGAATTAGGGTTTTACTAATATAAAAATCTTTTGCTTCTTCCTTTAAAATTATGTAGAAATAGGGCTCAAAATACAGCTATATCACTTAATTTAAGCAACGTCAAGTCTGGTTAGTACTTAGATGGGTGACCATTTGGGAATATCAGGTGGAGTAAGCTTAGATGTATGGCTGATGTCATGGAAATTGAATACCAGAGAGCTGAGTTCCAATTCCAGTCGGGTTCATTATATTCACTTACATGCAAATACCCTTGGAAAAGTTAAGAATCCACCTTTTCTCTCCCTAGCAATGAGTTAATTAGTAGGATTTGTATCAGTAAAATATTATCTAAAAAATTCTTACAATTTAAAAATAATTTTTGGCTTTAAATAACCTGCTAAATGTTGATAATCTTTAAAAAAAACAAACAATCTATAGTGTTAGATGTTAATTCAAAATTTTCTATTGATAATTCAACTTCTCTGCATTCTTGAACTTAATATAACAGTTCAGTAAAATCCAGTTTTAAACTTTTATCAAGTGTATAATCCATAAGAGAAGAAAAAAAAAGATTATTTCTCCAGAAAATGTTGACAGCAAAAAAAAAAAAAAATACATTGTACATCTGATGAAGACTAGAAGGGCTGAGATATATTAAGAATGAACAAAATTTAGAATGTTACTGTCTTTGCAATGTCCAAATATTGTCACGCTAAAAAAAATTTTTGTAAAAATTTAATTTTTTTTGTTAATTTCAAACTTAGCTTTGTGAAAAATATATTGATAAAATTCTGAAAATAAATTGTTTATATAATTTTTGATATTATATTTTTACCTAAATGATATCATATATTATGAAATGGATTAAATCTGACAATTATTTTAATATATTTTATTGTTATACGTTATTTATGTAGACAAAATATTTAAGTAAATGCTCTGCTTATAATAAATAGTATTAACAATATTTACTGGCTCAAATGTCAGAAATTTCATAGAAAATATGCGCCCCCCCTGACAGGAATCAACCTTGCTAAACAGATACTTCCTTTGTAGCTAAACTGGTATAGCAAGACAGGTTTTATGATGGTTCTGTGTAGGATACAGGTTCGATTCCTGTTGGAGGACGCATATTTTCTGTGAAATTTCTCGGGCATTCAGGCTGGTAAATGTTGTTAATACTGTTCATTATAAACAGAGCTTTGACTTAAATTTGTGTCTATATAAATAATGCATAACAATAAAATATACCTAAATGATAATAAGCACAATACTAACAATAAAAATACATTAAAAATCACATAACTGCTTGTGGCAGCCAATTTCAAAAGTTGAACTGTAATTTTTATAAATTACAATGAAGACTAGGAGGAAATAATTTAGAAATGACCAGATTTTTCAAAACTGTTTTTTTTTGTGACACTTAAGTTTAATTAGTTACCCATTCTTTTAGTTTTTTAGTGAACTATTTCTTTTAACTTATATTGTTTGGTTTAGCTAACAAAACTTAACTAATGCATTACAAGAAAATTTATTTCTAAATATGCACTGCCATTGTCAAAAAAAAAAAAAAAAAAATTTCAAAAATTCTGTCCTAGACATTTTTAATTCTATTTTGAGTGGAGAAATGAGTCAAGGTATAACTCGATTTTGTTAGAATCTCACTTTTTAAATTGCTTCTCTTCAGCAAATTCAACTGCTTTTTTGTTGTGTGTACTTTATTTGGAACTATTGTTTTCAGCTTGGTTATTACAGATACATTTCAACCATGTAACCTCTGGCCATCCTCAGGTGTCCATTATTTGACTAAAAGGGATATCTGTTGACTACTGTGTAAGCATTTCACTACTTGATCCAGGAATTGAACTCATGGCCACTAGATAACAGTAACACATTTCACCATCTCCTGTATCCACTATGTCGCTATATTGATGGACATGTTCTTTCGTTGTATGTACATTTTTTTGATTTCTTGTAACACGAGAAAAAATTTGCTTTAGAAATGTGAAGGTAATAATTTTTCTTGTAGATTTGAAATAATAATATATTAATTAATTAATATTAAACACTTACTACCTGCATAGACAGTAACAAGTGATGTGCTGTAAACAAGCCTGATATTCTGAGTTCATTCGTCACTGAGCACAATGTATTCAAGTTTGCTCAGTCTAACAAATAACTATATGGACATGGGTGTCTGCTGGAGAGGGGTTTGCAGATCATTTGCAATCTCCCCTCTCATCAACAGGTCATATGTTCTTTATAAAGTATAATAAGCACAGTATTTATTTATTATGTAACCTTTAAATTTATGTTTCTATTTAAAAAAAAGTAGCTGTCTGAGATGAGGTATTATTATTTACATTATTTGGACTGTTATTCTCATTATCATTGCAATATTAACAATAATTCAGTCGTTGTACACTCCAGTCTTCTTCAGGTGATTGGAATTTTGAACTGAACCCTTTATTTCATCCACTGGGGCAGATTGTTCTAGCTCCAGGTGCCATGCTTCTTCTAGATGTCTCAGTTATTTCCTTTTAACTCAAGTCCCCAAGTTTTTTGATTCACCACTGCTGTAGCCTGGTATTGAACTCTCAACTCTTTGTCAGGGACACATGGCCCAGTGGATCAAGGTGCTGGTTAGATCCAGTGACTAGACCCAAAGAGTTGTGAGTAATAATATAAATTAAAAAAAGTATGTTATTATCATCATTATTCACTTGTGCTCATGTAAAAGGATTGTTGGTAAGATATATTCTAAATAAATTCTTTTACACGCCCACTTATTGAAGAAAAAAAAAAAAACTAAGGTGGATATTCACTACCCAACCAGTGTGCCGGAAGATTGTAGGTGTTCCCCGGAAAGTTTTAAATGTCATTAATTAAATTATTTTCTGAAGTCAAAGCTCAATAAGTGTACATATTAAAATAAAAACATCTTTAAATTAATTATATGAATTTATTATTTTAATAATAAACAAACAAATGCATAATATATGAAATAATATAAAAAGCAAGCTTTTCTGCAATAAACAATATTAAAAACAAGAGTCGATGATGGCTAGAATTAAGAGTAGGCTTTCCAAAATTCAACCTTGCAAAGATGTTTAAAAAAAAACAAAAAAACGGCAAGCTCAGATACCTCATTAAATGTTAACGGAAAAATAAATGTTTTTTTTTTTTTTTTTTTAAAGAATTTTAATTATCTTTTTACTAAAAATTACAGTATATACATGTGTATATGTCAAGTTCATGCATAGTACAACTTCTGAAATTTTGTTAGGAATTTCAATCCCTCCAGAAAAAATTGTGTATAGTGCAACTGGTCACTGAAAATGCATGATTTTTAACCTCTTCAAAAAAAAAAAAAAAAATTCCCTGTGTATAGTGCAAACCCCTATTTTTCTGCATAAAGATCTGATCAGAAAAACTCTCACAATACAACAGTAGAGATGGCATAAATAAATAACAGTGGAAAGAGCGAGAGCAGTGAACTTAAGGAACATATTTTCCTGAGAAATTGTTTTAATAGAAAGATTTTATAAATTTCAACCAAAAGTAGCACTGGCTGTTTGATCAATGAATTCCAAATGTTTCCTTACAAGGAAATGGCTAATATTACCATTATTTGCTGGTGCTCGTGTAACATGGGTTGCCTGTAAGATATATTCTGAATACAACCTTTTGTCTCCCAACCTTTGAAAATGGCAATGGACAACCATGGACATGGGATCTTCTGTCTGCTCACGAATCCTTCAACTCATATACAGCATTTTTTTTTTCTTGTTTTTTTACCTTAATAGGTGTTCCATGAACCTGGCTTTGTGTCAGTATTGGATTACAGAGGTTTGTACGATCATCTCTCAAGCTATTGACAATGTGTTCTTTTTTGTGCTTGATGAATGTGGCCTTGTCTGAAAGAAGATCACAGCAATTTTCTTTCATTCAGAGATGGTAACCAAGATATTTTTGTTTAGATTTTCTCCTTTGATGAATCTGTGAAAATTTGTAACATAATGTGTATCTGTATGTCAATTCAGTTGGCTGGATCTGAGCTTAATGTCATCCCAGCAACTAAATTTTAAGCTTAACCTGTGATTTATGTTATCTATACAATTATTAATATCCTTTGAGATTGTATTTTCTTTCATAATATTTGTAGTCTTTTTTTTTTTTCCTTCTCATAGTTGAGTGGTCTAAAGTAGTTTCTCAAAGTTTTCCGTGGCATTTGAATAGAATAGAGTATCTTTTTCTTTTTTTTTCTTTTGTGGAACCCTAAAAGTTTTATCTTTAAAAGTACACATGAAAAAAGAATAAATTTATTTGTAACACTTAACAAAAAATAAAGAGGAATTTAATAACTAAAGTGCAGCAGTTGCTTTGAGATGCAAAGCCCTTCAAAGATCAAAGACAGTTGTGATTAAAGTAACTTGTTGCATCATATCATTTACCCTATTTCTATACTTGGTCTTAGCAGATGCACACAATAAAGATGTCTTTTCACAAAGTTGTTGAAAATTGTATAAAAATATCCAGAGCTTGAGCAGCAATACTTCCACAAAGATTTCTAAAATAATGACCTGTCCAGTATAAAATTAATTTGTTAATGAATAAGTACTGCAAATTTAATTTAAACTGATAATTTTCTGATTTTGGTAAATTCTTAAAAACTGGGGTTAGTATTTTTTTGTTTTTGCCTTCATTATTGAAAGTGCACACACATTTTGGTGATACCTATAGAACAACATAGACCAAATATTATACAAATGCATTTGTTAATCATTTTCTTGATGAAAAGCATAAAACTTTAGCAATTTATTTATACCTTTTTTTGGCATGTCAGATTTTTTAAGTTGAAAATTGTTATTGTGAGTTTAAAAATAGGGATTTTTCTTTTTTTTGGTATGACCCTCATTATGGCATAAAACAAATAGAAAGGCTTGCAGTGCCCCCAGACTTCAAGTGATGGAGCTCTGTAAAGTGCACTTTAATAAATCCTGACCCCAAAAACATCTAGTTCAAAAGTGGTTTTCTTAATGTAAGTGGACCCTTTATTAAGACATTTTTTTTTTATTCAAACATATATATCCATTAAATATAACGTTTACGGTTATAAGAAATAATGTTGGATTAAAAAATCCATTAATTCCTTAGAAACGACTGTTTACATTTTGGGTATGAAAATAAAATAGCAGATATAGGGGTTGAGAGATCCCAAGCAGATATAGGGTTAGAGAGATCCCAAGCAGATATAGGGTTAGAGAGATCCCAAGCAGAGATGGGTATTTCCTTGCTGTGTAGTCTTTTGTGGCCGGGCATATCAAACACTAAGCCGAAGTGTTTTTCTCAATGCTGGGGGAACGCAGATTCAATTCCTGCCAAAAGCCTATTTTCTTAAGACCAGTAAACAAAACTTCTTTCACTGCTAGTCTTGCTTCCCCAGAGTCAATCTGTACTACCCAACTTGGGGATTGAACTGACAAATCAAATTTACTGGCCAATACTTTAGTCCTCTCAGTTGTCCCAATTAATCCAGATGTGATATCTTCAGACTTGGACATCTGAATGAGAACAATCTACTCTGGGATTAAGTAAAGGGTCCAGTATGATAGATAGATACATGAAGAAGACACAACATTCAAAATACAATAGTAACAACACAGATGAGGAAATTAGTCCAACTGTAGATTATGACGATATTTTGAGCATGTTTCAAGATAAATGATGAAAATGAGAATTTGTAGTGTTGATCTATGAAGTGTGGATATTATGTTGCGAGAAGCAGTCACCAAGTGTAGCATTTGAAGGGCAGAACAAAAAAGGTTATCAGAAAAAATAAAACAGGTTAAAAGTTCAATGTGTGTTATTGCTGATTTGATTGTACTTTAATGACCTTTTCTAAAATCTTTTTGTGGATTTTAGAAATTGAATTTTTGAATTTTTAAATGTTTTATAATTTAAGCATTTCAAAAAATCTAATATACCAATAAAAGTTTTTTTTGTCTGTAACTTTACTCTCTTGCACTGGCTACAGAAAATGTCAGATTTTGTTATTACAATGGCTAATATTTGCAAGACAAAGTCAGAAGGTGAAGAGACTGACTCTGTGAGAGAGTAGAGTACAACAACAATATATTTAAAGAAACACATGTGAAAACCTAATAATAATAATGAATTAACAAAATATGTCAGCATTTTTGATAGTATGGTTGTTTTTTTGAAAATGATTACATATTAATATAAATGGACAATATATATTTGAAATCTCATATAAAAAATGTTCTAATAATAGTAATGATTTAATAAAAGATTCTATTTTGATGGTATGGGTAACATGTTGCTGGTCATAAAATGGGGGATCTGCTTTGTATTGTTATTAAGTAATAAACTGATCCCTGGAGAATTACTACATGTTAATATATATATATATATATATATATATATATATATATGACTCGCATGTGAAAACCTAATAATAGTAAAGATTTAACAAAAATATACTCTGGATAAACTTTTTGTTCTGTTATTTAATCCTTTCTTTTTCTAATATAACAGATTATTCCAACACCAATTTGTAGTCATTGGAAGTGATTTTAAATGAATTGTTGGAGAGGGTTTCTTTGAGCATAAACAAATGTGTGTGTATAAGAGAGATTACACAAAATTTCAAGACCTATAGCTAACGCAGAACATGTTTGAACAGGAAGATAGTAAATTCCTTTCAAAGTTTTGACATACAAGCATATCTAAGTGCTCCCAGGTGTGCATGAAGGTTATGCCTTGTGGAGAAGGTGGATTTTGAAAGTGCAGAAAACTAGCATATAAAAGAAGCTGAAAGATAAGAAAGCAACTGCTTTCAGTGAAATAGAAGATTAAACCTCATTGGGGAATTTAGTTGGCCATATTAACTTTTCAACTGTAGAATCATAATAGCTAAGTTTAGAAATTGCTTCCAGATCTTTGCATACAAATGCAGATGTCTCCCAGAGCTCTATCTTGGGACCTATGCTGTTTCTGATCTTCATCAATGACCTCCCTAATGTCATCAGTTCCTGACACAATTATTTACTTCTGTCTTTGTCAGATTTTCTCCTAATTAAACCTGGCACTTGCTCTTGAAAAGGACCTTCAGTCAGTTGTTAACTGGGGCAAGAAATGGCTTGTAAGTTTCAATGTCTCCAAAACAAAACTGCTTTCATTTAATCAGCACAGAGATGTAGGCAATTATGGTTCTCCACAGCTTCTTTTCCTTTGCTGCTTACAGTAAATACTTGCTCCTTTAGGGCATTTCATTTTGGTACTTGTTTTGCCATCCATTTACTAAAACTGCTTTCCTTGCCATTAATGGGTGCTGAGTATTAAATTCTTCAAGCCTTCTTTCCTCATTATTTTGCCCAAAAATTTCAGCTGCCTCTTTCTGACAGCTTCCTCATTTGTTGCATGCTCTGTCCATAGTATTCTCAGTATTTATCAGAAGACACATCTTGATCACTTCTAGACCTTTCCTTATTTAAGACAAAATTGTCCTATATTCACTGCCATATAAGAGTGAGGACATTTCATTCATGTCCAGTATTGTCCATTTCTAATTTTATTATTTCTTGTAAAAACTACCAGGGATGATAGTAAAGAAAAGCAAGAAGAAAAGACTAATAATTAAATATAAGACAGAAAGTATGTTTGTCAGCAAGAGAGGCAGCCAAAAGTGTAAGCTTTGAATTGGAAAATCAGAATCGAGCAGATACAGAAATTTAACTAAATGGGTTGTATTCTAAAATCTGATGCAGATATCTGAAAGTATATTGGAATAACGAAAGAAGCCTTCCAGAAATTAAATAATGTATTAAGACATAGGAAAATCTTTGTTAGAAACAAAGGAAAATATGCTGAACTTCTCTGTCATATCTATTGTCTTGTATAGCAGTGAATACTGGACAATTTCCTCACAGTTGATGCAATAGTGATGAATGATGAGAATATCATGGGCAGAACATGTGAGCAACAGAGTCCTATAGAAAACTGGAATTAGGACACATGCTTAAAATAAGAAAGAGACAGTTGAAATTTCTGGAACACAATATGAGGAAAGATGGATTGGAAAACTTAACACTCCTATGATATAGTTACAGCGAGTAACCTACCTAATAAGTTGGTGTTAGTGGATGATAGAGCAGAGGCAAAGAAGGATGATAGAGAGTTAAACATTGCTTAGAGCAACAAATAACAGGAAGTTGTGGAGAGCTGTGAATGCTGATGTCCTGGAAGAACATGGCTAATAAAAGTATACTTTTTTCAGTTTCTGAAAAGCATCTTTCCCTATTCCTATGTGTCTTTAGATTTTGAGGTCACGCACTTGCTAGAGAAGTACTGTCAGTTCTATGAGAAGAAAAAGTAGATGGGAAGCAAACTAGTTGCAATAAACTATTCACTAGTTTAGTGAGCTTAATTATATCATCATTTTTCTGTTTTAGTTACATGTCCTATCCATTTTTACTGTTGTTGCTGTTGGAAGTCTTAAAGTGATGTGGTAAATGTGATTTTGTAGTGCCAATTTATAAGGTCTGATTAAAGATTGTCTTCTTCATAAGTTATAGGATTTAAGTGCTCTAAGTTAGTGACCTTATGTCCGACTAAGCTTAGTAAATATCTTAAAAAAAAAAAGGTAAGGAATAATAATAATAATAATCAATGGAATTGTACATATATGCAGTACTAAATGAAATGAAACCCTGCATTTAGGATTGCCAACCTATTGTGAAAACTAATCATGACACGACACAGTTCTTTTAGCAACATATATATATATATATATATATATATATATATATATAGTGCACAGTGAGTGCAGGTAGTAATAAAAAAAACAGTAAGGACTGCTCTCTCTTTCTCTTCTCCCCATTCCCAGTTTAAGTTTAATTTTACTTTTATCTTTTTATTTATTCATTTATTCCCCCCCACATAAAAATGGATTACTACACTATCTTGCCAACAGCCTTTAAATAAGGAAGTGTTAGGTTGGACAGTTTTAATTTGTGCCTGATGATTGCTATAAACATGAAAATCTGAGTAGCATAGAGATGAGGAACAAATGTATAATTAGTCTTAATATATATATATATATATATATATATATATATACACACACACACACACACACTCACTGTGTGTGTGCGTGTTTTCTAAGAAATAATTCCTCAACTCAAAAATCTACCCTATGTAAAAATAATGTTTATGAATTCTTATGTTCTTTGGGAGATTGTATCTACAACACAACAAACAACTTTAAATTCTTTCATTGGCCACACATAGGTGCCACACTCTCACATAAGTTGACTTGTCATGATTTAGTGCAATTTGTGTGTACACACTATATATATATATATATATATATATATATATATATATATAGTGTGTGTGTTTTCAAAGACTTACAATAGAAAATTTTAAATATTTGTCAGTATAGATATTATTTTTGGGACCATATCACTTCACTGAAACCACAAGAATGCATATCATTATAGAAAATGTAGAACAACAGAACTAAAATTCCAGGCTTCACAAGAGTTAGAGAGGAAAGATCAATTTGGTGCATGAATCAAAAATCATAACCAACATCATCAAAACTGAGTTGCAATAGATTGGTTTCTTTTGTTTTATGGTATATCAACCTTAATGGGTTATTTATATGCCAACTACTATTTTTTTTTTTTTTTTTTTGGGTAATATTTGGTTTTGCCAAAAATCTATTTCTGTTAATATTTTTTCCCTCAAAAATGTATAGCTTGTAATATTATTTTTTCAAAAACGTATAGCTGGTAATATTTTTCAAAAATGTATTGCTGGTAATAGATTTTTCTTCAAAAATTTATTTCTAGTAATAATTTTTTACAAAGTATTTCTAGTATTAAAACCTATTTTTACACTTTTATAATGCTTTTTACCTCAGTTTCGGAGTTAACTATTTGCCCATAGCTGGCACCCTAACAGGTACTACCACCCCAGGTCAGGGTGGACCTGGGAACACCAGCAATTAAGAGGAGGATCCACGCTCCTGAAAGCCTCTTGATCAGAGACCTTGCTGTTGGACGTAGTTTATCGTTTTACCCTAGATGCGGATGTAGTTTATCGTCATACCCAGGACGCTGAGCTGCAATAGAGAAAAAAAAATCTGTTATACATACTGAACAAGTAGACATGATGGTGCTAATGTGGATAGTGCAGATCCTAGAGTAAGTACAACTTGCCTGAGATGTCAAGTGCTTATTCAGATGCAGCCTTACAAATGATTTCTTTTGAGAATTTTGAAGAAGCTAAAGTGTGTCTAGAAACAGCTTTAAAAGTCTATTTATATATTTTAGTGCTTTGTTGATTCTTCTAGATATACTTGTTTTTCCGAGTGACCTCTTTGAAAGTGCAAACATAGATGTTGATTGCCATGCTCTTTGCCTCCACTCAACAGCTGATTGGTTTATGTCTTTACTATTATTAGATTTCCACATCATAAGAAGATGCTACAAAACCAAAAGGTTGACTTGAAATCAAGAATCCTGTTCTTAAATAGCTTCATCAGATCCAGACTCACATATGGTGTCCAACTCATTCAGAAATGTTTAAATCATCATCTGTATACAACCAATTTCTCGGATCAACGATGAAAAATGTCTTCAGACAAATAAATCCTATAACTTATGAAGAAGACAATCTTTAATCAGACCTTATAAATTGGCACTACAAAATCACATTTACCACATCACTTTAAGACTTCCAACAGCAACAACAGTAAAAATGGATAGGACATGTAACTAAAACAGAAAAATGATGATATAATCAAGCTGTTGATTTTACACACTGCTAAAAACAAAACGTTTTTAAAAAAAAAAATCCCCATCAATACTATAAAGATCTATAACAGTGGACTTAAAGTTTAATTTCTTGAAAAACTCTTTTTAATAAAACAGATTTTATAAATTATCAGTAATGCAAACTGTTTGGTCAATGAATCTTGAAAGTTTCCTATATGGAAACAGTTGATTTCACCATTATCATTTAAATGTAGAAATAAGTTGCCAGGGCAAGGGAGATAGCTCAAATGAAAAAGATACTACCAAAAAACACTTGGAATATTGTATATAATTAAATATGAAAATACTTGTTTGCCAATAGGCAGGTAGACAGGTTCAATGTACAGAGTGCTTCTTGCACTCCCTCATACTACTTAAGACTTTCTCTCATTATGCAAAGTGTCATTAACGATCATTTTAGCATAGGAAAACAGAATCACATTAATTGAGAGTAAGGTAAAAAGTTCTAAAATGTTAGATGATATTTGCCACAATCAACATCACCCAGGGATAATTTCATGTTGCTTTGTCTGCAAATAGAATATGGTTTTGTAAAGTTCTCAAAAATTAAGAATATTACTATTTCTACATCAAGTATATATGGGAGTGTGGAAGGTGCTGAAAAGTTCTTTGCCCAACCCATTTTCGAAAGTCTGATGAAATCATCAAACAAGAATTTTTTTTTTTTTTTTTTAAATCCACTTCTTGGTAAAGTTGAACTTTTCAGCACCCTCTCACATTTAAATGTTTAAACATATATAATTTTTTCCTTGTATTATATCATAATCTTATACGATACATTTTTTTTAATTTGTTTTATCTGTAATGTCTAGCTTGGGATAATGGAAAGTGCAATCGAGGAACTGAGTTCAAATTCCAGGCTAGTCTGTTGCATTCACTTTTGCACTAATGCCCTTGGGAAAGGCCTAATTGCATCTCTTCCCCCATCTATGTGTTAAATAGCAGGGTAGACGAGGTTCTCTAGCTTTGGATGGAAACCAGAAGAGAATGAAATCTATGAATTCCAAACCATAGAGGCGGCAACCAGGAAACAACCCCACTATCTTTTTTAAGAATGCATAGCAATTCACAGAAAATAAAAAGGAATCTGTGGAGTCATGATCACCCTACATTCTGAAGGGACATAGCATTAAAAAAAAACGTCTAACATTGTTGTATTAGTGTTGTTCTTCTTACACAGCGACTCCAGGTGGCAGTGTCTTAATTACAATGGCAAACTATTATAAAATAATTATGAAGCCAAGAGGCGAAAAGACAGACTCCATGAAAGAGCAACATACAAGAAAAATAATGGGGAAAAATATATTTAAAATGCAGTTATTTTTTATGGAACAGGTAAATTAGTGTAATAAATCATTTTTGTTTTTAATCAGTATCACTCCATGAAAGGCAGTAAAGCTATTAAGACACAAGGGGTTACAGGGTGTAGAAGAATTAGGAAGAGAAACATTAATCATGAGTGGGAAGAGAAAAGAGGTTACGGCTATACCTAGCCAGCTCAAACTCAAAATATCTAGGTAGCATAGTAAAGAGATCATCTGAACAATTACCATGAAAGTATTTATAGAAAAGACGCAGAGAGGCAACCTTATGATGATGGGAAAGTGATTTAGATTTTATAAGTTAATTTTTTAGATAATAAATGCAGGAGAATTCTATGAAAGTGTTTTGTTGACTGCATTATACAGGTGTGTCTTATACATGACTTGCAACTGGAGGCCTATTTAAAAAAAATTGGGAAGAAGTTAACATTCTTAATAAATGACTTTCATTAATTTTGTCATATAAAAATATTACATTTTTTTATTTTATATTTTTAATAGTAAACTAAAATTCAATGTACTTTTTAAAAAATCCCTTTTTAGAAGGAAAAATACAAATTTCTCATAAAAAAATTAAATTTAATCATCAAAATATTTTTGTTATGAATAACAATATCAGAGAAAAAAATATTAAATTAACTTTGTGACAAATAATATTTTAAAATAAATTTTGCAATGTAAAAACAGAACTGAAGAAAAGTCTTTTAAAAATGAAATATCACAGAATATTAAAATTAGCTTTTTAGAGAGAGTCTTTATAAAAAGAAAGCTAAATCAGATTAATAGATTATTCATTTAAATCAAAATGACACATTTTTCAGCTAGAGCATATTGCCTTATCTACATCTTCAATTTATTTTTAACTTGAATTTTGCGGCATAAAATGTTACCTTATGGAATAAGAACTGTGGTAAAAATTCAACATACTTCTTTTACCTGTCAGAAACAGTAACACAGATTATGCAAAGGAAAAAAATATTATTTCATTAGAAACAAAAGAGTGCTGAACTGTTATGTAATATTGGTGGCAGTGAATGCTGGACAACCTCCTCACAGATGAAGTGATTTGAAGCAACAGAAATATGATTCTACAGAAGGATGCTGAGAATACTATGAAATGAACATGTGAGCAACAACAAAGTTTTAAAGAAAATGAAAATAAAAAATACACTTATACTTAACATGAGAGTGAAATTTCTAGGGCACATAAATAGGAAAGAGGATTTAGAAAATTTGACACTCATAGGAGACATTGAAGATACAGAGGAAAGCAAGCATATAAACGACCTAACGAGCTTGTGTAAATGGTTGGCAGAATAGGGATGAGGAGGAATAGCAAAAAAATAGAAGACAGACAAAAATTTACTTTAAGAGTTACAAAGAACAGGAAATTATAAAAAGCCATGATTGTCAATATGCCAAAGAGATAGAGCACATAGAAGATATGCTTTTATAAATAAAAATTTCATAAAAAAGAATATTAAATTAACTTTAAATGAAAAATGTGAAATAAACTTCCAAGTGATAAGACTAAGATTCCTAAATTACATTCTTTAATGAATTTTGCTCATAAGAAGTTTGTTTTTGCAATAAACATAAAATAGCAAGGAAATAAAATAAATCTGATACTTACATCAATTAAATAAGCTAAAATTATTCCAAGTTTAAAAGCAAAACTTAATTTCTTAAACCATCTAGAGCTTTTTGAAATAGGCCACTAGTTCTGACCCTTAGTTACACCACAAGTAGGCCTATAGTAAGGCACACCACATGACTTTAAACAAAACTAGTAAATAACACCTGCTATAGTATGAAATGCATTTGCACATGCTTATGTTTAAAAAAAAAATCTGAATTTCAGTAAAAACTGAAAATTTTTTGTTTTTTAACTTGCCTTGTTGATTGAAATATTGGTCTGTTTATTTTTCTTGTTATGACAAATCATCAAATGGACTATATGTTGCTTTATCACACAGGATATCAATGGTGTTGAAATTATTAATATTCTTGACTATTATAAATTTTACAAGTATATAATATAAGACTATTAAAGCACAGGCTTCTACGAGAGTAGAACTGACTTACCCAAGGTTTTGATGTTTGTTTGTAGTCTGAGATCAAGTATATTTTACGACAATATGAGAAATTAATGAAACAGATAACTAATTTATTTAACTTCTGCAGAAAAAATAGTTGGAATTATATATTTGGTTATGAAAAACAAATGAGAGGACTTTTTCAATTTGCTTTTTGTCAAGGTTTGAATAAAGGATATGACTTGCTGGATTTAGTATAACAGGAAATGGACACTACAGAATAAATAAAAACACTGAAGTATCCCTGACAATGTCAATGTTCCAAAACACAAAAAAAATTTGCTGTAAAGGCAGTTTTGTTATTTCTCAGATAAAAAATAATTTTTAATGTTTTTAAAAATAAAAACAAGTCTCTTTCTGTAGGCTAATTTGTATTTTCAATATAAGTCATTATTGTATTTCTCTCTTCACTTCTCCAGCAGGAGACACACACACACACACACACACACACACATACATATATCAGCTAAATCACTTTTGCCTTTGGTTTGTCAAACCATGAGTGCTCGGATTAATAATTTTAGCTACAAGTGAATTAGCTGATAAGTTTCTATAATATTATTCATTTGAGCCTGATCTTAGACTTCTGTTTTCTTTAAATCATTGAGCACTTTTGTTATTTTTGATATTTTTTATGCATTTTTAAGGCATCAAATTTTCTTTTTATATACCTGTTGGCATATATATATATATATATATATATATATATATATATATATATATATATGAGAGAAAGAGCATGTGCTAAAATAGATCTTACCCTTACTCCCCAAAATCTGATTAAAAATTAGAATTTTTGTGAAATACATTTCAGATTGTTGCTTACATAAGAGCTGAAAATCTGCGATATCTGATAGTAGACAGCAGTTGATTCAAATAAACAACCTCCCTATATATTTTTTAATATTTAAAAATTAAGCACATGAAGGCTCATTGAAAAAAGACGAAACTTTGCTAAAACTGTACATCACCTCAAATATCCACTGACTTCTCATCTGAAAGTGGCTTTTATTTCATTTTAAAGTTGCTCTTTCATGCTCATAATGTACTGCCTTCTTGAACTGATTTGAACACACTATAAACTTTTACTTTGCAAATGAGATCATTTTTAATTTTTCATTTCTGATGGCCAAGATGCAGAGATTTATATTTTTCCTCATTAGGGAAATTACCAATTTCCATGCTATTTGACACTGACTCATTCCATTTTGAGATCGGTCATCAATATTGCTACTATTTAAAATCTAATTAATTCTCTTGGTCTTTTAGGTTATGACATATTGTATATGTGCGCTTATTATTATTATTATTTTTAATAGAGAACTGAAGAACTGTCAAAAAAAGTAAAAACTTCCTCTGACAGCAGCAGAATGTGCAATTCACACGACTTGAGAATTCCGACCACTGTGCACTTTCATGGGCTGATGCACCCCAAAAAGTGACCCAGTCTTAGTGGGAGATGGATGATTTTTTTTTTTTTTCAAGTCATTATCTCTAAAATGGTTGCCAACCAAGGCTATAGTCTGTCCTACTATTTAACTCATAGTAGGGGGGGAGAGAGGAACTCATACCTTTCCTAATAGTATTTACACATGAGTGAATGTAACAAACTCGGCTTTCAATTTCACTCTCAGAGCTGCAATTCATTACATGTCCCCCGCCAACTGTCAAGAAATCTATATTTATTAAATGTCAAATCTGAGAACAGTAATGGTGTTTTTGTATTTGGGCCTTGTCTCTGTAGATTTATAATTGTCACTGTCTTTAGATTCTAAAATATGTATATGAGTTAACCAGAATTAGACAATAAATTTCTCATTGCATGTCTTGTTCCTTCTCAAAACAACCTGTCCAGTGTTCTCTGATAAGGTATCAGATACAAAAGTCATCTTTGCTATTTATAGTTGCAGGATGTTATGGTTTTTCATTAATGCGTCATATCCGGGTGTTTTTAAAGACTTCCTGATTATTACAGGTGCCAGTCTCTTCTTATATTTTACATAGAGGCAAAGTAACAGGAGTGTGAAGGATTTCCCCACGCAGACGTGTATGAGGCAATGTTTGAGCATTACCATCTCTTGAAGAATAGGTTGATTCTTTGATCTATTTATATGTAAACAGACTTGTTTTTCAATACTGATTTCTAATGGTTTTTTTGGTCTTACAGATATGAGGAAAGCATTCAATTCTTGAATTACAAGTTAACTATGACACCTTTCCAAATTCTAGAAAGATACTGATAATTTGTTGATGATAAACTTTTAACAAGGTTATTATCACCACCAATATTTTCATAGCCAGAAAACTGATTTTTTTCAAGTTTGTGTTAGTCCTAGTAAGACTTATTAATAATGGACACAATCTTAACAATATAAGGTATGCAGATGTGTTGATGAGAGACAGAAGGAAAACTGTAGAACTTCTAGAAAAAGTAGTAAAAGAAAGCAAGAAAAAAGGACTATTGTCATTAGCAAGAAAGACAGCCCAAGATGTAAGCTAAGAATGGGAGACATTAAATTTAACTATTTGGGAAGTATTAAAAGACAATACTGTTATAACAGATGATGGAAAAATGTGGCACAAAAATCAAATGATGTAATGGAATAGCAGAGGATGCTTTCTAAAAGCTAAGCAAAGTATTAAAGAATAGGAAAATTTTATTAAAAACAATCAAGAAAGCGCTGAACGACTATGTAATATCAATCCTACTATATAGCAGTGATTACTGGGCAATATCCCTTCAAAGGAAGAGGAAACTTGAGGCAACATAGATATGATCCGACAGAAGAATGCTGAGAATACTATAAAGGGAATATGTGAGCAGAAAACAAGTTTTAAAGAAAATAGGAACTAAAAGAATACTTATACTTAGAATCAGAAAAAGGCAGTTGAAGTTTTTGGTTTGGTTTGTTGTGTTTTATGGCATATCAAGCTCAGTGAGTTATTTAATGTCGACAACTTTTTTTTCAAGGTAATATTTTGTTTTGTCAAAAATCTATTTCTGTTAATATTTTTTACCTCAAAAATGTATAGCTGGTAATATTATTTTAAAACATGTATTGCTGATAATATTTTTTTTTTTTTTTTTTCAAAAATGTATTGCTGGTAATATTTTTTTTTTTTCAAAAATTTATTTCTTGTAACAATTCTTTTACAAAGTATCTCTGGTATTAAAACCTATTTTTACACTTTTATAATGCTTTTTACCTCAGTTTCAGGGTTAACTATTTGCCCATAGCATGTGTTACCACCCCAGGTCATGGTGGACCTGGGAACACCAGCAATTAAGAGGAGGTTCCACGCTCCTCAAAACCTCCTGATCAGAGGCCTTACTGTTGGACATAGTTTATTGTTATACCCAGGATGTGCAGTTGAAATTTTTGTGTTATATAATGAAGAGAGGGCTTAGAGAATTTGACACTTTCAGGATACATTGAAAAGGCATGAGAGAATGTTTACATGCTGTTTTTAAATACTGGCTAGTGACTTTATTGTTTCCAATAGCAACGTCAATCGTAAAACATTTTCTATTTTGTCATTTTGGAACTAGTCTGGTACAACGACTTTGTAAACAAGTAATGAACTGGATCATGTTATATTTATGAATTACAAAGATGCACCATAGAATTTTGATAAGTTCTGGTAGTTTATATTGTAATGTTTTCTAATCTTCTGCCAGATCTTCATCGTAAGTGCCATTCACTGCTTCAGCAGATGACATGAGTGACAAAATCTGAATCAAAAGTTGAAATCTCAAGTTTTAGTCTGAGACTTAGAAAGATGAAGTCTTGTTAATATTCAGTAAAGTTTCTGAATGGTAGGCATATCCTATTTTGACAGATTCATTCTCTTGTTTTCTTCAGGTAGTTTTTATTTTGTATCAGAATCTGATATGAAGAAGTGAGCCTCAAGAATGAAACATGGTGAGATAAGGAAAAAGTGATATTCATTGAAGTTCACAGATATTTTGCTACAAAAACTAAACCCCTGAATGATGAAGAAAAGAAATAAAAAAACAAACAAACATTTATCTTAGGTTATTTTTTTGAAACTGTTTATATTCCTAACTCACTAATGGCCACTGTAAAATCTGGTATAAATTATAAAATTTTTGTAAGTATCCAGTAATAATTATAGATTTCTAAAAAGAAAGTAATGTTGGTATTTGACCTATGACCTCTTGATGTCTACCATCCCCAAAATGTGACAATGGGTACTAATCAGGTAAGCACTTATTATTACAAATTTTACATGTCTTATTACTTTATATCATAACACTTGATTAATACACACTTTTGAATAAAAATCTCCAGAATCTATTGTAAAATCTATGTCTAGCAACCATGCTTAGAATATTGCTGCCACTGCCCCTGCTATTTACCTTGAGCTCCTTGATAAAATCCAAAAAAGAATCAGCAATATCTTTGGTCTTGATCTGGTGGCTCAACTTCAGTCACTTTCCCACTGTCATAAGGTTTCCTTTCTGTGTCTTTTATATAAATACTACCATAATAATTGTTCAGATGAGCTCTTCACTATGGTATCTAGACTTTTTAAATTTAAGCGCAGTACTAGACTGGCATCAAGATATCATCATTTTACAGTTGAGCTGGATAGATGCAGCTGTAAATTCTGTGCTGACGGTTTCTTTTCTCCCACTTCTTGCTTGTGGAACTCCCTTTTGGCTCCATGCTTTCCAGTCAAGTTTAATTTTCCAAAATTTAAATGCAGTGTCAATTGCTCTCTACTAACCTCCTGATTACTCTTTTCCCTTTCTGCTCATTAGTAATATTTCTGTTCCTAATTCTTCCACACCCAGTAACCTCTTGTGTCTTAGTGACTTTACTGCCTTGCTTGGGGTGAAACTGATTAAAAAAAAAAATAAACACAAAATCAGAACAGGGAAAGTAACATAATGCTGAGATATGACCTTACCTAATCACCAACCGCCTGTGTCTTATATCTGAGAGGAAGAGTGAAGAATGAATTTCTCATTGAAAGTTACTTTTCATGCTCTTCACAGATGGAGTGTGGAAAGGCATAGTAAAGTGCGAATAAAAAAAAAGGTTTATAATATGGAAATGAAATCTGTATACATGTTGCAATGGCTTTTACATAAGCAACAGACCTAACAATTTTGAGAATCATAATTTTCACTTTTTTAAAAATACTGTGGTACAGATGTTTTTTTTTTAAGTAGGTATTTTATCCAAACCTTATCTCTGAGTAGTTAGTATAATTTTATGTTACGAACACAGTTAACAGTTAAAACATATTTGGTTTGATAGTTGCTTCAATGAACTCCCTTCTTTGGTGCCACAACTTCAGGAATTTAGCTGTAGTTCTAAATTGGAAGCTAGGTCTCATCATTTTACTGTTGAAATTATTAAGCATAACCATAAGTTCTATTCTGATGGTCTCGTCTCTTTTGTGCTTCTCTCCTGCCTTCAAAAATTCAAATGCAGCATCAATCGTCGTCTTGTGTCTGCTTGAATTCTGTTCTTTTTATTGTCTGTTTTTCAACATTTTCTCAGTAACCACTTTTCTCATTTTCCTTCACTCAGCTGTATCTTAGTGACTTTATCACCTTGCTTTGGGTAAAATGATTAAAAAACAAAAATACTGTATAATCATTCAAAAGCCGCTTTTGAAAACCACATTAAAATTTTGAATAGGTTTTGCTTTCTGGGCTTTTTACACAGGCATAAAATAGGATCATGCTTTACATTATTCGGACTATTGTCCTCATCTTTGTCGCCATATTTATTACACTGTGCCATGTGTCCTTGAGGACACATGGCACAGTGGATAAAGGCATTGGTTAGATCCAGTGACAGGACCCAAACAGTTAGTTCAATACCCGGTTAAGGCAGTGCAGAGGGGAATTAACAGGAGATAACTGACATCCATTAAACATGGCATGTGGAACTAGAACAGTCTACCCCAGTGAGCGAAATAAAGGGTTCAGTTTGACATTCCAACCACCCGAGGAAGGCCGAAGACTGAAATATTGTAATAAATATGGCAACAAAGATGAGGACAATAGTCCGAATAATGTAAATAGTGTACATAATACCTCATCTCAGAAATATAGACAAATACTGAAGGATTATGCTTGTGTATATGTGTGTTCACGTTCCTTTAATTATCTGTAATGGTGTAGTAATTAGTTAATCTTCCAGATCATATTTCGAGTTCCCTCTTCAACAGTAATGATGCACCAAAGTCTGTTGGTGTTTAGGATTGACTCCTTCAAGTTGTCTTGCTTTCTAATTAGTTGGCAGAACCTCACCCGAGAAAAGCAAAAAATATTAAAGTTACAAAAACTGAAAACAAGCTTTTCTACTGAATGCACCTCTTGCAAATTTTATTTACTTAAATTTGTAACTGACATCATTTTGCTCAAAAGCACGCAGTAGCTGTCTCTTCCTGACATTTGAGGATTGCCCTCTACAGCTGACAAGGGTGTGATACATGGCTTATAATGTCATATTTGTAAATATCTTTGCTTCTAGAGTCTGTCACGACAATAACATGGAGGGGTTCCTGAAAGTTAACCCTTGTATTGTCTTTATTTTGTGCAACATCAGTTCAAAATTTTGATGATGCAAGTAAAAACATATTGCCACTGATTGTAGAATGAAGCAGATTTGAAAATAAAAACAAGGATATTTGTATACAATTGATATGACGTCACCAAAGTGTACCTTCTGACTTGATTGTGCCTTTTGTGTAAGACAGCCTTCTCAGCCTCAAGAGCTGTGAAGAGGGAGACAGCTGAGCAGTGATTATGGCTGTGTGTTGGCATGGCTGAAGTGAGGGGGTAAATGTTTATCAATCTTGATGATTGGAAGCAGCCATAAAAGTAAAATCATTGGAGAGAAATTAAAAAGAAAAGTGTAATGGTGGGGGATTGCTGTTGAAGGAAAGAGAAGGAAAAAGAAATAAAAGAATGAGATTGAAAGAAAGAAAGAGAGAGAGATGAGGAAGACAAATGAAAAGAAGACTTAATTACAGATAAAAAGACAAAGTACTGACATAAGGAAAAATGAACGTGGGCGTAAAGAGAAGTTAAAGTGTGGAAACAGGTGAAGAGAAAAAAAAAAGAAAATAAAGCTTGGATGATGAAGAGAAAGAACAAATGAAAATAGAATGGAGAAGAATAATAGAAAGTATGAAGGGGGGAAAAGATATAAATGAGTGATAGAAAAGGAAATAAGAGAAGAGGGAGAAAAGCAGAGAGGACAACCATGAATAAAAAAAAATATTCATGAGAAAAAGAAACTTTCTACATAAGAGAAAGAGAAAAAAATGAAAAAGAATACTTAAATAATGAAGAGAAAAATGGAGTCTTCTAAAACCAAATCAGAAAAATATTTCCAAGAAAGACTGGCAAAATCAACACTGAAAATGAACGAGGGTGTGGAACGAAATGTTATTGGTCAAAACCTAATTTTATTTGTGCCACAAATCAAAAAACTCTAGTCCCTTAATATTTTCCTGATTTAACTTTTTGGAACGTTGACAAAATTAAATTATTTTTAAATCACTGGACATGGTCAAACATACAGGGTGCATCGGCAAGAACACTTGTGTAGGCTGGTAAGATGGTATCATTTGCAAATACATCTGAGCTTTTAGTCATTGAGTAAATTTGGTAACGTAATAAAGTTATCATTGCTCTTGGTGATTAAAATCTGTCTAATTTCCATTTTGTGTTTGTGGGTGGACAGAAATTGATATGTTGTTAAAGGTGTGGATAGGGTCACTGATCAATGCCAAGGCAGAAGAATCGAGAATTCTGTGGTCTCGACAATCCTGTTGTCTGGCAAAATGTCAATATCACGGCAGGAAAACCATATGCACCAATATTGAAGTTTCTTGATTTAAAAAAAAAGAAAAAGTATTTTCTGCTTCACCCAGTGAGAAAATTAAAATAAATAGGAAACACTATATTTTTGAGAGAATAAACCTCATTTACGTACTTCAATTTATTACAAATACTGTTTGCATCTTGATTATTAAAGAGAAAATGTTTTGGCCAACTAACTTCTGATCATCCGTCTATATTTCTGAGATGAGGTATTATGTACACTATTTACATTATTCGGACTATTGTCCTCATCTTTGTCGCCATGTTTATTACAACGTTTCGGCTGTATGCTCCAGCCTTCTTCAGGTGGTTGGAATGTCAAATTGAACCCTTTATTTCGCTCACTGGGGTAGACTGTTCTAGTTCCATGTCTAATGGATGTCAGTTATCTCCTGTTAATTCCCCTCTAAAAGTTCTCCACTGCCTTAACCAGGTATTGAACTCACGGGATCTAACTAACACCTTTATCCGCTGTGCCATGTGTCCTTGAGGACATCTGTGTTTGAATTTTTGGGTATTATAAACCTAATGTCTTCAGAGTCAATTTTCAACAGTTATCTATCAATTTTTGCTGTTATCATTGCATGTTTTTTCCATGGAACTAGAACAGTCTACCCCAGTAAGCGAGATAAACGGTTCGGTTTGACATTCCAACCACCTGAAGGCCAGAGCGTACTACGGACGAAACGTTGTGATAAACATGCCGACAAAGATGAGGACAATAGTCCGAATAATGTAAATAGTGTAACTTCTGATCATCTTCAGGTTTCCATTGTTTGGTTAATATATTTGTTTAATTATTGTTATTTTGTCTCTGTGATGTCAGTTTTTGTTTATTCCTACTGAACCAGTGGATATATTTCATTACTTGATCCAACAAAAAAAAAATTACTATTAAAAATGTGGTATTTTAACACACACACACTTTTGTAGTTTTTTTTCTTCCTTCAATTTGAGAAGTGTTCTCAATCAGAAATAACAATTTTGCTTATTAAAGATTGAGTAATATACAAAATGATTATTTAAGAAGTTAGATATTATATCAAATTATAGACATCACTTTAATTTACAAGGAGAAAATGTTTTATCACATGACTACCTGGGAAGAGTGAAATTGTTTTGCAAAGAAGTTTGCTACCAATGGGATTTTGTGCATTTCTATTTTAGTATTAGAAACATAAATTTCTGTAAAAAAAGAAGAAAAAAAAAATCCAAAACTGACTCCAAAGACCTTTGCCAATGAAGTTTGATACTATTATTAGGAATAACAAATTTTTAAGTTTTCAAGCTTTTCTCAAGAACAAAGAAATTTCATTGGGATAGCAATTTTTAAAGTTTTAGGCTTTTCTCAAGGACAAAGAAATTTCAGATGGCACATAAAATGAAATTACAGGTTTTAAAAAAAGAATAGTAAAATAAAACAAAAAAGAAAATTGTAAACTCCATTCTTTCTTAGTTTTTATTTCTTCCCCTCTGATATTTAAAAAAAATTTTTTAAGGAACTTTCTAACCTCAGTTGACTACAGACTAAATATCTTTGTCAGCAACCAGAGTCAAAGGAGGAGGAAATGTACACTTGTGGAAGGGTGTGTTTGCTATCACATGGTAATCTGTTTGTTATGGGAACAGGAAGTCAATCTTAGTGAACTTTCAATAGTAGTCATTGTACGAAATAATTCGCTATCTCGTGCATGTTCCAGATTTGTTTAATAAAATATGAGACAACCTCTCGCTTGTCTCTCTGTCTGTGTGTGTATATATATATATATATATATATATATATATATATATATATATATATATATATTACACTTTATGAAATGGACAAAGTCCGACAATTATTTTAAGACATTTTCATGTTTATACATTCTTTTTATAGATACAAATATTTAAGTAAATGCTCTGTTTATAATAAACAGTATTCATAACATTTACCGGCCTGAATGACCGAGAAATTTTCATAGAAAATATTTGTCCTTTGACAGGAATCGAACCTGTATCCCATACGGAACCAAATATTTTCTATGACAATTTCTTGGATATTCAGGCTGGTAAATGTTGTTTAATACTGTTTGTTATAAACAGAGCATTTACTTAAATATTTGTATCTATAAAAAAAATGCATAAACATAAAAATGTCTTATATGGGCGCATGGCCGAGTGGTTAGAACATTTGCTTTCCGACCATGCGACCTGTGGGTATGAATCGCACCATAGCTGATTTGCCAGGAAGGAGACTTCTTGATGTTATCGGACTGAATCGAGGTCAATCCCAGCGTGTGGCACCTTTTAGAAAGTGCCTGAAAGCCATACCATGGGTTGACCCAAGACTTGTGAGTGGAATTGGGTAGATGTAATTCTTGGGGGCTGTCAATAGTTGTGTTAGCACAAAGCCACAAGTCATCATGGCTGAGGGCTCGAGCGTGCTGGCCTTGTTCAAAATGTTGACCACGCTAGGTAACACACACTCTGCCAGAAACTGTAACTAAGGTCTGCTCAGTATAGTTGCATTATAAACCACAGGTGGGCTCTGTGGGTGTCGAGCAAACACAAATGTGTCTGAGTGAGCGTCTGCAATAGGGATTGGCTAGTCACCCTAGTAGAAGAGTATCCTTGAATACAAGTGGCCAGCTATTATTATTATACTGTCTGATTTTATTACGTAAGTCAATGTTTTCACTATAAAATTGGTTTAATCAACCAACAGGGATAAAAATGTTCAGGCTATATGATGTGAATTTCAGCTTAGGATATGTTTTTATTAAAAACTATTTTCAACAAATTATTCATTCATATAAGATTTTATTATGTAACTTGAAAATTTGTAAATAAATATCTGTATGACAATATCATCTTTCTACTTGCTGTCATTTCAGGATGTTGGTAATCATAGTTCCACACAATTTCCTATCCTTTGTAGCTCTTCGTAAAATTGGTGTTCTTGCTATCTCTTCTAATCCCTGTCCAACCAAACCATTTGCACAATCTTGTTAGGTAAGTTATGCACTGCTTTCCTCTGTCCTGTGAGTGTCAAATTTTCTAAGCACTCTTTCCTCATTGTGCTCTATAAATTTCAACTCTCTGATGTTAAATATCAGTATCCTTTTTGTTTCCAATTTCCTTAAAATATTTTCGTTGTTCACATGTTCAGTCCATGTTATTCTCAGCATCCTTCTGTAGAATCACGTCTCTTCTTCATCTGTGAGGATATTGTCCAGCAGTGACTGCCATATAGGAGGACTGATATTATGTAACTTCCCAGTACTCTGCTTTTAAAATTAAAACACAAATATCATTAACTATACTGTTATTCTTGAGTGAAACACATGTATTTCATGAGCATGTATGGCTAGTTGTTTGCATCTGAGTAAGCTAAGGTGGCTACTAATCCCTGTTGAAGACACTTGCTCAGGCACATTTGTATTTCTTCAACACCCACAGAGCCAACCTGTGGTTTATACAGTATAGGAAGAGGGCAGCTGGAATTTTGGGGGCACATAATGAGAAAGAAGGGATTGGAAAACCTGATACTCACAGGGCAGATAGAGGGACAGAGGAAAGGGACATGGTGCATAAAATAAGATACTCAGCAGACCTTTGTTACAATTTCTGGGAGACAGTGTATAATCTGGTGTGATCACCACTTTGAACAAGGCCAGTACGCTGAAACACTGTCATGATGACTTGTGACTTTGTGCTAGCACAGCCATTGATCACTTCTGAACAGTTTCATCTACCCAATTTAACTAACTAACCATGATATGATTTTCAGGCCCTTCTCAATAGTGTCATGCCTTAGGATTGTCTCCCAAGGCTGATATTACCAAGAAATCACCCCCTTAAAATCAATCATGGTGAGATTCAAAGCTGGGTTTCATGGCTGAAATGTTAATGTTCTAAACATTCGGCCATGTGGGTAGTGCAATAGATATTGGCATGAGAAGTGGAATTAGCAATTCAAGTTTAAATTCTGGGTTGGTCTATTGCATTCACTCTCACACTAATGCCCTTGGGACAGGCATAAATTTATCTCTTCTTCTCCCTGCTAATAGCAAATAGACTGGAATGTCTCACCTTGGGTATCAACAAGGCTAAGAGAAAATTAATTCAAAATTGTGAAGAAGGCAACCAGAAACCATACCACTCTCTTTCCTGAAAAATCTTGGTAATTCACCGATAATAATGAAAAGGAATCTGTGGAAAGCCATGACCACTTACGTTTTGAAGGGACATTAAGAAATATTTCTCTTATGATCCCTGGCAATCTTTATATAACCTCAAAAGAGAAACAAGATATCATATAATTATTGAGTGATAGGGAAACAATGTTGGAAATTGTCAAACAATTTAAAAAAACCAAAAAAAAACCCATTGGCATGAGATTTGAGAAAAATTAAAAAAGTAATCAGCAAATAGATTGAGTAACAAGAAAATATTTAAAGTTGGTAAATGCAAATGTAAACGAAGAGAATAGATGCAGAACACCCAAAACATTGACAAAAGAGGAAAGCAATCAAAATAACATCTTTAACTAATCATATAGAGAAATATGTCAGTTGGATGACTAAATACATGAAAATTGATTTCTCAATAGTCATTTTTAGTGATATATATATATAGAGAGAGCTACATTGGATGGGCTCAATGGTTGCTACAATAGATTGGTAATTTTTAGTGATGAATATGGAGCTGATGGTTAGGATAGTGGTTGGACTCTTTATGGAAATATTCAACTTACAGGAAAACATTGGAGGAGTAAAATTATTGATATTTCTTCTTCACATTCTGACTACTGGACACATGACAAAGAAAGGTTTCAGAGATATCAAATTATTGGAATGGTCTCCAGTCTCTTTAGGTCAGCATTTCTCAACCTTTCTACCCTTGTGTAACCTTTAAAATAAATTACATGTCTCAAGGAATCCCTGTGCAAAAACAAAATCATATACCAGATCTTTCTCATTTTATTTTCATCGTAGTTCACGTGGCAAATATCATAATATATATTTTTGAATAACTGGTTTAAGGAAAAATTAATACTTCTTTGCCAAATATTTCAGTCATGCTAAATAAAATTCATACTGTTTGTTTATAATACTTCATCAGGGAGTTTTCATTCACACCAAAAAAATTCCAAACTCAAATGTAAAAAATAAGCATAAGTAGCCAATATCATATACCTAGTCAATAAAAAGTCAAAAGTGCATGAGCTTATCTCACCTGTTCTCGTGGAACCCTTGAGGACCTTTTGCAGAACCTTAGGGTTCTAGGGAATCCCGGTTGAGAAACGCTACTCTAGGTATTAAACCAATAGAAAATTTGTAATCTATCATTAAGAGATATGCATAAGAAGGCTAATGATATTATTATCTGTTTCTTTATATGTTAGCATTTGACGACAAAATATTTAAATGTTGGTAAATGCAAATGGAAACGGAGAATAGATGCAGAACATCCAAAACATTGACAAGAGATAAAAAGCAATCATGTTTAACTGATCACACAGAGAAGAATGTCAGATGACTAAATACATTTTTAGTGATGAATATAAAGCTACATTGGATGGACCGAATGGCTACTACTATAGATCGGTAATTTTTAATGATAAATATAGAGCTGACGGTCAGGATAGCGGTTGATCCCTTCATGGAAATAGTCTACTTAGGCCAGAGCAATGAATGAACAATTAATGAATGTTATAGAATGGCAAGGAACTCATATTTAGATTTAAATTAATAATTTATTCATGTCTGTGGGATATTATTCTAATCAAATATATCAATATAACTTATATCTTTAGGGTATTCATTTATTTTTAAACAAAAATGATTGTTGGCATATTAACTTGTTTGGGCATGTCATTTATTATCAATATTTTTAACGAGGTATATGTCCGTGTTAAAAATATTGATACAAGATGTTGATATTACAAGTTGAAAGTTACATTGTATAAATATAGCCTGAAAATTTAAAATTCGGCTTTCATGATAAATTGCAACATAGTATATTTATATACATCTCCATTAAATTTACATTAAAAATATATTTAGATACCGAGTGCAAAATTCACATACTCTGAAATGAAAATGCACACATGGACATCCTGGAATATAAAAGAATTATTTGTCTGAGATTTTCTTAGCCAATAAAACCATATTTTGAATCCACATCATTGAAGGAAGCTTTTCATACAATTTATTTGGACCAATCATAATTTGGATTCAAAGTACTCCTCAAAAACAGCTTACAGAAGGTTATATTTCATGCAGGATATAATTATAGATTTAAATTTCTATTCCTAAGTGATGTTTCGGTTTGAAAGTAAGATATTGTTCATGGTGATTATTATCTTTGGTTTTTGTTCATTTTATTTTACATTGGAGAAGGCTCAATTCAATTTTTACAATCATGTCACATTTAACTTGTGGCCTCCTTTTAAGTCCTTGGACAATTCTGGCTGGAACATTATCAAAAGGGAGGCTATCTAGTGGCCCCCTCAATACCAACAATTCTAAGACCACCATCATGTACATGATGGCCAACAAGAACCACCTGATCTGGGCTTCCAAGAGAAGTTTTATTGAATATATGGACAATTTTTGTATTGAAAATATTGATTTTCCTATTATACTTTGTTCTCAATTACCTGATGCACTTTGATTTATACTGAATCAGCGTCAGTCAAGGGAGGTTTTCATATTGGATCTATCACAATTTGGATTTAAACTACTCCTCAATAACTGCTTTATAATGGTTACACTTCATACAAGGTCAAATTGATACTTTTATCTAGCATTGTTTAGTCTTTTTTTCTTAAATGTTTTGATAAAATTATTTCCTTTATATTCCAAGCGGATGTCTGTACTTGAGAGCAAGGTAGAGTTCACATTTCTGAATTCGACTTAAATGCCTTGAAAATTATGCCATAAAACTTGAAACCTGCTCGATGCTTTTGTCAAGTACAGCTTTCATATCCACAATATATCATTCTTGAAATATATAAATATTTACAATGATGAGATTCTTTGCATTTCTTTGGAAAACATGGACATTAAAAGATGCTCAACATCTGTCTTTCTCAAGTAATGTTTAATCTATAGGTTTACATTATGTGTATGCCTATATATATATATATAGGGTTAGGTAAATGACATAACTAGATTTTAGCAACTGTATATGCACATGCTGGCATGCATAATAGTGATCAATGTGATTAGACAGAGCTAAGAAATATTTTTCATAAATACACGAAACTAAAGTTTCGTTGGTTACCAAACTCATCAGGCACAAGATTGTTTATTTAAAAAATAAAATAAACAAAAAGCTATATCTTGTGCTCGATGAGTTGGGTAACCAATGAAACTTTAGTTGCACACCAAACGTAGGCATATGTGTATTTATTTATATATATATATATATATATATAAACAAAGATTGTATTTTGGCAAAAAAATGTCAACCAGGGTATTTCTGGTGTATAACATTTTTAAGGCAAGTAGACTTTGTAATTATAATGCATATCAAAAGATAGAGTGATAATAACGTTCTCTTGTTTCTACTCTGAGCTTCATGGAAAGTACATCCACTCTTCAAGAGACTTGATTACAAAATTGGATTTATTTTCAGAAATCATATTTTCCTAAAAAGACATTGACATTTATTTGAATTTGTTCTTTGCTGAAAGCAGTTATTGTATGATGTAAACTTATTTGACTTTGTTCTTCCTTAAAAAGCTATATAACTTAAACGTATTTAAAATTGTTTTTTATATAATGAGAAGTTAGATATTAATGTGACTCTTAATTTGATTTATATATTTATCCAAGTATTTCCATTTTGAATCAGGATGTCTATAAACATTTTTCTAATAAAATTATTAGTCTAGTGAAGGATTCAAACTATTTATAATTTATCAGTTATATTTGACTTTAAATATTTAAGGATTTCAGTTATATCTATATATTTTAAATCGTGGTTGGCTTGGCGTGGCATGATTGTTTTACATTATAGGTGTTGGGCAGCTCCGTGAATCTGGCAAGCCTTGTGATCCCACAAATTATATTCTTATTAATCTTTTACTTTTTTGGCAAAGTTCTAGAAGCTCTAATCAACTGCAAATTGTTTAAGCATCTCACTTCGCACAGCCTTCTTTCAGATAAACAATATGGCTTTTGCTTCATCAGGTCAATTGATAATGTGTTAATGGTTATTATTGAATTTGTCTATCATGCTTTAGATAAGAATGGTGAGGCTTGGACAGACCTGGTATCTCAGCTTCAGCCACTTTCCCATTGCCATGACTTCCCTGTGTCTTTTCTATAAATATTTTTATGGTAATTGTTTTAATGAGTTTTCCTCCTTGATCTCATGAATTTAAGTGTACTACTCAGATTGGCAACTAGGTCTCATTGTTTTACTGTTGAAACAACTAGATACAACTCTAAGTTCTATTCTAATAGTTTATTAATAAATAATTATCTAACACAGAAAACCAAACAAATTCAAACAATTTTTCATCATAAAATAACATCTTTTGAGGAAAATAAATCCAATTTCACAATCAGTTTCCTGAAAAGTGAATGTAATTCTGTAAAACAAGTGACAATATAAGTGAACATATTATTATATATATATATATATATATATATATATATATATATATATATATATGTGTGTCAAACATTTTGATTGAATAATATAGAAATATAATGTCTATTTATTATTACAATAATCCTTCCCAGTTCCTAATCAGTTTCTTGATGTTAAGATGAAATTCATCAAGGAAGGCACTGTAGTACTTTCGATCTCCTTCAAGATCATCCTCAAGGGTGAATTACAAATTCTTGAGGTTCTCTGTATCAAAAGCAAGCAACCAAAACTCAATGAGTGTAGCAACAATGTGTTGAAGTTCATTTAACAAAAATTTAATGCTATTTTGCATTTCTACCAATTTCTGGTCAGCTCACCTATATTGAGACCCTTGTTTTGCAAAAGATTTCATAGCTACAACGAATAAGTTTAAAACTTTAAAATAATTATAACAGAGTGCATTCACGCATGTCTTTTTAAAAATGACAATCACAAACGATCAGAGTTACAATAAGTTTGTAATTCACCACTGAGAAAAAAACTATGGTGCCTTCCTTCCTTACATCAAGAAACTGATTAGAGAACTGGAAAGGATTATTATAAGAATAGACATATGTCTATATTATTCAATGAAACAAACACACACACACACACACACACACACACACACACACATATTGGTTTGGTTTATTTTGTTTTACGGCATATCAACCTAAATGGTTTATCTAGTTGCCGACAAAATTTTTTATTGCTGGTAATGTTTTGTCAAAAATCTGTTTCTGATAATATTTTTTCCTTCAAAATTGTATTGCTGGTAATAATTTTTTTTTCAATCAAGTATTGCTGATAATAGTTAACTATTTGCCCATAGCTGGGACCCTAACAGGTGCTACCACCCCGGGTCAGGGTGGACCTGGGAACACTAGCAATTAAGAGGTGGTTTCACGATCCTCAAAACCTGATCAGAGGTCTTGCTGCTGGATTTAGTTTATAGTCTTACCCAGGACGTGGATGTAGTTTAACGCCTTACCCAAGACATACACATACACACACACACACACACACACACACACACACACACACATATATATATATATTATATATATATCCTTGATGGCTGAGGTAGATGCATTCTCAGTATGAATGCCATTAGTTGGTGTAAAAGCTGTGATTTTTCTGTTTTTTCAAAGCAAGCATTCAGGCTCTTCCCAACAAGATGATTGCAACATAATCTCCCACCTTCATTTGGTTCTGAGACTGACAAAGGTAAACCCAGTAAGTAAATAAACCAGCTTTTTCTTTCTTTGATTTCCTGCCAGGTTTCTTGATGCAGATCATCATAGAGGAACAACCTTCATGAAGTAAAGAAACTTATTCTATATCATATTTCATAGTTAATATTCATATCTAGGATGTGGGAGGTTGTGGAAACACTCCCAAGCATAAACCACAGCTATCTATCAGCATGGTTACTTAAAGAATTCAACTTCTACAAATGATTGGATGTCATTTCTTGAGAATCTCCATTTACAACAGGATTCTATCAACTGTTCCGGAATTTTATTTTTCTTAAGCACCTGCAAAGAGTAATGGTTGGCATATTTGACTCACAAACCAAAGCTAGATAGTTTAATATTTGCCTTGGTTTAATAAATATGTTTTTTTTTATCTTTATCTTGTTTTAATTGTGCATTCCTCCTATTTCTGTCTCATTAAACCCCCCAGGTGGAGAATAGGGCCACTGCCTCTCCATGCTAGTTGTTGCTGCTGAGGTTTCTGTAACAACTAGGTTTTTATGAGATGGAGTTGTCAGCATAACATTTAAATGGTTTTTGATTTAGTCGTTCCTCTCCTAGACTGGTTACTAACCAAGGCTAGAGAGCCCAGACTGTATTTAAACCATAGCTGGGAGAGGAAGAGATGGATTTGTACCTTTCCCAATGGTATTTGTGCATAAGTGAACACCATAAACTCTGCCAAAATTTTAACTTGACAAGCTGATTTCAATTTCTACATCAATAACCATTGTGTGCACATTCTCAGGAATGGTGAATTGTATTAATAGTGATGGGGGAGATCTTATATTAGTCAATTCTTCTGCTATATTGCACTATTATCATTAGTTAACATACACACACAAGGATGAAACAACAAGTAATTCCTGAGATATAATGGGCAGCAGAAAAAGAAGAGTTTGTCTCCATGGATTGAATAAAGGGTTAACTTCGGAAGTTCAAGAATGTTACAGGAATCTGAAGAAAGCCAAAGGATAAAGTGGCCAAAATGTTAGGTATATAAAAACAGTTAAAATAAATCAGTTTATAATGATGATTTACTTGTGTCAGAAATTTAGATTAAGAAATGTCAGAAAAGCGTGATAAAAAAAAAGCATAGAATGTACAGTCAGATTTTATTATGCAAGTCAAATATCTTTCATAATAAGATCAGTAATAATACTGATAACAAGATATCATAAGCAGTGTGAACTTCAGCTTAGAATCTATTCTTCTATGTACCATGTCCCTTCAGGATTTTTGGCAGTCATGGTTCTCCACAATTTCCAGTCCTTTATAGCTTTTAATAAAGTTTGTCTTTTTGCTATTTTTCCTAAAACATCCATTTATTCAGACTTGCTAGGTAGGTTATCTGTTGGTTTCCACTGTCCCTTTTTCCTTCAATCTGTCCTGTGTGTATCAAATTTCCAAGCCCTCTTTCCTCATTATGTGCCTAAGAAATTTGAAGTATCTTTTCCTGATGTTAAGTATAAAGTATAATTTTTTTCCCCCTTTTCTTTAAAACTTTGATGTTGTTCATATGTTCAGTCCATGGTATTCTCACTAAACTTCTGGGGAATCATATTTCTGTTGTCTCTTCTTAATCTGTTAGGAGATTGTCCAGCATTCATTGCCATATAGGAGAACTGATATTACATAACGGTCCAGTATGCTTTTCTTTGATTTTAACAAAATGTTTCTCTTTCATAATACTTTGCTTAGCTTTTGGAAAACATCTTTTGCTACTCCAATGTACCTTTGGATTTCAGTGTCATACTTTCCATCCTCTGTTAAAACATTTCGCAGATGTTTAAATTGTTGTACTTGTTTGATTTTTGTATCCCCATTTTGTAATTTGCATAATTTGGCTGTCCATGTTTATAACAACTTATTTAGTCAAGGGAGAATTTACTACCTAACTTAATAGTTGTTCATCATATTGTAAGGAAATATAATAGTATAGTTATTGATATTTATTTTAATTTCTGATATATAAAGCTTACCATGCAAGAAAGATATGACCTTAAAAGAAAAAAAATATTGTAAAGTTATTGTGTGAAAATACTCTTTCACATTCAAAAAATAATAGTTGAATCTTGACCACCTTGTGAGGGGTGGGGTAAGATTTCAAAGGCACTAAATTAATGGATTGGTCCCTCTACAGATATTGATAAAAAAGAAAACCTGTGGTCTGTCATTAAAAGTGATGGAGATGAGAATGGAAAACAATATTTGAGGAAACATCTTTAAGAAGAAATAAAACTTGTTAAGTTGAAGCTGAAACCATGGAATAGTTAATAAAAACAATGGTTGAAGGTTATAGAATGTCAAGGAATCCAAATTAACATGTAAAATTGAAATTTATTCAGGTTGATGGAATATTGTGCTAATCAAATATGTTTCTATAACCTCAACTTTTTGAATTTATTTATAGATAAAAATCTGTGTTGCATTTTGTTTGTATAATTTGTCTTGAGGTCATCAAGTTTTATTATCAGCAATATTTTTAATAAGGGTAAATATAATGTGCTGAAAAATCCCACAATATATTATGCATATAAATATATCCCAAGAATTTTATTAACTTTACCAGTTTCATTGTTCAAGCATTAATTTTCATAATAAAATCTGACATAATTTATCTGTGTGTGATTGTTTTATTGTCTGCCTCTGGACATAAAAGAGCAGTAAACATTTTTGTTAATGGAAAGATCAGTTCAATCGTGATCTCTTCCACAAAGGTACTTTAAGTTGGTTTATAACTTTGAGGGGTGGGTAGATCTACTATCATTCAGTGTCTTATCAAGTAGAATTGATGAAAATAAAATATTGGGACACCAAGTAGAAGATGTGATTTTATTTTGATCGCAAGCCTTTCCATTTTGTGGCCAGTGAATGAGTTCTTTGAAATTTTTCAAAGTGGCAACTATTTTGACCTAAGGGGAACAGAAGAGTAAATGTGTGGATGGGAACTTTTGAGACCAGTTGACAAAAAAAAACAGATGGAGCATATTCGGTTGCTGGTCTATATTAACAGTCAATCTTAGGATAGAGGGAATCAGCTCTGGTCCACCCTTGGTGGTGGAACAGTCCTTTGCATAGTTTCAACGTTGCCTGTTTGTATTGCTAAGTACACATGATAGATGAGCAGCGAGGTGGTAGGAAGGAAGAGATGAGCGGTTAAACTGGAATAGTAGTTTTCCCAAGTGTCACCTATCTACCTGGATAAACAAGTGAAGCCCTGAATAAAAATATTATAATATTAGAAACATTTGTATTATCATTTCTTGACATGGAGCAACTTTTCATCTTCGTTATCATATGAACATGCAATGGGCCTTTCCTAGTTATCTGTGCATACTGATGTGAACAAAAGTCATGATGTAATATGGGGGTAATCATTGGCTGAGTAGTCCTCGTTGTATGTTTACAATATACTAAGTAACTTTTTCATTTTGATTTTGAATGCAGTTTCTCAGTCCACAAAAGATCAATCAGTTTATTAAACTATCAGCATTAATGAAGGCAGCCATTTTTGGGTGGAAGGTGTTTTTTTAAAAATCATTTCACCCTCAAGTAAGGTGATAAAGTCACTAAGACACAAAGGGTTACTGAGTTTGAAAAAATTTTGGGAAAAATACTAAGGAGATATATACAAGTAAATTTTTGAACATCAAAGTTAAATGGAAAGCAAGAAGCAGAAAGAAAGTTCTGTTGTACCTCCAATTCTTTAACTCAAACTTGAGTGCTCACCTCGACACCCACAGCTTGTATGACAAAAACAGACCTTAATTTCACCTGACTCCATTCACCCACTTCTGGAATACTGTCCCCAAAATACCAGTCTCATAAAACATCTTTTCTGACCAATCAGAAAAGACCCACATGGTTTTCATGGCAGCCATTAATGAGCCACTGACTGACTATAAAGTCAATGCAGATTTCACCCATGAAGGCATATCTGGCCAGTCTGGGATTAGCAATGAACCCTGATGTCAGGTAAGCTTAAACAAGCAATCAGCAGTGATACCAAGGCACATCCATTAACAGCAATGCCTTTGGTCAGCAACAAAACCAGCAGCAGAAGAGACTAACACTCAATGTAATTTGAAGAATATTTCTCCCACAAGGCACTCGACTACTACATACTACTACCAAACAAACTCTCAGTCTGATACGACACCCCAGAACAAGCAAATGATTAAGTTTTGTAAATCATGAGAAATAAAAATCTTTTATTTAGCTCAACAATGTCTTAACTCAATTTGTTATCTTGTAACTTGCAGCAAGAAGATCCAGAAAATAAACTGTTAGCATAAACCTTATACTTATAATCAAAGCAATTTCAACTGTAAAATAAGACTTGACTCCAATCTAGTACCATGCTTCAATTTGTAAAGTTTCTAGTTGTTATATTCCGTGCTAAGGGAATAAATACTTAACACCAGGTGGATGATAATAAAAGAACGGTTTATTGTACACAACCAGTACAATATGAAATACGATAGTTATACACACAGGTCAATCTAGTAGTGAGTGCCATGAATTGGAAGGCCGGACGTGCTTGCGTCTTCTCTCTCTCACTCTTCCCCAAGTCTCTCATAGACAGTTGACTTTATAGGTACTTACTACCTATAGTGTAATCATTCATGGGGGTGACTGGTTATTCCATTACATCACTAGTAAAAACAGGATTGGTTAGACAGTAATTCAAATTCAAGCAGTGATATATCCAGTTTTATCCTTGAAGGATTCAAACAACTGACAAAAAAAATTAGGTCATTTAGAGGAAATTAACGCTGAGATATTTTTTGTAGACTGATGCCTACACAGGTTAAGAAAAGTTGAATCTTATTTAATATCTTTTGAAATCGCATGAAAAATGGTGCCTGTTTTCCTACTCTCATATGTCTCATTTATTCCTTAAAAGCATAAAAACTCCCAACGTCATGTCCTAGTGCCAGTTTATCATGGCATTCTGATAATTGATATGGCGTAAGAAAGTAGGAGAGGTTGCACAAGCCTCTATACCCAAAGAGGATTAACATCTATACTGAAACAAGTGATAGTGAAATGCTTCATAATGTATTTTGTGAGTTAGAGGCAAATAAGCCTTCTTTTGTTAACCCTTAAAGATTAGTGAAATGTCAAGTTCAAGGAAGAAAGAAATCACGGGGCGGGGGTCTAGAAAATCCATTTTGTATCGCAAGATTGATTCATCATTGTAATCTATGTTAACTATAACAAAGCCAGAATTCTGAACTGCAACTGGGGAAATCTTTATCATCATATTATCTTGGTACACGTGTGTGTGTGTGTGTATATAAATGTTTGTTAAATAAACATGCAAGCATAACAGTCAACTATGTCTCAACAGAATTGATTATATACAGAGAAATAATAACAGTTAAGATGTTTCCGCAGATGTTAACCCTTAAAATCGAAATAGCCTTTATCAATCTTCATACAGAGAGATCATATTTCTAATGAAAATAGAGATAAACTGAGAAAAAATAAAGGGACACAAATGTAGGAAGAATAACAAGAGAAAAAGAAAAAAAAATATGGTTGATAGAAAAAGGATGAAGGAATGAGAGAAAAAAAAAGTAAAAATAGGGAAGAAGTGTAGATTTAAGCAGAAATAAGCAGATGAGAACAAAAAATAGATAAAAGGAAATAAAGAGTGACGTAAAAAACGGTGATGGAGAGGAGGGAAATTAAAAATTTTAATATTTTATGTAAATAATTTATTTTTAAAATCCTGACTTTATGAAAGAAACCTTATGAAACCAAAAGATTTACGACGATGTGACTTAATTACATAAACATAAGTTTTGATTGTTAGAAAGGATAGTTGCGATAAGTTGATTACTTTTAATGTGGACCCTTTTATTTTTTCTTAGCAAAATTTGTGGGAAAGTGAGATGGAAAACAAAATGTTTTTTCTTTTTATATGACTCAAAGCAGAATAATTTTAATTTGACATTACGTTACATGCAAAAGGAGGCAATCCTGATGGTGTACAAACAATGATCTGATTTTACTGCTAAGAGAAAAAAACATCTCTAGGTCATGAACTCTGCCTAGCACATACACACTCTCAAAGCTTGGTTTAATTTGGTTCAGTGTCATACAAGAGAGTAAGGAAGATTGTGTTGCATCAATTTTTCAAGTATGATGATTGCAACAGTTTTGAAAATTATTTGAAGTCCAAGTTTTTACTCAGCTTGTTATATAATTGCTGTAAAAAAGACCCCAAAAAAAAACTTTTTTTAAGGTCAAAATTAGTTTTAGAAATTAACAGACAAAAGACATGTATACTTGAATTGTACAATAATTGTTAAAATGCAAATAGTTGTTTTTTTTTTATAACTGCCATGTCCATTGAAGGATGTACACAATCATGGCTCTCCACCATTTCCTTTTCTTTATTATATGTGAATTTCCATGCCTTATTGAGAAAGATAGTGGAGTGGTTTCCTGTTACTGTCTCCACAGTTTTGAATTCAGTTTTTTTTTTCTTTTCTTAGACTTGTTGCCATGCAAGGCAGGAGAATCCAGTTTACGCTGCTAGAAGAGATGGATTCATGCTTTTACTAAGAGTATTCACACAAAAGTGACCACAATATGTTAGGCTGGGATTTGAACTTGGCATGCTCATTTCACTCTTCATCCCAAATTAAGGGGGACATAAAGGCAAAACATGCAGACATTTTATACGGAAACCAAAAATAACTACAAATTACCAAACTGGACATAATGTTTAAAAGTTGCATGTGGATAGGAATATAGCCAAGTACTGGACTACTTTTTTGACCCCTGTGTGAACTGGACTTGTGTCAGCCTTTTTGACCCATGCCAAGTTTTCTGTTAATTCATTGCATTTTTTTTTCTATAGGACTTACATTCAACATTAAATCCCCTTAAAGGGCTGATAATGTCATTAACTAAACTAACCTAACATTAAATATTGATTTTTGTGCATAGACAGTATTATGCAAGCTTGTTTAGTCTCTCCAGTCACACACTACATTGTACATCACTGAATGATGTAAAAACCAGAAATTCACTCCACTAAGACACTAGTATAAAGATATTTTAGGATTAAATGTAAAATGCAGGTGTAAGTGATACCTATTGATTCTCTTAGAAAGTATCAGCATGGAACTAGGTGGAGGGGGTACATATTTATACAATTATAAATGAAATAGTCACACAGTTTTCAGAAATTCTTGAACTTATCTTTACTCCATTTGTCTTAAGTTCGGAGAGAAAAAGTATCTACAAGTGGACATGAAGAGATTTAATTTTGCAACAGCTCTTGAATTTTTTTTATTTATAAATATTTATTTATTTCAATATAAATATTTATTTTTTTTTTTTATTTCAGGAGGTGCTGAAAAGTTTTTGATCTAATTAAGAACTTACCCAACCCCTGGGCAAAATAATGAAATCTAATATTTCGTCAGATTTTTGGAAATCTGAGAAATTTTTGCAGCCTCTCATAATTAGATATATTAAATATTTCGATTAAATTTTAAATGTATTAACCCAGGCTGTCTGAAGCAAATGCACATTTAGTTAAGTTGTTACTATCATTAAGTTTTCACACAGGGGACTTTAAATGTGTATGCCCAATTATTATTATAATTATTGAGGGATCAGTTTATTACTTGATATTGATAGAAAACCAATACCCCACTTTATATTCAATTTTCTGAATAAAGAGAAAAAATTTCTCCATTTTAGACTCATCTGCATATAACAAGATGTTGAAAGTGAAAGTAAATTCGCAAAATAAGGAAAACGCCAGGTAAAATTGTTTCAGTGGTGGTTGCAAATACCTTCTCATTACCTTACATTCTGTAACACTTTTACCATTCTAAGGCTGCTAGCAGAACACATGTTTATAGAATCAAATTATTCTGTCAATATTTAGTTTGGTCGGCTGGAATTTGGTATGATAGGGTTTGGGGAGAGAAGAGTGGTGAAGAATTTGGAGAAATTTCCAGAGGAATGCGTGGTTTAGTTTTTTTTTGGTTTGCTTTGTTTTCCACATTTTTCCTTTAGTTCTAAATTTTTTGGTGCATTTTTTTTGTACATTCCAAATCCTTTTCTCCAATCCTTTTTAACTCATGCTAATATATATATATATATATATATATATACATATATATATATATACTTTCAAACAAAATGTGTCACTCTGGCTGAGTTTCCCTTTTTATGATCAACATGTGGATGCAAGAGGCATGACAATGAGTGAGTGGCTGAAAGAACTCTGACGTAGTAAAGAAACTACTATCATACAGCAAACATTTAATGTTCTTCACCCACACAAAAAGTCACTGACTGCTGTGTCTTGCCTCATAGCATTCTTCAATTTGGGACTGTTTCCTATCTTTTCTCCCTCATTATCATGTCATTATCAATTTAATATAGAAACTTTATCTTTATTCATATATAGTCATTTATTTTTTTTTTTTTAAAGTCCTTATTCTTGTTTTTTGTTTCTTTTTAAATATTCTCTTTATTTAATAAAATGAATGGTGAGCTGAAAGTGATAAAAACCAAGATGAAGAAATCTAGTAAAATACATCACAAAGAAACTACATCTCAGAGCAGTAAGATGTTTTGAAAGTGAGGTAATAAAAGTTAAGACCTGCAGCAACAAACATGTGACCCTTCTCACAAAGGTAGACAATACGGGGAACAGAACATGTGAGTAATGAGGAAGTTTTATAGAAAAATAACAAGAACTGATACTTTCAACCAGAAAGTCAAAATTTCTGTGACACAAAATAAGGAAAGAAGGCCTGGTGAATTTAACACTCAGAGGGCATATTAAAAGCAGAGGGCAGCAGTAAGTGATCTAATTAAGTTTGTGTAAATGGATGACAGAACAAAGACAAAAGAGTCAAACATTACTTAGAACAATAAAAGACTGAAAGTTGTGGAGAGCCATGGTAGCCAGATCCTTAAATGATATGGAACATAAATGAATAATAAAAAATAATAATAATGAATATATTAAAGGAAGATGACAAAACAAGTTTTGTATTTTCTCCTTATTCTTATTAATTGGCTTCAATTAATTTAAATCAATTAAGTCTATTCTGTGTTTTTTGTATTTAGCAAAAAATATTTTATGTCTTTATTATGATTGGATTTTTGCATGTGTGTCTTGAAATGTTTATTCCACAAATATTATATTCATATATAGTACTTTGAGGGGAGGAGATCAGTTTATTAATAATACAAGGAATTGATCCTTAACTTTATAGCAAATAGAATTTTTTTTTTTTTATTAACCAATTCACTAGTTTCAGACACCATTTCTAAATTAGATCCGCACAAGGCAAGCGAATGTGACAAAATCCCTGCCATCATCCTAAAGAAATGTACTCCTGAGCTGGCTCCTGTTCTCTCCAAACTTTAGAACAAATGGCTTGCTGCTTCCTGCTTTCCAGCTTGTTGTAAGTCCTCTGTAGCTCTTGTTTTTAAGAACTCTGGAGAACCATCTGATCCGTCAAATTATCGCTCTATTAGTCTCTTACCTCTTTTTGCTAAGTTTACCACCGATGTGTTAATGACCATCACTGAATTTGTCTGTTGAATTCTAGATAAGAATGGCAAAGCGGTAGCTCGAGATATCTGAAAGACATGTGGCATACTGGCTTTCTCCACAAGCTTAAGGGCTACAATGTCATGTGATGAAATTGGGATTAATTCAATCATCCCTAACAAATCGTGTAATTGCATCCAGATCTTTTCATACTAACGCAGAGGTCCCCCCAGAGCTCTATTCCTGGACCTATGCTGTTTCTGATCTTCATCAATGATCTCCCTGATGTCATCAGGTCTCAACTCGGTATTTATGCAAATGACAACGATTTACTCCTGCATTAGTAGCAAATCCGACTTTTCTGACAAAGTAAACTTGGCAACTGCTCTTGAAAAGAACCTCCAATCAGTGGTTAACTGGGGACAAGAAACAGCTTGTAAATTTTAAAACAAAACAAAACTGCATTCTTTTAATCATGACTGAACCTTTTCTGCCTGCCATCAGCATGGCTGATGTTAAACTCCAAGAGAGCATAACACTATACCTTCTTGGCCTCATGTTTTCTACTGACACGAAGTAGAACGACTATAATGAATCAATCGCTTCATCTACCTCAAGAAAAGCTGGGTCACTGTATCCTGCTGGAAAATCTTTCCTATCAGAATCCACCATGCACATTTACCATTGGTCTGTGTATTGAATACTGCTACCATATCTGGTCTGGTGTTTGTGCAATACATTGCAAGATTCTTGAAAAACTCTAAAGAGAGGTCTGTAATGTAATCAATCCTAGCCAGGCATCTCAACTTCAGTCACATTCTTACTAACATGACATGATTCCCTTCTGTCTTTTCTACCATTATTGTCATGGCAACTGCTCTGAAGAGCTTTTTTTCTGATGCTCTTACTATGTGAATTTAAGAGTGCTACTAGATTGGCAACTAATTCACACCATTTTACTGTTGAAATAGCTAGATGCAATCATCTCTTCTATTCTAAAGGTTTTTTTCTCGCACTTCCCACCTGTGGGACTCCCTTTTGATTTCTTTCTTCCCTGTTAGCTACAATCTTCAAAATTTTAAATGCAACATCAATTGCTATCTTCTGTCTTTTTGAACCCTGTTCCTTTTTTGGCCCTTTCCTCAATCCTTCCAATTTTCAATCTTATCTTTCACCCCCCCCCCCCCCCGCATTCTAGTTACCTTCTTGCTTGGGGTGAAATGATTAAAAAATAATACATATATAACCAAAATGTAAACAGTAATTTTTAATGGATTTTTGATGCAATTTTTTTTTTGTCTTCAGTAAGACTTTTCAATCTAGGTAGGTTATTATTTCACTGTTTAAGAAAATAAAAATAAAAAATACAGGTACAGCAACTCTAATACATATACTCAATATAAATTATGTTTATGGTAATAAAGATAATGTCAGATAAAAAACCTATCCAAAATTAATTAAATATATAGATGTGTGTAGTGAAAGACAACATTAGTCCTTGTTTTAAAATTTTTAAATGAACCCATCTCCTTAAACCCAGGTATGTGTTACATAGGACTTGTATCTGAAAAAAATCTTTTTTATTCTAAAAAAAAAAAAAAAATTATGAATGCATTATTCAGTCAGTGAAAAAGAACAATTCTCACAATTCAAAATATGTTTCAGCTTTAAATAACCCACAAAGTTTAAAAAAAAACAAATCAATCAATCAATTGGGCCCTTGGGCAGAGTTTGAAAATAAACTGTCCAATATCTTTTGTGCATTTTTGGCTTTCATAAGCCATTATCAATGTTATGGGTTAATAATACATTTTCTAACTTAAAAAAAATATGCCAAAATGCAAGAAGCTGATGAATAAAGACACAATAATTGTAAAAACCCAACACTGGTGGGTATAGACTTTTTCCTTCATGTACACATTACAAATAATTCAATGTGTATCTTGCTTCAAAAGCAGTTTTACACTCTTTACTCAGAGCCTTGAGTAACTGCTAAATAGGAGATATTTTTACATACACATTAAGCAGTTTTTATTTACTGAAATATATAAAACCAGCAGAAATGAATACATATAAACATATATGACTATAATAATAATATCCAGATTTCTGTCCAAATTATTCACTATGTAAATCAGGTCTTTCTGTAACTTTGTCAACACTAAAGGTCATAAATGTCAGTTATCACGAGAGCTTTTCAGTTGCTGGACCACTTTATCTATGTATAATTTATCCATATTTTAATATAGAAGTACTAATTACAAGAGGTTATCCTTGTGCATTCCACTATGAAGCTGTTACACAATTGGTCATTTGGAAAGGACTCTCCTTGTACAGGTACATAACAGCATCAAGAGCCATCCCAGGTGTTTGGGTGAAAATTCTGAACTGGAATTTGACTGACCATTGAAAGACCTTAAAGAATTTGGTTGCTTCATGGTGTGGATGTACAGTTGCTGCAGGTCTTGTGGATCCATCAACTGAAAAGCTCCATGGCTAACTAACATTCATGACTTTAGTGTTGACAAAGTAACATATGTCCTGTTTTTTTTTGTTATTACTTATTTCAAACTTTGTCAATTCTGTTTGCTGAGTAGTTCTGCCATTTATTAACATTTAACCATGGCCACTCACTCTACATATCTCCTATATGAAAGTGAATTCTGGACAATGTCCTCATAGATGAAGAAGAAAAGACTTCCAGTGGTTCCACTGATGAATGCTGAGAATGGACAGAACTTGTGAGCAATAAAGAAGTTTTAAGGAAAATAGAAATAACAAAGAAACCAATATTTACAATCAGAAAGAGATGGTTAAAAAGTGTGAAAATGAATGCAACAAAGCTAGAATTTGAATTTGGCTCACCAATTCTAGTTTATGTACCAAAAAACATCATGCTGCATGCACGTCTGTTCAATTTATATGCTTTTGATATATTACTTCTAGACTTGTGTGCACTTGTCTTTTGGAAATTTCTGCTACTCAGAAAATCTTAAGAGAAATAATCTCCCATTACAATGGAATGAATGGTCATTCGTTTCTTTTCTCAGATGACAATAATTACTTGCATTATTTACATTACTCGGTCTGTTATCCTCATCTTCATTGCCATATTCACAACATTTCGGCCGTTGTATGCTCCGGCCTTCTTCAGGTGACTGGAATTTTGAACCAAACCCTTTATTTCATAGGTAGATTGTTCTAGGTTTCTCAGTTATTTCCCTTTAATTCAACTCTCTAAGTTTTGGTTCACCACTGCTGTGGCCTGGTATTGAACTCACAATTATCTAACCAACGTCTTTATTCACTGGGCCATGTGTTGTGAATATGGCAATGAAGATGAGGATAACAGTTCAAGTAATGGAAATAATGCAAGTAATCATAATACCTCATCTCAGAGATATAGACAGATATGACAATAATTATTTTTTTCCTAAAAACATTTAAACAAATCATCTATTCAGGATTAAACATCCAAAAGCTGCATTACTTCCTTTTCCACTGTATTTTTAGCCTCTCAATTGCAGCAACCTTATTGATTGTTAATTTCACTGAAAGGTGTTTTCTGTTGCCGTAGCACAACTATGAAATTCATTCAAATTCAGGGATCAGTCACCTTCAGTGACAGGATAAACTTTTTGTATAGCAAATGAAGTCACATACACAGTGGTAAAGGTTAAAACTTGACAATTTCAATTGATTTCCACCTGTTTCATGCCTGGCAAATCAAAGGATTTCTACCCTTTTTTTTTAATTACAAATTTGTCTTTCCATCTCACTGAAATATTAATTTGAGAAACTGAAAAGAAAACAAACTTGATTAAAAACTTCCTTCCTAGTACTCCCCACCCCAGATTTATCAAATGTCCATTGGTCAATCTTTATTGTAGAAAATGACATTTGTACTCCTGAAGGTCAAAGTTTATCCGTTCACCCCTTTAAAAATAGATTAGAGAATTCATTCAGCATTTTTGGGAAGGGGAATGTATTGTTTTCCCCTCCTCTTTCATTCTAATATTGTATCAAAAAAAAATTTCTTGATTTATACTTGAAAGTATTTGGCTAAAAATGAATTTACTTTGGTGGCTATCTGCCCCAGTCAATAATATTGGGACTATTTCCTTGTTTCTCTCTGAAATCGCATATTATGGCACAATCTATACAATGAGAAAGGAAACTGAATATGGAGGAAGAGGACTTATACAGTAAAACTTAACCTATATTTTTTACCTACATTTTCTTTATTTCCTTCTTCATAGTTTCTCCTGTTTGTTTTGCAATATATTTTTAGCATAACACTACCAACTGTCATTTATTTATATACATTTCTCTGTTGTTTTCAGATTGGCACACGTTTCTTGTTCATTTTCAAATTTATAAACATTTCATTTTCAGATTTGCGCACGTTTCACCTTCATTTTCAGAGACATTACTATGATCACTATTAGTAACAAATACTGACAAAATTTATTAAGAGCTAGAAAGGACAGATATTGTGACGGGCCATGATAACACACTTCCTGAAGGAACAGGACACATAGAAGACTGTTTGGACTCCTAGAATAAAAAGGTTGATTTTTAATTTTTTTTTTTTTTAACATCAACATCTCTTCCAAAATTTTTCTTTTTCTCACCCCGTTTAATTTCTCTGACACTGTCTTCCTATTCACAATCTTGTTTCCATCTGCACTTTCCTCTACCTGCATTATGCCACCCCACCTCCTACCACACTATTTTCTTCTTTGTTCTCTTTATCTCTCTTTCCCCCTCCCTGCAATTTTATCTTTATTTTCCATTTTTTTTCCTTTTGTTCCCATTTACTTTGGCATCCTTATATTTTTCCATTCATTTTTTTTATTGGTTGGAAAGGGGGGGGGGGCTTTCCTTGTTTCTTACTTTTAAATTTACCTCTTTTCTTTTTTTATTTCATCTTTCTACATTTGAAGTGACAAATAGTGTCTGTATTTGAAGTTAATTTGTATTTATGAAGAAGCAATGTCACTCTGTTGGATATATAATGGCCAGCTACTTGTTTCTGAGCCCACCCTTGTGCAAGAGCACCCACAGGACCCACCTGTGGTATATACTGCAACTATACTGAGCAGAGCTTAGTTACAGCTTCTGGGAGAAAGCACATAATCTGGTGCGATCAATATTTTTCTTTCACAAGGCCAGAATGCTCAAACATTTGGTCACAATGATGTATGAATTTATGCTAGCACAACTGGTTTCTGAACAGTTCTGTCTACGCAATTTCACTCATAAGGCTTGGGTTGTTTTCAGATTGTGTGCTGAGATTATCTCCTTATGCTGATATATTACCAAGAAGTCAACTGACCATAACCAAAAAAAAAGAATGTTCTAACCACTCTGCCATGCACCCATATTATATATATATATATATATATATATGATTCTAGATATAGATATGATGTATTTACACACACACACATATATACTGTATATTTAAAGCAGAATATTTTCCTTCAAACATATTTGGTTAAATAATTTAGGCATATCATGTTGATTAGTTTTTGTTGTGATCCTTTCAAGGATTCACTTTTTGGTAGACTTAGAAAATTGAGTAAGAAAAATACCAAAACTTTCTTTCGAAAATTTTTTATTTTTCCTAATTACTTTCAATCCCATCTGAGACCATCTTCAGAGTGTTAAGTTGTCTGTGAGTATGTATGTGTGTTTCTGTGAATGTAAAACATTTCAACTGTTTGTTTTTTTACTGCTTATGCAGCGTTCTAAATTTCAAAGTTCAAATGTTCTTTTGGGGTTTTTTTTTTCCCAGTATAAGGGAAGTAACTTTCTTAGTTCATATGTATATAATTATTTTTTTTGTTTTTGCTCATATGTATATAATTGTTTTTTTTTCTTCTCATAAGCATTTAAGGATTTTGTTGCTATACTTTATTTATTTTGGGCTTTAACTCTCTTATATAAAGGGCTTCAAGGATTTTTACTTTTTACTTGTTATTGTTTTTATGTAATATCAATGTATTTTCAACTAATTTCCGTCTGATTTGTGAGTGTGGGCATGAGTGCTCCTTTAAGTGCTGATATATTGAGCTATGTTCAGCCAAATGAAATGTAAGTCTTTTTGTTAGCATCACCTTAGTAAAGCCAAAATACGTATTGACATTTTTATCAGAGATACAATCTTCTAAAGGACATTTAAATTGATATACAATGTTGGCCTTTTGCAAGATGCTAGTTGGTGGATATGAGTTGTTTTGGACAGTTAGGTTGGTTGTATTAAATTTAGTATAGTAGATAATTAATTTTTTTTTTTTACTTGGATCAGTAGGAGACTTAATAATGTGTAGTTTTTCAAGAAATCAAAAAGAAAATGAGAATTTGTAAGTCCTTAAATGACCCATGCCCCCTGTGTCTACATGAAAAAGTACATAGATTATTTTTGGGAAACTTAATATTTAATCAGCATAACGAACTGACTGTAACATTGTACAATATTCATGTTAGAAAATAGTGGATTTTTCATAAAAACAATCTATGTATTACAATTATATATCTATTATTTTGTTATATATATATATATATAGGTACATGTAATATTGATTTAATTATTGATTTTTTTAAATTTTAATATTGCTATGTATTAAGGCCCATTAAATAAAATAGCTATTGTGTTTTAGGTTCAAAATCATATAAGAATGATTTAATCATACCATAGGCTTCTTTAAGATAGTTCTAAAATATATAAAAATAATTAAAAAAAAAAAAAAAAAATTAACCTATTATAAGAGATATACATAACTCTCAGATTATTTCTTTGTAACTTAACTGTATATTCTTAACCGGAATAAGGTCATGTCTTAATATGACAGTTCCCCGAGACATGTATGAATACCCACCCCAATATATATGTTTTTTTTTGTACAGCTTGGCATGGTTTGACCAATAGCAAGATGTGTGCTGATTGGTCGAACTGGAGGAGTCTATTTGCCTGGGTAACTGAGAACAAAAGCAAAGAATGCTGATTGGTTGGTCAGCCATGGTGTTGGCCTGATAAAAAGGGCTGAAGCACTGAGAAGGCAGAATGGTTTTATGTTGGTGAAGTGTGCAGAATGCAAAAACGGTGGATTGAACAAGCAGTATCTTGTATTGTACAAATGACGTACGAGGAATAGAGACCCATTTAACTACAAATGTCAAGAGTGCAGTGTCTATTTCTAGTGCTCCCAAGGTATGTGAATTTTTCTATCACCTTCAATTTGTGGCCATCTATAAATATTGATGGTCCAATGTAAGCTGAACCCAAGGGTCATTAACCACTGTCTTGTCCAGGCTGATAGTGAGGTAGAAAGCTTTGCATGGATGGGAAAGATCATCCATCAGAGCCTGTGTTTCCTGTTCTGTTTTTGGAGACCAAGTCATAATCATTGGCATACAGAAGACCTCAGACAAAAATTGGAATGGCTGAGATTTAGCAGAGAAGTGTTGAATAACTTAACATATTGAATATATATACTCTGGTCACAGTCCTTAAAGGCAAACAGTGAACAACAGAAAAGAAAGTGAAGCACAATATAGGTGCTACAAGGTCTTCTCATTTGTCACCATTTCATACTTTGATGAGTTCTGAAAGTAAATTACCAACATTAACAGATCACTCCATGTTATGAGGAAATGACTGTGTCTCAAGATCTTCCAGATAAATTCGCTGTTTACAAATACATTTATATTTCTTGCTATTAGTCTTGAGCTGCAAAACTGATATTCGGTCTGAGACTTAACAATGTCTATGGATATTATTCTTCCATTAGATATTGATGACAAAACCACTTCTGTAATATTGATGGTTTCCAAAGCTATTAACTTGTACTGTCTGATATCAATATCAAATCTTTTTTTGATTTTAGTTTCTTGGAGACAATATACATCAATGTTATAATTATCAATGTTGTGAGTCAATAATTTTTGCTTTTCTTTTTTTTATAGAAGGCCTTGATAAGATCTATAAAGACCTGAAACAGGACTCGTTGGTCATATATATATATATATATAGAGAGAGAGAGAGTGAGTTTATTGCCACATAATACTGAAACCTCATTCTTGTATGATCACCAAAGTTAAGCAATGTTGAGCCTGGTTAGTACCTAGATGGGTGACCACTCAGGAATACCAGATGGTGTAAGATTGGATGTACAGATGGTGTAATGGATAACAGCTTGGAATTGGAAAGCAGAGGGCCAAGTTCTAATTGGGTTCATTATATTCACTCATGTGCAAATACCCTTGGGAAAGGTATGAATATACCTCTTCTCCCACCAGCTATGGGTTAATTAGTAGGACATGTATCATTAAATGATTTTTTCAAAAATAATTCTTACAATCTAAAAATATTTTCTCATTTTTAAATAACGTGCAAAATGTTGTTTAGCTATGAAAAAACAAATCAATCACACACATATGTGTGTGTGTATATATATATATATATATATATAAAAATAAAAGTAATGGATTTTTATTTATTAGTCCAACATACTTTTATCACTTTAAATGTTATTTTTAGTGGATATCCATATTTGAGCAGATGTTCTGTTTATTTTTTAAACAGTGTCTTATTTTTCATCTACTGGACTAAATATTCAAGTATTCTTATTAAAGAAAAATAAATTCTTTTCAATCATAGCTGTGATAGACTTGGTAGATTTGATTCATTGGCTTTATTTGAATGGTCCACTTTTCTATTGTTTAATATTTTATGAGCTTTTTGTTTTGCGTGAATATGAAATAATTAGGGTATTGGAGGATTTTAAGTCTTTTCAATGTAATTCTTCTAGTCATAGAAATATTGAGGACTGCAAATTCTGAATGCTCTTAAGTAGAATCCAATAATTATTCTGGATTTTATTTTATTATGGTGGGAATAGAAATTTACAAGATCATTTTTATGAGTTCATTTGCAATTGTCACTCAGTTTTAGATCATTGTCAGTATGGTTTAACAGAATATCTCAGAAAAAGTGTTATCTGTTTCGTAAGTGAATTCTATCATATGTTTATCTAAAAAGTCACATAATGTAGTCTCTTGTGGATATATTAATAGAGCATCATTAATACATTGGAAATATGCTGTTTATTTAGGTAAAATACTCCAGAAAGGACCAGATTAAAATTTTTTTAAAGAAAATACAAGCTAAAATCCCACTCAGTGGTGAACCCATTGGTAATTCAAATTTTTATAAAAATTCTTAAAGGTGAAATAGTATTGATTGGTGATGAGGTGACAGGTTTTTATGATTTTAGCTATTGGTAGGGAAAGGTTTATTTTTTATTGGGTTAGATGCTTTTTTAAAAAAAGATATAGATTATATACCCAGGCAAAGAAGGGAGGGGAGTTATATTGTACATTTTTTCGGAAATTTTTATTCAGCTTAAAAAACCCTTTTATTTGAAACAGAAAGATTGCAAATACACTCAGTTAGCACAATAGATAATAAAACAAAGTAGGCAGGTGTTGATAACAATTGTTTACAAAAGGTATTTGATATCTGACAATATTTGTTCTTCGGGGAATCAGTGTAATGTTTAAAATTAGAACAGATTTGCTCACCAGATAAAGTTTGTTTATATTTTCATTGTTTATTATATTTCTATATATTAATAAAGTCATTGCAAATAAAAAAAAAAAATAATAAATTAGTTAACACCTTTAAAATGTATTACTGGAGTATGTCTTGTTAGAACTTTTACCCCAAAACAAGTTTTGAAATTAGGAGAAGAAACATGCAATGGGTAAAAATTCCAGTTCATTTCTATTTTTTAATATCATCAAAAATTAAATATTTTGGTGAAATCTATGTATGACATTGGGAATTTAATATATGATATGGTACAACTTTTAAAAAAAATTTACATAGGGATGGCTGCACTATATGGTTGTATTTTACTCAAGGATGTAATTTATTGCCTGTTTTTAGCTTCAGAAACACAGGGTTATATTATACTAAAGAAAATACAGTATATTACATAAAAGCATCTCCGTAGCAAATGAATACAAAACAAAAATTCATAATGGATCAAATAAAACATTTGACAAAGCCAAATGGATGTTGTCATAAATATTCAGGAAATATTTAACAAGTAAAGAGTTTCTTTCCTTTTGGATAAATAGTTTGCAAAATTGTGGTTGAAGTAAAATATTTAAAAAAATATCTTTTAAAAAACATTTCATCCCAAGCAAGGTGATAAAGTCACTAAAACCCAAGGGAGGTTACTGAGAATGACGGAATATGAGAAAACATTAGTTACTGGTTCTGACCTGGCATCTTGGCTTCAGTCACTTTCCCACCACCCTAATATAGCTTCCCTGCAACTTCTCTATAAATATTTTCATGGGGATTGTTCTGATGAGCTTTCCGCCTTGATATTTCGATTGCATAAACTTAAGCACAGTATTAGATTGGCAGATAGGTGTTATCATTTTGCAGTTGAAATGGCTAGATGTAACCATAAAGATGTAAGTTTTATTTTAATAGATTCTTCTTTTGCAATTCTCACTTTTGCTTTCCAGTCAACTTCAAAAATTTAAATGCAATGTTAATCATTATTCTCTGTCTTTTTTAATTCGTGTTCTTTTATTTGTTCTCTCTCTTCAATAATGTTTTCTTTTTCTTTCATATTCTCTCACTCAGTAACCACTTGCATCTTAGTGGATTTATTGCCTTGCTTGGGATGAAATAATTATAAAAAAAACAAAAAACGGATTCAAGCAGACAGATGACAATTAATACTGCATTTAAGCTTTTGAAGAACATATTTAACAGAAAAGCAAGAAAAGCTGAAAGAAGTTACGCAGGTGAAAAGTATTAGAAAAGATGCTTACACAGCAATTTTAAGAAAAAAAATAAGATCTATCTGCCAATCTGGTACTATGCTTAAATTCATGAAGTAGACTGTATTCGAATGATAAGTAACAATTGTAATTTCAATTTAAAGCATTAACCAATTGGTTAAGAAGCAAGTGATGCTGTTCATTCCAGAAAATCACATGACCAACCTAGATTGAACGAGACAGAACCTTTCACTTGGAAATTAGCAGGCAATGATATTCATTCATTTTATTGCTTGATTACACAGTGAAATTATCTTCAATTACTAAGAGTTTGTTTTCTTTTTTTTTGTTTTTAAGGGCTTGTTAATGAGTCAATAACGTTCATTTATTTTACAAATAATATTCATGCATTAAACTCATTTTTTCTTCTCCTATGTGCTGTGTCCCTTCAGGACATTGGCGATCATTGCTCTCCACATCTTTCTACGTTGTGAGGCTCATACCAGTTTTACTCCCTTTGCTAAGGCTGTTGCCTTCTGTTTCACCATCCATTTACACAAGTTTATCAGGCAAGTGCCTCACAGCTTTTGCTATCTCTCTTGTCCTCAATATGCTGCCATGACGGTCAAGATTTCCAGTCACTTCTTTCTCATTGTGGATCCAAGGAATTTCAACTTTCTTTTCCTGATTCTGAATATAAGTGTTCTTCCTGTTGCCATTTTCTTTACTCACTCCATCCATGGGATTCTCGGTATTCCTCTGTAGAACTATATTTCTGTTGCCTCCAGTTTTCTCCTCATCCCAGCATCCACTATCATATAAGAGGATAGATATCACACAGCAATCCAGCACCCATTTCTTTGTTTCTAATGAAATTTTTCCATTTCTCAGCAGCTTGCTTAGCTTTCGGAATCTTTCTTTCATTTGTCCAATGCATGTTTGGATTTTCTGTTAAAACACTTCCAAGATATAAACATCAAGCAGGTGCAGAAGTTTACATATCTCCAATTTGTAACTAAAATCTGGTAGGGTCTCCAGTTCCCCTGGAATAGCATCATCATTGTAGAAGTTGAATAAATCTGAGAAGACACATCCTTGTCTCATACCCCTTTCTATTTCTATTTTATATAGCTACTCAATTTATTTTCTCTCCATATACAGGCGGTTTGCTCTCAGTATAAGTTCTGGATTATTCTAACGTTTTGTCCAAATAGATCTCTTTTTCTCAGCCGTTCAAATAGATCCTTTTGCCAAACCTTGTCAAATGCTTTTGCGTAATCTATAAAACTTAAGTGAACATCCTTCTGATTTTCTATTGCTCTTTCTCATATCGTTCTGATCCTGAATAAAAATTGTAGATTTCCTTTGTATTTTTATTATAGTGATTCATTCGAATAATTATTAACACTCTTCTTCCTCCCACTTCTTAGACACTCCTGTGAAGAATACGGCCTTAGCACCATCCTCAGCATTTCTGCTGTAGTTTCCATAGCAAGTAGGTTTTTACTGGGTGGAGTTGACAGCTCCGTGCGTGACAAAAGACATGACTTACCTCAGAATTCAAAACGAGTGTGAATGTGTCTTGCCTGCAAAGTGATGACAAAAAGAAATATGGCCGCTATTGAAGATGCAATTTATGCGCGCCGATCTTGTCCAAAATGAGACAATATTTGCACACATGCAAATTTCCGCCATATTAGAACAGCATAAAAAGCGGGGTGCCAGAAGCACAAGAAGAAATCGGGAGTCATTCGGCGGACTGCGTGAAATAGAGCTGGACGTACGAATTGACAGACGAACAAAGAGGAAGTAGGCGCGGCTGAGTTTGGTGTCTGTTTCACAACTGCCCAGTGTAACGGCTGAGAAAGAGAGTCACACAATCCATTTCCTTGAGGTGACCGAAGAAGAAGAAAAAAAAAAACCAGCTGGCCTGCCGGCAAGTACTGCACTTTTGACCCCCCCCTCTTATCACCATTGCTTTTTGTTTTTTTTTCTATACTGTGTCCAACTAGTTTTGAATTCAGAATTGTTGTTCTAAATTAGGAGCTTTTGCTTTGAGGTGGTAACCAGTCTACTGTACTACTTAACCTGTAGCAGGGGTGAGACAAGATGGATTTACAGCTTCCCCGATGGTATGAGTGTAAAAGTGAACGAACTTGGCTGGAATTTGAAAATCACTTTCTGCACACACCCAATTACCAACATTAAAAGGGAACATTATTTCCAGATTCAATTCAGCATGTATTCAAGTGGTAGAACACTGGCCTAATGGATATGTCATTTACCTGTCTACCCCTAGGTTGGAGGTTCAAATCAAGACTGGGTTCACTGAAGTTTTAGATTGACTGAAAACATGCTTAGGCAATATGTGCATCCATATGAATAAGCAGAATTTTTTCCTTGCTATTGTTTTACTAAATGTGTAAAATTCAAACACATGAAGGAACAAGTAGAATAATAGTCTTTGATTTTATCAATATTTTTACTTGATTTCATATTGTGAATGAATTTTTCAAAAACAATCAGTGATGTCAATATTAGCCATTTCCTTATAAGGAAACGTTCAGCATTCATTGACCAAACAGCTTGTACTATTGTCAATTGAAATTTATAAAATCTTTCTCTTAAAACAATTTTTCAGGAAAATAGGTTTCTCAAGCCCAGTAGCTGTTATCACTGTTTCCAGTATTGATGGAGGTTTCCTTCTTAATCTTTTATTTGAAGTAGTGTGAAATGTCAACATCTTCATTATGCTGTTATTTTCACTTCAAGTTACATGTGATAGCCATTTCAGCTGCTGTTGCTGTCGAAAGTCCTCTAGTAATGTGGTTTCTGTTATTTCGTACGGTTCTTTGTTTGTGATTCTGTAACACCAGTCCACAAGGTGTGATGAACTGTGGTCTTCACAAAGATCCATAGGCTTCACTCTCTAAAAGCCATTTTTAACCATTTATCTTAGTGGTTGTATACAGCTGACAGTTTAGATACTTCTGAGTGGGTTTGGTGCTGTACATGACATCCATATTAAAGTCTTGATCTAACAAGGCTATTTAAGAACATGACTAGAATTTAGAGGTCGATGTTTTGGCTTTGTTGCAACTTGTAGAATTGGACATATACTTTGAATTTATTAACTTAAAGTGTATTTTTTTTTAACTTAAAAGTGAACTTGCTGACACAGGATGTTTTTCATTTCTAGCATACAACCAGATAATAACCCTTGCAATACAAAAATACAGTTTGATTTTAGCCATATGCTTAGATATAAAATTTAAAATTATTTATAAAGTTGTCTTTTAATAATTTCATGAAAATGTCTAATTTGATTATACATTCTGAATTTCTGGGATAAGGAATTATCAAAACTCATGATATTCCTAAACATGGGCAGTGGAACAAGAATCATCTATCCCTACAGATTAAATAAAGAGTTCAGTTCACAATTCCCTGAAATTTACTTGGATCAACAAGCACCTGATGAAGGCTGGAAAGCACAATGGCCAATATGTTGTGATAAGGACAACAGTCCACATGTAAATAATGTAAGTACAGATTATAAGTCTGGGTAAAAAATATTTTTTTTTTTTATTGAATCTGATTGAAGAACAAGAGTTAGCCAATTGAGTAACTCCAAAAATACCTTTAATTAAAATATAAGATCAAGAAAGAGAGAATAAAAATGACTTACCCAGGTAAGTACTGCAGATAAACTCAGCTATTTGGTTCCCTGATTTACTTGATTCTGCAAAATGACTCAGCTCTCGGTTTAACATTCGCTTGAACTGAAAAATACAAAAGTCATGTCACTTTTGATACAATATGGTGGATAAGCAGGTTTTGTGTATTCCTCAAAGAAATTAGATCCCCCACCCATTAATCAGTATGTACATTAATGGCTTACAACTTTTTTTTTATTATTGTTATACTACTATTAACTGTTTTAATTTACTATCTTGATTATTTTTTTCTCTCAGAATCACAAGACTATGAATAAAGTAACTTCTTATTCAAGAAAGCAGGTCTCAACGAATGATGTTTTCCTGGTTCAGTGGACTTCCTAGACAACAAAATCAACTACTTAATTAACCATGATTAATTACATCACGGATAAAATGTTATTAAGAATCTATATAACTATGGTTAAAATTACCTTTCTGAAAAAAAAAAAAAAAAAAAAAAGAATAAATGTAATAATGAAGTCATCAAGTCTTATATTTTGCTGACTAACAGTATGAAGAAACAAGGAAGAAGATAAATCTTTATTTGAATTGGTGTTTATGCTTGCTTAGTCCCTCTGTACTGTCAGAAAAAATGGAAATATTTAAGTAATTTTGCAATTGCATTGTTTATATTTTCTGCATGTGTAATCTAGGATTTTTATCAACACAATTGTTGTAAGAAAGAATTCTGCTTTTTAAAATCATTAAAAGTAAAAAAAATATCCCAAGAAAGTTAACACAACCCAGAATGTAAAAAAATGACTACCATATTTAAGTAATTTTACAATTGCATTGGTTACATTTTTTACTTTAATAATCGAAGAATTTTATGAATCTTAACTTTATTATAACATGCAAGAAAGAATTGTGACTTTCAAAATCACTAAAAGTTAAAATAGCCAAGGAAAGCTAAAAAAAGTAAAAAGCAATATTAGCAACCTGACCTTTCCTACTTACTCTGTTATGTAGTTAATATTTTGTCTTCTGTTACCATAACAATGGAATATCTAATTTTCTCAAATATGGATATGTGACAGAGAAATATATAGTTATGAGTTTTATATAATAAAATATATTCTCATTAATTTGTATATAAAACAGTGAATTTCTTATAATTATATTACTGTGTGAAACTGACCCAAGTAATCTCTTTCCAACTGACAAAACCTCTCCATATAAGCAGCACTATGTTCATGAGCAAACTGTCTATTCTCTCTCACGTAGTGTTTTTATGCTGAGCTAAGATAGAGGAAAATATTGCGGGGGAAACAAGAGTTCAAAACAACTCTGTTCAGGATTCACTGGAGATTAGATATTATAATCTCTTCACAGATGAAGTAACTTGAAAGAAGAGAAATGTGCTTCAACTGACAAATGCTAACAATAACATGGACAGAGCATGCAAGCAAGTGGCAGGAACTCTTTTAAAAAAAATAGGAAGGCCAAGGAAATTGATACTTACAATCAGAAAGATACAGTTGAAATTTATTAGACACATAATGAGGAAAGAAGGCTTAGAGTAGACATATTGTGTTATTTAAACAGTGAGATTAATCCCCTACCAACGAAGAGATTGAAATTACTACTTTGATTGGATTCAAGCCTGTATTCTCTTTTTCAATCAGGAAAACCACATTGAAGCTAAGTGTAACAGAGAGAGTTTGGGAACCACACACAAACACATTTTTTTTTTATTCTTATTGAAATTGGAGTAGATTTGAACAGCGAAATTAGATCAGAACAATTTTGTTTACTGATGGGAATCTGATCTAGCCCATTTGGAAATGGGTCATTAGGAAGACAATGGAAGATGATCGAGATAATTTTTATTGGTTAAAATTTGAAATAGAGCTTACTAAGGCTATGAGGAACTTTGAAATTCACATGATTTTGGGTTGAAGGCAGCACTTGTGATAATTGCGTGCAGGCCAAGGGTCGATTTATGATCAGCCAGGTTTATCTATATAAATGAGCACAGAAATCTGTTGACAGTGGTTGGCTCATCTGCTGTCGAGGCAGTCAAGCTGGGTAGAGAGAGGTCGGAGACTGGAAGTGATGTCAGAGATTGGAATCAAACGCCTAATAACGTATTTTGTTGATATAAGTACGAAGAAGCGAATTACTCCTCCAACAATCTAAGACTGCTATTATTATTACTACCACTGGAAATGGAAATGTTGAACAAGCTACAATAATCAAACAGTTGTTTTTGGCCTTGTCTGTCGTCGAATGCAGTCGAGCTGGGTGGAGAGATATCGGAGACCGGAAGTGACGTCAGGGATTTGGAACAAAACCCCCAATAACATGTACTGTTAATATAAGTACCGATGCTTCTGCTACCACAAAGATTACGACTACTGTTACTACCGCTGAGGAGGAACACAACTATAAACTTTAAGCTGCGCACAGAAATCTTTATCTCTCCATCGCAAGAGTCGTATATTGTTCTGAGACAATTTCACAAGCTCGCTCTCTCTCTCTGTCTGTCTGTCTGTCTGTCTGTCTGTCTGTCTGTCTGTGTCTGTGTGTGTCTCTCTGTCTGGAATCCAGTGTGAGTTTTTACTTTTATTTTATTTTATTTTATTTTATTTTTTTTTTTTCCCCCTGAAACCCATTTCTTTTCTTTACTATTCTTTTCTGCTATATAAAAGACATTAACAATTCAACCATTGAATAGTTGCTTGTCTGGCTTTCTGCAGATATATATTTTTTTGGGGTGCATTCTAAATTTCTTAGCACAGGCTCTTCAGCCATGTCTACATCTTCAGTCAACTGTGAATGGATGAACATCACTTCTGCTTTCTGGATCAAACCAAACACAATGTGGGCAGGAGGCAGGATTAAACCAGTGGACCGGTCGGATGCTCAGGAGACCTACGGTCACTCCCTTAAGTTCGGTTAAGACCGAGTAGTCACCTCAACCCAGAGAGTAAGATGTCGGAGGTTGAGGGGCTGGGTTGAAAGTGTTAGATAAGTATGACTTACTATTAGACCACTGGAAACCATCACAGCAAAGTAGTTTCCCTGATTGAAAAAGGGAATACAGGTTCGATTTCTGTTGGGAAGGCCCCTTTCTTTAGTAAGACTCCTGGCTTCTCAGTTGGTAGATATTAATTTCACATGACATTTATAGTGATAAATAATGTTGGATTAAAAAACATTAATCAATTGCTTATTATTATTATTATCATTTATTACATCTTTCTTGGTTAATACTGCATATTTAGTTTCATCATTTTATACATGTTCATCAGATTGGCAACAAGATGAAGGCTGATTGAAGGCATCCAATAAAACCATTTGCTTTGCCTCAGAATCTATCCTAACAGACAAATACATATACATGTTGCAATAAAGCCTTTTTCCCTATATTTTCAGTAGGAGTGCATGGTTTTCTGTAATAAACTTCAAAGACCTTCATTGAGTTTCTCAGCATTAGTAGAATCATATAATAGTAATATTATTATTATTGCAGTGAAGCCAACAAAAAATACACTTTTGCCATCGCTAATGACAACCAAAATTGTGCCATAAAACTTGTGAATGTTTTTGCATCAAAACCCTGTATATGGGAATATACAGCGTGTTATATCCAACACTCGGTTAAATAAGATCATTATGTCTGAATCTTTTATATATTCATTGAGATGCTATGATCTACCAATTGAGACGACGAGAAAAATGTCCATTATTATCATTTTACAAAGAAATGCAAGGTTTACCATCCCAGGAATACATCTTAAAACATTAATATGGATTAGTTCTCAGTCTGGCCTCAACCGAGGGAAAGCAATTAAACAACTCTTTTTGTTCGTTTCCCTGACACGTTTCACATTTTGGCTGGCATGCACTTCCATCCACACTGCGCACGTGGAAAGAACTGCTAAGTGCAGTCGGCAAAATAATTCATGATTCTGGTCATGCCACTAATGAAATAAGTATCTGTGGGCAGTCATGAAAAGGAAATTAAAGGAAATAAAAAAGAGGAAATTTTAGGTCCTCTTTTATCACTTTTTGAATTAATTTCTCAATATTTTTGCCAATAAATAAATTAAAACTTGGTTTCCAGATTATGAAAAATAAATTGACATGGACTTGGCAGTTTTGTAGTGAAGTTGAACGGAAAACTGATTTGAGCAGCTTGACATAAGTAAAGTCTTCATAAGTAAAGTCTTCATAAGTAAATATGGTGTCTGATTCTTGTGCATAATATAAATGTAGTTAAATGAGGTTATATTCCTCTGATGCTGATCATAAAACACCAAATGCTCCATCTCAATATGCCGTTCTTGAATTCACGCACATGTCACCAACATAAAAATCGCTATGCTCTTCTCATTGCTTCAGCCCTCTTTTATTATGCCAACACCATGGCCGACTGACCAATCAGAATTCTTCACTTCATCTTCAGTCACACAGTCAAATGTCATCCTCCAGTTCGACCAATCAGCATGCGAATTGCTATTGGTTGAACCATGCTAAACTGTATAAAAGTAAATATTACAGACTCATACACTTCTAGAATAATCTAAGTGATGGGAGGGAGATTCATGCCATCTTCAAGGAACAAAATGTTGCTGTTACATGTTGAGTATTGAGGTAAGGAACTTATTTTCCTTTGCACCAGATGCAAGCCACTCTGACTTACTTACTTCTATGTAATTGTTCACCACAATAAAGCATTTCACTTGTCTGCAAATGTAAAAAGTGAGTGCTGAAAAGTTTTCACCCTAATGAAGAAGCTCTTAAAAAAAAAAAAAATTCATGTTTAGTCACTTGCTTACATGTTAGGAAGTCAGTCAGTCTGACTACTTTTCAGCACCCCTTGTAATGTCTGTTTCAAATAGAATTTCCCCTGGGTAAAGTAGCCATCAGCAATTGTACTAGTTTGCTTCAATTCAAATGTCTTTCTGTTCTATTTATTAGACCGAAGCATAAGAAATTTAAGCAACTTATGCGTATTACAAATTGAAGATGTCAACAACAAGCGGGTTCAGTAGTTTAAATATCTGGGAAGTGTTTTAACAAAAGATGGAAAATGTGACATCAAGATCCAAACATGTATTGGACTAGTGAAAGAGGCATTTCAAAAGCTAAACAAGTAACTGAGGAATTGAAAAATTTCATTTGAAACAAAGAAAAGAGTGCTGGATTGCTATGTTATATCCATCCTCTTATACGGCAGTGAATGTTGGACACTCTCCCCACATACAAAAAGAAAACTGAAGGCAGTAGAAATGTGGTGCTACAGAATGATACTGAGAATTCTATGGATGGTGCAAGTAAGCAACAAGGAAGTCTTAAAGAAAATAGCAACAGAAAGAACGACTATACTCAAAATCAGGATGAGAGAGCCATAATTCCTTGGACACATAATGAGGAAGGAGGACTTGGAAAACTTAACACTCACAGGGTATATTGAGGGCTTGTGGAATGGTAGAGGGAATCTTAGCAAAGAGAGAAAATTGCTAAGAGCCACAAGGGACAGGAAGTTGTGGAGAGCTATGATCGCCTATATACTGAAGGGATGTAGCAGATAAAAGTAGTTTTCATTATTGTGCAAAACATTAAAAAACCCAAGTATTGGTCAAAATATTAAGTTGCTTATTAAAAAATTATGGAACTTACAAAAAAAATGATTTACCTTATATGTAAACAAGAGAGTAATTATTTTATCACATGTTTTATAGAGTCAGATTGTAGGGATAGTTTAATATTTGAAAGAAAGAAAAAGAAATTGGGAAAAGGAACTTCATTTTTTTGTAAGGTGGCTTTTTATTGAAGGGAGACTACTCTTTACTAAATTTTTCAAGGTTACTTTCAGAATGGCAATGTCACTCAATGTGCTTATAATCTATATAAAAACAAATGCATACATAGACATGTGCATTTAAACAAGCATTTATTTCTCTGTGCATTTTTTGCTGCAGTTGAGTAGCTTTAATAAAAGTACTGAAAAAAATATCCGGAAGCAAAAGAAATGTTGATGCCTTACTTTGCTTGAAGCCATGTCACTGACTGATCGATGGGTTTGGATGGTTTCCAGCTGGTCCAAACACCAGTCGAGTTCTTCTAATGTTTCCAGCGCCATTTTGTAATATGCTTCATCTGAGAGGGTAAAAAAAAATGAAGAGATTAAATATACAAAATAAACTTGTAAAATACTAACAATTGTTTCTCCTAATTATTTATCTGTAATTTTTACTAAACCAAAAAATGAAGACTATTTTGTCATAATTGTTTTTTTATGTATAATTTTAACTGACAATTTTATTTAATGTTGTTATTTCATTATGGTTTGATATTCTAATAGGTAAATACATGTTTGGTGTTATGCTAAAAGGAAAAATCCATTTTTAAAATGAAATTTCATATTGATAATTATTTTATAAATTAGGGATTTTAAATAAAATACTTTAAAATTACTAAAAACATTGGTTTATCATTTTTTCTTTTAAATCTCTTCATATATTCAAAAAAATTAAGTCTAGTCATGAGTGTAGATGGATAATTTTACAAAATAACTTTATTTATTGGAACTTTGTAATTCTTCATAATTTGTAAAAAGCAGATCTTTAAAATAAATAAGAAAAGCTGACCAAATAACAAGTTTCAAAAACTGATTTCATTTTTTTTCTTTTAAATGTAAGGGAGACAACTCGTTTCTTGAAACTCGTCTACTTTGCAAGAAAAGACTTCTCAGCTTAAAAAAACAAGATACACACACGGTATATGAAAAGAAAATCAGATCTTTGATAAAAATTAGAAACAGACTCGATTGATATTTTACATAAAGAGAATTCTACATCTTTCAAAAAGACACCAAACTAGTAAACAAAAACACAAATTTTCTGAAAAATATACAACTTACAAAGTTAAAAACAAAATCCAAGAAATCAATTAAATATTTAAATGTAAAAAGCCAATATTAAATGCTTTTTTTCATTTTTGAGATTAGGTATTATGATTCAATGATAGCTTTTTTACCTAATTTTTATTTATTGTTTTTATGATGGCACTGGTTTGTTTCTTTCAAATTTCTCACAATATACGTGACAACCAGTAAATATCAGGTTGGTACAAGAGATTGCAACAGCAGCAGCATCTTTTGTATATGTTAGGGAAATCTTAAATGTCTCCAGTTTACTCATTTCTTTATTGCTTCTGCAATCAGTCAATTGTATTAGACCATTTAGAAACATTACAAAAACTTATTCAAAAGCTCAAAAAATGAGTCCCATATGAAGTGACAGGAAGTAACATTTAAGTTATTTTCTTCTTTCATTTTGACTGTTTTTCACTTAATACTATGCTCAAGAGCCACTCAAAGTAGGTTACTGAATGAGGTTGTTGAAAGTAAATAACAGTTGACTCAAGACTTGAAGAGGTCAAGATTGTAGTAATCGAGGAAGCATCCACTTGGGAGTCTGTTCCACAAAAATAATGGCTTATGAGTAGAAGCTATCTGAATGGAACTTCGTTACCAGTGGAGCGCAAACTGAATGACGTTTGTACTGTGACAATGAAATGTTAGTCGCTAGGTTTTGGAAGTACTGAATGTTACTCCACGCCACCAGCCATATGGAGCTAGGTCAAAAGTGAGATCAGCTGCCAGTGTTTAATCACTTGTCTTTCTTTTACTGCTTGACAGAGACAATTTTGGAGAAGGTAATTTCTCGTAATGAAAAATATTTATTACAAGGATCCAACAAAAAAAAAAAAACTTTTGCTCAAATCCAGGACAATATTCAACATCTCAATCCTAATGAAATTGACAGTTCTGTGGTCAAGACGATTGAAAGGGATTTCTTGATGATGAATTGCTTGGATCACAATCATGAGTCCTGTAACCTATTAGGATCATAGGAGCACCACATGTACTGCCACCATAGCAGCAGTGGTATATATTGGGCAAGATAGGCTCTAGTTTTCCTTCTATTTACCCATAGTTGGGGGAAGAAGAGATGGATTTATATCTTTCCCAAAGGTATTTGCATGTAAGTGAATTTACCTCCATTTCTTATTTTTGAGCTGTTATGCATTACACCACCCACACATCCACATGGTCTAAATCATGTGAATGTGTTATACAGTGAACAATTGGCTCATATTTGATGCATTGAAAGATAAAGTGTTTTTCTAGAGCAAAGAAGTTGATTGGTGAATGTGCTACATGACAGCATCTGTTCTTGTGCTAAAATTTATAGAACTCGAATGAGGAATTCTTTTGCCGGCAGTGTATTTTCCAAATCTGTCATTTGTTTCAATCCATACATTGTCTGATTAGCAGTTCCAACAAACTCAACATCTTCAAAAATCAATCAAAGAATTCATTGAATTAAAACAGGAATTGTTCCTTTCTGATCAAATACAAAATTTACCTGAAAGATAGCTAGGAATTAATGAGTATGTTATCAACTTACATAGTTTATATCAAGTATAGATGGTGTTGAATCCATTTAAGATGGCCCCTTTTTATGAGTACTCCTATCTCTTTTGTAGTGTCCCAGTTTACCATCAACAGGAAGTTTCTTAGATGACAATGGTGCTTAATTCTAGCTATGTGGTTTGCTATTGATTTGTTTAATATTTAAATGACAAAAAAAAAAAGAAGTTATTGGAAACTTTTAGATAAACCTAATTTTGTAACTTTAATAACTTTAATTATTTTTTCTATTTCATAAATTATATTAGTGACAAATATTTAATAGTATTTACTACAGCCAACACAACTGAAGAAGTTTGAAGAACTAATTATTTTAAACACCGATGAACTAAAAAAAAATGAATATCAGTCTGAAAATTAAAAAACGTTATAAAATGATTATATGACAATGTTTGGAACTAGGTGAATATATACTTCATGTCTTTGAATGTATTTTTATTTTTATTGTATGTCTTTTCTGGCCTACGTTTGAAAAAAAAATATTACAAGCAATACATGTTTTAAAATAATATTACTAGCTATACATTTTTGAGGTAAAAAATTATTACCAGAAATAGATTTTTGACAAAACAAAATATTACCAGGAAAAAAAATTATTGGCATTAAATAACCCATTTAGGTTGATATATCATAAAACAAAAACCAAACCAAATCATGTGACTAAAGAATTGCAGAAATTGTTTTTTTATGGGCCAAAAGATCCCCACCCTGCTGAAGAACCCAGGCTGCTAGTGAATGGAGGTTTGTATCAAGTCACCATCACTATACAGATTGCAAACCAAGGCTGAAGAGCTTGTATCTACCCATTTATACACCAACCAGTTTCGAATTTGGTGGTATCTCTCTCCTAGACTAATGGCCAACCAAGGCTGAAGAGTTTCTATATGCTCATTTGCACAGATATCAATGGTTTTTGGACAATTTTCTCTATATAATTTCACTCACAAATTAACCTATCAATGCTGAATGCAGTGATCAACTTCCCAGGAAGATTTTATCTAGAATTCAACTTCTTCACTCAACGACGACAGTGAGATTCAAAACCCAGATCTCATGGTCAGGATGCCAACACTTAAGCAATTTGGCCCTGCTCCACACGGAATCTTTTTTGTCTTTTTTCTATCCTTATTCAAAGTAATGAGAGATCACAATGAAAAAAAGAGAAGGGTGAATAAAACTTTAAAAAAACATCAAATTAAGTCTTTTGTAAGTTTATAAATAGACATTCTAAAATATCTTTTGTAAAAACAAATAACTTAATTTTTCAATGGATATGTGCATGGATACAGAAAATATGAGACACAAGGTAACAAACTAATTACCTGAATTGAATTCATTGGTTATTTATTCTTTGCCATTATCAGTGCTGCTTGGATGGAGTCAAGACTACCATTGTCTTCATTGTTGTAACCTTTCCAAGGCATGTATTAAAGAAATGCATCAGTAACTACATTTCAAACCAAATCTTTTTTTTCTTGCAGTGGATTCATCTGTGTGTTTGAATGAGTGTAATGTTTTAAGTATATGCCCCTTCCAAAAATATTAATGATGCTTCGCTGACCTTTGAGTTCTACACTATCATGTTCAAAAGCTGATTATCATCATATCTGACATAATATGTGATGCACGGGTAGATAGTATTCACTATTTTGCCAGGAATATTTAGTTCACAATGGTAGTCCATAATAGTGAATGCAGGGGGTGAATAGAAAAATCCAAGATGTCATGAAGTTTAGCAATATAGTGGTATTTGTTAAAATTTTGCAAGTATTTTGGTACAAGTGTACTTGTGAACATAGACACCAGACTCTTCTTTTCTCTCTTTGGGTGACTTGTCCAGTCAATGAAACAATGTTGGAATGGAAGGTGAAATAACGCCATGGTGAGAAAAGGGAACATGAATCCTCTTCTGTTAAACCAATTCTGGTAAGCTCAACAAGATCATACGGCTGGGGGTTTGAGCACTGCAAGCATCCAAGAAAATTTTAAAATTTGACCAATTAAAGGGGAATTTCCAGGTCATATGAAATGGGTATTAGAGCATATCACAAGGCCAACATTAGCTACTTCAACCCACTGGCTTAGGATTCTATCACTAAAATGACCTTATTTTAATAATAAGCAAAAAAACATTGATTTTGTTGAAAAATTCACTCAAAAAAAAGTTGTTTTGGGGGCCCCGAAGCTAAAGCCCCATGAGTCTCATAGTAGATCCGCCATTGGTTCGAACTCCAACATATGAAAGAACAAAAATGTGGGAGATTAGATTAAAAATCATCCATTTTTATTGAATTTATTTCCTTTCTCCTCATGTTTTCTCTCCTTTTGTTAACCCATTTTCTTAGTGGTTTGATCACCTTGCTGCCTTAGATATGCGTATTAAAAAATGACACACTTATATCTGTCCAATGAAAGAGATCAAGGTTAAGGATTAAGTCCTTAAATTTAAAAAAAAGAAGAAAGAAAACCACTTCTACATGAAAAAAAAATTCCTTTGTACAAAAACAAAGCTGATAGCAAAACTGTTTCCCCTCAAATGAAAGTACAATTTTAATTTGCCTTATATTTATTTATGTACTTAGCCTAATTTTCAAGCTAAATTGAAAGATGAAAGCCATGCAAATACTTTTGTGTTTGTACAGAAAACTGTTCAGCTTAAATATTGTTTGAATTAATCTAGAAAATACCTAGTTCTATGCAAAATGTTTTCTAATATTGAATGACCAACTTTACTTGATTTATCATCATAAACCTAATCTCTGTATCATATTTCTCTGCACAAGAGTTTGCTTTCATCTGGAAGTGAAGTAAACTGTTCTCCTCCTCTTAGATGGGAGGAGGTGCACGGTCCTGGGGATTTCAAGCCTGCGGCAGCATTTTCGTCATTGTACTAAGATAGGTTGAGTCGGTGTAATATTGACGACAGCGTGACAGTGGTTCCAGGGAATGGGCAATTTTTGTCCTTTCTTTGTATTCATACATATGTGTATGGTGCTCCTGCATAAAAAGCAACATTCTTCCTTAGTGGGAAGGCCAGGTAAGTATATACTTCAGTCATAAACTAACCATTTCACCTGGGTGTATATTTCCTTCTGATATATATATATATATATATATATATATATATATATATATATTCTTTTATTAAATGTTCACCCAATACAAGAGCCACTCAAAGTAGAAGGTTACTGAATGAGGTTGATGTATGGAAGTAAAAGAAGGAAACAAATTTAAATGATTATGTAGGATGGATAACAGTTGACATTGAAGAGGTTAAGATTGCAGTGATCAGGGAAATATTCTCTTGGGAGTCTGTTCCATAAAGTAGCAAATTTTTGGGAAGAAACTGTGTGAGTGGGACTTCCTTCCTACAAATGGAAGACAGACAAAATGAGGATGATTCAACCCTGTGTATGTAGCATGGTGGGTCCGAGCTGTAAAAGTCTGAACAGTTGGAACAAAGGAATTTAGCTCATTTGAACCCTTGCCATGGAAATAGCAATACAGTAGTGATTGTTTTGCATGTTTTTTTGTGTGTGTGTGTGGAGAGGGGAAGGGCTGTAGGGTTGAAAATAATTCATTGTCTACAAAACTGTGTAGGTGCTTTTAACCTCTGTCAAGGCTGGATTGTGATAACTGGGCAGAAATACTCGATTTTTTGTCTAATATGATTTTTGTAAAGATAAAGCATGCCATAAGGACACAGATATTTTCAGGAGCCGTACACAGAATTGATCCTATTGTGTGAGTATTTTAACGAGAATATGAGATCAGAAAAGAAATGCCCACCGATCGCATTATATAAAGTTCTGAAAGACAATCTGATTTTCATAAGCAAAGCATAACTTAAGCTATCTGCCATGGAAAGTAGAATCAGAGGGCAGGGTTCAAATTCCGATCTAGTCTGATATGTTGCCTTTTGTACAAATAACCCTTACGGTTAAATGACAAAGTAGACTTGGGTGGCAGCCAAAGACAAGAAAGATTACTCTGAATCCAAAACTGCGAAAAAAAGCAACAGGAAACCACTCCACTATCTTTTCCAAGAAGTCATGACAGTTCTGAGATAATAAAGAATAGGAATCTATAGAGAACCATGATCACTACATCCTGAAAGGAGAAAGACTACTTTGAATTAAAAACCAAGACAATAGGAAACCACCCAACTATCTTTCCCCAGGAGTCATAGAAATTCAGAGATAAAAAAAGAATGGAAAAAATAGCGACTGAAAAATATATTGAAAATTATTGAACAAAGTATTCATACCTCAAAGTTGCTTTTAGATTGATGATTAACTGTGAAGTATTATCAATAATTCTGCTCTGTCAATTAAGGCAACTGCTATAAAACTCATTATATTAATCCAACAAATGTTCTTTGGGTGGATAATCTCACTTGAATACAGTCATTCATCTTTGAATAAATTTTCAAAGAGTTTGTTAGTCAAGTGTAGCTTCTTTTTTTTCTTTTCTTTTTTCAAAAGCAGTTGATTTTTATATGATATTTGAGTTCCAAATGAGAAATTCATGTCAAACTCATATGACCAATAGTCAGCTACAAGGGCCTCAGCATGACACTTGCTCAGCCGATTCCTAGTGGATATAATCAACCCACTAACAGGGAAGTCCTCATCCAATTTTAGAAACTCAGAACACTTAGTGAAACTGATCCAAGGGACACCCATCAATAGCAATCAGATGGTAAGCTTGGATGTGGCACACCAGAGTTCCTATAGAAGAGGCCCTGACAGTGGTTTGAAACTGATTGGAATCAGACCCCTCCCTGAGAGAACATTCCAAAAGGTAATCTAATGGAAATGTTGATGTTCTGTGTACAGACAACATTCTTCCAACTAGAGTTTGACATATATCAACAGGAAGAAGGATTAACCATGGGTTCACCATTGTCACCAGTGATGGCAAACACACACACACACACACACATATATATGGAATATTTCAAGGAAATGGCTTTAGAAATAGTCCCACTAAAGCCAACATTATGGCTGTGATATGTAGATGACACCTTCATACTCTGGTTGCACCTGGAAGCTGTACAAAACCTGCTGGTCCATGTGAACTCATCAATACCTTTGATCCAGTTCACAATGAAAGAATAAAATAATAATCTGCATTTTAATAATACTAATAACTTGCTCAGAGAATGTGTTCAAAACACCCATACATCACAAGCCAACTTTCACCAGATAATACCTCAACTTCAATTTCCACCATCCACACAGTGTGAAGAAAATGAGGATTCGATGCCTACAACACCGGCAAAAATCATAAGTGGTGACCCAGATACATACCAACAAGAAATGATCAACATCAAGCATACTCTTCAGAATAACAACTACCCTGAAAACATAGCATCAGTGTATACAGGTGGGAACAGAATGAACAAGAATAAAGACAAGAAAATTGCCATTATCTAACTTATGTCAAGGAAATGATTCAGAAGATCTGCAGTCCATACAACATCAAGACAATATTCAGTTCAACTCTACAGAGAAATCTCTGCCATGTAAAACCTAACATGGGGGGGGGGGAGAACATAACCAAGAATTGCATGTACTTGATTCCTTGCAGTTTTAGTAAAGAATATAAAACTGACACAAGCTAACCCCTAAAATTAAGGCTGAAGGAGCATCGAAAAGTCAATGAGGGGTGTGACAACGGAATCAGCTGATCATTTATGAAGGGAAGAGGGACTCGCTGTGCCTTCTCGGGATAACATTCTTGGCTGACATAAAGTGAAAAGACTATGTTTAATCCACTGCTAGGTCAGCTGCCATGAAGGTTGGTTTACAGTGTCATCCAATGAATAATCAGCAATATTGTTAGCCGCAATCTGGCATCTCCACTTCAGTCACTTTCTCACCACCATAAGGTTGCCTTCCTTTACCTTTTCTATAAATACTTTCATGGTAATTGTTCAGATGAGCTCTTCACTATGATACCTAGACTCTTCGAATTTAAGCTCAGTACTAGACTGGTGACAGTCTTACTAATTTACAGTTGAGCTAGCTAGTTGTAACTGTAATTTCTATGTTAACAGTTTTTCTTACACTTCTCGCTTGTGAAACTCCCTTCCGGCTTTTTCCAGCCAACATTAACCTCCCAAAATTTAAATGCAAAGCCAATCGCTATTTGCTATCATGTTCCTGTTTTTAACTCTTCCACACCCAGTAACTCATTGCATCTCTGTGGCTTTACTGCTTTGCTTGGAGTGAACACAATTAAAAAAAAAGAAAAAGAAAAAAGTGATAAGAGAGATGTCTGAAAGAATCAGTGCGTAAGCTCCGCTATGCACACCTCCTTAGTAGGCCTAGCCTAGAAATAAATACAATATGGGAGCCATGAATAAAGACAAATGACAGCAAATCTTCAGTAACAGCATCAGCACTAATCAGCAGGCAGGTTAGACTTCAGGCTCCAAGTTTACCACAGTGAATTGTCCTACAGGATAACTCTGCTGGATTAAAGCGTTGATTCATGAATTTGGTGACAAATTCTGAATTCAATCACTGGGTCCGGCAGTGTGTACTTAGACTCAGTGGAAACAAGGCAAGCAATAACTGAGCAATACTAAAAGTAAGAAGTAGATGAGATATCCCTAGACATGGGCAGTGAAATGGGAACAGTCTACCTCCACAGATTAAATAAAGTGTTTAGTTCTGAATTCAATGTAGTTTACCCAAATTGATAAACACCAGATGATGGCTGGAGGGTACAACAGCCAAACGTTGTGATAACAAAAGAAAGATGAGGATAATCGTCCAAATATAAATAACGGAAATAATCATATGAACCAGTTTGAAAATGTTCTTTTCAAAACATTGTATTAAATACTGAGGAAAAAAGAAAAAATCAACAAATATTTCCTTAACAAGAATAGGCTGTATTAGAGGTAGTTGTACTCTACACTTCAAATGGCTACAAAACCAAAACATTAACCTGAAAACTTAAGTCATGTTCTTAAATAGCCTTGTCAGATCGAGACTTTCATATGAATGTCATGCATGGTCCCAAACCTGTTCAGAAATATTTAAATCGTCTACTGTATACAACCTCTTTCTCAGATCATTGATTAAAAATGGTAAGTTTAAGCTGATGGGTCTTTGTGAAGATCACACTAATTCAAACCTGGTGGACTGTTACAACAGAATCACAAAGAACTGTATCAAATAACAGAAACCACATCCCGTGAGAACTCTCAACAGCAGTAAGAGCTAAAATGGATATCACATGTAACTCAAAGCAAAAATAATGACATACTCGAGATGTTGACATTCCACAGTACTTCAAATAAAAGGTTAGGAAGGCAAGCCTCATCAGTACTGATAAAAGCTACTAATTTTCATGAAAAATTCTTTTAAGAGAAAGATTTTATAAATTTCAACTGAAAGTTGTACAAGATGCCCAGTCAACAAATGCTGAATGTTTCCTTATAAGGAAACAACTAATATTACTATTACCATCATAGAGGAAGTGATAAGCTTTTCAAGTCTAGGGTAAACAATTAAGATGATAGTGATTGAGGAAGTATCCCCTTGGGAGTCTGTTCAACAAAGTCGCTGTTCTGAGGCAGGAGTTGCTTGATGAGAATTTTCTTATTACCAAAGGAATATGAAGGGAATTTAGATGAGTTGAACATGTGTAGGTACTTTGCTATGCATGTCTGAACTGGTAGAACTAAGAAATGTAACTGTCTGAACATCTGCCATGGAAATAGCAATAGAGTAGCAAGGGGTTAGTAGTGTTGCGTCTGTGGGAAAGTGGTTGTAGGGTGAAAAATATTTCATCATCCACAAGGCAGTATAAATGCCCTTTAACTGTCAAGTGAGGATTGACGGATGCAGCCCAGATAGATTTTACATGCATGATTAATATTTCAATTAGAATAAATCTGAATAGTAATTTTACTTTGCATAATTTCTTCCCCTTTAATAATATTTTGTAAAGATTAAAAAGCCAGGCCCAAGACTTAGTAAAAAAATGATAAATGAATTAAATATCAAAATTAAAGACTAAAATAAATTTGAGAAAATTAAATCATGCAAAGATTTTCATGATAAATGACTGAAATAATTAAAATTAATTTGCGAAATATGTTTTCCGATGAAATGGTGTAAGGTTGTCAGCAGTGTTTTATCCCTAGGATCATTGGTGGTTTGGGGATCTTTCAACATCAGATCCTCTTCTTCACCCTGGATTCACCCAAGTTTGGTCAGAGCCTGATCCACCTCCCTATCATTGAACACCACTGCATACACCTCCATTCCCCACTTTGGGTAGCATGAATAGAGGTCCATAAATTTTTTTACCGTTTTATTATTATTATTAATAATAATAATAATAATAAGTAGTAGAAGAAATAATAATAATAATAATTATAATCATGATTGTTGATTTTGTAGTTATTATTATTTTTGTATCCGTCCCAGCATCACTTGATAGCATGCTTCTCTCCCAATAGTAACTAATTAATAATCAGTAAGGGAAATATCATCCAAGTTCATGTCCTGTACATAACTACTTGGAACAATGAACTCTCTTTCTCATATATATATATATATATATATATATATATATATATATATATATATATAAATAAAAGCAGCTCTTAAAGAGTCAGCTGTGAATGCAGAGCGGAAATTAAGAATCACCTTTCAAGTGTACAGAGTCCGACCACTACTGTAAGTTTCATGCTTTTACACAATCAAGCAGTCGGCAGCTGTAGTGTGAAAATGGTAACCTTTATTTCCCCAGGCAACACTAACATGGAAATATATATATATATATATATATATATATATATATATATATATATATATATAGAGAGAGAGAGAGAGAGAGAGAGAGAGAGAGAGAGAGAGAGAGATTTCTTATTACTGAATGAAAGCAGCATGTCAACAAAGTAACCCTAGAGCAGAGTTTCTCAACCAGGGGTAAAAAATTATATAGTTGGGGGTAAATAATTGAAGTACCTGATAATTTAAATAATAATTCAATTAAATTTAGTACTAAATAAGAAATCAGTATTTTGAGTGTCGGTTAGTATTTTTTTTTTTAGTCACAGTATTTTGACTAAAAAAAACCCCTTAGTATTGTGAATGAAAAAATCATTCATTCATTTAGTCACAAAATTGTACATCAATGCTTTATGATGGCTATGAATTTTTTGTATGGGAGTAGGGGGTAAATGGAGAAATACATAAAGCCGTGGGGGTCAATGATGGAGGAAAGGTTGAGAATGGCTGCCCTAGAGTATATTTATACATCACTGACACTTTATTGGTATGCAACTCCCACATTCAATAATAGAAAATATATATATATATATATATATATATATATATATTAATTTTTAGGATATAAAAAAAAAACATGTAAAAAAAACTACAATCATGTTTCAACACCATAAATATGTCTCCTTTTCCTTGCTAGTGTTTTGACATCGCCAGAAGGGACACATTTGTGGGGTTGAAACATGATTGTAATTGTGTAGCAATTTTTAACATGTTTTTGTTTTAATATCTTAAAATAAATAGTATTTACCTCTCTTCTGTATTGAACCCTCTTTTAAATTAAATGTTACGTACAGTGGAATTATACTCCATTTGTTCTCATTTCCCCTGGATGGATATATATATATATTGTATTCTGTTGGGAGCAGATATATTGTGACAGGACATGAACTTGGGAGATATTTGCCTTACTAATTATTAGTTAATCATTTTGTAGTAAGAAGAAAAAGAAGAATAATTGTTGCATTTGTTGAGGAGAGAAACAGACTCAGTTGATGGACAATAAATTTTTTTTTTTCCCCCCTTTGATGAATAAGATTTATCAAACCTTAACTTTATGCAACTTGGAATATTTAGCAAGGTCTGCTTATCACCATAGACTTAAACTTTTTGCCAATCCCATTTGTGTTTGGAGCTGATGACAGAATCAACTATAAGCAAAATTCTTAGAGTTTGTATCCCAAGGTGGATGAACTCAAAAATACTATTCCATTTATTCCAGCTTTCTACCCAGAGTAGTTGCTGCAAAAATACAGATGATATAAAAATAGTGCCAGATCGAAGAATATTCACAGAGTGGAGGCAGAGTTAAAATGCCACAACAAATATCTTGGAAAGGAGGATAGGTTTTTGTTATATTTCCACAATCCATAAAATGACAGAGAAAAACATGTAAATTCAACAAATGTGCAGATGATACCTTATTGGTTTCAACAAACCATATTTTGAACTGAAAACATCAGGAAGTGAATATTGTCATTTTGATGTCGACTGTCACTTTAAAGGTTTCTCTGAAAAATTCTTACAAGACTAACATCAATAGATATTATTGACAAGGAGTTAACAGATCTTTCTGTATTCAGTAAATGTGTTCACACACAGAACACTAGTCAATAAATAAATCTCCAAAATTACCTTGCAAAAATAAATGGAATATAAGTTCTTAATCTACAGGGTGATTTCTAACTAAAATGGTAGATGGAACAGAGGACCAGGGGCATGTTCCTATTATTCTTAGCAAGCCAAATATGAATTTACTTTTTGTCATTATTCAGAATATATTTCTATGAGATATACCTGTGACAATTTAATGATTTTGCTATTTGAATTTTCTGATGAATCTTAATCCTTAAGTTAATGATTGAATAAGTTCCTTGTGAGCTTCATGACAATAAAATACCCATGAAAATTCCCCTACTGCATTATTAAATATTTGAGCTTAACAACATCAACAAAAGTGTGTAATAACAATCAAAAGTATGAATGCATGTCATTATTTAAGGAAGTGGGTACAAATGAAAAAATTTAAAAGTGACAAATTTTTCCATTTCTCTGAAGTACATGTTAAACACATGAGAGTTCAAGGTGCTTGATTTCTTTCTTTTTCTCACTGACACAAAAATCATCTCTGAGAGGAAAGACTGAAAAGACAAATCAATCAAAATGGAAGAGTCCATTATTTATGAGGTATTGGCCAGGTGTAATGTCATGCGCTCAGGAACAGACAGAATTAGAATATATTATCAGTTAAAAAACCTGCAGAACTAGACCCTTGTTTCAGAACTTAAAAGTGTTATACTCTACTGCAATTAGATCTCTTTCTGATTCACTTTACATTTTGGCTGGATGTGAACAATAAGAAAGCAAAACACAAAACAAAAAAGTTGTTTCCTGCACAGGGGCTCTGAGCATCACATCCAGTGCACAAAAAAAAAAAAAAAAAAAAAAAAATCCGTGTAAAAAATGCAATAGCCAATCATCATCATTCATGACAAAAAAAGAATGTCACTGGGAGCCTGCATCTGTTGAATCAAAGATATCAAAAATGTCACTACTCGCTGACAACAGGCAGTTCAGCTTCAACCCTTTGGCCTTGTCACATGGTCGCCAGATCATCAAACACCTCACTGGTGACAATTTCAACCCTGAAGAAAGGTGTATGTTAAACCCACCAACGATACCCATTTGGCTTCACTAATCTGCTCCAGGCCACTCCCTTGACACCAACTGCGACCCAAGAAATCCGTCAACTTCTGGCCCTACTGATAACATCTTTACACCTAATTGCTTTTCCTTATCAATGGCAACTAAGGAACCACATTGGAACAATTTTTGCCACTTTTCACATAACTATGTACATATCAACATATATGTATATCAAGGTGTGTTTATTTTGCATGTGTTATGCTACTTAATCAAGATCACTTTCTGATTCACAAATACATTTCACCAGACATGTCAGCTGGATATGAGCACTAAGAAAAGCAAAACACAAAATAAAAAATTGTTTCCTGCACAGGAGCTCTGAGCATCACATCTAAAAACAATTCCCTGCAAAAATTAAGAAATGCAATAGCTAATCACAAACATTCCTGCCAGAAAAAAATGGATGTCTCCGGGAGCCAGCACCTGTTGAACCAAACAGCAACTGAAGAACTACATATTAACAATTTTTGAAAAATTTCAAACACCTATGTTTATATTACATATATCTAATAAATATACCCTATTGAAATTTTAATTCTTGTTTGTTCCATTCCTTTACAACTAAATACTTGTTATAACAAAAGCAAAGAAGAAAATCATTAGAGTAAGATAGACTGTAGGCTTTCCAGTATACAAATTGATTGATATTTTAATGACATATTAAAGGAAAGATAATTTAGCATTTGATCTTATTATGATATTTAATTTTTCTTTATAATAATATAATAATGAAAAACAAAACATAAAAAATCCTAAAACTATGATAAGTCCTGATTAAAACAACAACAAAAAAGAAACATAAATAGGATATTTAAAAAAAATTTGAAATGCCACTAAGATGCAAGAGTGAAAGAAAATGTTGGTGAGGAGAGAAGACAATAAAAGAACAAGATTCAGAAAGATAATCACAATTGATGTTGCATTTCAATTTTTGAAGATCATAGTTACCAGGAAAGCCAGGAGAGAGTTCCACAGGGAAGTTCAACAGAAACTATTAGAATAGAATTTACAGTTAAATCTAGCTGTTTCAACATTAAAATGATGAGACCTAATTACCAATTTAGTACTATACTTAAATTTATGAGGTTGATGCACCAAAGAGAAAAGATCATTAGAATAATTGCCAAGAAAGTATTTATAGAAAAAGATGCAGGGAAGTTATGTTATGGCAGTGAGAAAATGACTAAAGCAGATATACCAGGTCTGAACCAATAATAGACCTTCTTTGAATTTTGTCAAGAAACTTGAGATCTATAACAAGAGTGCCAGAACAAAAATATTCAATGCCTGAATGAATGGTAGATTTATAAATGTGCAAGATAGATACTGGCGAGAAAAATTGTCTGGCATGACACAATGAATCAACTTTCCTAGCAGCAGATGTAGCAAATGATTCATTCATTTCAAATTCATTTCAGTGGAAAAAATGAGACCAAGAAGAACATTAAGTTAATCTGCTGGAGGTTGGCATCAGCCATGCTGATGGAAAGCAAAAAAGGTTCTCTATTGTGATTAAAAAATGTCAGTTTAAGTTTGAAGACATTTAAATTTACAAGCCATTTCTTGTCCTAGTTAACAACATATTGAATAACATTTTTTAAATTGGCTGCCCATTTTACTGTAGAAAGAACTATCAAACTTATTGATTTCTGTCTTAATAGCATCATCAATATAGATACTGAGTTTGGATTTGATGATATTTATTGAAGAAGAATAAAAGCAACATAGGTCCAAGGAGAGAGCCCCAGGGAAACCTCTCATTAATGTGAAAGGATATAGAAGAGTGGCTGTTCAACACAACTTTCATTACATGATTTGTCAAGAAAGATAGGATTAAATCAAAAATTCAAATGGAGGCACCATAGTCCTTGAGCTTGTGAAGAAGACCAGCATGCCAAACTTTGCTAAAGCACCTTTGAAATATCTAAAGCTACAGCCTGAGCTTTAGCATTCTTATCTTGGCAGATTGATTACAGGATTTGTTAAAGATTGAATCACATCCAAAATTCGGTTGGAAACACCATAGCCCTTGATCTTGTGAAGAAAACCAGAGAAAAAAAAGCTCATCAGAGCCCTTGCCATGAAAATATTTGTAGAAAAGAGAGTGGGGAATCTAAGTTACAGCAGTGAGGAAGTGACTGCTCTCTAGTAAATTCTTTGATTTTAGATTACAGAATTATTTTGAAAAATATTTCAAAGTGAGTAAAATATAAAGGAAACAAAAATGTCTTAATCATTGAATGATAATTAATCTAAGCTTTTCCCTTATCTAAATTTCTGGGTGAAAGATATGAACAAAAAATGTGTTCCAGAAAACATGACTTATTTCCCACCATTTATTACAATTATTACTAAACTTATTTAGTATCTGCCACTCATTAATTGGTGATCCCAGAATTCTGTTATCCCTCCACCTCTCTTTTGGTTTTCCTCTACTTCTTTTTCTAGGCACCATACCCACAATCCAATTTTACAAGCCCTGCACAAGATCTTTTAACATGCCCATTTGTTTAATGTTTTTAATTTTGATAATCTCTGTATCAGATTTTCTTGAAATGTTTTCAATTCAAATAATCATATCAGCTTGTTCACTTTCAGTTAATATAAAACCTTTTGTTTCCAATAGATTATTCAAACGATTAGTTTGTTTTTAATTGTTTATTTGTACAACTTTTCTACAATTGAGTCTTTTTACCTAAATTTGAGCTTCTATTTACAGCTGAGCTTATATGAAAATAATATTAAGTGTTACATGAATTCTTTTCTCCAAAGTAAACTTAGCACTAAAAACAGGGATTTTCTTTCATTTATAATTCAATCTGGTTAAGACTAATTTTCATTTAAGCATTTCACTTGGTGTGGCTTTGTTTTCTCTTGCTACTTGCTTGAGTAATGTGAGTGCAAACAGTTGGATTAGATTTCTTCCGTGAAAAGCTAGAAACTATCAACTACTATACTCTGGAGTTATAAAATTTGTTTCAGTTACTGAATCTCACATTTTCATTGAATAGAAATATGAGTCCAAATGAAAGAAAAAAAAAGGAAGAAATTATTGTGAAAAAAATTGCTCTTTGCATCTAGGCATACATTGCTGACTTGTGTATATGTATATGATAGATTCATATGAATCGATACAGATGAGTAGAACTCAATGTACTGAAAACAGGATTTGTGTTTTCTTTTTACACCATGGCAATATTTCACTTTTCGTTCTTTTGTTGAACTTGACCTGGGTTTTGAGCAAGCTTATGTAATATCTGCGACTCATTAATTGGTAATCACATAATTGTTTTACATCTCTCCACTTCGGCTTTTGTTTTACTCTACTTCTTTTTCCAGGCACCATACCCTCAAGTCACAGTTTAGCAAGCCCTGCACTAAATGTGTCTAAATAGTTTCAAAGATTTATCATGGATGGTGTCAAAGAGTGAAGGCAAAGAATGGTTACATTTCTAAGAGTAGTGTATTTATTTTCATTTGCCGGTCTGAATATTCGAGAAATCTTATTAAAGAAAAACATGCACTCTCTTTAATAAGATTTCTCGAATATTCATGTTGGCAGATGAAAATAAACAGATATACTGTCTAAAAAAATATATGGAGTGTCTACTCAAATATGGGCATCCACTAAAATAATATTTTCAAAGATAAAATCTGTTGGATTAATAAATAAAAAATCCATTTTTCCACAACTATTATCATAATTAACATTGTCATTATTGTCACAGTTTTTTGTCATTATTATATTATCGTTTCCATCATCATTAAGGCTAAATTTACTGTTTATCATGATCAATAACACATCAATAACTATTATTTAATATATCAATAATAATATCACAGTTATTATTACCATCAGCATAGTCAGAATCGTCAATAATACACAAGCTGAAAATACAAACATCATCATCATCATCATGTCCACAAACAGAACCCAACTTAACCAACATGGTGATGGTAGGCCGAGACCAATGAGTGTGTGTGTACGCATCTACTTGTGTGTACGTGTGTGTGTGAGGAAGTGCAAATTTGTCTACATATATAAATGCGACAAGTCTCGACACCGAAATAGAATGACAATTGCATATATATGTATGCTCGAATGCATGGATGTGTATCTGCGTAACCTGTAACCTTGGATTATTTATATGGGTGTGTTTGTGTGCTTATGTATAGGTGAGTGCCATCTCAGACAAGCACAGAAAATTCCTCCCTCCACCACACACAAATAATCATAAATAGATCCATTTAAAAAAAAAAAAACCAAAAAAAAACAGTTTGTCTGATGATCACAAAAGCGTGAAACCCAGGGCCACAAACTAATATCCATACAACTGAATATATATATATATATATATATATATATATATATATATATATATATATATATATATATATATATGATTAAAATATAGTTTTATGGTATGCTATATTTAAGGGTAAAATTGCTCAATATCAGAGATAGAGCATGTGTAAATATAATTTATCCTGTAGTATGAGCATTTTTCCTTTTGTTTATAAAGGAGAATCAATTTACAAAGCAAACTGAACACATCCCCTAAAATTTACAAAATATTAAAATTTTTTTTTGATATTCATGATCTGGTGAGTTTAATAGGAATACAAAAAACAAATTTGATAAAAGTGATTGATTCTTGGAAAGGTGTGTTTCTGTAGAAATACCAAACTTTCATGTATTTATTTGCAAATATGAGCAAAATGCCATCTCAAATTTTACAATAAAAATGGTCACTGTTAAACTAAATTACAAAACTTAATTCAACTAATAAGAGTAGCAATATTTAAGAGCAATAAAAGGAACCTTTGCAGCTATATGGCTTCCCTTGCCAAGAAGGACAACTTTGAAGAAATAGTGCTTATATTCAATATTAACCATTCACGGACATCTAGCAGTTCATTTCCCATATTTCTTCCTTATGATTATATAGAGATAAAAAACCGATCAATCTGTGAACTCTTTGACCACGGAAAGAAATTGGCTTTCTCAGGAAACAAATGTCCAGTGGCAGAAGCACCAATTACCAATACTGGATACTGGCAATGTATTCAAAGCAAAATTGGCTGCTGGCTTGTGTTTCTGTCTGGACTTGGTCAATATCACAGAATTGTTGGAAAAAAAACAAAACATTGGTCCATCAATGATTTTCTAGATGATAATGTTCTGACATTAAACTATATATGACCAATACAGGCACAAAACTAATATTGCACTTCTAAAATATCAAAAGCATTTTGTTGCTTGGCATTTTCTTATACTCAGGACTTGTAGAATATTAAACTAAACAAATAATGTTCTAATCACCATAGAATAATTATAAGAATTATATTTATAATAAAATTCTGTTTATTTCTATTACCAGAGAAGTCCACTATATAAAGATGGCCCATCTTCTTATAATGCACTTTTCCAGTGAGATACCAAATGTTACACACCAGCAAAATAAATTATAGATGGATACTCATTGCATTTTAGATATATATATATATATATATATATATATATACATACACATTTTTTCCCTCGCCAGTAACACAACTTAGTTTCATGCACAATGCAATCGTCAGGTGCTAATTGAAAACACAACCAGCCCATGACGATTGTATTGGGCATGAAACGCAGAGTTGTGTTCACTCAACTGTTAACCCAGTACTGACCGCTGCATGGTCAAGCTATTATCAATTAAACTGGTTCCCCACCAGGCTTTTCTGGTGGGGAGGGTGGCTAGAGATAGTAAGATTAAAAACAAGACCTGTCAAAGACTGGATGAGCCTTCTTTTAGTGTTAACAATCTAACACAATGAGGTCAACTGGGCTCGAGGGTGATATATGCAACCAGTACAGTGTTCACCCAGCAACACTGGGTGGAGAGCATTCAAGTGTAAAGTCAGTGAGGAGGGGTCCTCCACCAATGGAATTTTGACAAGTGAATTTATTATTGAAATATACAAGAAATCAAAGCCAATGATTATAGAAAATAGTTTTAGTCAAAGTCAAATAAAATCTGACTTTTACTAATAGACTAAAATATAAAGCAATGTGTTTTTTTAACAGATGACAAAAGTAGATTGATTAATAATCTATTTGGAGTTCAAGAAACTTGGATCAAATACAAAAGAACAGACCCAAAGCACTGTATTTTTGGTTAAGAATCAAACTTGTGACCCATTTGATATTGCATTTTTGTCATATTGAATACGATATGGCTCAAAGATCACGGACATTATGGATTATGGTGTTGCTTAAAAATTAATTGTTTATATTTTGGGTATGAAAATAAAATTTGCAGATATAAATTATAAATAGTCTAAAGATGTTTAATTTCTTAAATAGGGTAATTGAGCTTTGCATTGCTGTAATGGTATCTTGTAGCTTAATGGTAAAGCATGCCTGGTTTGAAGGTGGTTTATCATAATAAAAGAAATATATGTTTAATTCCTACCAGGAGACATTTTTTTTAATAAGACTGAGTCTCTAAGGCCAAGAGACAGTCTTATTAAAAAAAAAAAAATGTCAAAATGGGCCATGTGGCTAAAGACATTGGTTAGATCCAGTGATTAGACCCAAAGAGTTGTGAGCTCAATACCAGGCCACAGCAGTGGTAAACCAAAAATTTGGAGAGTTGAGTTAAAGGGAAATAACTAGGACAACCAGAAGAGGCATGGCACGCAAAACTAGAACAAACTACCCCAGTGGATGAAATATAGGGTTCAGCTCAAAATTCCAATCACCTGAAGAAGGCCGGAACATACAATGGCCAAAACGTTGTGAATATGGTAATGAAGATGAGGATAACAGTCCAAATAATGTAAATAATATAAGTAATCATAATACCTCATCTCATGTAACTATATATTAATCACACAAATTAGCACTGAGATATATTGTTAGGGTAACAAGGTATTACTAAAAAAAAAAAAATACCTTGTATTGCCATAACAAAGGAATACCTTATCAAGTAGTGTGAATGGTTTCAAGAGATTAATTTTTGTTTTTTTTATCTCAGGTCAGTTTCCTTTTAATATTTTTACTTTTAATGATTTAAAAGCAGAATTCTATTTTATGACTATTTCTCAACAGGAAGTTGTAGTTAAGGGAGGCAACTCTGAATTGCTTAGTATTAAATGAAACTTCAAATCTCAAAATAACCTAGCAAGATCAATTTTATAGTAATCTATTATATATATATATAAAAAAAGTGAGTGTGAATATACATATATATAAAAACACATTTTTTGTATATGTGTGTTGCCACAAATTAAATCATTATTCTTCTGGTGAATATTATTTATTCAGTTTAATATTCAGGAAGTAGTGAATATCAGAAAATGCAAGAAATGTTATAGATAAAAATTCAATGCTACTGCAAAATTATATAATGCTGTCATTCTTTTGATGGTATGGGTAAAGTACACTGTATTGATAGCAGATATAGAAGAAAAAATCTGCATTTACTCCTAGACAAGTTAAGCTGGGAAAACAAAATGGTCTTTAGAAAGCGGAACAGCTTAAGATGCAAGCTATGAACTAGAGACATAAAAATCAAGCAAGTACACAAATTTAAATATCTTAGAAGTGTTCTAACAGATGACAGAAAATGTGACACAAAGGCACATTTGAATAGCAAAAGATTCCTTCTAAAAGCTAAATAAAGTGTTAAAAAACTGAAAAAATTTGTTAGAAACTGAACTATGTAATATAAATCCTCCAATATCGCAGTGAATGGTGGGCAATTTTCTCACAAATGAAGAGGAAACTTGAGGTAACAGTGACGTGTTTGTACAGAAGGATACTGAGAATAACACAGATGGATCATGCAAGCAACAAAAAATGGAAATAAAAATACCTTTTTCATGGCACACTCACTGTCATTCTTGCAAGAGTTTTCAAGAATGACAGTGGTTGTTCCATTTTCTGCCATATCTTCTAAGCCATCTCTTCCAATTTCATCTACTATCCCTTGGGCACCATTCAACCAACTTTTTACTCCATCTATTATCCTTTCTTCTAATTATGTGTCTTGCTTACTTCCACTTTTGTCTCTCTTAATTACTTTGAATATACTCCTTATTTTAGTCAGTTCTTTCATTCATATACTTTTGTCTCTCTTAATTACTTAATTAATAGGGAAGACATTTTTAATTATATTTTTGTTAAGAAAGACTTCCAAACCAAATGTTATATTTTATTTCATTTTCATGGTTTTTCTTTAATGTTATCACCTGCTAAAAGTAGATGTATTCCTGGACATCTTCCAGTTCTTTATTCATATGTTCTTTCTCAAAATGTTACAACTGAACATTTATATGTCCTTTTTGACCTACCTTGAGACTTTCCCTGTTTAGATCATTTACCATGTCTGGTAATTTATCTAATGATTCTAATATATATTAGGCAAATGCCATCAGCAAATCAATGATTGAAATATCCTCTGTATATGTTTGCTCCCATTCTTTTTCAGTTCATTTTCTTTCAAGATATTACGTGATATCCCCTTGTGTAACTACTATTCCAATCTTTTTCTTATATATATATGTTTAGTTGAGTATTGTTATTGCACATACAGAGTGCAATGGATAAATTGTCATCTAAATTATGCAAAAATGAAAATGACACTGACATGCCATTTTAAGCGATATACAGGGAGCGATGGATAAATTGTCATCTAAATTATGCGAAAATGAAAATGACACTGACATCTCATTTTAACAGATATACAGGGTGCGATGGATAAATTGTTGTCTAAATTATGCAAAAATGAAAATGACACTGACATCTCATTTTAACAGATATACAGGGTGCGATGGATAAATTGTTGTCTAAATTATGCAAAAATGAAAATGACACTGACATCTCATTTTAAGAGATATTCAGGGTGCGATGGATAAATTGTCATCTAAATTATGCAAAAATGAAAACGACACTGACATCTCATTTTAACAGATATACAGGGTGCGATGGATAAATTGTCATCTAAATTATGCGAAAATGATAATGACACTGACATCTCATTTTAACAGATATACAGGGTGCGATGGATAAATTGTTGTCTAAATTATGCAAAAATGAAAACGACACTGACATCTCATTTTAAGCGATATACAGGGTGCGATGGATAAATTGTCATCTAAATTATGCAAAAATGAAAACGACACTGACATCTCATTTTAACAGATATACAGGGTGCGATGGATAAATTGTCATCTAAATTATGCGAAAATGAAAATGACACTGACATCTCATTTTAACAGATATACAGGGTGCGATGGATAAATTGTCATCTAAATTATGCAAAAATGAAAACAACACTGACATCTCATTTTAAGCGATATAAAGGGTGCGATGGATAAATTGTCATCTAAATTATGCAAAAATGAAAACGACACTGACATCTCATTTTAAGCGATATAAAGGGTGCGATGGATAAATTGTCATCTAAATAACGCAAAAATGAAAACGACACTGACATCTCATTTTAAGCGATATACAGGGTGCGATGGATAAATTGTCATCTAAATTATGCAAAAATGAAAACGACACTGACATCTCATTTTAAGCGATATAAAGGGTGCGATGGATAAATTGTCATCTAAATTATGCAAAAATGAAAACGACACTGACATCTCATTTTAAGCGATATAAAGGGTGCGATGGATAAATTGTCATCTAAATTATGCAAAAATGAAAACGACACTGACATCTCATTTTAAGCGATATACAGGGTGCGATGGATAAATTGTTGTCTAAATTATGCAAAAATGAAAACAATACTGGCATCTCATTTTAAGAGATATATTTACCAAAATTACACAAAAATATCTTGAAATATTAAAGAGTAAATTTATTCATCAATTCATCTTTGGTGCTACAAGGAGTTTTGTTGGTCTCTTATCCAACTGCGCCCCACACATAATAATCAAGGGTATTGCAATCTGCAGAAATTGTCTGACAGCCATGACTGGGTTCCCCTGCTTGTGTGGCATGGCACAGATTCATGGTGACAGATTTAGTGTCTCCCAGCAGCCACCCTCTTGATCCAGGGCAGGACTACCTCATCAAGGCACTTGATGTAGGCCTCCTGTGAGAAGATGAATGGAGACATAATGTTACCATCACCAGTGACCACTCCAAACACCTTTGTAATCACAATTAGACTCATCCAACTTTTTCTGAACCCTCTGCACTGTCCTCAGATTGACACCCAAACACTCTGAAGTGTTTGCATTGGAGCTTCCTGCATGAATGCCAAGCAGTATAGCATGCCATTTCCAAATTTCTGGTGGAGTGAATTGCAAAATGGTGCTCTTTTTCTCACAGACAGTGCTCAACTGACCTTACTATACTGTGCAGTTGACAAAGTCTAAACAATGCAAATGCAGGAAATTAAAAACATAAAATGATAGCAGTTTACCTATTGCACACTCTCTATAAAATTTGATATAATTTTTGCCGTGCTCTTCTCATGAGTTACAAGTTGTTAAATGTTCTTCTGAGTTGAATGACTTTTCACAGTCAGCTAAAGCCAATCAAAATAGTTTGTTACATTCTCTTGTCTGCTTCATCAGTTGACCTCTTGTTTGTTGATGGTTTATTGTCGAGCAAACACCCTTGGTGAAGATTAGATGCACCTGCTCGTTGGTACAGCTAATTTTCATCAAGGGTGTTTGTTATTGTTGCTTCCAATCCCTGTAGGAATGATTGCTAAAAACATCCTCCCTCTACAAATTTACAGACAAATCATACAGATGCATGCTGGGATTTCTTCCTTACCAATAAAAATGGACCATTCAAGGTCACATCTGCTATATTTTTGTTCTTTCTTGTCTTGAAATCAGAACGATACAATCACTTGACTGTATTCCGTTTTTTGTGTGAATATAATTCTTATTTTATGAACATTTTGCCTTATTACTGTTGCTTTGCATAGTTTTAAATTGTGCACACACACACACACACACACACACACACACACGTGTGTGCGTGCGTGCGTATATATAACTAAAATAATCCTATGGAGCCAGGCAAACCTACCTAGGTTTCACTGGCTCCTTAGGACTATTTTAGTTTTTGCTCTACTTAGTGTATAGAGCACTTTATGTTTAGTCTTTTACTCATTTTGTGTTTTTTTTCTTTGGACTTGGAGCTCAAGCACTTGAGAGGATTCGTACAGTGTTATGTTCTTGGTTCTTTCTTTTTTTATTCCCAATTTTTTCATCGGACATCAGTTTCTTATATTACAAGTTGAGCTATACCACCTTTATCTAATGTTGTATTTTGTAGTTTCTTTCTTTCAATGAAAACATGTTTGAAGCTCTTCCATTTTCTGATAGCTTATGTCCTTTTATTCTGTCGTTATTTTGTGAATTTTCAATTTTATCTTATTTTTATGTCCATATTTTTCATAAGTTCTGTTGTTTTTGAGTATTTCCCTTTCTTATATATACAGTATAACCCGGATATAAGAGAGTTGTCAGGACCGGAGAAGAAGTCTCTTATATCTGGGTTTGGTCTATTATATATACATTAACACAGGCTCTAATTTGGGACCAGAGAAAATCTCACTTTTATCCGGGTTTCTCTTATATCCGGGTTACACTGTATATAATTTCTACCTCATTATAGTTATTGAATTGCTATCCTGTCTATTCCACAAAGTGAAGTATCTGTTCTCATTTTCTATTAGAAATGAGGTGTTCTCTCTGTTTTTTTGAAGATGTTTTTTCTTCACACACACATGAAGCATGGCAACCCCACCAAAGAAAACAGATCCAACTGATTAAACAAATTACATCTAGAGTTGCGCAATACTTGAACTATACATACATGTATGGGTAATTGAATGACAAAAATGAAAAAAAAAATTATGTGACGTTTCGTTTTTGATCTTCAAAAGGATTTCATTGAACGAAAGTAATTTTCTTATTCAAGAAAATTAAATATGTAGTGGGGAGGGGACAAAAATATAAAGAAAATGTAAATTATAATTATAATATGAAGATGAGTAATTATTATAATTGAAAATGTAAGGATGCTAAAATTTAAATTTAGTAATAGGGAGGTTCAGATTCCCAAAATCATAAGTCAGAGGTCATAATTCCAAGGGTGAAAAATCAGTCTCGCAAGTCCAGCATCAGAAAATACCGGGGATGCAAATCAAAAGGGTAAAATATTCACATCACAACTCACAATCCTGTGGTTCAAAGCAGCATTCTTTTATTGGAGTAAGAAAGGTTGTGATTGGTTGAGACTGGTAGAGAAGAGCAAACAATTGCCATATTTCAAGGCCTATTAAAGTTGAGTCGACCTTGATTCTGAGGTTCTTTTTCAACAGATAGCACAGAGAATGCAAATTCTTTTTTGTGGTAAGACTTGGCTTTCTTCTTCATCACCACCACACTGTTTCACAAAGTAGCAGTTCTAGGGAAAAAGCAGTTGAAGTAGAACTTTCTCTTTACATATGAAATAGGGAGCAAATAAAGGTGATTCAACTCTGTGGAAGTAGCATGGCCAAGGATGTTTTGCACTACACACATTCACATTCTGTATTTTATATATGTAGCTTACATAGTTATTTTTACAGTGACTTTAAGTAGTATTTTAAGTAGTAGTTAGTAAAAATCCATTTGTAGATTGATACATAATACACATTGCTTAAAATAAAAATAAAATTGGGGCTTCTATTCCAAACATGAGTATCTGTTAAAAATAATGTTTGAAGTAATAAAGATATTGGATTAAAAATAAATTTATTAATTTAATTTGAAATATCTGTAGATAGGTGTATATATTTGCAAACTGTTTATGAACTAGTATTTAAATACATTTATATAAAGTATTCTTTATATAAACTAGTATTCAAATACATTTATATAAAGTATGCTTTTTTCCCTGATAAAGACACTTGTTTTCTCAAGAAGATATATTTTGAAAACAGTTTAAAGACCATAAAAAAATAAAATCACATGAAATAAATTGCATCTGATCTGATCTGAACCCCAATGAAATAAAATCTCAAGTGGGAATGTTGAAGGACTGGTGCTTTTAGAGCTACCACCACCATTTCCCACTGCTTATCCTTCAATTGCTTATTTTGGGTGGTTATCTCAAAGAACTGAAGCAAGATTATTGGTATGCACAACCATTACCTATGAATTAAGCATCTGTGACATCTCTTTACACAGACCAACTTCTGTCTATCTTACCAGTAATTTCTTTTTATTTCTTTTCTTTCTGCAAACTTTTGTGTACTTGCAATGTTTTTTTTTATCTTTTCCTATATTATGTATATTTTTATGATAAAATCAGCAGCTGACATTAAAAAAAATTTCTAAACTGAAACTATTTTGTGCGTTTATTTACCATTTCACTATGATACAGGCACACACAAACGATAACAGTACACAAACAACTGGCCTCACTTTTTCTCTTCTGGTAGTTTATAAATTATATCACAGAATGAAGGGTTTGCTTGGTGGCAGAGATAGTTTTATATATCCTCCGAGTGCAAGTGGTTGATTCCGCACAAAGATAGGGCTTCCAATACTGTTTTTCAAGACCTGCAGGCATTCCCAATGATGTTACATAATCATTTTGGTAGTCATATGTTACAAGCCTATTGTTACTCTATTGCTATTTCCATGGCAAATGTTCTGACAATATACATTACTCAGTTCCACCAGTTCAGACTTTTACAGCTAGGACCTGTCATGCCATGTACATAAAGTTGAATTATTTTCATTCCTTTTGTTTTCCATTAGTAACAAAGAAGTCACATTTAGACAGCTTCTTACCAAGAACTGCTAATTTGTGGAACAAACTCCTGAGAAGATTCTTACCCAATCACTACAAACAACTTCTAGTATAAAGTAAATCGTTATCTATCCTACATATCCTCCTAATCTGCACTTCCTCCTTTTACGGTGATACATCATCATCATTTAATAACTCTCTCTACCTTGAGTGGCTCTTTGGCCTTGTATTGGGTGGACATTTAGTAAAAAAAATATTAATAGGTGGCTTATAATTTCTGTTAAATTTTCAATAAACTCTCAGCTTACAGCCATATCACATTGAAACACTGGTTCTGATATGATCACAGAAGTTAAGCAACATCGAGTCTGTTTAGTACTGAGCTGGGTGACCGCTTAGAAATATCATGTGCTGTAAGCTTGGAGGTGCAGGTGATAATGGCTCAGAGTTGGAAATTGGAGAGCTGAGTTCCAATTCTATTTGGATTTGTTATATACACTTCTGTGCAAATACTCTTGGGAAAGGATATGAAGCCACCTCTTCTCCCTGCCCAGCTATGGGTCAATTAGTACGACTTGTAGATAACAATCTGAAAATATTTTCTGCCTTAAATAACTTGCAAAAATGTTGATAAGCTGTAGAAAAAAAAAAAAACTTAAAAAAATAAACAAATCTATCAATTCAAAAACTCTCAGGCCTTGATTAAAATTTAAGTGATTGTTTTTAAGGCCTTAAATTACTTATCTCCATTAAGCAAGAACAGTTAAGTTGGACATCATATAAAACCCATGCTGGTAGATGTAAATGATAACCCAAAAGAAAATTAGTTTATTCTTATTAGGCTAAGATCCTATTTGACAAAAAGAGAGATCTCTCACTTTAAAATTGGCCTTATGCCATACTGTTCATGTAGGCATGCAGATAAATACCATAAGAAAACAGCATTTATTTGATGTTATAGTTTTACTTAATATTTGTAGACAGACAGATAACAAAGTTTATATATTTAATTAATTTTGATACTTTCAAGCAAGAACTTGTATCACACTGGTAAACAAAAGCTAGAGAAGATTACACCACAACTCCTAATCTGGGAAGGTTGTGGACCAATATGTTAGTAGGAGATATGCCCTGACTTTTCAGGATGTTGGTGATCATGGCCCTCCACAATTTTCTGTTCTTTGTAGATCTTAGTAAATTTTGTTTTTTCTATCACTCCTAAACACTGTTTTGCCAATCATTTACACAAGCTCATTAAGTTGGTAATGTGCAGTTTTCCTCTATCCCTCTTGCCTTCAAACTGTCCTGTAAGTGTCAAAATTTCTAAGTCCTCTTTCCTCATAATGTGCACGAGAAATTTCTACTACCTCTTCCTGACATTAAGTATAAATGTCCTTTTTGTTTCCATTTTTTCTAAAACTGTCATTGCTCACATATTCAGTCCATGGTATTCTCAGTATCCTTCTGTAGAATCACATTTCTGTTGCTTCAAGTCTCATCTTCATCTGAAAGATGATCTCGCATTCACTGCCATATAGGAGGACTGATATTGCATAACAGTTCAGTAGTGTTCTTTGATTGTAACAAAAGTTTCCTCTTTCAATACTTTGCTTCGCTGTTGGAAGGCATCTTTTACTATCGCAATGCACCTTCAAATTTTGATGTTGCATTTTCCATCCTCTGTTAAGATACTTCCCATATATTTAAATGTTTGTACTTGCTTGATTTTGGTATCTCCATTTGTCATATTCAGAAACAGTTCTTCTTTTTCTTCACAACCATTTATTCTATCTTGCAATTGAGGTTTAGTCCTTTCTTCTCACTTTCCTTCACTACCTCCTGTAGGAGTTTCTGTATTTTCCTTCCTATGTCATCTGCATATCTAATATTGTTAAGACTGTGACCACAAATAATGAATCCTGGTAGGACTTATAATTCTCTTAGAATTGCCTAAGTCCTGTGAAAAGACACACCTTGTCTTACACACCTATTTTTGTATATTTACTGCAGTCATTTTTTATCCGCATGCAGGTGGTTTTCTCACAGTTTAAGTTCTGGATTATTCTGATATCCTTTCCAAGTATATCAAGGTTTCCTAGTAGTGACAACAATACTTTGTGACATATTTTATTAAGTGCTTATGAGTCTACAGGGTTAAAATATATGCATACAGACACAACATGAGATTTAATATTATCACAAACAGATTTTATTGCAAGAACTGGAAAATAAAACTATAAACTAACAAAGTCAATGAACTGCAAAATGGATTTATCTAAAAACAATGCAATTTGAATAAAAATAAATGCATTAATTTTTTAGAAATTGCTTTGTTTATGTTTTGACATGAAACTAAGCAGACAGGCTTTCGAGAACAATATCTTTGTGAGGAAGTGTGCTTTCCTTAAAAAGTAAAATCGAGGCTTACTGGATTATAGTGCTCTCTGTAGCTGAGCAGTAAAGCATGCTATATCAAATGGTTGTTTCTCCTACAAAGGGAGACAGAGGTTTGATCCCTTCTGGAGGACAAATTTTCTTTATTAGGATTTCCTGAATGCACAGATCTACAGAAGTAATACAGTTTGTTTAAAATAATAAAAATGGGGCGTCTGCATCAAATATGAGTATCCACTATAATGACATTTGAAGTAATATTGTCACTGCACAAAATTATGGACAAGCTCCATAAGTTTATCGTGACACTCATTATTATTATGTGCACCAATAATCCTGCAACAGTTAGAGAATGCATACAAAGGTATTGGTATTATAAATGGGTGACTGATTACTTTAGATTCCAAAGATATAGATTGAGGCACAGGGTAAGGGGCACCTGCTCATATAGCTTCAACTTATACATGGTAAAACAAAATGAATTGTGAACTAAACATCTCTTTATTAATCATCTGAGAGACTCCTTTCTGCCTTCCATCAGTATGGCTGATACTAACTGCCAGGAAAGTGACTTCTTGCACATTCTTAGGCTAACATTCTCAGCTGCCATGAAGTGGAAAGACTACATTGAATCCATTGCTAGGTCAACTGCTAGGAAAGTTGGTTCACTGTGTTGTTTTCTCGCCAAAATAGATATCTATACATATACCATTCACCCTTGCTTTGAATATTGCTGCCATATGCGTCCACATCCAGTAACGCTTGTGTCTTAGTAGCTTTACTGTCTTGCATGGGGTGAAATTGATTTAATAAAAACAAAGAGAAAAACTTTCTCACTGACCTTTATTTGTGCTGCCAGACTGAGAATTCTGTGACGTTTGTGGTGGAGGCTGATGATGCTCTCTCTGGGAACCATGAGGACCTGTTGAGGAGCCCCTTCTAGTTCTGAAGTTGGAAAACACAGAAAAGAAAATGACAGCAACTTGTTTATTTCTAAATCATTTGTATAACAAACAGAAATATCAAGAATAACTCGTTAAAATGAAAAAATATTAGATGACCAAAAAGGTTTTGTTTTTGTTTTTTTTTTGTGTTAAATCAGCTTTTAAAAATGACAACTGCTTCAAAATACACCAACTTGAAACCTACACACATTTACTTTTTGATGACTTTCAAAAGTCTACATTTTTCATTTCTGGGATAAGAAGTTATCCTTGTTTCTATTTAGAGTAATATCCTCATTTTTTATTTATTATCACACTGTTTCGGCCATTGTACCATCTGGCTTTCTTCAGGTGTTTGTTCAAAGGGAGTAACCTTCATGGAATTTTGAAGTGAACTCTTCATTTAATCTACAGAAGTAGATCATTTCATTCCATTGCCCACGTGTATAGATAATTTATCTTGTTCTCATTTAATACTGCTCAATTATTGCTAACCCTGTTTCCACTGAATCTGAGTCTTCACTACCCATCTAGGGAGTGGACTCACAATTAGTGGACTAAAGTGTTGGTTCATGAATTTGGTGGTATAGTAATTGTGAGTTCAATCCCTGGAGTGAGAAGTACAGACTCAGTGGAAATGGGACTAGCAATAACTGAGCAGAACTAAAATTTAAAAAGAAAAGGGATAAGACGAGATATCCCTAGACATGAACAGTGCAACAAGAACAATATGTCCAATCGATTAAAAAGGTTCACTTCAAAATTTTCTGAAGGTTACCTGGATTGATAGGCACTTGAAGAAGTCAGGAGGGCACAACAGATGGTATGTCGTGATAATAACAACAAAAAAAAAGTCCGAATGTAAATATGAAATGAATTTCAATTTTTTGTTTCTCCCTTTTGAACTTTCCAATCTCAAATTACAGACCTTCCTTTTGTTTTTGAAAAATTGTCTTTATATATGGAAGGAAATGGGAGGCCATCCAATTTGTTCAGAATCTGATTGATTCATTCATTTTGTGCAGTTTATCAGCCCTTTGCAGGTTATTTAAAGCCAGAAAATATTTTTAGACTGTAATAATTATTTTTTTGGGCGACAATGATTTAATCATATAAATCTTACTAATTAACCCATAGCGGGGGGAGAAGAGGTGGATTCATACCTTTCCTGAGGGCATTTGCGTGTAAGTGAATATAATGAACCTGTCTGGTATTGGAACTTGGCTCTCTGACTAATAATTCCATTATCCATCATACCACCCACACTTCCAAGCTTACAGTACCTTATATTCCCAAGCGGTCACACATCTAGTCACTGACCAGGCTCAAAGTTGCTTAACCAGTGATCGTACGGGAACCAGTATTTTAACGAGATGTGGCCATTAAGCCTCGTTCAGAATTTGGAGACGTACTAATTTTTATGCTTCAAAAATAAAAGTTCTACCAACAGATACAAAAACATCACTAGTATCTTCTGAAGTAACTGCTAGTGATACTACTCTTCAGGTAACAACAAAAATGTCGACAGATAAGAGCTTTTTGAAAAGCATAAGAGAAACATCCCACAAAGGACTAGCACAACTATTAGCTTGGCTCATAAATAATTTCCGTTTTTGGGGACTAATTGTAATGATGAATGCATCATCCTAACTAACCCTTCTTTAAGTATATCACAAGTGATGAAAAGTGGATTATATACAACAATGTCCAGAATGATAAAGTTAGATTAACAAGGATAAATCTCTACAACTGACTCCAAAATCGAGCTCCACGGAAGAAAGTCCAAGTTGTACATGTGGGTGGGGTTTTCAGGGTATTATTCATATAAGGAGACATGATGGATAGTGGCTTGGATTGAGGAATTGGAGAGCCGAGTTTGAATTCCATTTGGATCCATGACATTCACTTACGTGCTAATACCCTTGGGAAAAGGGTATGAATCCTCTTCTCCTCCCCCCAGCTATGGGTAAATAGCAGGACAGATTGGGTTCTATAGCCTTGGGTAGCAACCATTCTAGGAGAAAGTAACTCTGAATTCAAAATTGTATGTAACCCTGGTATAGCACAAAAGGATCATTCGCATTGGCTCAATGATCCCAACTATAGTTAAGTGATGAAGTTAATTATTCATATTGAGTTCTTTAAAAAAAACAAACAGCAATGAAACACCAAATGTTCAACTGCTGCAACATGTCCATAAAAGTTTGAAGAAATGATAGGATAGAAGGGCTTTCTTAGTAATTCATGGCAGAAAAGAATAGAAGAACTCACAATGGCTGCTTATGCTGATACATAGTACAGTATACAGTTCTCTTCATTATGCTACTAATGTTAGTATAGTACTTTAAATATAATGATATAACCAGCACATTAGTAATTTATGACAAATGAAGCCAATTTAGTCATACCTGTGGTCCAGCCTACATCATGCCAACTACATCAAAAGCAATTGAGACTGGATGAAAAGAGCTGAAATATACATGTAAGTCACCACCAACTGATGATGTGAACCAATTTTGATAATATATAAAATAAATACTTGTTAGACATGCATGTGAACACACTCTCTCTCTCTCACACACACATATATATATATATATATATATGAAAAAATATAGTTTTAAGGCATGCTAAATGTATGGGTTAAAGTGCTCGATATCAGGGATAGAGCATATGTAAATATAAAAGTGTATATTGAGGCCAATACCCAGTAAACTATAAAATAAATATAAACAGAGCCAATATAAGAAATATATATAAAAAACAAATCCTGGAAAGATCATACAACAAAGAAAGAGCTCTGTGGCAACACAGCTCCCATCAGCAAATTAATACCTCAAGAAAGACTGAGATTTGCAGGTCACTGTTGGCGCAGCAAAGAATAACTAGCTGGAGACGTTCTACTCTGGATACGATCCCATGGGAAAAGAACACAAGGTCTACCAAAGAAGATGTACATTGACCATCTGATAGAAGATGCAGACTGGACAAGCTTCTAAATGCAATGAACAACAGGAATGGCTGGAAGCACTGGGTCATGGAATGTTGAACTTGCTTGACCTGATGATGATGATGATATAAATAAAATGATCCTCAAATATTCTTGCTTTCCGCAACCTACAGTTTCATGTGAACTTTGAGTTTGTTACATGGCGATTTCATAATATTCAGACGGTTCAAAGAATGAGATACTCAGTTTTATATTTAGGTGGCTTTTACATGGCTAGTGGTATATACTGTGCAGCGAGGAGAGTGGGTAGAGATGTGTTGAAAAGAGATTATTATCCACACGTTACTATTTGAGGCATGCTGTTTTTGCAGACCCAGATGTATGTGTCAAAGAATAGAGGCAGGCTATTGGTGGCTTTAAATTTATTCCATACCAACATTCTTTATTACGAATTTATTTCTATGCCCACACAGACAGACATGAGTTCTTGCCTTCCATTTAGCATGCTATCAACCCCCATGCAGATTTTGCCTATGCACAAGTTACATATGTTACCCTTACCAGCAAACATATGCTTAGTACTCAAAATCTCCAGAAAATTGTAGAAAAGTACCAATATTTGAGTATCAATTTGATATATACACATACACACACACACACAAGCCTAGAAGATGCCTTTGGGTGGACTTTAGGCTGGCTCCTGTGGACAGCTTTTGGGCCTTCGACCTTTTACCTTCAGTATCCTATGTATGTAAAAATTATAAGAATTTAGAAATAATAAAATTATTTTATCTTTATTCAACACCTTAATTCGACATAATCTTTCTTCATATACACAACCGATCTCCATAGTTTCTTTACATTTATTTTGCGTGCCACTTTTATTTTCCTTTAAAATCCCCATTCCTTGTGATCCCTTCACATAAAGTCACTCTTAAAAGACATTAGGGAACCCGAACTATGTAATATTTCGAATATGTCACAGTACATTTGCTAGAAAAAGAAAAAAAGACAACATATGAGCAATGTACCATGCCCCACTAAAGTTTTAATTACAGTTTAATTAGACAATATCAATTACAATTAATTGCAATGAAGTTAAACCTTTAATAAAGAAATGTTTTTTAAACCTTTCACTTAGTTCGATATTTAAATTTAACTTCAAATGAATCATTTAATTTTTAATTGTGTTTAACTACAGTAGTTACTAATTGTTACTTCAGGTTGTTTATGATCCACCGAGATCAAAAAACAGACGGACAGACACACATACACTGCTCTTTATTTATATAGAAAGAAGTCTAGTTTCAAGATTCTTTTTCCTATTGGATATTGAGCACTTGATTTTTCATAAGATAGGTTCCCATTTAATTTTTTTCAGGTTTTGTGTAGGTCAGGGTTTGTTTCTCCCTTTACCTTTTCGTTTTGTCGCTCTCAAGATGTATAGGAGTCTTGCAACTCAGTTCTTAGAATTAAACAGTCAAACTACCTGCACATATGATTTACAGCAGTGAAGGCTTGTTGCAGAACCAAACACACTTTTTGGAAGAGCCAAATAGAGAAATGGTGCACAGTGTGCCACAATGTCCCCAAATCACCCTCCTCTGATTATAAATTCAGAGCTGTCCTTTTCCTAGTCTGGTTGTCGTCCAGTCTGTCCTGCTATTTACACATTTTCCATGTTAAGTGAATGTAATGAACTTGAACTTGATGAACTTGATTCACTGATTCCTCAATTGGAGCTGCTATTATAAATAGCAGCTCCAATTGAGGAAAGAGTGAATCAAGTTCATTACATTCTCTTAACATGGAAATACTCTTCAGAAAGGTATTAATCCATCTCTTCTTGCCACCCCCAGCTATGTGGAATCAAACCTGTATATACATACATACATACATACATACATACATACATATATATATATATATATATATATATATATAGGTTGTGTTTTCTATGAAAATTTCTCAGACATTCAGGCCAGTAAATGTTATTTAATACTGTTTATTATAAAACAGAGCATTTGCTTAAATATTTGTATCTATAAAAAGAATGTATAAATATAAAAATTGCTTAAAATATATATATATATGATACATATATATGATATATAGATATATATATATGATATATATATATATATATATATATATATATATATATATATATATATATATATATGATATCTAGATATATATATATATATATGATATATAGATATATATATATATATGATATATAGATATATATGATATATAGATATATATATATATAGAGCGTGTGTAAATATAAAAGTGGACATGGAAGTCAGCACTTAGAGGCGACAGTCTGTTTCATGCTAGTGCAATCGTCAGGCGCCTGACGATTGCACTAGCATGAAACAGACTGTCGCCTCTAAGTGCTGACTTCCATGTCCACTTTTATATTTACACACGCTCTATCTCTGATATTGAGCACTTTATCCCATAAATATAGCACACTTTAAGACTATATTTCTGTATATATATATATATATATATATATATATATATGATATATAGATATATATATATATATATATATATATATATATATATATGACATATATGATATATGATATATATATATATATATATATATATATATATATATATATGATATATATATTTGATATTTCAGATCGGCCCCGATCTTTCATCAGAAATGGCTGTTTTCAGAAGTTTGTTTACACAAGTAGCGTCCGTCGCGAGACGCGGACATCATGTGATATGGAATACAACTGTGTTTGAATATTTCTAACGTAAATCTAACTGTAGTAATATTTTAGGTGTTATTTAAAAAATTTTTTAACTATATCTAACAAAAATTTTTTGTTTAACTATTGAAATATTTATAAAGATTTAAAATACCCAAGTCTTTATTTAACCCTAGTTTATATGTATTTAATTTTAAAATCCAGTATTTTTCTTTTTTTCTGCGTGTGTATGTGGAACTGAAATCAGAATCTATCAATACACATTTACAGTTTTCTAATGAGTGTCCTGGTTGATTAAAATGTTCAGCTATGGGGGAATAAGGATTGTTTTGACGTATGGTTAGTTTATGGTTGTTGAAGTGAAATCTAAAATTATTTCCAGATTCACCAATATATCCACTATTGGGACATATTGTGCAGAATAAATAGTAGATTATGTTATGGCTATCACAGGTGAGGTGTATCTTGATATTGGTTTTGGGTACAGAAAATACACTATCGATTGTTAAGTGTTTGCAAACTAAACAACGAGGTTTGTTACATTTGTAATTTCCTGATTGGTTTGTATTGTTTAGATATTTGGTAGAGGTGAGGATAGCTGATAGGTTAGGTGATTGTTTCTTTGCATTAATGGGTGGTTTAGTGAAAATGTCTTTGATCTTTTTGTTTAACTGGAGGTTCTTGTAATCCTTTTTTAAATTGTGAATAAGTGTGTGGGAATATTGATTGTGGTTAAAAACTATGGGAATCCGATTGTTGTTTTTACTTTTCTTGTATGTGAGAAGTGTGTTACGATTTATATGGATAGTTTTATTTAGTGCTTCTTTTATTATATTTATTGGGTACTTACATTTTAGGAATTGTTTTGTTAAGTTATTAATTTTGTGTAGAAAATGTAGATGGTCTGAGCATATGCGTTTGATTCTTAGAAATGAGCTGTATACGATAGATTTTTTTAATTTAAGGGGATGACAGCTGTTAAAGTGTAGGAATTTATGCTGAATTGTGATTTTGTTGTATAGACTGGTAGAAAGTGTATGTTTGTTCAATTTTATCATAACGTCTAAGAAAGGGACGGATGTGTATGAGTGCTCCATGGTAAATTTAATTGTATCGTGGAAGTTGTTGCAGAAAGTAAAAAAGTTTTTTAATTTTTCTGATATACAAGATATATATATGATATATATATATCATATATTAACCTGTAACTGAAAATAGCATTCTCTAAATTCTTTCAGTTGCTAAGGACATTTTGTTTTTGTCATTATTAGTTTAAATAAATTCATTTTTGTTTTTTGCCTTCAGAAAGTCCACATTGGATGAACGCGTTGGCAACTATCACAGTTTTCCTATTGTCATATATATATATATATATATATATATATATATATATATATATATATATATATATATATATATATATATATATTTTTATTCTTTTTAAAGGATTTTTTTATCCAACTGAGTTGCTATTCCTGCAATGGAATTAATAACAACCATTGTGCTTTCATTAAATAGAGAATTCAAAACTTTGCCCAGCCAGGCTGATCTCTGTGTCTGAACAGGTAGAGACACACTTTGGCCCCAAAAGTGGGTTCCCTAAAGGAAAGGAATGATGCAGGTTTGATTCATGTTGGAGGCACAATTTTTCTTTAATAGGCCAGTTGTTATTAATTTCACTGTTTAATAAAATCATCATCATCAGTTATTCAGTCAGTGTATTTTGTGACGCTGTGATCACCACTCCCCTCCATTTCATTATTGTGGTTTAGGGTGAAATTCAAGGCCGAATAATGCAATGGTTTGCCAGTTCGTTTTGTACCAGGGATGTTGAAGTTACCCCACCCTTCCTCTCAGGAGTTGAAGAAGGTATAAGCAGGTGGTTTAAATTCAGAATTTTCCTTCTCCAAGACAGGTTGCCAACCAAAGCTCTAAGACCCAGTCTGTCCTGTTATTTATCTATAGCTGGAGAAGATGGATTCATACCTTTTCCAAGGGTATTAGCACATAAATGAATGCAATGAACCTGACTGGAATTCAAACTTGGCTCTCCGATTCCTCAGTCTGAGTTGCCATCCATTATACACTTTGATCCTAAGTGGACAGATAATCTGTTTCAAACTAGATATGCTAATCCATGCATAAATAATCCTAGTTTATACCATAAATAATCTTACTGGGTAAAGCAACACTTTCATATTTGCATGATTCCATTCAAAATATAAGCTTCTTTCAAAGTAAAAAATCTTTTATGGTTTACAGTGTTAGCATGTCCCTTCCTCATCTTACTAAAATATTTGAAATTCTAACACTAATACCATAATAAAATAAAATCTTTTAAAAATAATTTTTTTTATTAAAGTAAACATTTATTGAATCAATTATTAGGTCTGCATCTGTTATGTATTTAGAGAATCTTGATTAAATACAAAGAAGAATCTGCAATGTTATTGGTCCTGACTTGGCATCTTGGTTTCAGTCAATTTACCACCACCATATAATAGCTTCTCTGTGACTTTTTATAAATACTCTCATTGCAATTTTTCTGATGGACTTTCCTCTATGGTACTTAGACTTTATGAATTTAAGCACAGTACTAGACTGACGGCAAGGTCGCATTATTTTACAGTTGAAATGGTTGCTAGATGTAAGTTCTATGCTAACAGTCTCTTTCATCACACTTCTTTCTAATGGAACTCTTTTTCAGCTTCTTACTTTCCAGTCAACTTCGATCTTCAAAAATTTAAATGCAATGTCAATCATTATGTTCTGTTTTCTTAAATTTGGTTCTTTTCTTGTTCTCTCTCCTGAATAATGTTTTCTTTTTCTCAGATTCTCTCACAGTCAGTAACCCCCTTGTGTCTTAATGGCTTTATTGTCTTGCTTGGGATAAAAGAATAAATATCTACATTCAAAATCTGTTCTTACAATTAACCCTCATTAGCTTGTGCAAACACTTGCATCCAAGACATGATAATGCAGAAAAATGTCTTTCATGGAACTCAGAGAACAGGACCCAGAATCAGAGCTCAAATGGTATTCAAGAGAGATAAATTTTAAGAATTTTTTCAATATTGCCATCCTTAAAATTATGATTATAAATTAATGATTATAAAAAATGGATGAAAAAAATTTTACTCTTGTGTTCATCTTTAGAAGTTCATCTGATTATCAGGGAGTGATGAAACCAATTTAATATAATCACTCTGTCAGTGACCAAATCAATAATTACACATTTTCATGGGTCCACTCAAGATCTGAGCTGTACCAAATCCAAAATGTAGTCGTGAGCTGACTTGCAATGTTTTTTACTGATAATTACAGACATGAAATTAAAAGTTACAATGGAAATGAAAATTTACAAGAGCAGAAAAAAAAACACCCCAGGAACTAAATGTTAATGAGAGAAAATGACAACTGCATAAAAATATGATGGGGTGCTGAAAAGTTCTTGGCCATCCCACTTCTCAAAATCTGACCAAATAGCTAAACAATGAGTTGTGGGTGGGGGACTGGAGGTTAATTATTTCTTTCTTGGTCAGAATGAAAACATTTCATCCATCCTCTCTTAGTATTAATAAACAATTTAAAGAAATTATAACAATATTAGCACAAAGTACAGAAAAAACATTCTTGTAAAAGTTAATTAAATAAAATGGAAAACATAAATCCCTCAGAAATTTCCAAGAAAAAAAAAAAAAAGTACTTTTTGAACTGTACTAAATTTTGTTTGAATTTCTGTGACACATGACCTATTAGATAAAAGCATTGGTTCACAAGTAGAACCTCACTGATATATCATTTCCTCTTGCATTGTCTTAAATTCCCATCAAGGACTAACTACAACAGATACCTGAAGAAGGCTAGAGATTACATTGGTTGGTTGATCTTGTTTACTGACATATCAACATGTATGGGTTATTTAATACTGAAATCCAAATATTTTGCACACAATTTTATGGGTTCAATTAAATATATTTTGATCACAATTGTATGCCTTCAACTACAGTTAAAATGTATTGTCGGTCATTTTACTTTAAATAGGTATTGTAGTAAGTTGGTTTTGTAATGATCATTATCACACACATATACATCCATACATACATACATACATACTTACACAAATTCAAATTATACAACAACAAGCATTCATTGGATAATAAATCAACAATACTGTGTAATGCGACAATTTATAAATCGCAGCTATGCGACAATTTTCATGTAGTCGATTTTGTGCACTTTTGGGAGAATCAGATCCCAAGAGCCTTCTTAGCTTAGTAAATATTTTCAGGAAATATCAGCTTCTAATTGGTCAATAAACACACAAATGGGCGTTGCAATCCACCCACACACAATATATTTTTCCAGCGCGTGACTAAGTCAAGTTTCCCGCCAAGTTCTTTTGATCCTGTCATGTGATTACATTATCTATAAATAGCAAACACTAGTTTGCCCGTTTCTCTTTTTTTCTCTCTTCTTGCTGCAAAATGTAGTCCCAGAGAATTATCGTCTCAACCATGCGGTCAGACGTTAAATAATATTTCACACATTCACGTACGTACGTACTCTTATGAACTTTTCCAACCTACATTACAAACATACAGAACATTTCCAAACATGCAACAAGAACTTTATTCTTCTAAAACTACAGTTTAATAATTAATCCAACTTTGTGAGCTCCGGTAAAAATATTCCCAGTCTAAGAGACATAACTCCATCAGATCTTTAACTTCTACGCATGTACATCAACATACGAATAAATACTATGTTATGTTTTTAAAACCATTTTGTTCCTTCTTGTATTTCTTGCTTTGTGGTATTTTATGTTGAATATAAATTGTGTGGGCATGTTATTCACACAGCCGTAAACAAACATCCACAAGGGTCATTCCTCTTAACATGACTCTACAATTTTGTCTAGTGGCATATCAACCTCTATGAATTATTTAATGCCAAAATCTACATATTTTGTATGCAATTTTCTGCTTGTAACTACAGATATTTTGTACATAATTTTATATTTTTAGGATAAAGTTCTGTTTTTCTTTTTTTTTTTTTTAGACATATAGTTTGTAGACCATAAAATATATTTTTGGTAATTTTGCTATAGAAATTGATTGTCGTGCATTTTATTATAAAAATGTAATTGATTTTTGTTTGATGGTGGGGGCACTATTTGCCCATAGCCGGGTCCCTAACAGGTACTACAACTCCAGGTCAGGGTGGTCTTGGGAACAACAGCAATTAAGAGGTGGTTCCATGCTCCTCAAAACCTCCAATCTCTCAATCAGAGTCTTTACTGCTGGATGTAGTTTATCATCATACCTAGGACACTCTGAAAATTTGAACAGTAAATGTTGTGACCTCAACAACCAAGATAAGGAAACTAGTCTAGTGTATCACAGAGAATTTTTAGTAATGAGATATTCCGTTATTATGATAACAGGAGGCATTACCTGACAGTAAGTAAACATGCATTTTGTAACCATGGTGATTGATTATCTCATTAGTAAGTAGGAGAGATCAGGCTGATTATCTACTGCTTTTTGTTTGTTTTCTTTTAGGAAAACTGAATTCTTTCTTGCATGTGAGAATATGAAGAAAAAATTTAAAGCATCAGAAATGTGGTTCTACAGAAGGACACTGGACTAAACATGTGAGCAACAACAAAGTTTCAGAGAAAATGAAAATAAAAAATGACACTTATACTTAACATCAGGAACAGATAATTGAAATTTCTAATAAACATAATGAGGAAAAAGGGCTGGGAAAATATGATACTCACAGAATATATTGAAGTCAAGAGGGATAGAGGAAAACAGTGTATGACCTACATAGCGAGCCTTGAGTGAATGTGTAATGGAACAAGGTTTAGGAGAGAGAACAAAAAGACAAAATTTATGATGAGGTACAATGCTCAGGAAATTGTGGAGAACCATGTTCAACAACATCTGGAAGGGACAAGGCACATAGATGCAGATATAAATCCTACATTGCTCATGCATAATATGGAAGCAATGCAATTGCAAAATTACTTGAATGTAAACATTATATAACATACAATCAACAAACATGAGAATTTATACCTAAATTTTTGACACAGACATCTTTATGGGTCATGTGGCATCAGTATAATCCTGGTGAGAGACCAAATGTGCCAAAAAAAAAAAAGAAAAGGAAAGACTCCTTTTGTTGTTAGTTACAGACCTATTGATTAAACTAGATATGCCATTCTCCAAGTTTCCACCGACTAAGGTAATAATAAAAGAATAAAAATAGGACAAGCATTTACACTGGATAATAGACAAGAAAATACGCAGGATAAAGCAAAAACTGGTAACTTTCTCTCAGAAAAGGTGTATATGTCGTTAAAGGGTCTATAGAAAAGCATTACATAATGATTGCTTGTCAGATTAGAAAGCAATGATAAATGCTTGATCTGAATAGGCTTTTGGCAACTTATGTGGAGTTTTCCAAATAATCTGACGGCCTGCAGTATAAAAAGTGAAGAAACTGTTTACACTGGGTAATTGTCAATACAATAAAAGGTGGGGATCTAATGAAATTACTTATTCCAGTCACGTTCTGGACTTGACATCTAATGGAGTTTCCTCTGGCAACAACAACAAGTGATCAAGTAAAAGAATTTACTCAGAACAACTGTTAAGTGTGTACCAGTTAGTGATTTGCTAAATTGAATATGCTGGTTTGAGAGGCTGGGGGAAAAAAGAAAGAAGAGAAAAATTATCTTATTTTAAAGGAGTTATTTTAGTCCCCCTCTAAATCACTTATCAACATGTCTATCACAAGAGCTGCTGCCTATTTTGGTTATTCCTTAGAAAGAAATGTAAAAAAAACTCCATAAAACAACCAAGTTTGACATTTATATAAAATTAAAATATACCCACATACAGCACAATGTGTATTAATATAAAGGGAAAAGCCCTCAAAGGTTATAGAAGTACACTGGATGGTTTTTATCCTTCCCCATCTATATATATATATGCAGGTAACATATTTAACACAAAAGGTACAGAGGTAATGTAGCTATGACAGCTGTGGGATGTGGAAAGGATTTAACACCATTTGAGAGCAGAATAACTGTTAGAACCAGAGAGATAGCACTCACTATTTTGAAGTGGCAACATAGCTAGATTTGTCTCAGACAATAGTAGCAAGAGGTTACCAATAATAATAATAATATGAATCCTTGACAGGTGTCAGTGACTAACAAAAGTGCTAACCACTCAACAAAAGATCATTGCATCAAATTATGTCCCAATTCGATGCAGATGCTACTGAACACCGAAGTCAATGTACTGTACAGCATACACTTAATTCCATGAGGTGTCAAGGTATTTTTTTTACATTAATATTCACCCTGTAGAAAAACCCTAGAGCCACTCACAGTAGATAGTTATAGAGTAAGAGGCAGAGTTTGTGGATATATATATATATATATATTTAGCTCTTGAAAAATACATTTCAATTGAGCACTGTTGAGTGATAAGCTAATTCTATAAACAACAGCCACCTGCACTAATGCAAAGCTCTTCAGTAAAATGAATGGAGCACTTTGGCTGATGGGCATTTGTTTACATTTGTAAAAACAATCCGCTAGATTTAGTTGTGTAACTCTACCAAGTGAAGATAGCTCTGGCTGACACCAAATTAGTTGTGTTTCAATCCTGGCTTGAGGCATTCGGAAGTCTAGTCGCACTGAGGAGCTGTGATACAGCGAAACAGTACTGTCTGTGAATGACATAATATATATATATATATATATATATATATATATATATATACACCATAGGCCAAGTGGTTAGAACATTTGCATTCTGACCATGAGACTTGGATTTGAATCTCACCATAGTCAAAGAGACTTCCCAATGTTATCGGACTGGTGGGTTGATCCCACCATGCAGCAACTTTTGTAAAGTGCCCTAAAAACCATACCACGGGTTGACTCAAGCCTTGTAAGTGAAATTGGGTAGACTGAACCCTCAGTCAATAGCTGTGCTAGCATGAAGTTACAAGTCATCGTGGCTGAGGGGCTTGAGCATGGTGGCATATTTCAAATTGTTGATCGTGCTAGATAACACGCTCCTTCCCAGAAACTGTAACTAATGTCTGCTTAGCATAGTTGCAGTAAAAACCACAGGTG